>OV121096.1:25235698-26435698 GCA_921293015.1 Phorcus lineatus | reverse complement strand
ACGACATAAGCACACAATATTATGACGTCATAAGTGCAGCGGTATTACACTAGTTTAATATCGCCGTATGAATATTACACTGCAGTATCTTACACGGGCGAGTAATAATAGTTTTTACCCCTATTCCAAGTCGTTCATTAAAATATTATAAAGACAACCAACATGTTTTTATTCACATTTATTTCAGTGACCATAAACTTTATTTGCATTGCAACAATCCTTAGAACTCGTTATCCTGGTAAAAGTTACATTTTTGTGAAATGTAAAGCTCAAACAATTTCACTTAACACGAATATAGATCTGACTCATGTAAAACGATAATGTTGTGTTGAAAGAGAGATCTGGGCATATTTCAATAAATACCGAGGTAACGTAATCAGAATGATAAAGAAGGTACCGTGGCGTTAACAGTATCTTCTGTTGCTTTGTGAAACTTAAAACAAACTAGCGCCATTGAATAACAAGCGGAATAAGACATGGTTCAGTGGTTCAGCCACGTAAATCAGGCATTTACATCCATTCCAGAGGACATCACACATCGAATTATCCAATCAATAACTTCAATTACAAAGCTTAACAAGAGTGCGAGAGTGCATTACTTAATTGCAACAACTAGGTTATTAAATGGCCAAAATGTGATATACAGACGGTGCTGCTTATGAATTCAAACAGCCTAACGGTAGCCAATATCCTATTATTACTGCTTAATACACATTCAGTCAATGCAACCGGAAGGCTATTCTCTGTCCCAGAATACCTGGGGCACATTGAAGGAATACATCAACGTCACTTCCGGTCTTTTCGGCACCGGAAGTGATTTCTTAATGAATCCATAATTGGGAATCTAGTGGAAATAAGTCAAATATTTTGGTCGGTTACTATGTAATTACTAGTATTGTCAATACACGAAATAATATTTCGAAGTACTACTACGTTTTTATCATACACTGTATATCTTTCAAAAAATATTTTAACTCATATTTTTCTCATTACAATTTCATAAATCGAGTTATGAAGACGTTTTGATACATTATCTTTATTCAGATCATAATCTTGATCAATAAGTAATTTTCAATAACCAAATATATTGCAAAGTTTACACGATTAAGTATTAATGTTTATGCATTGCTTTATTTTGTAGAATTAAAGAAGAGTTATAAATGTTTTATACTTTAATTTCGCTTTAGTCTGTTTCATCATTTCAATAGAATAGTCCAACACAGTCCAATTAGTGATGAATTTTGCGTCTCTAGGAAGCATTACAAAATGTGTTTCTCATATGAATTAGTTTTTATTTCTCGAGTTGCTAATACAGCTATTTTGTAACACGCCGATTACTTGAAGTGTTTATTAATGATTATAGGAGTGCACATCAATAAGCGAGAACCGTGGGCAAATATTTGAACGCCTTGATTCAACATGGCTAAAAGGCGGTGCTTAATAAAGAGACCTTTAGCATTATATAATATATTTCAGTGTTTAATGAGCCACAAGCGTGTATGGTCGAATAACATAATCACTTAATCAATGCTGTCAAATTGTTTATCGTGTGTAAAGTGAAACCATTCCTTTGTTGTTGTAATCGAACGTCTTTTTAATTAACCCTGCAGTTCGAGTTATTATCACTAAGGTTCATAAATAAGTAGTTTCCTTCTTGTTGAATAATCATTTCTGAAGCAATTTTATCAGCTGTAATCATCTCATGATTGTTTACTCAGTTAATCTGTAATTAGTTATGAATTACTGTTTACTTAACTTTTCCGTACTGTCTATGTTTTGAAGTGTTTGTTTTCATTGGATGAATCGTTGTATCCAATCATGTGTAGCCCTTTGGACAAAAAGCACAAACACTATCAATTATTGTGCCATAAATTGAAGATTTGTTGAAAAAATGGGTAAATCATAAACGTGAAAACGTTTAAATTTTAAAAAATATACAAATATTGTGATTAGAAGATATTTATTCAGGATTGGATGAACTGAAAATCAAACTATCTTTTTATTTGTTCAAACCATTACAGGACGTCGACATCAATGAGTTCTGGAATATTCTCAATAAAATATTATGTAGCAATCTATTCTAGTTTCAACAAATTCGATGGGAAAGTGTGTGAGTTTTATGTTTGTTATCAACTTATATTTATAAGACCATGATGTTCAGTTTTTGATATAGCTTTCGACATCTGATATGATTAACTATACTGAAGTGATTAATGACGACGATGTTCCGAATAGTTCCATCAATATACATGAACGATGTTGTAGATCCAGACAATGATATCATTGCTAGTTAGGTTTACAATTACAGATAGCCCCAAATAAAACAAATAACATCAGTGTCTCTATATTGACTGGTATTGTCATAATGAAATTGTAAGGATTGTGATCTACATGGCATCACTGACCTTCAAAATAATATTTACTATAAAAAACATCAATTTGATGATATCTCTCGTCATGAGGTGTTGACAGTTTAGCAGCAAATTTTGTCACTTAAGATAATTAAACATTTCATACAAGTATAGTTCAAAATTTTGCATCAGTTTCTTTTTATTCTGCCTGGAATTTTCAGAATTATATTGCAAAGATTCTATTTTCTTGCAGCAGAACACATTAGATTTCAGTGGCCCGCGAATACATGATTTATCTCATCAATTTGGAAAAAATATTTTATGAAAAGAAGTTGACACTTTTACAGACAATTTTGTCACCAGACCTAAGTAAACTTCAGACTCTCCGAATGTATTATAGGTCACGATAATGAAATGAATATTTAACAATTTAATAAAGATCACGAATCACTCAACGACTATTTACAAAAAGGAATTATGACATGAAGCTCAATTCATTTGGTTACATACAATAACATTTAAATTCACAACATAGCAAATCTGTTCATTTACATCAACTAATCACATAAAGAAAGGCGTCACTTGTCAAACGTTTGATATTTTTATTTTCAACAACATGATGGGTCTTGTTTTATCTATTCACATCTCACTTTATAGTTACAAGTCATTTCGATAGCCATTACGTCTAAAGAAATACCCACCTGTTACATCTACACAAGAAAGAGCAAGAGAGATCTTGCTTGGCAACTACAGTCTCGAGTAAATATTATAAGTTACCATGTGTCCACGAGTTTGATATGGAGATATATCATGTGTTCGAGTTAAATATTTCACTCGGACACATGATATATCTCCATATCAAACTCGTGGACACATGGTAACGTTTTTATCTCGACGAGGACCCTTATTTTATGCTTTAAATATGGCTTGAAAGATTGGATGGGTCAAAATGGCGGCTGATCTTGTCAATGTTATTCTTTTATCTATGAATTAACAAATATGATTTTTATATGACCGTTTAGAGCACGAAAAGTATAGTCTAGTACCGTGCAGCGGTACTAGACAGAAATTACAGACTAACGAACTTGAATAAATATAACGAATATTACAGGGCTTTTTAAGTTTTGATTGTTTGGTCACGTGACCTTATATATACGTTCCACCTTGGAAACGTTCGATTTGAAGCGGCGCTAAAATCGCTGTAAATTCCTGACTGTCATGGCGGACCGTCGTGAAAAATGCGATTGAGTTTGAACGTGTCGGACGCATAGAACATGCAGGCATCACAACATAATGCTTAGGTTGGTTTGAATGTTCGATATGAATGAAAATTCGGCGATGACCTCGACTACTTTGTGTATAGAGATTGGTTTTCTAGTTCACGATTCCAATCTTCAGCTCACTGATGGACAACCTCGCTACGGGCATTGAACCGGTAGGCCAATGGAAAGTCTTGTAACTTAATTGTCAAGGTTTTTTCGCACGAACATTTCATTTTCACAAGAACTTAATTGTTCCATTAAATAAAAGCGGAATGACTTCAATCAGTGGAAAATACACTGAGCTAATAATAGGTTTCAACAAACCAGCGTAGCGTAGCCTTTGTTTACCTAACAGTGGGTCAAGGGAGATAACTCTTGGCAGCACGTCGTCTCTGTTACTAGGGTTGCGCGTGACCCAGTTTAACATAGAAAAATATACCTACGGCACGTGACCGCTTTTAGCCAATGAGTAGCCGACATTGCTGTCCAAGTCGAGATAAAGCATGCTTGCCGTTCCCATGGACCTTGAAGTTTTTCGACAATTGAAGTTGAAAATATGCCAACATTAATTCCATGGATCAGTCGAAGAAATATGTCTCCATTGTGTTATCATTCAATTAGGTAATATGACATGAACACATAAGATAAGGACATGACCACGAAGTATTTTAAACGGCCAGTTCGATTACGTTTTCAGCGATAAGCTTATGCTGCTAACGAAGCTATTTTTAGATACAGTGCGTCAGCAGTTAAGTAGATCTATAAATAGAATGAGAAAAGTCCCTTCCCATAATGCAACGCTGCATGTTTTCACAACATGGCGACAATCACGTTTGTGTCAGCGTGTCGAATGGGTCTGAGGGGTGATGCGGGGTACTTGGTCATGTGCCAGTGTCAAAAGAGAAGGGACATTGTGACATGTCCACGAATCAATCAAAATGAACATATAAATACAGATGACCATGCGTTTTTTCCTCAATTTCGATCATGGCGAGCTGTCAGTGCAACAACACTTGTTCTCGGTCAGGAAAACGTGGATCATGTCCTTGTAAGCAGATGAAGAGATATTGCAGCGATCTATGTCAGTGTGGTCATTTACTTCCGTGTACAAACCGCGAAGATCAACCGATTGACGGCGACCTGTCCTGTCTTCTTTTTTAAGAAAGATATCTAAGTTACTTCACATAAAGTTTTTAATGTACGGAAAACTGCAGCACTGTGAGTAATTTGGAGTGCGATAGTCTGGACGAATCTTTGTTTATATTGGGAAGCCGGAGCGAAGCCACTTTTCTCCTCAGTGTCATATTGATTGAGCTTAGCCATTTGAGATGTCATAATTAGTTATGCAAACATTATTTACATTATTAATCCCCAACAATCAAAACATCCAAGTAACTACAAGGTTACTACAACGCAGATCAATCATGCAGCGGACAACAATCTAATGGCCGCCATGATCGCAATAGAGTTAAGCCCCTTGGTAGTGCTGGTCAGTGGCTTCGATTGTTTTCGCTATTTTTTTCAGTTTGAAGGACGGATTACAACTAATTACCAAACATGAAAAAGTTGTAAACACAGAAAATAGAAAACAAATCGAATATATAAAAAAGTTACGTGTCGCGTGCAAAAGGGAATTCCCTCCCGAATATTTGTGGAACAGAAAATACCCGGTCGAACTGGCCGTTTAAGGAAACCTAAAGAAAAATGTACATGTAGGACAGAGGGCAGTTTGTGTTATGAAATAAATTGCTAAAAGAAAACAATTCTGACTTTTACGTACTGATTATTATTTCCCTAAGCATGAATGTAATGGCGGCTTTTCGGAATGTATTATAACATAAAGCTAGCTTTACTAGATTGAGTCTCGTCCCTTTCTAAAAGTTACCTAATAATAAAGGTAATAACACCAACCAATATTTTGAGTAGCTACCCATTTTAATCAGTCCCTCATCAGACAACGTTTGGGTAAAGTTCATACTAGCTTAACCATATAACAGGAAGTGACAGATACAACTGCCATCTATGTAAAATGTACATGTTTCTGACGAACACCACTCCTACCTTCCATAATACTACAACAAACGGATGTGTAATTGTAATAAGTATGCTTGTCAGACCCGGTTGTAATTTCGTCCAAGAGTTTTAGGAAATTGCTGAGGCAGCTTGATTCGTTTTGTCAGCAGGATGATGAATAATAGTTGAAGGAAGTACTGATTGCTGGTTCAAGCTCCGTCTAGAGTTGAATTTGTGGCATTTAGTCATGACCAAAACTATTATGTATACTGTGGAGATCTTATCCTCATATTTGAGAATATCTTGCAATCAATTAATGTGAGAAAGTTAGCAACAATGATTGAAGATGATTTGTACAGGACAGTGTTACGGGGCTGATCTTGAACATACTTGTAGACATACCAAATAAGAAATCTTAAGTTTCTTTAAATTTTCAGTGTTTATTTAACAAAATGTGTACAGTAACTTACTTAACATTTTTTAAATTCTTGGTCCTGATGATAATATTCCCTCAGCCAACAATATTTTCTAAAGTAATTTTATAGTATACGCATAGATGAATTGACTCTAGTCAAATGTTTTTCTACAAAGGCAACAAAGACATAGATACAGACTTTTATTGCTTACATATGTTGGTTGATAGTGAGTTTTCAAATTATCTTCGTTTTTAAAAAAAAATGATAATGTTTGCCTATACATTTTGTGAACTTTACTTTTGTTAACACTATTTTTGTTTTCCTTTTGTTCATTGTTCATGTTTTTATCTAATCGCTTTCATAAATACATTGAAAAGAAACAGCATGTAGTCAAGAAGTCACTAACTAGTGAAGAAACCGAAAAAAGTGAAATCAAATTATTTCTAATATATCTATGTGGTTTATCTTAAGAGTTGCAGGAGCACTGTTCACCTGCATGATGTATTTGTGAACACATTGATGATGTTAATTAGCGGCACCTTGGCCAGTTCAAACTACCTAAGTGTAAATGGTACCAACAAACTGTTTTTCCAACGACCATAGTATGTCTATGTTGTTATATGTATTTGTTTACATGTCTAACTATGTATATCCTATTTAATCAAGTTTTTCCAGTTTTTCGAGCAACCAATGGTACGACGGATTTAAAAGAAACAAAAATCTATTGTCTATAGTTAATTTATGTAATGTAGATATCAAGTTATTTCCAATATGAATTTCAGACGGCCGAATAAAATATATTTTACACACAAAGAAAACTTTGTACTTATCCTGTACAACAATTCACAGTACAAACAAGTACAATATATGACAGAGAGGTTGATGATTATCTCTACACCCGTGAAGAGAAATTTGAAATATTGCACATTGACCTGATTAGGTTTCTCTTACCAAGCTTATAGATATACGTTTCACATTCACTTAGATCTTCATACTGGAATAATAGGATGACAGTTCTGTATTTCGTTCCCAGGATTCTAAGCATGTCTTTTAAACTTCTTATAAAAAACGACACAAAATTAGTATCACCGTCATCTCATACAATCATTACATAGCTAAAGCTCCTTGTAAATAACATCTCAGAAACGAGAAATATCCAATTAACTTAACCTTGCTTATCTTGAACTTTATCATAAAATATATTTTTACATATATTTACATAACATGTATATGAATTTTCTGTGGAAAAGATCATAAATATGATGTTTATATCTTTTTCTAAAAAGTATCAATGTTCCTAGATTCCCTTAACAAGATTTCATTACTTAACAGACATTTAAAATATTATCAGGAACTTGTTCAATTAACTTGCATGGATGTCCTTGCATGTTGATGGGAATAATCTGTTGTGAAAATATTTGATATGTCTATCGTTTGAAGGATTCTGGATCTGTTATGAAAGGCTCAGCTTTTGAATGAATTCTTCAACATATCAATATTTTTGGTTCAAAATGGACACATCATCGGAATAAATTGTTAAATCAAAATCCGCTTTTCAGTCCTTTTTAAAAGAAAACAATTGCTTTAACGAATAATGTTATTGTGATAACAGATTTAATAAATTTAGATGAAAGGCATTTTCTCAAAGCAAAGAGAAAGCGTTGCAATTTCAGGTTGTTTTTTTACATCTTTACAAATATGATTTCTCACGTCATTACACTATTTAATCAAATTCGTAATGCCGCTGACCTTTAGATGGGAACGTTTGATTTGATTTGATTATCATCTTTATAAGTAAACGTTTTACATTACTTCAGGTAATAGGAAAATTTAAATGACTGCAATTTCTGTGAAATGTATCAAAAATACCCTTCGTTTATGGATATCTATGTTGAGTTACTTTGAGATTCTTCAGTAACAATGATAGTAGGCAGTCTATTCCTACACAAATAACCGTCTGAAGGAAATGAAGGATATTTATAGCAGCCAGTTCTTACAAGGTGCCGACTAAAAGCTTTTTAATCACAGGACAATAATCAGCACCCTTGATGCAACAGACTCTCTTAATTCGACACTTGAAAAGAACGGAGATTTCTTGCATTTGGTATTCCTGAAATAGAACATGTGCCAATACCTCTGATTTCAGATAGAGAAACAAAAAGAAACTTTATACTGTATATTCACATGGATGAAATGAGTGGGCGTAACTGGCCTCCATTTCATTCTACTTCTAGAAAACGGAAAACAAATATATGCAAAGAAAATTGAGATTAAGGGGGGGGGGGGTCTTAGCTCAACTGATTGCAAAACAAATTAATTATGGTCATTTTAACATCATGTTTCATATTTTCTTTACCTTCTATCAAATTGTGATGGTATATTCTATAACGGAAGAGGAGCGTTTGAGATTTTAACATTCCAAATTATTCTTATCTTAACGACACTGGGCATTTGCTCACTGTCTGTATGGCGTTTAGTTTTACTTAGTAAAATACTTATTGACAGCTGGACTTGACAGCGTTTTCCCCCCCCCAAAGGTAGCAGGGCCTTACGAACTTTACAAAAATATCTAACAGGAGGGCGTTGATATTGCCATTCAGTTTCTATTTCAGTTATTTAATTAACTTTTCTACTAAATCGAAGTTTCAAAGCTCTTTTCAAAAATAGCTTTCAAATCTATTTGTGAACTGAAACGTTTTACGCCAAATAACGGTATAAAATCCATACGTTAAACCACGACTCAATAGTATGAGCTATGTGTTTTCTTGGAAATCTCACCAAAGTGTCTGCTGATCAACAAACCCTGATAAAATTGTATTGTCATGAATAGTTTATTTTTATAAACACGTGTCAAATTCAAATATAATTAAAAGAAACAAAAGAGTTAAGTATCATCCCAAATCATTCTTTATTAGTTTCCAAAGTTTTCTGTCTATATGCAGTCGACTTACAGTGCATTGATATGAAATCATTAGGGTGCCACTGGCAGGAAAACTTATCATTTTTGAAGGTTTCATGTTTTTCACGTCATAGCATTGTGTTGCTTTAATCGATGATGGCGGGACATTGCACGAAATCTATATTCTGATAGTATTTCTCCTTTGAGATCTTTTTCTATCGATATTACAAAGACTCTTGTGTAAAAAAAAACTATTTCACTACAGGGCCGAAGATACTAATATACATGACAAAACGGTGTTCGAAAACGATTCAAAATAAGGAACATGAGGTTGATGAATTCTGTGTAGCTCAAGGTACGTATTATGACCATGATTCCCCGGATCTTTTAGACCACAGTCAGACATGGACCGATTATTTGGCATGTAGCAGGCATTTTAGAAGTTTGAATGACGATTATGACAGGAAATATATGGATAATAACTTCTTTATTCATTGTATGCGACGTTTCACCATTGCTTGAGAACGACACAAGAATCTGTGTCGAGATGTCGCATACAATGAATTAAGAAGTTGTTATCCATATATTTCTTGTCATTATGTAGCAGGCACGCAACTTAAATATAGAAGGATTCAAAGAAGACCTATTCGGTCCTACTTGGAGGGCTTCAGGAGTATTATCAACTATTGTACAGAGTTGTTGTATACGTAGAAAACGGGTTGGCTTGTTCCGTAGGGATATTTTTCTATAAAATAATTATGTTGAACTTGATCCAGTTAAAGAGTATTTGTGACGTTTGCGGTTTTTGCAAAAAACGAAATAATTTAAACAATACAATTAACTGTCCCTGCAATATAACGTTTCAAATTATTTTAATTCCCTTTTTAAAAGAATATTACAAGAATATGTCACTATCATGTTTGCTATGAAACCTGCAACACTTTGATAAACGTTGAGATGAAGGCTGTAGCTCACAAACCAAGGATTGTGGTTCACAGGGATGTAAATATCTATAAGGCGTATGAAATGTACTTAAGTAGAACTTACTTTCTTAATCCTATTATGATCAGTTGATGATCCGTTCCTGGTTCTTTTAAAACCAGAAGCTGACACTTTAACAATAAGTAACAACATGCTGACAAGAAGTTGATATTTGTCCTGTTATTTCCCTGTCAAAACTCTCAAGAATTTTCCCCATGTTTTATGCATCAATGCTGACGTATGATTGTATCATTTACGTAGCAATTTTACTTTCAGTTTCAATATACCTATAAAACATTATCAATATTCATATTTTCTTACATAAATACCTACCTAACGCTTCTTCAAAGGCACTAACAGACTGTGAATAACGGTAAACTGTTTTACGATAAGAATATCTGTAAAATAAACATGCATGTTTCTAAAATTTCCATTAGTCTTTCTCCTTAATGGTCACTTTTCAGAAAAAAATTATATGATTGTATTCCTTTTTTGTCACACAGATAAAGGGATAATTTTGTGCGGGGTTAAGATAACTTCTTGATAAATTAAGGTACTTTTACGATAGGTTCCAAATCTTTACTGAACACTATGAAACAATTTATAAAAAGTAAGAATATCAGACACGATTCTTGATTGAGATTATTACCTTTATATTGAATATTGAATGTGTAATTAGATGTTTGCAATCTTCGCCTTCAATTTTATCAAATTTCTGCACTGCTCGTTCAATCATCTTTCTGTCAAAACTAATGATTTTTAGGAGATGAAGAAATATCATCTTCCTACATGTATCACATCTATTCATATTCTCATTAGAATACATTTAGCATGGGTTTGTGAAAGACTCGGATCCAAAGTTAAAACACAATTATTTTGAATAATTTTCTCATTGTGTCAAATTACGTGATATATATCATAACGAACACCATCGTTAAGAAATATGTCGATATACGTTTGACCAGTGTTTCGTTTCATATTTGAAAACCTGACTTTTTAAATTTCTACCCCATTCCTCTTTTCGGGAACCTCCAAAATTGGCTCCGGCGTACCTCATATATGTACATGTGCCTTGTATATGTAGTGTAGTTATGAGTCCTTATACACTGTTTGAAAAGTATTATCTGTAAATTGGTCTGTTCAGAATTACAAATGAGAAAGCAATATACTCTTTTTATTGTTTGTAAAATGTCTCTTCTGCCTTTGATTGGCATATATATATTTATAAATTGGATTTTTTCATTTACCAAAATATCAGTAATAATCTACTTAGCGAAAATAAGAGTGTACTACTGATAGTTAGTGGTAGGTAGATTTTAGTATAAAACACAGAAATTGATAGATAAAACTAATTAACAAACATAAAAACAACTACTAACCATTTTCATAGTAGGTTATAGTTTCTATATTTTCTCATCACACGATACGAAACAGTAGGAAAACTAGTAAAATATTGATAACTGTCGACTGGTTAATTAACGTGTAGTCCAAAAAGTATCACAAAAATTCAAATTCAATTGTATAATCATTTCATAACTTCATATATTTCTAACCCTGTTTTTAATCTTCTCTGTAAACAACATACAGGAATAGTGTCTATATATGTATATCTATAAATGTGTTTGATCGCATATTACCATTTGTTCACAAAACATAAGTTGACATAAAATCTTTATTTGAAACGTATTGTGAATTCAAATCAGATTGAGCTTATACAAGTCTAAGGGCAAGTATTTCGAATTTGATTAAAATAAAGAATATAAAGAAAACATTTAAATTGTACTACATCTGATCTGACTTTAATGTCTGCTTATCAATTCTTATTTTTAACTGCTACACATGTCTTTTGTTATATTTTCTTTCACAGTATCATATACAGTATCGACATAATGTTGAAAAAATGCAAATTGTTATAGACCTTAGGGTTGAAAAACATTATTGTGTATATTTGTACAGTACAGTAGTGATCTCAGTGTTTGCGTCCCTGATTCTCAAGGCAGGCGTTGGATAAAGGTGATATAATTAGTGCAATTATTATGATCCCAAATTAAACTTTCAATATTCAGAAAAGAATTTTTCACTTATATGACCTACACTTGAACATCAACTTGAATATAACTCCCGAGAATACTGATAAAACAATATAATAATCAATTCCCCTAACCTCTACAAACGCTTTCGTATAATACCAATTAAAGCAGTCAAGGTACTATGTTA
The DNA here is from genome assembly GCA_921293015.1 of Phorcus lineatus. Classification (NCBI taxonomy): domain Eukaryota; kingdom Metazoa; phylum Mollusca; class Gastropoda; order Trochida; family Trochidae; genus Phorcus; species Phorcus lineatus. Next base: position 26,423,559 of record OV121096.1, on the reverse strand, counting down.
AGAAGTTAAAGATTTTCCCATATAACACTATAACGATCTATTATTTGCTTCCATTCACAGTGGTCAGTATTGTGTACACTTAGAGCTCAATAATACAACCTTTGCAAATACCATTAACGGCTATATAACCATACATGTTTGCACTTGATGAGTGGTTTTGAATTGCACACGTAAGACTATAAAGACTAATCATTAACTGTCATTTTTGGAACCATTTAAAGCAATGCAAAGGCTAATCAATTAAGTAATAGAAGTGCCAGTATATTGTAAATAAAGCTAAGGTTACGTTAGTATTTCTGAGCTTTAACTATTTTACCAATAGATTTGAAACGGCTAATTGTGTTACTGCAGTGGTTGTATAAAAATGAAATTATGATTGCATTTATTATGAAATATCAAGGGTTTCTAATTGCATTGCTTGGAAAATAATATTAATCCTCAAACATGACAAGCAGAGATACTGATTACCTTACAAGATGGTAATGCATAGAGGTAAAAATAAAACGTTTGAGAACAATACAATACATGACAGGAATGGTTTTGATACAGTAGTTCGACCATAAAGAAAAAGTACGTTTTCTTGAAAGACTTGAGTTTTACGAGTATTTTCAAATTTAAGTAATAATGAAACCGCCGAACAACTTTCCCTCGGGACAATCCCTAATATTCGGTAATCTTCGTTTTAGTTTGTAAATGCAATAGGACATGACTTCAATAAGAAATAGTTGATTCATCATATCTCTCTTGGTGGATGATGGTGTATTTAGAACGATATTTTCATTGTAAGAGCAAATGTAGAAATTGGCACATTTTATTTCGGCAGTAAGAAACATCTCTTCAAATCTTTAATCAAGTCTGTATAATTAGGTATGGCTGGTATGTCATATTAAAACATATACTTATAGATGGAGAAATATTTTTTATTGAGTAGTAATACCACATAAACTGTTAATGTTTATCGAAATAAAAAGCAGACAACGTCAGCTTCTTTCTCTACCAATGACACAACATGAAACAAAATGTATAAGCAAACGAACACTGCGGCAAGAACTCTTTTTCCATCGTCGGTAAAATAACGTGTTTGCATAGTAAAAGTACTTAGGTACAGTCAATGTACCAGTGCAACAATCCATCAATGGTCACTTATATTTTCCTATAATCCATCAGACAATCAATAAACGCCAAGATTGAGTAAACACAAGGTAAACACAAGATGTCCATTTTGCAGCTATAGGACGAAAAGAGACCATTTCCGCATTAAGCGCATATTTAAAAAAAAACGTTTATGACTTTTACAATGATAGTACTTTAAAAGCAATTTTTAAAAATGTTTTTAAATATCTGCGGCCTGATACTTGGTGGATAGTTTTGATGCATTTGCATGTTGATATGTTTTAATTTTCTTGTTCTCACTACTATAATTACAAGAGAATTACCTATTGAAAAAAATTTAACGTTCACATGACATAGATTTAGACAATAAGAAACGATGTCTAAGAATCATATCTGAAGATATGCAAAATATGCTTACTCCTCATATACTTGGTGGTTTCATCACAGAAAATATTTCCGCTCAGATGTTCTGTGAAACCTCAATGCATTTCACATACAAGTAAACAGTGTGAATGGCTAGAATGGATGTAAGACTACTTTCTAATCAAGAATGGTAAACATTCATGTCTTTGAAAGGCATTTAAGGTTTTCTACATGCGAGCATCGATGTCCTTTGTTCTTGATATGACATTTATGGTGTGCCCATAGGATAAGGAATTATGAATGTAAATTGGTACGGAAAACCCCATGATAGAATGTAAGACACAATTTTAGGGTTACTCTAACTCTTTTAGTTTGCGAGTGTGCCTTATGCTCTTTACAAAGGTGGTACACAACCATCTTCAGTTCATAAATAAACTGAGTCTTTTGAGCATTGTGTAAGCGAAACGTGAAATCTATTTTGCTGCACCATAACACATGAAGTTAATTGATCACATCATCTGTGTTTGATGCTGCAAGTTCAACTTTCATGGTTCCAAGTTGTATTCATATTCATAGAAAGTGTATACCAATGTACAATATATGTCATATATTTATCATTCAAACAATTTTTAATTCTGAATTGTGTGCACTTTATTTCAATATGAATTTAATGTAAATTCCTATGCTAATGAAATTATGAGAAAATCGTTTTTGACATTGTCCCTGTTGACATAGTAGAATATTGTTTATAGTTTTATAGGACTTTCTACTGCTCATAAACTATTGTATTTTATTATCAGTTATAGCCGACTCTTTAAGTTTGCATTCTCTATGCTAACGATGATATTATGTTTAGATTAGGTTAAATGATTTCGGCTACTCAATACAATTAAAATAACCAATCAATATCAGAAAGATGTTGTACATACACGATATTTTCTCACGTTTTATATGTTTTATTTCGGTCATGCTAGATATCATTCTTTACATATGGAGCCATCTTTATATTTGGATTATCTATAAGAACATTTGCATTGATGTAAAATGTAATTTTTATTGAGGAATTTGTCAGCATGTTTCTAAGAATAATCAACCCAAAGTTGTATAAATCAAATTAATTTCTAACTGGAAATAAGATTTGCAAGGAGAAAAAACACATTGCATTCTACGTCATAGTACTTCACATTTTACAAGATCTCGTCTTCCTCCGAAGAACTTTCTTTAAACAGAAACTCAGCACAATAAATGTTATTATATTCAGCTGTCAAAAAGTATCATCGTAACTGTCTGAATCTTTAAGCTGTATCCCATACGTGTCAAGGTGCGGATACCACGATACGACAACCATTCATCATAAAAGTAGACAGCATTAGAAGATAGATAAAATACTATATTTTCTCGGAACATTATGTGAAGTAAAACTGCTTGTACAATAAAGACTATTATGAAGTTCATGGATACGTAAATGCATGGATCATAAACAGTAAGCATTTTATGTCCAAGCCTATTTTTGTCTTTTGAAATACATGTACTTATTTCGACAGAAGCTTGACGTAATTATTCCATTCACTATCAAACTAGTAGAGTCGAAATGAGATAAAGATAATCTGCTAGAAATAAAATAATAATTGTTTTTTGCTTAATTGATTTTCCTTAGAATTATTATTGTTAGCATTAAAACATTAGATATTGACATGTTTAGCAATACTGGTTTAGGCGAATCAAGGGACATTTTCATCAACAGAGACTTACATATTCGCGGCTCATGGATAGAATCGAAGTATATTGGTTAAATGTATTAAGCTCGACAAAGAAGATATAACAGGGTGTAATACGGGTCGTTGCATTACAAGTATTTGGCGAATAAGACATGAAAATTGATATAAGATGACGGCTGCCAGTCCTGATGGAGGGGCGTGTATAAGTTCACTAGGGAATATCTAAATTGTAACATTGTCAATATTATCGGGTATTTGGTATACTTGGAATAACTTTTAGTAAATTTATATTCTCCTGCTATTGTAGCAAACGTTTCTTTGACTTGACTTGCTGTTTTATCAAATAGTACAGCGATACAATCATTTACAGCATAGTTTTACCCTTGATCTTGAACTCTTAAATGTCAATAAAGTTAGGATTAGGGGAACTAAAATGGAATGTCAAAAATTTTTACTTTTGAGTGGTATTTTCCACGATCATTTGTTTAAAAGAACACGTAGATTTTAGATCAAAGACGTACAATTATTATCAGATGATAGAAGTGCACTTTTCGTGTACAAGGTTTTACTTTCTTAATGATGTTTAGAAATTACTGATTGAAGACCATACAAACCTTATTTAGGTTAAAATAGAGGGAAATCATTTTATCAACACCAGTTTCCAAAAATCTTTTTTTTAATTTTCAATATTTATTACATGTTCATCTAAATAAAAGAATGTTTCTAATTTTCAAGATAACAAGTTCATAATACACTTTCAGACAACGGAAAAGAAAACTGTCGAGGCCTGGTTGTGAGTTTATTGGTTGGTATGATCAGTGCTGACACTGTCGCTTTACCCAAAGGTCCTTGGTTACAAATCCGCCAGAGATTTCGAGCCGACAAATTTCAAAAGGAATCACAAATACAAAACGTGTGATAAAAAATATCACAACGTTAAATAAATACACTGACGCAAAATCCTATTATTACAATGAGTCAAGGGCAAACACTTTCGTCAATAAAATGACATTACAATTTAGAACAATTTTCATATTTACTTACCAATATTAAAGTTTCCAGCGACTACAACATCCGTCATTTTCATTAGATATCACTCACATGTATATTTTGAAAGCGAGTCATCACGAACTGAGCCAAGCAATAGATGTAGCAAAAATACTTCGGATTGAAAAACACTCTATATTTCAATCAACTTGTAACGAGCAGTAGGCAAGGAAGTGAGTTCAGAATTAAGGGTAAATCGTCCTAATCCGTGTTTCAATACATTGTCATTTTAAATGATTAAAAGGTGCTCACACAAAAATGGTCGCCAGTGCCTTTTACTTGATACTTGATTATTTCCTCTACAACTACGGGTGATTGGGTTGAATAATGAGAAGTTTTGACCCTCTGAATATAATAGATTTGGCAAAAACTAATGTTTATTTGAGAAAATTTGAATAAATTACACTTTCATAATACTTACTACTATCCCTTTTAATGGTACATGAATAAAAACAAATTTCAATATTGAAAAATTTAAACAGTTGATTCTCCGGTAAGGGAGTTTCGTTTTGAACCTAAACTGTTGTAAAGCTACTTATTTTCAATAGTAAAAGGATAAAATGCATCACATAAAAATGTGATGTGCCTAAAGTTCAACGTGACATTTTCATGACCATCAGATTTGCATAATAAACATAATATTTACTCTGTAATTATGAAATGAATATTGACATTTAAAGAAAGTTATGGTAAATTGAATGAACATGTGTTCATTCAGATGTTTTAAAGCCATTTAGCTTTTCATAAAATAGATATTTCATATCAAAAGACTACAGAATGTATTATTTATATGGGAGATTTCTAGAATATTTATATAGTTTCTTCTTAGATAGGTTTTTCATTTGATCTTTAAAGTACTTGGCCTTTTTGTAGAATTTTATCACATATAATTTATTTATTATTTAGTGATTTGATGCGTTTCATCTTGAATGTCAAATAAATAAACTATTAAAATGACTTAAACGTAAATATGTTTACTTGTTGGCTAAATCTCATTTTCATTCTTCAGAGACAAACCATAATGATTTGTCATTCAAAGTTTTATTACACATACAGATTTAGCATTATTGCATAAGTAACAAAGTGTCTCTTAAATCACCTGCCCTTCTTAACCCAAAACACTTGAACTTACCATAGCATGTGTTTCTCAATCATAAACATATGGTTAAGATATTTCATCATGCTGTAGTCAAAATAAGTACATTTAATGATGAAAATATAATCATAACATTGCATATGGTTTAAAAAGTAAAGCCTGTGTTTTTGCCCACTTTAAAGCAATCCTGGACACATCAATTGATTACCATTTGATGTTAAGCAATAATAAGTGATAAAGAGATCTAGAAAGATATGTCATTTGTCTAAATGGATTTTATCCACAACATATATCGATACTGGATACAACTGCTCAGAAATGCAAAAGGTAGACAGACATTGTATAATCATTCAATAAATTACTTCCTAATATTCACGCACATTGGGTTTATGTAGACCAATTTAACAGAACGGTAATAAAGAACGGTTTGAATTTGACTAGTTGTTCACTGTGAACTCAATCCTTGAATAAATGTTCAGTGCACATTACGAACAAATCTAAAGTTATTTTCATAAATGTACATTGGAAAAAAATATGAGTAGTGCGAATGAAGTTAGAAACTGGTTTTACATATTTGGTATTAAATATTTAATAAGAAAACAAATGTTATCAAACATTATTCTCCTGTCGCTTATGAGCTAGCAATGTATCACACAGTTCTTATCGTTTACGTATTTTAAATGGTTTTAAAGATAATCACATTTCATATCGCTAAATATGTTACAGATAAACCCTTTTGAATTGGTCACGCCCATACACTCACACCAATCTCGTTTTACTCTTAGGTCACGTCAGTTGCAAGTCTTCAGAAGAAACAGTTGGGTGTGTCACAGAATAAGTACAACTATCAAAACAAATATGATATATTTAACCATCTTGATTAAAATGCGTCGTGAATGACGTTATTGACTTGATATGATCAAGTGATTAACTGGGAAATTTTTATTTTCTATTCATTGTCTATACGATGTATATATTTATGAGGAGACATATACGTTTGCTAAGGTTCATTTTCTAAAACCTGCTGTCTTTACCTCACTATACATTGTACCTTTCTTTTAGTTTTTCCCTCATCCTTTCGATCCCTTTTCTCACCGAACTCTCAACCCTTTAGATGATTTTCATTTTTTAACATATTGATCAAAATTCGTTAAATCCACAGGTTGGTTTTAGGTATTTATCCTCGATTCAAAACACTATAAAAGGACAGCATGATCCTCTTCTTAATTTGGTTGTATTTCTGATATTTTTAGTATTTACAGATATAATACTTTCTTTGCACCTATTTATTGCTTCGGGTAGGTTTCTCGTTATATAACCAATTATATCATTTCACATATAATTATATTTTCCTATTTCCTTAATCAAGGCAACCTCTGGCACCATTCTGCCTTTAAAAGATTTCTTTCTCCAAATTCCCCCCAATAACCATTTTCAATGCCAAATGTATGATATACCGAGTATCAAAACATGTCATTGTTCGACCAGGTCATCCTTCGCCTAGAAGAATTTATCAAGCAAATATCAAGCAAACTTTACTGGCGGACATGTTTGTGTGAACACCTTAATCATTAGCGATAGGGAAATAGATTCACAGATTAACACAGTTAACAGATCCGTGTAAGGTCGTTTTAAAAATGGATCTTTTGATTAAAAAACATTATCCTCTAAACATTTATTTTCGATTTCATGAGATCACTTTATTTACCAAAAGACTCGTTCGACATGTGTATCATGAAAAATTAAATGATTAAGAAGATTTAAATATTAATAGATCTTAACAAAAGGTCTTTACGTGTACTGATTTCTTTTTTCGAAGTTCAAAGGAAATATTTCAAACCTTTTTTTATACAGTTTCATTATCCATCTCGCTAATTGATTCAAAATTTTATGTAAAAGAGAAGTTACACTCTAGTGCCTGTGTTTATCTTCTTTTTTACAGTTTAAATGGTCGACATTTTTGTGAAAATAATAGCTTTTACTATTCAATATATGTTATTTTATTGCTCGAGAATTCAAAGAATGATTATCTTCTGAATTTTGTTATTCAAAAGCGCAACCTTCTGGCCAATAAAGCTAGCTGTATCTCTGCTTACATATCTTAACGTTTTACTCACAACATACCTGTAAATGTAACGAATAATATTTCAAAATGTTTTAGTTGTCTCTCCATTGTTAACCGTTTCTTTACAGTGATTCATAATATTCAATTGGTAGGAAAGAATAGCAGGTTTAGTATGTTCTGAGACAATCTTGGAGTAATATCCCAAATTGCAAAATTCTATTGCAATATGTACGTTATTTCCTTTTACAACTGCATGCCAAAAGTTTTTTTCACATACCTAAATATACCAGTGCAAATATCATATAATTTGAGATGCCTTTGAGTTATCGTAGCGTTGCGAAAAAGAAACGTATAATATTGAATTTCCAATACACATATGCAGATCCATTCTTCTTTAAGGCAAATGTTTAGCGTACCCCCACAATTACCCGTAACAGTTTTGGCAGGCCATTGAAGTGACCAGGGGTCAAAATTCCGTAAAAACAAATTTTTATTTTTCTCCTTAAAATCCACTATAAGTTATCTTAAAAAATTATTCACGTTTGTTCCTTAGCACAAAGTCAGTGTGATTAGATTGGTTTAAATCTAAGAGAGTCGATAAGGAACATTTCATTTGACATTTAACGAAATCAAAATTGCCAAAATGTGACCCCTTCTGTCTATATCAATATGCCAAAATTCGAATTTTTGAACGAGAGACTAGACGATCCAAGAATGAGTTCAAGAATGGCTATTTCACACATGGACAGTGGGTGATCCATTGTCAGTGATGCTATTGACGTTGAAACGAAACCCAAATTACATGATATTTGCACTACGATTCAGTGGTAAGTGAACAAACTTTCGGTATGCAGCTCTATTTGCATCTTATTACAGATAGCATATGACAGCCTAAGTATGCAATATTTTGATGCATTAGATTTACTAAATAACATTTGTTTTTCGTCATTTACGTATGTCATTTACAATGTGTGCATTGATCAAGTGCGTGACACCTGGTACTTGATACGTTGTTTTTACCATCGGTATGTTCTGACTAAAACGAATCTATGTGTTTCAAATAACTTTATTCATCTCGATTCCTTCATTACCTTACCATCAATAATGCAAAATGTGTCGGATGTAGACGATAGTTCTATCAAAATTGCAAGTTCGGAGGCAATGCAGACATTGAAATTATCAAATAGGGTATTATTTCCAAGTACCTCTATTTAGTATTGTTCCAAAGTTCAGTCATATGTGATTATCAAACCTTAACATGATCATTGCATGCCATAGTTACATGCAGTTATAACAAATCTATTGAATATGTTCGGTAATGTATGTTTTTATGTATTTTATTTTTGAATAAGTGTCAAGATCATGAGTCTTAAGAGGTTCACATAGCCTTTGTGACATTTTTAAAATCAAAATTCATCGAGAGATACATCTCAGCCTGTTCAAAAGTTATTGCCTGCAAAAATTAATTCTTTAAAATATATTACCCGCTTTTTAAAGCAGAGGTTAATGAGATGCAAGATGCATATTTTTTTGTAAAATGTTTAGTATTGCGAATCTTACTCCGAATCCGTACTTTTTTATGAAAAGATCTGTTGTGATTTTATCCCTTTCATGCTCGGTTTCCCATGCACGCTTAAAAAATAGTTAAGTGGTGTATCAATATCCAACGTGGGTAAAATTTTTGTTTAAAATAATAATGCAGAATTTCTGCTTGTGAATGTACAAATCGCAAATCTGTTCAGTTCCCACCTTGCTAAATTATCAAAAGAAGTTCACCATTTCATTTGATATCACGTATCTCAATGATATATAAAGCAATATTATTTTTGCAATAATATTTATACATAAATCATATGTAATAATGCAATGATACCGAGCGCAGATAATATATAAGTTATCGTTTCATAAAAAATGCATCAAAACTGATGTGACATTGTTGGCTTACGGTGAGAGCGATCAACAAATCAAAACAAATGGGTGTTAAAGAATTGATGATGAATATCTCCTAATTACGTAATCAGCCCAAATTCGTTTCTTCGTTTCTTCGTTTTGTTGAAGTTTCTTTACTTTCTCAATGGATAACTTTCAGCTGGTGATCATGTTTCATAAGTACCAGCTACTTGATAAAGGTGCAATTTCACATAAATCATGACTTATCTTAAATGAGAAAGTTTTCAAAATTCTAGAAACATGATTTACTCAGTTGACGTTTCCGCCGGGACGCTAAACTCTGTCGTGTTTATCTATCTAGATACCGTTCGCTGTGAACCGTTGATCTGAAAATAGCGCATCTACATCTACCGAGTCGAAAACTCGAAATCAGAATGAATGGCCCGATCCTTTTACAATTAGACTGGAATATTCAAACAAAGATTGAAGCTCTCATTGCGATAAATATCCAAAATGTTCATGTTGATATTCTGCCAAACGTTAATGAAATGAAACCAAATATTTCCAGACAGACACCTTGCCTACACGATTTGGTTTATCTGCATGATTCGTATCAACAAGTACAGTAAATTGATCAATTATAACAGTTAAGGTTATTCTATTGACGTTTGGGTGATTTCCTTGTTGAGTTTAACATAACTTAGTAAGAATAATTTTGGAACGTAGTTTTAAGATGTTTAGATGTGCAAACAATCCGACCCAGGAATATGCTAAAGCCAGTCAAAATGAGTTAACTTGAAACCTCTACAAGTAACAAGACTGAATTGATTCATGATAGTTCTTTATTCTTACATGTAGTTGAAACAACACTTATCAAATATGACTTTTTGTGATAAAGTTTTACTAAAAAGTATTTTGATAAGAACATTTGCAGATTCAGAAACAGATTCATTTTCTAAACGTTTCTATGGCCAATGCAAACTGAAGCAACCTACCATCACTGTCTTACGGTACAATGACTTTCCAGACACTGAGTGGATCTGCTCGGTTCAGTTCTGGGTTGAGGTGTCAAGGTGTTTCCTTCAGATTCCACATCACATATTTAGGGCATGTGGGATTATGCTTGCTGACATTTAAAGACAACATCATTCCCTATAGTAACCACTTGGCATAAAAAAAATTACATAACTGCTCATGGGTACATGAATATTTTCTTATAAGATGGAACACTGTCATTAAACAATTCATAAAGTATCAACAGATGAAAATATGTATTTGTTTAATGAAAGCCTAATATCGTTGATATTGGATAATTACATTACGTCACTGTGCTTTTTATGTTACCAGCAAATTATTTTTCATAATGAGCATAAAATTCCTATCTGTACACTAACAGCTTTTTCACAACCAATTACAACCAAGTCATCTAATTCACACTTTTTACTTAAAACCAACAAGCTTTGGAAAGGAACCGTTCCTGTGCTTTTGTTGTAAATTATGATTTATAAGCCAGGACATAATCAACAACAAAAATCGACAGGTAAATTGCTTACTGACCCAATCATTTTGATGAAATAGTGTTGTAAAGACTGAACAGTGATACCTGATAGGACTTCAAATATTTGCATTACTGTCAATTGATATTAATCATACATCACGTTTCCTTCTATTCATTTTCATCAAATAATTTAAACTGTGATAGTGAGCAGTTAATGGGTTGAAATAATGTATCATTTATCAACGTTTTCCTGTTTGTGATATTTTGCATGTTTTTATGTTGCATTTCATTGATGTGAAAACACAAAAAAATACTTTGTTCATGTTTAATTTTAAAGGAAGGTCTAATTAAACTGCATTCATTATAAGATTATTATATTTGTCATGAAAGAAAACACTTTAATAGTTTTGCAAAGTTTAATGGAATATTCCGTTTTAATTTTTTAACGGGTTGCCGTTTGGTTGCAAATGTATGCATATCTCTCTTCAATCTATACCTTTCCAGCTTTTGGTAACAGCAAAATTTAAAATTTAATCTACAAACCAAATTATACTTAATTATCGCCCGAGACCATCAAAGCTGTAGCATGGTTCTTATTAAAAGGCAAGCAAATTGATAAAACAAATAAGACAATCAGTTTTATTTAATTTAAAGTTTTTTTTTAAATGAACGTTTGGTTAAGTAACGAGAATAACTATTTCTAACTTTAATGATTTAAAGGTGTCAATAGTCAGTGCCACAATTTCAACACCTACTGTTAATCTTCTTAAAGAAATCGTTATTTTACCCTCTTAATTAAAATAAGCTCAAACCAAACTAAAATTCACAGAAACGTTACTCCTTACTGTCAGAAAAGTTTAAAGTGAAATGATTCTTTGATATGTTGAATACATCACACCCAGAATTACTACATACATCACACCCAGAATTACTAAATGATTGAAAACAAGTCATTGCATAATAACTGAGTCCAAACATTTAAACGGTTTGACATTTGGGAAATCTCTTCTGACTACTGAAACCGTCTACTATATTATATTGAGTTCAGTTCTTAAAGACTACTTTCACCAGAGCCAAACGACTCATTAAAAAATTGGAATTTACCAATAAATTCATTTTCAAAGTATCAATACAAAGGCTTATTTCTTATAAGCAACCCCACTTCAACTGACACAAAGCAGTTTAAATGCATCAATAAAGAGGTTTTTGAAAATTAAAAATAGCATCTTTGGTAGGCAGCTACGTTGTATATGCTGGGAAGAATTCTGGCGCAAATATGAAAGTAGTGAGACAGAAATATTTGATAATATTTTCATGTTAATATAACCTTTCTTCTTTAAGTCATTTAGACTGAAAACATTATTTTGCCATGTAGCATTTATTCATTACTGTAACACTGGGTATTTGCTTTAGTCACCATGATAATGGGTTTTTTAAAAACTAATATACATTCTCTAATAAAACATATCAAGTCTCTCTTTTTTCAGATGTGTGTTTATCAGCTTATTCAGTGTCATCAAGCATAGTCATATAATCTGTTTTCAGGTTTGTGTTTATCAGCTAATTCAGTGTCAACAAGCATAGTTATGAAACCGTGCAAACAGTTTTCGTCCACCCGGGCGTCTGAGAGGTTTCCGCATGTGACGAAGTGGTGCTTGAGGTATGTTTGATTCAGAACATAGCTGGATTGTAGATTCAATAGAACTAACCGTACAAATAATCAGGTCTTGGAAGTAGGAAATAAGCAGCTGAATGTCAGTTACAATTAAATTATCTTTAGGTTGTCCTTCAGAGAAATCATGTTTCAGTTTCGAGTGGTAAATAGATACATAAATTTAGACTTGGCTACAGTTTAATTTATAAAAGATACATATTTAACTTTAAAGAGACGAGTTTTCAATTTCAAAAGTTTCTTCTGGTAAATTATTATCTACAGATTGTTTTTGGTATCATATTTGAAAAAGAAAAAATATCTTAATCTAAGGGAAATACCTGCTAAAACCAAATCCAAGGAAATCCGCTTTGAACTTCTGGTTAGGTCATTCCATTTTCTTGTATTTTTCCCTGTACATTCCAATTACTGATACAGCTGCTTGCTGTTGATAAAGGTAAGCCAGTCAAGGAGACTCGTACAGTACAACTAATTAGCAATTAAAGGAGAAAGTTGAAGTTTCAAATAATGGACTGAGGAGTATCAGAATAAGATTTCCGATGATTTAAGCCCAATTTTATGTATTAGGGCGTTAATTGGTTACTTTGTATTCTATTTAAAAGTATATTTTAACTCTGAATATGCGACTGACAAACGGAAATGCTAATGGACGTGCATTTACCATGTCAAGAACCGTTGTAAAGGAAATTGAGTAACATTCAAAACGCATCTACATGGGTTATGGAATCTTCAGTAAAATCAAGTACTTAAGCTTCTCGTTATGCAGTTTAGCCTTGCTTGTTTCGCTTGTATATATCAAAAACCTTTTTTTTTTACTTAAAAATACGTCATTTAAGTTTGATTTACCATTACATTTTAGAACAACGGACAGTTTCACACCTATTTCATCAAACAATGTGTATTCTGGATTTAGTTTAGAAATAATAAATAATCAATCACTTAACAATTAAATGAGATAGAACAATTCTATTGAATTTTTTACCTAGGCTGAATGGAAACCTGTGTCAGCTTTATTATTAATACACGGTTTAGATTTACAATGCCTCCAAGCTACTTTTCGATAATGTGACTGTGATAAAGTACATCAGCAAGTATAGGGACACACTTAAAGTGATGAACACCAAAATCATGCCAATGATCAAGATGATAAGATTTGTTCATCAAAGTATTTGTAAGACCTCGAAGTTTCGTTTCTTTTCAATACTGTATTTGTCATGTGCAGCATGGGAGCTTATACCCTTAGTGTTAACTACTAAGTCTTGTTGATTTTTTTAAAGACAGGTGCAATTTCACATAACTCAAACAATTTTCTAATAAGGTATTTTGAGAACCATGATGTTGCGACACGGTTGATACACTCAGTCTAAGTAACGTTTAAACCAATTGAAATTTAACTCAAGCAAATGTGATAGAAATAAGGATATTTGATGGTCGTTTAGCAACGGATAAGCAATGGGAAGCCTTTAAAATATCAAAATGCTTGCTGACACCATAGCTTTTAGGATTCATTTTCTATCTATGTCTACTACCAAATGATGATACCTCCCAGCACTGTTTTATCGTACAAATAATTCAAAATCACTGAGCGAATCTTTCCAATTCCTTTTTGTATTGAGGCGTTAAAGGCGACTCTATCAGTTTCAACATCACATTTTTAAGACACCTGGGAATATACTTCCTGGCATTTTGAGACGGCACAATTCTTTATAGTAACCATTTGGTATAGTAAAACACATTACACGAAGAGAATTCGATCTTGGGAACATAAATCAACTGTCACTGCTGTTATGAGGTTGAAAGGTATTATTAATCAATTCCTCAGTAATCAACAGTATTATAAGCATATTGCAAATCTAATTACGGAATGAAAGCCTATATTTTTTTGTGGGCTAATCAAATTACGTTCATTTTTATTCTATTTTTTAATGGGAACACATCTGAAGTTAAGAAGAAAAGTATTGATATAAAGTTATTATTTCTATGCTATTAAGATTAATTAGTTTGTCCTTTATCAGTATTTATTAACGTTTATTTGAAACCTGTACACATAAATATTACTTTAAATTACCAATTACTTTTAGATATTGAAACATCCCCTGCAACATATTGTAAAATTAATACTTCTGACTAAAAATCAACTAAATTTCTTGTTGCATTTAGTGTAATGCATGATTTACAGACCACAACATAATCAACAACATGAAGTGACAAGTAAATTGCTTATTGAACGTATTAATTTGATGAATTAGTGTTGTTATGACTTTGCAGTGACACACGATATGACTTCAAATATTTGTAATATTGTCATTTGATATTAATCGTATAACAGGTTTCCTATCATTCAAAATCATTAAAGAAATTAAAGTGTGACTGAGCGATCAATGAGTTGAAAAATCATATTATTCACAAACACTTTCCTGTTTGTGTTATTTTACATGTTTCTGTTGCATTTCATTTTAATGCTAACACAAAAATGCAACATCTTGTTCATGTTTAAATTTTTAAGGAGTTCCTAACTAATTATGATATTTCTTTTTGAAGAAATTATTCAATAATAGTTTTGAAAATATTTAATGATTCTGTTGCTGTGGTGGCGTTTGATGGAAGGGGTATCCACAGATATCTTCAGTTTATCCTTATAAGCGGAAACTAACAAAATTTTGAAATTGATTTATACACCAATTGATATTTACTTATATTCCCAAAATGGAAATAATGAAAACTCCCAATTAAAGAAGCAAATATTACCAATCAAGGACAATATGTTTTATTCAATACAAAGATATCTGTAAGGAAAGAAAGTTTGTAATCTACGTACAGAATGTTTTAAATGTGCTTAAATGTTTCAAAGACGATCACACTCAATTAAGAATAAAGATAGAAAGATAGACAAATTCTACAGCTACAGTTAATCAGGTTCACCGCCCCAAGAATCTCTCAGCTGATAAAAATGTAAAATGATTGACATCATTACAACACATTATGTGGATATACATTCTTGCTAAAACGGAACACTTCTATTAGATTATATTGAGTTCAGCACTAAAAGACAATATACTTTCATCAGAGGAAATGAAATGAAAAAAGAATGACATTGGAAGGAAATGTAATTATGTTAATATAAGATTTCTTATTTATAAATTTATACTGGAGACATTGTTATACCATGTAGTTTTCTATTCATTGGAAATCCATAACACTGTGTTTTCGCTTTGGTCACAGTGGTTTTGGTTTCTTATTTGCATTTGCTGACAAAACGCACCAAGTATAAAGCACAACATCTCTCCTCTAATCTATGTGAACAAGCACAGTAATGAAACCGTGCAAACGGCTTTAGTCAATTTTGGCGTCTAAGGGGTTTCCGCATCTGACAAAGTGGTGCTTGAGTTGTGTTTGATTCAGAATATATTCGGATTGTAGATTCTATGGAAGTAACTATACTAATAATCAGGTCTTGGAAGTAGGAAATAAGCAGTTGAATTATTGACTAATTTGCCAATTTTATGGATTACGATTTTAATTAAAAACTTATATTCCATTTACATTATCTATTCTAACTCTGAATAGGGGATCGCCAAAAGAAAAATTCAATAGAAGTGACTGAACCAAGTCAAGAAGCAATACAAAGAAAACTGAAAACTTTTCAAAAAGCACCTGCATAGGTGTGGGAGGCAGCAGTAAAATCAAGTTCTATTATTTCTATTTATGCAATGTAGTTTTGTTGGATGCGTAACAATATTTTTTAAAGTAAAAAACAAGTCACTTAAGTTTCAGTTACTATTACATGTTACAACAGACAGTAGATAGAATTTGTGAAAATCAGTATGTTTTCAAATTTGTACAAATTTTAATATCTCAAACTAAACGCTTTCGATTTCATTAATTTCTCTTGTACATATTCCTGTCCGTCTCTTGTTGAACAATGTTGTAAGATAAATGTTGTAAATATCTTGGGAGGGCTTCTCTATGTTGGATAACTTATGCCCAATCCATTTCTTGAACGAATAACGTATGTTTCAATCAAAACTCAATCACTTCTCTACTCTGTAGTTTATTGGACATATACAGTAACAAACTTAAGCAAAGTCTGAAAAACGGTCTGTTCCTAGATCGTATTCACCCTAAATGACCAGATTGAAAGAATGAAGGTATTTGAAGTTAAACATCACTGTAGTGTCGTAAAAGTTACATTTGTCACTGTATGTTTTGGAGTCATTTTAGCTGTATGTTGGCTATTGATTGGTAAACTGTTTAATCATATAAGTTTCTTTGACAATGCAATATTTTAAAGCTGATAATTTGCAATATAATGTTTTTATATATTCTTTTAGGATTGAGGTGTTAACGGCGATTCTATCAAATTCCACATCACAGCTTTGTGACACCTGGGAGTATACTTTTTGACATTTTGAGACAGCACAATTTTTTATAGTAACAATTTGGTATAGAAAAACACATTACACGAAAAGAACTTGCTCTGGGGACCATAAATTATTCACCACTGCTGTTTTAAGGCTTAAATGTATCATTCATCAATTTCAAGACTTTTTGAATGGAACCACTTCTGAAATCAAATACAATAGCTTTGATATAAAGCTACGATTTGTACTCTATTAAGATGAGTTATTTGTCCTTTATCAGTGTTTATTAACTTTTAGTTTATACCTGTACACATAGATATTACTTTTAAACCATTTGCTCTTGAATATTAAAACGCCGCCTCCAAAAAGTAATAGAATTCATACTTTTGACTGAGAATCAACAAACGTTCTCGTTGCATTTGGTGAAGTGCACGATTTACGTGCCATAACATAATCAAAGAAATTAAACTTCAGAGTTAAAAATCATTTTATTTACAAATGCTTTCCTGTTTGTGTGATTTTTCATCTTTACATGTAATTGTAATGTCAACACAAAAATGCATCTTTCTAATTCTTCAGGAGTTTCTTATTAAACGGCAGCCAAGATATGGATATGATATGTTAACGAAAGAAAATATTTAGATTTAATGAAGGTTTCTTTTTAATGATGTTGCTACTGTGGAGGCGTTTGCTGGCAAAGGTATGCACATATATCTTCAGTTTAGTCCAATTATATGGTAACAGTAACATTTCAAAAATGATTTATACACCAATTGATATTTAATCATAGTTCAATTTTGTCGACACTGTAGCAGAGTTTCTATGGGGGGAAAATAAAACAATCTCACGAATATAGAAGTGAATGTTACAAATCAAAGGCAATATTCAATACAAATATATAAAATACTATCTTAATCCCTTCTCTTTTCGCATAATTACCTATCTGTCTTGTATACAACGAATATGTCGTTGCTGTTAATCACGTCTTGAATAGCGTTTTCTTTTGTTTTCAACTCTTTATGAACACATTCCCTTTCAGGCGCTATAAAAGATATCTTATACCAATAAAAAGTTCGGGTAATCTTTGCACAAATGTTTTCCTAATTCAAAAGTATATTTAACTGTGTTTCTATGTAAAATCATCAAGTTTTGAATTAGTCAACATTTCTTAGCAAAATACTTTGTAGTCTAAACATTTGGATCAATATGTGAAGGGACTGTTTTGAAACTAGAAATACCAAGGACAGATAATGATCTGTCAGGAACAAGTTTGACATTCTCAGAAAAAGTCATGGGGTTATAATCAGTTTAGATTAATACTTTCTTATTTCAGCAATAAGATATACTTTTAACACATTGTATATTTCACATATCTTTCGTATTTTACATGTAAACATTTCGAAATGACAAAATATAAGGGAGTTTTAAGCATGTTGGATACCATTGTTGCATACATGCCTGCCAGATGTGTTCATATTCATCCCCTTATGAACAAAATACTATCTGCATTAACGTGAACGTGCAATAAGGGAACGCTATGGAAAATCTGTACAGAGGGATGTGTAGTTGCAAAGGGGCAACTTTCGGTTAACGGTCTTTTACCCCATGATAGGAATATGTTTTCTCTTGATCTTCTAAAATATCGTTACCTTTGTACAAATGATCGGTTGACACCAAATAACTTGATATTTGCACTTGGTTCGTAAGTAATAAAACAAACTTTACACAGCTGTACATTAGAATATGATTTCAAATATATTTCACTAATTATGCTGATGGTTTTACTATTAATTTGTTTGTATCGTTGAACTGTGCGTTTTTTAATTTTTGTCACCACTTTGACGGTATTTTATCTGCATATGCATTCTCTGTTAAAACACAGACTTACATCTCAAATTCGAGTGTGTACCAGAACAAGTCAGTGTAGACAAGCACAGCAATGAAACCGACTAAACAGTTTACATCCTTTCCTCACGTCTGAGGGGTTTCCGCAGGTGACGAAGTGGTGCTTGAGGCATATTTGATACAGAATACATTCGGATTGTAGAATCAATTAATCTAACTGTACAAATAATCAGGTCCTGGAAGTAGAATATTGTTACAATAACATTACTTTATCTATCTTGTTCTTCAGAGTTTTAGTTTCATTTTCTAGTCGAGTACACTATACATTAAATATATTTAGAACCACAGTTTGATTAAAGTTATATTAAGACTATTGAAAGATAAGCATTCATGTTATCAATATGAATAGATCAAGATAGAAAATACACGAACTTTCGAGTCAAATATCACATATATGAAGGCTTGGAAATGTCAGACGTTTCATAGAGTAAAGATGCTATTTTGATTTCTTTTCGACTTGACTATGAATAAGCTTGGAAAAAAGGAGGAAAATTGGGATCATCCTCTTCGAAAAAAGCAATAAAGTTTATAATTTTTTGATACAAAAAACAATGATGACAATACATTGAGTACATAAATGATCACATTAAAAACAGTATTATAAATATCATTAAAAGCATGTACAAATACTTCTGATATCAATTTCAAACCAGAGGGTTTATTCAGTAAAGGAGCCACAGGTCAATTATGCATGTGGTCATAGAGCATTTTGGTATACATGTACATGAGTGCAACATGATACATTATCAACACACTGTTACCTTCATTAAGATTAACGCAAATTACCTTTGATAAGTGTTAACTACACTTAATAAGACGTTGCAAGATGAGACTTGCATTTTGGTCAGAGGTCTGCGCATGTAACAGTTCACCTGATTGGCATTACTTTAGTTGATGAACTATAGATTTCATTTAAAGATGCATTTTTTAATAACAGGAATGTTTTACATTGTCCTATCATATTCACTGAACTATTTTTTTTATTTATTTCAATCAACTAAAAATAAACTGTTCTAATAATTTATCTTTTGAATTGCTTATTCTTTACCAAAGATGAATATATATTCTTTAATTATATATGTCTATTTAAATGTACTGATAAGTAAACATAGGCCTTGGGATCACCATAAGTCTCTTTTCTCTAAGAGAAGGAGAGGAAATGAATCAAAACTTGATTATTGATTATTACATGCAGAAATATTATCATCCTCTAAAAGTAATAATATAACATATAACACATTAAACGTTTATATTGATACTTGATATGACATCCGTATATAGCTCTCTCTCTTTGAAAACAAAGTCGCATGCTAAGGGTACATAAGGTGCACACTGTAATTTGAGAATAAATAGTAACCTTTCCAAAGGGTACTGATGGCCAAGATCACAAACATGAGTTCAGTCAGCTGTTTTATGTGAACGGGCTTTTCATTAAATAGACATTTCAGATCTTTATAACACAGAATGTCCGATTTATGTCAGAGATATGAGAATATTGTCTTCTTACGTTTAATTTTATTGTGCTCTTATAAAGTAAAAAAATCTTTGATGGAAACTGATATCTTATATTCAGTGATTCAATACGTTTGTCCTTAGATACCAAATAGTAGTATTCAGTTTTTTGACTGAATTGTAATGGTGTCTACTTGTCTCAAGATTCATTTCAATTCTTCGGAGACAAAGACGGATATTCAGAGAATGGGATTGATGCTTCGAGTATATGGAAGATAGAAACATGGCAGTTAGGGAAGATATGATGAACAATTGCGCGTTCGAATTATCCATTACATGTTGATACTTGAGATACTTTTAAGAAACGTTAACTAAATGCTTATCCAACACTTACATGTTTATAGAGGATATTATATGAGTGTCCATGGCATATTATGTTTACGACTCGAGTGCCTAAATATTAGTATATCTGATATGAGAGATATACTGATATATCAATTTAGGCTGAAAAGCTTGAAAATACTCTTAAGACGATATTATATCTGAGAAATAAAAAGAAATTAACTATAATTTCAAATAAAGCCCTTGTTTATTGCACCATGCATGGTGGTTTTAGTGCACTAAAGTCATTTGTCGCATATTATGCTTTATCTTATGCTTTAGTTTTTTAAAGGGCCACAGAAGCCAATCCTTCCCGTTTGTTTTTTGATTTTTCAAAAAATGTCGATGCAAAGATAGTTTTAGATAATACAATATTGCTTTAAAAGATTTTGAAGGAGAGATGGTACGCAGTTATCAAATATACTTACGTTAATCCATTGTGAATATGTCATTCTATCGCGTTTAAAGAGGATTATCTTTAGGTAACCATTGTTAATTGACTGCTAGGAAGAGTGTTAGGTTTTTAAAAATTAAAAATACAGAGTATGTTCTATATGACAAGTCTAAAACGTCTTAACTATGAACATACACTTCTCTAAGTGTGTGAGTCAAGATTCGAACATACGATTCTTAAACCAGCGCCTTAATCCACTGAAATAAAGTGGAATGACAGAGAGAGTTTGTTTGTCAGAACAAAAAGTTCAGAATATGTTGATCATGTGGGATTACGGCATATAACAAAGTGGTTTTCATACACCTGATTAATCGGTTAATCTAAAAACGTTAGTAACCTCGCAGCACATGCATTTTAGCTTTATAGTATCATACAATGGATTCCATGTCACTGATTGAATCTTCTTAATACATTTGGGAGCTAGGTCATAAAGGCGACTCTATCAAATTCTACATCACATTCTTAGGAGAAATGGGAATATGCTTCCTGACATTTGAAGGCGACACAATTCTTTATTGTAACCATTTGGCATAGAAAAACACATTTAGTTAAAGGTACTCGCTCTTGGGATCATTAGATATTCCTTACTGCTACTATTAGGTGGAAACGATCTTTTTTTCGATTTTTATTCACCCACTGTTTTATGTAGGTTACTGTCAAAGGAATTAGTAAACATATACATACATAAGTTTTTGATTTCAATTAGATCTTATAAATTACTAGATTATTTTCTTTCATTTTAGTGTATAAAATACTTACATAAGTTCATATTAATCTGGAGAGTTCCTTTGATGAAACAAAACTTTTTCATAATAATTCTACTGTGCTCGAAATGTTAAAACTGTTAATATATGGTAGTATAAATGTAAATGAAAATTTAGATTTTTATTTAAAAGATTCTTTATCGGTTTGCATTGATAAAAAAAGTATTTTAAAAAATGTTGAAGAAAAAATTTAATAGAAACAATTAATTTTTTACTGTTTGATGAATCGCTGATGTAATGATTATTCAGTGTCATATGATATGACTTCAAATACTTGTATCACTATCAATTTATAATGAGCAAACAACAGGTTTCCTTTTATACCATTTTGTCTGGACTATTGTTATAGTTGATGCCAGGAAATATTGATATTAGTTAGAAACGCTTTCCTGTTCACTTTATTTTGCTCGTTTTTTTTACTTAATCATAATGATTTCAGACAAATCATATCCTGTTGAAGTTTTACTATTTTCAAGGTTATCCAATTAAACAGCAGCAATGTATGACTTTCCAAATATGTTATGTTATTTTCGAATAGAAGACTATTTGAATAGTTTTGTGGAAATTCCATAGTTTCATTTTTTGGAAGTTCCAATCAATTCGTAAGTGGGCGTTGGAGTTAAATGGCAAATGGTATGATAAACCTTTTAGTTTAGCCAAATTATGTTTAAAACGCTACATTTTAAAAGATCTTTCTACACCATTCACGATAATCAGTCAAGTTAAGCTTTTCCGTCGAAAACAAAATGATTTATACTAGTTGGTTGGTGTTGGTGTTTAACGCCGCTTTCAAGATTATTTCACTTATATCGCGGCTGCTAGTATTATTGCAGGAAGACACCCCGCAACACCATGTGGCTCTGCATTGCGGTAAAACTGCATGGGTGGTACTGCGATGAAATTCAGTGTAGCATTGCACCCAAACCTGACTGCTTGTAGAACAGTTCTCTACTGCAGACAAAAATGCCGAGCCCCTGGCGGGATTCGAACCACGGACCTCTTGATCCGAAGCCGAACGAAGGAATATTCATATAGTTTTGCAAGTTTTGTGGAAATTCCATAGTTTCATTTTTTGAAAGTTCCAATAAATTCGTAAATGTGCGTTGGAGTTAAATGGCAAATGGTATGATACACCTTTTAGTTTAGCCAAATTATGTTTAAAACGCTACATTTTGAAAGATCTTTCTACACCATTCACGATAATCACTCAAGTTAAGCTTTTCCTTCGAAAACAAAGGGATTTATACTACATAATAAACACATCTCGATGACGGATGGTTACATGCCCGAAGTGAAAACTAAATAGCACAAATTTGGATACAATATTGGCGTCAGACATAGAGAAAATTGCGATAACTTAACAATTACTATAGTTGTACACGAACCCTTATAGCTTGATTTTTTTAAAGAAGTGACAAATATAATATTAAGATTTTGCGTATTGATTACATACATCATTTTCAATCATCAGTATTTCTTATTCAAAACGCTGCTAATAGCTGAAAAATTGCTCAAGCGGCACTAACACTAACTTACTCAATTCTTTTTTTAAAAAGTTGTTTTAAAAAAATGTCGTTTCATTTCCTTTGCATATAAAACCCTGGTATCTTAATATCATGGAACAAATTTAGAAATACTGTTTTCACAATAATGGTTGTTGCAATCAGGAAAATGTTTTAGAAGATGGACCCAATGAAACCTTTGTCTACTTTTTTTCAAATTCACTAGTTTCTGCAGTAAGAGGATTTTTATTAAAATACGGAAGACATTCAACAACTACATGTACTTAGTTCCTAATGACACGTACATTTTAAGTAAAAATTTTACGATTCATGAAAGTACACTTTATATCACTTTTTCCCCAATTTAAGTCCATCCATGGTTTCAGCATAAAGTAAACGTTATTTTTCCTCAATATTGATATCATCATAATAAAAAAAAATTGAAAAGTAAGTCATAAAACAAAATATTTTTATGTGTAATGATATAATTTGGTCAAAAAGGCCATAAATTCACAAAGCATCACCTTTTACTTTAGAATCTTCAAGCAAGCTTTAGAAATTGTAAGTCAGTGAAAATAACTGTTTAGTTATGAAGGGTACAAGATCAAATGTTGAATCCAAAGAGAGCATCAAGACATAAGTCAGACGCACAGTTCATAAATATGATTTATCCTAAACTTTTTCTTAAAGTCTTATACCTTGCTCTAACTGTTACCAATTGACAAATTAACTGGTTTCAGGAATTTCCTTACCACCTATAAAGTTAGTCATACTTTCTTACAAATGACCTTTAAGCATATATATAAGAATTACAGGATTGCATGAAAAGTTTAAAAACTAATTGTAAATATTTTTCTTTTCCTTTCCCGAAACCTACACATATCGCGACTATCGCAACTCACGAATATATCTACTGGCTTCGTCACACTTTATGACCAATAAAGCGAGGAAATTCCTTCGTCTCTATCAAGTAATGGACTGCGATGTATCAAAGTTATATTAATGATGATGAAGTACGTTTTATTGATAACACTGTTGATTAATTAGTTTGGCTTCAATCTACATATATACTCAGAATCTGTACAATATCTATAAGGGAAGGTATATCAGAAAACATTAAAGAATAATTTATAACACCATTTATTTGGCATCCTAATTTATGATGTAGTTTGTTATAAAATAAAGAAATATCGTTTTCAGGCCGCATTGTTTTAGTTGTTTATTATCAAAAAGCTTTGTGGAATCCATAAATCTACGACTCTAAAATTGGAAAACAAACCTAGCATTATCTAGTTTACGTTTAAACAACAGAACTTGAAATAACTGATGCAACATTGTAATAGTGCATATTATATATATAGGATGCATTTTTTTCAAATGTTTACCAAATAAGCTAGCATCAGGATCCGATATACAAAATCAAATGAGGATAATATTGTCGCCATGAAAAGAATTTAAACTGATATTTATCACTTAATTGAATATGGTCAACAATGAGTGACTCTTTTATTGGTGTGTGATAAAACGAGCTTTCTCGACTTTCAAAAACATTAATAAATTCATTAATTCATTGGAGTCACACGCAAAATAATCACATACGTTGCATGCAAACACAATACAAAGTCGATTGTGATTATTTTAAAATCTTGATTAAAGATCCACGAGTGACATTAATGACACTTAATATTCAAATAATGAAGTATAATATTGTTTCATATTCATGTTCTAGTCATAGTGATAGATGTACGCTTCATGAGACAAAATAATGTCGTTCAATCTCTCACCATTCACTTCTGTGTTTTTTTCAACCACACATACTGTGACAACTGGAA
The DNA here is from genome assembly GCA_921293015.1 of Phorcus lineatus. NCBI lineage: Eukaryota > Metazoa > Mollusca > Gastropoda > Trochida > Trochidae > Phorcus > Phorcus lineatus. Next base: position 26,398,446 of record OV121096.1, on the reverse strand, counting down.
CAAATTCCCATGTGAACAAATAACTTCATATTTCATAATTTCATGCAATGCTTCCTTCAACAGTTATAAATCCTAAGTCCGAATAAAGGGTGAATCCATGAAGATCTAATATCCAGACTGACGGTGTTTCACAATACTTCAGAGAAACACTGATTAAGTATTTTACAGCAGAAATGAGAATTAACTTACAATCCGAGGTCTTCATTGTCATCATTTTGGTTCTACAAAATGCTCAAACTTCAGGTCTTAACGTACAATGAAGACAATATTCTAAGTCTAACAAGAATGGTCTTATTATGCTCTGGAACAAGATTCAATCTTTTCATAAGCTACAGTAGGATTAATGTCCATTCTCTTTGAGGGGATTGTTAGCCATATTTTACAAGAACTGCGTGGTAGAGCCTTTCATTGTGGACGCAGGTTCCACATACAGTAAATTAATTGATTGGCTTCAGTTGATAAGCATACTTTCTGTAGTGCTTCTATTTACCAACTGTCTCTTTTATATGATATTTCATCCAATAGTATCTACATTGTTAATTCTATCAGCTTTGTTTCTTATATTCTGATAACCTTATGAACTCAGAAGCAATAAATGTCAAATAGTTTGCTGACTGCGTAAACATCTTGTCTTCTAAATAAAAACTTGATCTCAATCATTCATTAAAAAAAATTTTTTTTGTAGCTCCTTCTTACCCTTTGCTAAATGCCCTCAAAGTGAGTTCGATAGAAAAGAAATGGAGTTAAAAATTATTCCAATTGACCAGTAAACTATGTATTGTTATTTTTGTTAGTTAATAAGCCTCAGATTATTACTTTTATATAATAAAACAGTGATTATTTGTGTACAAATCAAAGACACATGAATGACAAAATGTTTGTCGTGCAACATATCTAACAGGTCCAAACATCTAATTCCGGCTTCAAACAGTGCAACAACAACAAGCAATGTTGTAAAATCCATCAAAGTAAAAAGTTACGCCAAAAAAAATCTACTGTAAAATAAACATTTTGTATCTATATTTCAAGAGGATGAACGCAGAACTTAACTATGCATGGTTTGATTTAAAATATTTCTTTTAAATGGCCCATACAACAAGGTTATATCACTTTCTCCATATGTTAGACCTGGTGAATTATAATATGTACGATGGTATTGCACACATTCTCATACGCTTTCTTGTATTATGACATATGTTCTATGAAATGCACAGCCCAATCAAATGGCTATAGACCTGCAATGATTTCAGTATTGACGGATGAGGTTTGGCCTGTGATTTTATTGCACAAATAAATATAACATTCCTGAAGGACCATCCATTTTCTTACCCTGTCTGTACTGTGTAAAATTTCGTTAAAAACACAGGTCATTCTAACATTATACATTTGTGGAATCACTTATTTATCAAATGTTTGTGAATATCAAAACTTTGAATGAAATAATAATAATAAGAGACTATTGAGTGAATAGTTTAATTAATAATTAAAATTCCTAACCATATTAAAACCACAAAAATATTGATATTTCAGAAGACATTTTTTTAACTCAAAGAGACACTTATTAAATGATTTTCAAATATCCTTCGTGACATCTTATTCTAAGGTCCCCAAACATTACGGAATTCCAGCACTAACAAAGACCCACAAAGTCTTAATCATAATAATCTTGTCCCTTAACACTTTGGACGACATTCATAAATCAGCGTGTTGCCTTATTTACCAAACATGCATACAGGACAGTGACATTGACTTAATCAACACTTTCTCGCTATATTCAATTTCACCAAGGTCTAATGGACATCAAGCACTAGTTGGTTCCTGTGCCAATTGATTTCATAAGAATCACTTTACTAAACACATGTCGGTTAAGCAACGTAGACTACCTTATATCGAAATTTTAGTGTGATTTGATTATTGAACAGAAATTGTTATTTTTACTTTTTTACTTTTCTCTAGATAGCAGCTCCACGACGTTTTCAATTAATGAGGATGAAGTGAAAGTGAATGGAACAATGAAGAAAAGAGCTACATTAAATTCATCCATAAGTAAAGATCTTATCTCACTTAATGCATGTAAACAAATACTATGATCATTTAGTTCAGTAGAATCGAGTGTCTTCGTAAATGTTGTTTTTGATGTAAAAAATCTCAAATATCGCTGATGGATCCTTGAAGGAAACCAATAATTTTATTGCATGCAAATTGCATTTCCCTGATGTTGTATTATCATATACTTTACAACACTTTATGTACATTACAGTTATTTAATTTCTTAATGTCTGTACCAATCAATCCAATGAAGTTTAAATATGTACATAGATATATCTTTGTCTTCAACCGAATAACACTAATGAGAATATGTTGTGTACATGTAACTTACTTTTTATACTGATGTTAATAATACCATTCAAAGAGCATCTTCACAATCATTTGGCTATCAAACCAATCTCCTTGAAAGTTTAATTTGTGTATTATTTACTAGGGGTTTTATCCTCTTTCACGTTTAGTGTAGTTATCATGTCTTACATGGGTTGACGTGCAATGAAGACTCCACACTCACCTAATGAGATTGGTCTGGATTATAGTCTGGACCAAGACAAAAGCTCGCACCACCTTGCAGCAAGATTAAGGACCAATCTCTTTTAGGGCATTGTTAGCAATGTTGAATAGTATCATTGTGGTCTTCACTTGTCATATTTCTAGTCACTGCCATCAATTTGTTGATATACTATTCGTATACTATGGTTTTTGACCAATTGAACAACTAAAATTGCATCATAAGAATTATTTTCATATATATTAATGAACCAATTAGGTTGATTTTATGGGTTCTGAAGAACTTTTAAAAAACATATTCATCATTTTGATAACAAGTGGTTTCAATTAGTTCATTAAAAACATGAACATCCTGCATTTTATGTGAACTCTAATTGAGGGTTTTGTCTCGTGTATAATCTAAACGATTTTGCATTGTTTAGTGATTTAACATTGGGCTAAACGCAGAATCAGTGTAGACAGGCACAGCAATGAAACCATCTAAACAGTTCATATTCTTTCCTCACGTCTGAGGGGTTTCCACATGTGACGAAGTGGTGCTGGAAGAATGTTTGATACTAATGGATGTAACAATGTATCGAACTATTGATATATCGCAAGTGTCATCTTTGCGATCTCTCAATAGCCAACATGGAAACACTATCGATACATCAATAGTAAAGTATGCAATCGATACTATCGAAAGTGTTATTTTTCTTAGCATAATTATATGTATGATGACTTCTACAAGCAATTTTATTTGAATTCATTTCACATCTTAATGTTCAAGGTGAGAAATGTGGCTGAAGTCTGTTTCACTAATCAAATGGTCCTTATCAAATCTTTGGAAATCACAGATGTGTATGTACATAGAGAATAGTTCGTCAAGGATAACCCTACACTTAATTAATTAAAGGAGCATATTCTATGTCATGTAAACGAGTTCCGAGGGCAATCAGAATAAAATCTGGGTTGATTTAGCTCAATGTTATGGATTACAGGATTGATTAATTACCTTCTATTTTATTTCCATTTTATATTTCTAGATGAGAAATTAACTTACAAATGGTTCAATGTCAAAGTATTTGGGATCGATGCTCCAGGTACATGCGAGATAGAAACAAGGCATTAAGTGATTGTATGATGAACGAAAGGAGTGTGAACGTTGGCATCAACCGAACCATATTCAATTTTAACAATCGAGATACTCATTGACATCAAACATAGAAAACAACATACTAGGTCTGAAAATGGTTGCTTGGCCTTGTGAACTGATTGTTTCCATTAATAAGTAACTGTAAGGTGATACGTCATTAGTTCATCATAGTATTTTACTTTTGGTAGACATGATAAATGCCATAAACAGATCATTTGCTTTTTAAAAAATCTAAATCCTAACCCCAAGTTACAAAACACCCTATTTAGTATCTCATCATTATGTTTGATAACAGCATGTTACAAAGTAGTTTTCAAGTAGCTGATTCAGATTCAATCTAAAAATTCAAGTTTTTCTCCCAGCACATGAAGTATAGGTTTAATACATCATACAATGACCTCATACAATACATGCTTCCACTTCATTGATTGAATCTTCCTAATACATTTGGGATTGAGTTTAAAGGCGACCCTATCACATTCCACATCACATCTTTAGGAGACCTGGGAATATGCTTCCTGACATTGAAGACCGTGCCATTCTTGAAAGTAACCACGTTTTGGGAAACACACTAGCTCTTAGGAACACGAAATATTGTTCACTGCTGTTATTTGGTGAATACGACCATTTCAAATGCTTCCGTCACCCACTTTATGATATAAGATATTATCAAATTACTACACATATACAAATATCTTTATTTATTTTCTTTGGAGAAAATGCTATTTTGCTTTATTCTCAAAAGCATGTTCTCCGACATTCACTTAAGCAATGTAACACAACTTTGGAGTTAGTCCTTGCTAAAAAAATGGCATACATTTCATATTGATACATGTGAAATATTACACTGATTATGCACCTAGACATATATTACTTTTTTCGGTTGGAATTCAATTAAGTCAGTTGATTCTCTACATTTTATTACCTTCAACTTCTAGCTTATAATCTTTTTATGAAGGGCAGTGACGTAAGACAATCAGCAAAACATCATAGTAAAATTTCTTTTTAATCTACAAAGAGATTTCCTTTGATGAAATATAAACATTTAGTTGTGTTCAAGATGATAAAACCCTCAGTTCCAACAAAATTTTGCCTTTTTAAATTGAAATTTCGATATTTTTCAAATGGAAATTTTGATTTAGAAAAGTCTTCATCGTTTGGGATTGATTTGAATTATTTACATAATAAATCAACTTCAAAAATGAAAATGTAAATAGCTTACAGAATCATCGATGTAATGACAGATACGACTTCAAATACTTGTTCTTACAAGAAAACAGGACTGTCATTACAGGTTGTTTACTCATTTTCAAGATTGTCCAATTAAACAGCGGCATATGTTTCAAAATATGTTTTGATTCCTAACGAAAGAATATTTGAATAATTTTGCAAATTTTTAAAACGATTAAAATTTTCAAAACTATTGTTAAATTTAAAGTGTTTATTCTACCATTTTTAATTTAGTTCCTATTTCGCGTAATTTCTCTTGCAAGTTTGAATAATTCTTCTAGGGGAAGTAACTGCCGGGGATTGTCATTTAAGTCATGTGTTTTCTTTGAGCAATCAGAAATTTTGGACGCCAAGAATGTCTAAAGCAGTTGTAAGCATAATTATTTATTTCATCATATTTCATGTTTTGGTATTGGTAAAAGTAACTTATATTTTCATGTCATGTTGGTAAGGTAATAGTAATGCTTTTTTATATATTTTGTGGCAAGTGGTGAGTTTGTCAAACGTATAGATTTATATTTATTCTTTATTTAACTATGTATAATATGATATTATATAATTGTATAATTAGATATGAAAATTTAATGTCTACAATGGAACTTGAATGGATTTGCTTGGATACTATATTTGAAGTTTATGAAAATGCTGAATGAATCTGAAGTCCGGCCTTAAGGAATAAACTTGAATATTCATTTGTATTTCGAACTTTGTCTTATATGCTTGGAAACGGAATGAACATGAACCTTTTTAAGTACTAAAGACTGAAAGAAACAATAATATGGAATTGAATAATGTTGTTCTCAACATTTACCTTTTCCAATCTTTTCCGAATGTTTATTTTTAAACAATCCTGTTGAAAACAACCATTCACGTTTACAACAGTGACCATACAGAAAATGTGTGAAGAAAGGATTATTATTACACATTGTCAGTGGGTAACCAGAAGTCAGCACTTAGTTCGTGACTTGCTATACATAAGAATTCTATTTTAATTCGTAGATACAAATTTAAAAAATGTAAATAGTAAGTTACAATATGATATTAAACGAATTTTGTACAATTTCAAATTAAAGATATATATCTTTATTTGACAGATCCTGTATAAAGCACTTGACTGTATATCTGGACCATTTACATTGATATAAAATGTTGCAGACATGCAGTTTGTTTTCATTTTCATCCGAAGTATGAAATCATCTGTTTAAAATTCCTCTGCTAGGTAGCAATTAAAATTGTTTTATGCTCCAAACTTCTACCTCTGGTCAAATATAACATTCCCAATGACACTCTAGTCATTAGAATTTGTTGTATAAATATGTCTTCTGTAACCGAAACTAACCTCTCGGTACTTGCAATTGTAGATGTAGTTTGTTTAATCGTATCATAGTCACTGAATGAATCTCCCCAATCTATTAAAAAACATAGAATCACATAGTTTTCGAAGGAGATTAGAAGTATTTTTCTAAACGTTCATTAATTGACACAACGTTTAATTCATATTTTCTTAATATGTTTAGAATATTTTTTTAAAACTCCTAAGACATGAACATTTTAGCTTAACATCTTCATTCATGCTTTAGAAATTGTGACTCGGGGCAAAAAACTTTGCTATGCATGGTAAATGTTTGTAAGTTGAAAAAAGCATCAATATAAACGAGAGACACCCATTCCAGAAATATGATTTAACTTAAAACTGTTCCTACCGTGTGATACTGATGCTTGTTTATCAATATACTGGTTTCAAGAATTTTCTTATCATCTTCAAAGTTATTCATTCTTTTTATACATGAATTGCAAGCGTACAAAAAAAATTGGCATTGCATGTAAAGTCTTAAATGAAATTTTACTTTTAAAATGATTACTTTTCTTTACCTTTCCCTGAACCATATGACAAATAAATTATAACGAGTCACGATAGTAACGACTTGCTTAGTCACACTTCATGACCAATAAAGCAAGGAAATCCCTTTGTCTGTATCAAGTAATGGACTGTGATGTATTGACGTTAGATTAATGACGATTGAAGTACACTGTTGATTAATTAGCTTGTATTCAATCTACATTATATACTCCAAATCCTTACAAGAAATTATTAGCGACGGTTGATTAGTCAGTTTTGATTTAGTCATTGCAGGATTTATGGACAAAAAACGTTGTGGAATTCATATATCTGGGTCTCTAAAATTCCAACAGTAAAGTATTATTATTTATTTTACATCAAAACATCCGGTATGGATAAGGCAGTGTAAATGTGCATTTAGAATGAAGGGTGCAGTTTTGTGAATATGTATATGATAGATTATTCGAACTGTAACTAATTCACACATTGTATAGAGTTAACAATGCCCAAAATGGGTTGGTCATTAGTAAGACTGGAACATGATAGAAGCCAGATTTAACTCTTGGTCAGATATCTTAATTCATAGGAGACACATAGAACGTAAACACATCAAATGTAAATGTAACGCAACAACATTGACGATTCTTTATCATGTTGATTGAAGATACAGTAGTGAACTTAGTAATATTGTATATCTAAACGATGAAGTTGAAATTTACTTCATGTTCATTTTCATGTTAAATGCAATTTTTTTTAAAAACATAATCAAAGAAGACAGCATCTGTTATAGGAAATCGAACAAGCATATTACTGACGATGAAAAGTAATTCAAACTAATAACATTTACTAAATTGTGTGGGATCAACAATGCCCTTAAAGAGAGTGGTCATCAACATTGATCTGAGATAAAAACAAACCAGTTTTCTTCGCTTTTCATAATATTAGTCAATTTAGATATTCATGAGAGGCAAACAAGATAATAAACACATACATCAAATGCAAACATCTTGATTGAAGATCCGTGATTGACATAAGTGACACCTTAAATTCAAATAATGAAGTGGAATTTACTTTCATGTTCTAATCAACATGATAGGCCTGGATAAAGGGTTTATTCAATACCTTTAACCATCCGTTACATCTCTGATTAAAGCTGCAACTTTTTCAGCCGAATGTTTAACAAATAATCACATTTTTCCATTGTTATTATCTTGATGCTACACAATGAAATATCCTATTTGATTGAGATAACCTTGCCACGCTCTCCCGCCATTGGCTGTACATCTTTTTATGTTGAATGACCATAGACATATAAACCAAGCAACAGACACTTATTCCATACATACGCCATACCAATTCGTCATTATTCAGTTCACGAAACAGGAAATGGGAACATTGCTTTCTAGAGAAAGATAGATCTAGCCTAACATTATCTTGTATCCTACACCAACTTCCAAAGGCTTCTTTAAGCATTTCAGCTTGAGGGCTGATTTTATAGTATCTTTCTTATAGGTTCATAAGAAAGCAATAAGACTAACTTCTAGAGACCCTTCACTTATAAATATGAATATTTCTATATCCATTCTTAGTGCGTTCATACACAAAGTGCTTATAATCTCAACACTGTATAAAACGCATAGTCTTGGTTTTCTTCCTATCTTGTTCTCAAAACAAATCCTAAAACCTTAGGGGTAATGATACATGTATAATCAATTCACAGGTTTCATTCAACATAAGAAGTCATACGGCATGAAAATATCAGATGTTTCAAGTTTAATGCTTTTCTTGGCAATTAATCAATGAACCAACGAGAAAGATCAGCATAGCAAAAAACTTAGAGAATCAACCTTTGGAAAAGCAATCGCATGTACTTCATATGCTGTGGAATATATTACAGAGATAATGAGATGTTGTACATACATTTGCCTCTATCGAGACTGAAATAAACGTACCTTATTACTCGCCCGTGTAACATACTGCAGTATAATATTTATACCGCTATATTAAACTAGTGTAATACCGCTTCACGTATGACGTCATAATATTGTGTAGTCACGAGGGCGGCCAAGTCGCGGATATGTTTCGTTCAGTACACTTTCGGCAATCATGCTCGATTTATGAGGTCAAGTAAATAAACAGAATACTAAACGTCTTAATACTTTTATATTATTATTAAACTCTTTAATCATTTGGTATTAAACTCGCTTTCGCTCGTTTTATACTTAATCATTAACTCGTTTACTAAAAATAGTAGTAAATGGAGAGTCGGTTAGTATCCTATATATATTAAACATCATTCATACCAGTGTCAAAACATATTTTTTATTGTTTCTTTGGGATATTTTTTGCAAGGGATTTCTTTTGAATCATTCAACTACGTGCATACTGCATACAAACATCTTGTCTTTGCATCCATTGAAAATACGTTAATATTACTATCCTGAGAATGGTCGTTAGTATGGTCTTGACCACGACACGATCTTTTCATAACCTGCAGTAATATTAATGACATCTTTCCTTGAGGGCATTGTTCGCCACATTTAACTGTGTGGGATGAGACTTTCATTGTGGTCGCAAGTCTCCATATACAATATTCTACTGATCGGCATTGCTTAAGTACTTTCTCTAGTAATTTTCATGTTACCAACTGTCTTTATTGTAGCGATTTTATCCATTACTTTATCTAATTCATCAATTTTAATACTTTTTATCACTTATATTCTAATGACCTTATGAAGTTTTCGAGCATTTAATTGTAAGTAGATCAATGACTATTAGAACATCTTGTCTCGTAAATTAAAAACTTATTTTTTATCAACAATGAAACAATATTTTGTTTGTATCTTTCTAAATGATTATCTAGGTATTGTTTGTTACTAAGACTATATCCAATGTCGAACCGTTTTACTCATTCAGAGTTTTGCTCTCCTTACCTTTCGTCCTTCACCAATTGTATGGTTATAAATAGGTGTTTTATTATTTGACAGTGATCATTAATTTAGAAACACTTGTCACGTTTCAAGGATTTAAACATATTTAGGCAAAAGAAAAAACGAAATTTATATATCTTATTTATCATTTTTGTTTTAGAACAGTTATTTACATATTCATTTTATAATCGCCAGGATCCTTACATTCAAGCATATCCTTAAACACATGTAGTTGCATTTCAAGAGTCATCAAAATTAGTCGCAAAATCTTCATGAAACAGAGAAACAGTTTGAAACTTCTTCACTAGGCTCGACCTGTACACACAGGTTAAACTGACATTTGTGAACCAATCAAGGACAAAACATGTATTTCCGCTTCACACGGTGTATGCAGGGCTTTGGCATATTATAAATAACAACTAATGCCGTTATAATCCATCAAATGTAAAAGGTTTCAGTACTCAATTTGATTTTCAAATATTCTTTTCGTAATATGTCATTCTAAACTTAGCACAATGAACGACATTCCTGCACTTACACAAAATCTTGTCCCTTAACACTCTGGAGGACACTCATAAATCAGCGTGTTGCCTTATTTGCCAAACAAGCATACAGGACAATGACATTGACTTAATCAACTCTTTCTCGCTATATTCAATCTAATAGAATGTAACTATGATTTGAAGAAACTCAAATGAAGGAATCATTTTAACCTGTAGCAATTGATGTTATGGATCACCTTAAATAAACGCATCACTGTTCAGTATTGTAGGCAACATTTTATCGGAATTTTCGTTAATCTTTATTACTCAACTGTGATGTTGAAGCTCAACGGAATATCACAGTCAGAAGAATCAAATCCTTTTATTCAAGCATTTCTGTTCATTACTTTCACTATAAGTTGCAGCTCTATGCCGTTGTCATTTAACAAGGACGTGGGATAAATGTATAGAACGTCATACTAGTGCATTTTGATGTTTTGTATTGAACGAGAAGATGTCATTGGAGCAGAGAAACAACGAGTTCGAAGAACAAAACATCAAAATGCACTAGTATGACGTTCTATATTTATTATATACCCAATCTTAATTAATAAAACAAATCATTTTGTGATTTATACTTAAAAAGGTTGCTTAGCGATACACACTTTCACGCCATACATACTTCCGCGTTGAGGTTACCTTGACATTGGTATTAGTACGCCGATGACCGAATATCGCAATTGACCTGAATGCCAGATTCCTCCGTATGACGTCAAGTATAGCAAGTCCGCCTTTCACATCTTACAATAACAACAAATATATATATAAAAAAAACACAATATTTTGATCAAATTCAGAATTGATTTAATATGATAAAGCATAAATCAAACAATGATCAAGTAATTTGGTTTACAAACAATCGTGTAGACATCAGTAACTTTCAGAGTTCAAAGTCATTTTCAATATTTTCAAATAATTGTCATTATTGGATCGGGCCGTAAGTTAGTCGGAGTCACTGTCGAAGATAACACGTCTACGCTTTCGCTGCTGATTTTCAAGGTTCATGGAATTTGTTTATATCATTTGGAAATGACAAACATGTTTCATAAAAGATTTTGTGCAACTCTCGCAAACTGGGAATCCCAGTGACCTAATTTTATATCTACAAATAGCTGCTTCGGGAAATCCGGGAAGTCCCAAGGTTCAGAAAAAGTAGAACCGACAGGCGTGCAATACGGATTCTCGAGTGCAATACGCAATTTGAAGACGTATTCCGTATTGCACCCTTGTATTATTATCCTAAGTTTACATGGGTATATAATAATAATAATCAATATAGCTCAATGAATACCCTTTTCAAGTTAGGATCTCTATTAATGCATTCCTATAGTGACACAATCAATTAAGGTTAGGTCTTTTTATATTTTGTTGTATATGACATCGTTCATCAAACTTTACGGTATATGTAAATCCTTCCAAACAAATGCAATCGTGTCCCTCCATATCATGACAATTATTGTAAAAGAAGGTAGTGTTCAAAACTGATCATGTTTATATTTTTAAGCTAAAGCAATAAGATTTCAAGTAAAATTAACCGTTTCAAAAAATTCAAATTATAGTAATTTCACTTCCTAATATCACTCAATCAGTGCCAATCAGTCTAAAGAAAGTCTTCAACACGAATTAAAACATTGAGAAGATACTGTGCAAATATCACTTACATTTAATACTGAACTAAATAATACAACTCATAAAACACCTGTAAACACTTGAGTTGTGGTGTCAAACCAATCGTTCTGAAAGTTACACTGATGAAGTATTTGCATTGGGTTATATTCTCTATCATATATAGTGTAGTTATCATGTCTTACATGTCTGGACGTGCAATGAAGACTCCACACTCACCTAATGAGATTGGTCTGGATTATAGTCTGGACCAAGACAAAAGCTCGCACTACCTTGCAGCAAGATTAAGGACCACTCTCTTTTAGGGCATTGTTAGCCATGTTGAATAAGAACCAAGAACGAGATGACTTCCAAATGGGTTCGTGGTCTTCATTTGTCATAACTTAAGTCCTTGCCACTGTTTTTGTTGATACTATATTGATTTGCCTTTTTTTCATTTGAACATCGGACATTTCATCATAAGACATTTCATCATTTTTTGGGATGAACCAAATTATCAAATGTTATGATGTGTGCTGATCTTTTTTTTAAAAATTCATCATTTTGATAACAAATTGTTTCAAGAAGTTTCTTAAAATCATGAACCTTCTGAATCCAAGTTTTGTCAACTCTGTTTGAAGGGTTTTTTTTTCAGGAATAAGTTAAACGATTTGCATCGTCCTGAAAGCTTATTCAAGGGTTAAAACACAATTCATCACCTAACAAAACCATTATTGTTTTTGTTTTACTTGATAAACTACTAACATATAGTATATTCACGAAAGAACTTCATACATTTTGAGGATTTTATTCTAAGGATAATTTAAATCACGTATTCAATTGGATAACGATTACTACCAGTAGACCTTTAAAATTGTAATCACCCTTATCAATCATGCTAATTAGGTTTTGTAATTTTCGTCTTAGAGCTGACTTCCGGTAACGATTCCTTTATTTAATAGGCTTTTCAACTGTTTCATTTATCATAAAAGCAATGATAAACTTAAAACCTTCAAATTCAATTAATTGCAACTACTTTATGTGTAACCGGCTTTCTATACTCTATAAATGTTAACAAAATCAATCAATATTAATCAATGCACACACTGCTTATGTTCTTCAGCCGGGATACCACTGAATTTTGGGTCACAATTCGTTTATCATAAACAGACACTGTCCTTATAAATACACACTTAACTGTAATGAAACTGCATAATGATCTCATAAGCAATGGCAAAATATGACCGTGACTTCTTTTGATAACGCACGATCAAATCATCTAATGTTTAGTTCTTATTTCCATCTATGAAGATTATTTTGTAATCATTGTTCAATCACACATGTTCACAGAAGTTAAAGTCAATAGTTTGACATTAAGTCTTTTTGTAAATAAAAACGTCTTAGTGAAACCATCAGGTTTACTTTCTCACTTTTAGCAATATTTTTGTTATTGTTGTATTCTTGTTGATGAAGCCTAATAGTTGGTAATAAACTAGCCAATATACATACCAATATATTAAATCATGTAAAACACAGACATTTTGTATAAGAGACATCTTCTTAAATGGCTGCAATAACAGTTTCAACAAAAAATGAAAGCGAAAATTTTTTTGGACAACATATGTTCTATAACACAAACCATAAATTAAAAAATGCTTGAAACTTCATGAAATTGCATGATATCAAAAACGATCATCTGCACTGAAAGATTGTGAAATCTGTTCTAAATTCATTTCGTTACAAACTTTGCCCTTTCATTGATACTCATTAATCAAAATGTTGACTTATTTACGTCACTAGCGTTCAGGACAATGGCACCGAATTAATCAACGAAATCGTTGACCGTTTGATATTCTAACTGGCCTATGTTCAAGCTTTGCTAGACGGCACACTGGAATCTGATACCATTCAATCGTTATAACCATTTATGTATTTCACCACAAGAAACGGAAGGATTAAATAAATCTAACTCCTTTATATAAATTTCAGAGACTATGCTACCAAACTAGTATTTTATGACTACGTTCATTACGAATCACAACAGCAAAGATGTATTTTGCATCTCTGGACATCTATAGTGATTTTCAAAAAAAAAAACATATTGTGTTCCTTGTTGACATATCACATGTACTAAGGGTACACAGACACACCTTTTGGTTCTCTTTGTTTTCAAAACTAAAAGCATTTCTTAAAATTGACTGAAAACCTTATTAAAAATAACATCGATAGTATGGCATTCAAAGAAGAAAAGCTCTTAAAGAGAACAACAAATTACAATTGTTATTCATTCATTCATTAGAAAACAAAATGTGATAAAAACAATCATATTTTGACATTAATAATAATATTAATTTATCATAGTTTTTGTATTACGAAGGGGAACACCTCATTTATGATTTATATCAAGACGTTATCAATATAACACAAACGCATAAAAGAGTATATGCAAAGGTAACCATTCAAATATGCGTTTCCCTTGAATGAAGTGTCCATCATCAACTTGCACTTGATGGAAGTAGAAACACGTAATATTGTTTTCCTTTTATGCATATCCAATGTTTATTTTAAACAAGAACTATATATGAATTTTAAAAAACATTTACGTCTTTACGTAAATCGTTATCGTATGCAGTTAAAGAAGGCGTTGTACCGCTTAATAAACATCCTGGCTACTATTAGTCAGTGGGCCGAGTCATGATAATGTGTAAATCAGCTTCAGTCTAAAGGTGAATAAGATTTCTCCTAGAAAATATATAAAAAACCTAATTCTAACCTATAATGGTAAATGTTCTACTTTCAAAGTGTGTTCATTAATGAGAAAAGTGACTTTAAACATTGACAATTTTGTTTACATGTTACCATAGATACACTGGTAATACAGCCAATCAGAAAATAGGTCACCAATTTTGCCCGGCACTGCAACATGTCTGCCCCCTTGAAGCAAGTTTGTCATATGTAACAGTTAGACAAAAAAAAGTGATCAAATAATTAAATTTACAGACACCAGTTGTGGAAATTTGTTTGATTGGGTAAATAAGAGTTGATTAATGTATGGCAGGGAAAAGCTAATTGCCTAGTTTGATTTGACAGACAACGAAGAGCTGGCTTGATTTCATGGATGTTGTAACATCACAGAAGTTTAGAATGTTTTGATATCTTGCCTGAAGTATTTTTAGGTCGCATGCTTCATGCTAAATTCAATAGATAATATGTGTACACTGAGAAAATATGCCTCTAATGGCTGAACTATTGCCCAAGCGGCACTAAACAATAACTCACTGAGAAAACAAAATGACCTTACTGTCGGACCACTAACATTTAGTATCAGAGTCATTTAAAGGATTAAGGAAAGATATCAATTAAAGATCAGTGTTATAAAAATGAGTCTTTCCAAAAAGATGTTTCATTGTTTTAATCCATTTTTAACAAAACATATGACATTTGACAAAATATTTCTTTAATCAAGAATTTTGTTACATGCATTCTTGAAAAGTTTTGGTGTAATTTCTTTTATATAATGTGACAAAAATGTACATAAATATTGAATGCTTTAGAAAGGCAGAGCTTTGAGAGTGACACCCAATAACTTTTAATGTTTTTTTACTACTGCAAAATATTTATTCATGGCATAAGACTTAAGGCCTTAATTTAAGGGCATATATTTAAGGCATTTAAAACTTAACAGTAAACTTGTAAAGAACATTAACGCGAAAGATCTTATGTGGTATATTCTTGTATTTAGGTCTGTCTAAATCAAAATTTTTCATTGCCTGATACAAATTAAGTATATCTACAATTAACTTTGTTACATGGAAAAAAGATTACCAATGATATTACTTAATATCCCCAAAAAACTTGTCATGAGGACTGACTCTATTCAGTTTCAATTGTAATGACTAAATAAAAAGAGTTAGAACTCAAATAATCCCCAAATTATTCTGAAAAGTGTGTGACTGATGCATTGAGTGTAGATACTTGCCACTTCAAAAAATAAAATTTGTTTTGATGTCAATGATGTTAATAGTCAACTTGTTAACAACATTTTCCTTCTTGATAACACCTGAAATGTTATCAGTTAAAATCAGCATAGGCACAGTCATCAGCTTTGGATAAATATAATTCTGATCCCACTTAAAGTGAAAAAAAATAAAAAATAGAAACATTTTTTTTTTTTGGAAAAAAAACAAAGTTAAATACTATACAAGTGACTTGATTCAATGAATTTATACTTCTTTTTCACAGCATCGCATCATTGTTTTAATTGGAAATTAACTTGTTAGTATACTTCTAAATTCAAATATTTATTTCAGCTGCTAATGGCTGAACTATTGCCCAAGCGGCATTAAACAATATCTCACTCACTCAAATATTTATATGAGAACACATATTTACCTCAATTAATCTAATAACAATGATAATTGCCCCCCCCCCCCCAAATATATGTATAATATATTTATTTTATCTATCTATCTATCTATCTATCTATCTATCTATCTATCTATCTATCTATCTATCTTTCTATTTATTTATTACAATCAATTCACTGCAGTTTGATATTTCATGAATTAATCAATAATATTTTCAGCTGATGAGGTTTGATAAATTATGGCATGACTCATGTCCGGTGGTTGTTAGGTGTCTGAAATTTTTTTTACATTATAAACTTCTCAGACTGAACCCCTGTACTCCCAAGCTTGTAAAATTTTCAATGTAAGTCTATTGATCTGGAAATGAGCTCTTTAGCAATTAAATGTCTTAACTTAAAAGCCTGTGAAAAAAAGAAATAAAACTATTTTTTATTGTAAATGCATTAACTCATGTTATTGTTCTCTGTACTTCACAGTCCTCATCATATCCCCAAGGCAGGAGAACACAAGGGTCTGACATGCTGAAAGTTTGTGTAGACATAATGTGACCAATGCTGATTTTATGTAGTGTTTATGTTTGCTGTTTGAAACACAAAAGACCAGATGGACAATGGCTTAATGTTTCACATGCTGTCTTCAACCTTAGATATAATAATAAATAATGCACTCCCTTATGAACTGTAGAGCCAATAGCTCTATATTTTAAACAGAAAGTATCATTTATCAAAAATTCCGTTAACAGTTCAATCCAACAATGAATACCTCACATTTTCTCAAATAGAGTATCTAATACACAGGGTTATTGTTAGTTATTATAATTTCAAATGAGCAGTTCATAATTAACGATTTATAATTCAAGAGTGTGTATACATGTGAAATTTACCAATAAACTAAAATTGTGAAAAGCGATCTCAGAGTAGAAACCAGGATTCAGTCAAAGGTCAATGTGAGCATGAAAAAGCTATACACTAAGAATACATGGTTTGAGTAAATTGAAAACTTTTGAATTGTATAGAAGGAATATTGAGTTAATAGAAGTATAAAAATAAAGATAGATAAGATATAAAGTGTGGCTAATCACTTTTTTCACAAAAAAGTGATTTGCTCTTTAAAATTTCCAGTTCTGGTAAATAATTATCTTTCCATTGGCTCATTGACAAAAAACAAGTATTCAACACAACGTAATATCAAAAAAAACCATGAGAGGCCCTCTATTAAATATATTTTAGGCAACATGTCTAAAAAATGAGTATCTTCCATACAAGAGTTACCTCCCTTCTTTGGATATTTCCATTTACAATAGTGCCTATCTTTGAAGCCAGCTTGTGCATTAATGTACCTAGATTTTTAGTAGAACATTTTTGTTTTATGTTTAGGGTACATTGTAGAATATTTTAATATGAAGTTCTTTTATTTAAGAAATGACTTCAACATTTATTAAGTTCATGGAGGTATAAACTTAAAAACCGATGTGCAAACTGTGTGAATCCGCGTAGCGGATTTACGCCGAGTTTGCTCATCGGTTTTTAAGTTTATACCTCCATGAACTTAATAAATGTTGAAGTCAATTCTTATAAATAAATATATACATACTAGTTGTTTTTAAAATATTTTATTGCTCTAAATATACATATTTGCACCAAATAGAGCTGCACTCTATATGCGAATGAATTCAACGCTCAACAGCATGAAAGAGATAAAATGTCAATCAAAACGTCATCGGATCCCTAGCCCCGCCTACAAAACGTTCATCAGCCAATGAAAATCTACAACGCACGTGGCCATGAACTTATCGGACGTCCGTCACACGTGGCCTTGACATTGCTTGTTCTCACAGTTGTAAACACAAATCGCGAACGTTGAACTCGGAGAGGAAACCAGCCGAATTTACATTCCTAGATGCCATATACTGGTGGTGTTATGATCTCGATCTAACGGAATCTGATTAAACAGCAAACAGTTCTTAAACGTGTTGAGGGGCCATGCTTAACTCTGTTCATGAACTTAACGACATTACTTTGCCAACCTCCCTGCAACGGCCGCGGAGAGCATTGAACAATGGCATTTGCCTTCTGTGGGGTGGAACACGATCGGTTGTAATTTCTGATAGAGCTCTCTTGTTCATTATGAAAAGGACTACCTTTAGAATCTTTGACAACGATAATTATTTCATACTGAATTATGTTAATTTTTTATTTACCTACTTTCAAGAAGTGGCATTGCACAAAGTGTTGCTATTTTTAGAAAAACGTAACTTGTTTACAAATAGTTCCGTCGATGGGCGTGGCTTAAAATGATGTGACGTCACGAAATTAAGTTTATGGAGGTATGAACTGAACTTCGATTACCGTGTTCAGCGAATCAGATTGTCGCAAAGCAATTGCTATTTATTTATTCACCGACAAGTTGCAGCAAACCTGCATTTATGGGTGTTGTACAAGTTTCGGCCCACTGACTATATTAACTAGAATGCCTGAATGCCTTGATGCCTAAATCAAGTAATAATCTTTGAGTCATGTGATAGTTTTATTTAGAATTTTAAAAAATTTAAAGTCGTCATGATCATATATTATATATCATATTTATATATACATAAATTTGCATATTCATAAACGTTTCAGAACTATATCGTGAATTCATCAGTCATGCACGAGAGACATATGAAATGGAAACATTAAAGAAAGTATCTTTATGATATGAAAGCTATTCGTTTCATTTGTCAGGATATATACCATAACTTGCTTGAACATAGAATTACAATATTTTGTACTTTCAATTATATGATCGCGGTAAAGATCAGTTCTTTTGTTCTTATAAATAACTCACGTCATGCATCGGTTTGATTTTCTGAAAGATAGATCTCCTTTAACTGCAGATAAATGAATATGTAACAAACAATACACGTGCTCATCATCACTGAATTTACATGATTACATGATTGTATAAATGAAGGTCCACGTTTTTTTTATCATTTTTTTACCCATTGAATTTAAGACGTTTTTTTTTACACAACCCAATTAATCATAACATGCAATTGTTTCTTCACACTCTCGATGGCACCCATAAACTAGCACGTTGCCTCTTGTAGTACGCTAGCATTCAAATCAAATGCATTGACTAAATCAACTTAATCTCTTACCATTTCAACTGCTGAGGCTAATATGGCAGAACGTCGTGTACACATGTGGCTATATGAAGGATATTAGAATACCATGTGTGCAGAAAATGTTTAATTAAATCAGTTTTTATGTCTTTATAAGTTGGAACTATGAATTGAAGCCATTACAGACTTCTATGACCTGAAGAAAAAACCTTCGATAAATTTGTGAAATTCAATTGCAATTATTTAACTTATCATGTATCGGATTCGATATATCAAAGATGAAAAAGGTGTTCACAACCGTAAAACTTCGTTTGTTTTGGTTGCTTTGTGAAATGTGGCTCTTTATGTATGTCTGCAGATTGATAACAGCACCAATGAAGATGGAAGATGCATCTGAAATCTTTCAATTAAGAAATATTGATCACATAACCATAACGAACAATGTAGACTTATTAATTGTTGACAAAAATATTTGAACATGTCTCCAATACTTTCTGTACACTATTTGAGAATTACGCGATCCTCGTTTTGCAACCTAAATATAAAATATATTCCTATTATTTTTGGATTCATGTCTTGAAAATAAGTGAGGTAAAGTAAAATTTATTTTAAAAAACTAAAGGTTTAAGAGTCATCCCTCTTTTTAAACAGATATTTTTTCTATTTTATTTCGAATTATCCAGTGTCATCGCTTTAAGTGTTTTATTCATTATAATACTCTTAAACAAGAAATTTTTTAATTTCTCTTTTTCAAAAAATCCTTTACACAACATTGATGTTTACAAGACATGTTATTTTTATCTTGATCATATCAGGTTTGGCGTCTTTGCAATCATTCAAATGGCGGTATGTTCATATCCTGGAATAGGGCAACGCTACCTTAGAATAAAAATCATTATTGCATTAAAGAGCTACTACTGCACAGCAGATAGCATTTATATATTTATATTTTTGTGTTACTAGTAGGGTAATGAAACTTGCAATTGGTCTAAAAGGATAATACCATTTGATTTATAAGTGTAATGAAGCATTGTCCATATTATTGAATTCTGTGTATTTCGTTGTATAATTATAGGTAAATGCATAACTGAAATGGAAGTCTCTGTGTTTTATAAATCTTAAAGTTATTGTCACTTAAGAGTAATAATCATTCTGCAAAACATGTAAAAAAATATCAGGCCTCATGTAGATAATTTGGCTCGGTATTACAGTAAAACGTGTGTATATTTTAAATAGTTTGTTTACTTATGTATATGTACAAATCAAATAAGAAATAAAATTGTATTTGCTTTTTTACTATGTGCATTAATAAAATCAAATATATAGAACTCGCACAACAGATATTCCTCATTTCTCATATCATAGGTTTATAAGATTATTGTTCATTAATTAACCCAATTAGATGAATATCAAAGGGTAAATGAAGAATTGGTTAAATATTTTCAGAACTTCCCGGAAGGACTTTTCCGCCCGGAAACCATCTCGACGAAAGAATATGCAAGCATTCAAAACACACGGATTATTCAGACTTCATTTCTTGTGCTTATTTTTTGCTGACGAGCAAGTATTGTACATACGTAATACGTGTCTCGCTGAATTTGACTTCATTAATAGGGCTACTGCTACACTTAGAACCTTTAAGGTTGGTATATGGTAGATGTAATTTGATAAAGCCACTTCGAGCTGCAATCAATGTATTTCACTCTATTAGACGAGCATGAAGTTACAGAGACGTTTTCTGTGCATATATGATTTCTTTACCACAAAAAAGAATGTTTTTGTGATCCTTTTGTGTGTGTATCAAATATGATTATATTATATTTTCCACATAAGATTTTTCCATAAAATACGAGTGATTGTTCCTTCATTTTAATAGATAGAAAAATAACAGTTTTTCTTATAGGTTCAAGGCATCCCATTGTCATGTCGTGTTGCTGATGTTGGCAGGGTATTCTGCAACTCTGCAAGCAAGACTTTATATTTCTCTCCTATATATATACCAGTGGCTCATAGCCTCGTGAAATGATATCTTATCTTTTTTTCAAAAATCCTGTTTTACAAGAGGATTCCAGGATTCATGATTTTCATATCACCCATGTAGTTTAGAAAGAATTGTAAAAAATAACGCCTTTGAAATTAAGTTTATCAGTTGGCAAAGAATATTTTACTTTTCTTTTCAAGGATAAATGTTCACGTTACCCAGTTGTATCAATTCTATATCGTATTAAAAAACAAATTAGTTCTTTATCATTGTTATCGTATTCAGATCACACATGAAAAATCTGGTAACTTCACTTCCTGAAAACAACATTGTGGAAATCTGTGTTTTTATTTATTTTAAAAAATTCGTGAACACTTTTATCATTATCCTTTGTTTCTTCAAATAAGTAGGATAACATTCGGAGAACCCATTAATTCGCGATCTTGATGGAGGAAAATATTATATAAAACGTGATGGTGAATCCTTTTTAAAGACTTCTTTCTATGCAAGAGACGATACAATGAATCAAAAGAATTTTAACCAGGAATATTTTGGAATTTTATAACCTGACGTAAATGAAGCAATTCATTTAAATGAAAGAAATTTAAAGCCATTAAAAAGGAACTCTCAATTAACATTCTGTTTTGTGAACGAAGTGAGATAAGTTTGTCCCATTAACCTGAGATGAAATAACTCTTTTCCCCAAAAAAAATTAATATGAATTTTTGTTTATCAAAACTTTATTTATGCATCAATGCAATTTTGTCACAACCTTGATGTTTCACAAAGATTTACCATAGACAGTACATGGATGACCCTGACATTCTTGTGACCATCGGAAAAACAATTCTTGTTATTATGCATGTGTATACAATCGTCCCTCTCTCCCTCTTCAACAATTATCTATAATTTTGAAATTGTCCAGATTACCACACCCGGATAATCAGGGTGAATAACGATGTTTTATTCACCCAACGAAGAAGATATATGTGGCATAATTTTTTGGGAGGGATATTTAAGAATAAATCTTTGAATATCGTGCTACAGCCCCTTTAAGGAGCGAGAAATTCGGTTCCTCATTTGGATTATCTTTCTTAATTGCAAACACTATTGAAAACCATTCACAGATATAGTTAAGATACTTTATCTAAAACTCGAACTCAGATAATTAAAGAAAGGGCAAACTATCCCTGGTGCGTGTATGCCCCTCATATTCCTGCAAAATATTTAGGTAAAGTATTGTAAAGTCTATAGAAAGACTAGAATTCATAACATCTGCTCTGAAGGTAAAGTACCGATTGTACACACACGCCAATAACAGTTGCTCTCACTTTTTCGAGATGCATGTATTCTACATACATTCCTTTCTCATAAAGATACGTTTTATCTGTCAAACATGAAAAACAAATATGTAATATGAATCTTATGACGTCACCTTTTTACTTCAAGAATAATAATTATATAAAGCAAGTGTAATGACTGTTAAGCCGTTGCCTCTTTCATAGTGCATCCCCTTGAAGATTTAGTATTGTAAATTTGGCCAAAGTAACAGCAGTTGAGCTTGATGTTCTGTCCATGCATTTCTCTATACACTCAGATTCCTTTGATTTTCACAAACCTATCCATATGCGAGCTATGTATAGAATAATTGTGAATCCCATGAAAATTATGAAACTTTAAAATCCTGCATATCCCTGCCCTGATTGGATAATTATTTATTTCATAGCATGTATACGAAAAGAGTATTGTTTTGGCAGTAAGAAGCATGTCTGTACATACAAGAATTTTATCGGGTCACGGATATATTTGAAGAACCATAAAGCGGACAACGCATGTTGTGTAAGAGAAATATGATAACAGAAACACATATATCTATTATGGCTCCACAAACGGACCAACGGACTATTAGGGCGATCCTCAACGGTCTATAGAGTATTGACTAAAAACAATTCTACAACCACAAGCAAACTATCCTCGCCTTCTCTGGCGTGACGCCCCGCTCAATAATCGCTTAACGAGGCTTCAATCAGTAGGTCATGGGACTAAAGTTAACGTTCAAGTCGGGATACCTCTCACGTCTTCTCAAGAACCACCAACAAGTTCCCCTTGCACTCTCGTCTAATAGTCTCCCTTTCATCAGCTAAATGAGAAGCACGGTTACTTTTAGTTTTAAAATCCCTCCCTCGACATGCTTTCAGTCTTGAAAAATACATCTAGTAAAACATTTTGAAGGCATAAACAAAAAATATAGTGTAACAAGTTAATCTAAATATATTGATAGTAAGGCACTTGAAACAATGTTAAATTTATTTCGTACATTAATTGAACATAATTCATGGTAAAGATGAAACGTATTTTTAGGCAAAATGGAGTGTATGTATATGACACTTCAATGGAAGTGTGAAAAAAAACATTTTTTAAAATACACGATTATTTAATTACAAACCAGAAAATAATGTTATATGTATACAATTAACTCTAATTCACGAAGCAATTGTTAAGAAAAGCTAGTTCATGATTTCCAATAAATCTTATTTTGTTAGTTGAAATTTAAGAGATTAATTTGACTAAATAAGTCTATAAAATTTAAGATTCAAACCAATAGATACAAAAAAGAACACCAATAGATTCAAAATAGAACATAAAATAATCGCTTGCAACCATTTCAGGGGTGTCAGAACGTCTTGCATCAATTTATATGCCTCAATAACTATTGTTGTCTTCTGGGACAAAACCCCTTTCTATTGGTAGTGTCTCGAGGACACTCTCAACTATTTAAGCAGGAATCTAAGTAAAGGTCAGACATGATGGATGTTATATAATGTTCTCAGGCCTTGAGAGATGATAAATAATAAATTCCTTATGGAATTGTCATTGCAGATTTACTTCTGAAGTCGCTGAATACTTATGAATATACAGTTCGTTCCGATACATTGTTTTCATATCATTACTGATTCACGTTTTAATGATAAGACTCTTCTGAAAAAGACATTCCACACATCGGAGGCTTTGAGGCTGATTGTCCCCGCCAGTGATGAAGGTGGACCAAATTATCGTGAATTTTATCATTTTACATGTATAATTCGATCAATCGTGAACTACAATTCTGCTAAATCAGCGTATTTGAATCCGCTCAGCTCCTTCCTAAAACCCTGATCTCTTTCAAGCCAAAAGCCTCGTATCACTGGCTATCTAACCAGCCAAAACGGCGACTCGTGTTCAGCAACAGCGGCACAACCCGGAATGTAAGTAAAGAGTAAATGTTACGTTGTATTCAACGTATTAGAAACCATCAATTCGTTATCCATTTGGTCATTCATAATTAATAACTATCAATATGTACACTCATGGGTCATGATAAAAAAAACAAAGAGGGTTTATTTCTGTATTTCAAGTGCCATGGCGTCAATTTTTTATGATGTAAGGGCATTTCCTAGCTCCAACTGCAATTGGTTTCTCCTAAAATATATTAATCGTTCTTAGCCAAGAAATACAATACATGGTTCATTGAAAAGTCTTGTTTAAGTCCAGTTTTGTATACGGAAACCTTTGAGCTAGCTTACCCGACTTGCAAAAAAAGTTGAATTTGCATATAAACGGTAGGATAGAGCGAGGTTCTCTACTTTCTCCAAAATCTTAAGGAAACATTGTGGTAAACAAACTCATTAATGAGCAGTTAAAACTCACTAATAACTTATGGGTAACTTCATGACACTTTCTGCAAATAACACACTTATTTTCAATTTTGTTCAGCTATTTGCAGCTGTATTTGTGACAGTATGATGAATAGTTAAAAATGCCATTACATATAAGCTAAAATAAATTTCATAATTGTAATCTAAAATTTCCTTTTAATATTTGCAAACCTTTGATAATTTTTGTACACCTCCTGAACAAACGGTTGGTACATTACTGGCAAACTTAGTGCTAATATCATTTAATCTTGTGTTCGCTTAAGTTTGACGAATTCCACCATCTTTCGGCAAAAACGTTTGACTTTTGTCGGAGATGCGGGAAAATAATGTTACTGTCCCATACATTTATGCGTTGATAAGAAAATCATATTCCTACTGAGCACATTTGGCATGTATTTTTTTAACACTTGGTTCCAAAATGTGAGGAGTAATTTTTCAAACTTTGTAATCTAATATAATGTGAACCAATATAACTTTTTTGGAGATTTTGTTGTAATTTTTTAAAATTGATATTTCATTGCCGAAACATGAAAATCCAAAATTATCGATTTTGACCCCATGCCTCTTTTTTTGAAAACGTCAGAATTGTCTTCAAAATACCATATATATAAACCTGGTAAATGTAGTGTATAAGTAAACCCTTAACATATAATTTTAAAGTATAATCTGTTAAGAATACTATTTAAAAAAGGTGACACTTTATAATTTTATAAAATGTGATGATTTTACAAAGGAATTTTTAACAGGGTAACAAACTTTTGTTCATCACCCCTTACATAAACGTTTTGTTTTCAGAAAAATTATTAAACCTTTTTCTATTATCAAAGTCATTTGAACTATAGTTTCTGCAAGTTTCGGAATCAAACTTGGATATTCACTGTTGGATGAGTACATTTAAGAAATGTCATATAATCAATTTGTGTAATCATGTTGTTGGTGTGATTAATGAAAATTGTTCAAAGGTAATACAATATTGTAAAACATAATGCCTTTGATCTGAGTGAACACCTGAAAAAACTAATTTGTTTTGTTTCAAGGCTAAATGCTCAAGGTAACGAGCGGTATCTTATTACAGAGCAGAATGGATATGATTGAAGTCTGGCTATTACTCGATCTGCTTGATTGTATTGGTTATATACTACCGCAATGAATCAACAAGTATAAAAAGAAAACGCTTGTAATAATAAACATTCTAATATTTCATTTGTATTGCGCAAAACGCATTGCACCTTTAAAGCGCTTTGACAAAACGTAAGTCAACAGATAAATAAACAACATGACGTGAGGAGCAAGATGGAAACCAATTGCCATTGTTCGTTTTACCAATGAAGAATTTCCCCTCCTGATTGTTATGTGAATCTTTATTGTGTGGACTACTCTTGCATTTTACTTATTCCGTCATATGAATTACCATTTATATATAGAAATTATTTACTACAATCCATCTGATGAGGGAATAAGTATATACTCAGAAACTTATGTACTATAAGTAGTATTATTGTAGTCGGTATTATTTACTAATTATTTACTACAATCCATCTAATGAGGGAGTAAGCATATACTCAGAAACTTATGTACGATAAGTAGTATTATTGTAGTCGGTATTATTTACTAATTATTTACTACAATCCATCTGATGAGGGAGTAAGCATATACTCAGAAGCTTATGTACGATAAGTAGTATTATTGTAGTTGGTATTATTTACTAATTATTTACTACAATCCATCTGATGAGGGAGTAAGCATATACTCAGAAACTTATGTACTATGAGTATTAATGTAGCCGGTATTTTCTGAATTTATGAATCTGCCTTAACAACTTTCATAACACATCACGTATACTGAAATAGTTTTTCTTTTATGTTGGGACAAATGGAAAATAAAACAATTTCATAATGGCTTACAAAAACCAAATTGGATTGGCACACTAAAACGTTTTAAAACGAGAAACAGGAAAGGTAATTGTTTCTTTGCACTTCCGTTATCATCCATTTCATAAAAAGTAGTTTCATCAGGTTATTGAATATAAATATACTAAATATAAATTTGGAAATATATCCTAAGCGAAATCAAGACCGTGCATGTACCTTTGAATGTCATCATCAGAGCGATTCAGAATATCAAAATGTAGACATAACATGTTGCAATGGAGAAACCTGATAAGGGAAATACATATATGTGTTATGGCTCCGCAATTTGATTTATCAGACTTTCAGAGCGACCTCATCTCTCTACTGAGTATTGACGGACACCAACTCTAGAACCACCAGCAAACTACACTCACTCTCTCCGCCATACGCCCCCGCTCAATAATCGCTTAATGAGGCTTACTCAGTAGGTTATGGGATCAGAGTTAACTTCTGGTCGGGATAGCTCTCCCTTTTCTCTCAAGAATCACCAGCAAGTTTTGCGCGCACTCTCTGCCAAGACGCCTCCGCTCAATAAGGCTGAATAAGCTAACGTGATCATTTGTTATAACACTGGATGTGTTCTAGTATTGAAAACTGACTGTATAGTTTTTATCTATCTACCTCTGTATGGTAATGACTAACAACAGAACAATTGTATAGCTATCATCAACCTTTCTATAAACGCTATATGAGCTCGAGGCGTGCATAATATGCTACATTATTAAACTTGATCTATTGAATAACGTTTTTCTTTTCTGAGTCATTTCTCAATGGTTTTTTATCCATTTCTACATTTGAAAAAAAATCTTATGTATATTACTTTTGTGTAGTAGAACTTAAACAGAAAACTTGCCATGTTAGATGATCATGTCTAAGGGGGATACAATCATGGTAGGCCATAAAGAAATATTTTTTATTAAGTAAAGTTTTAAGATGCAAGCATTCTTTGTTGTTATTGAATCAACGCCTGATTATCTTTGTGGTATTAATAATAGTCTGGTTTAAATTGTCAAAAATTTCTTAAAAGACCTAAACATGACCATGAAACGATGAAACAATGTCTGATAAAATCCCAAAAATGGAAACAATGGTTTATATAGCATCGAGGAGTTCTTCATTATTATTGATTCTGGCATTCAAAATTAAGATGAATTTACAAAATTCATTTTGTGCTTTGGAGATTGAACTTAAGACACTCTCTAACTTTAATCATGACCTACCCCATACATGTACATGTACAAGTGTTATAAACGAACTTCAGCAGCAAAAGATTTTTGAAGTAAGTGTCTGTGTGACTGACATTTGGAGATCTCTGGAAATTTTAAAAGCAATCTTAGCTAAATGCCACATTATGATTTTCATTGTTTTGTTTAAAGGGAATGGAGTACGGTAGACTTAAAAGGATCTTGATGAGGTTTTGAAAACAAATGTTCAGACTTCATTTTGCACAATTTCGAGACACAATATTTGATTTCACAAACAATTTGACTGTATATTAAAAACGAAAAACATTGTCGACCTATTGTGAAAACAGTTCTGTATACACCATTTAAAAGGATTAATCTAAAAAAAACAACAAAGATTGGTAACACTTTTTCCAGGACTTCAGTTACATCTCTCCTCCGTTAATGTTATATACACTGGCCTCATCGAAAATGTCTGTTTCATGATAGTGTCTTTATCGGTAAATTCATTAATTCACCAGAAGGGTTACAGTGTCTTATGTTATCTTACTGATTGTTAAAAAACATTGTAGATTTTGGTAGAATAGATATGACACGTTTTATGGATCAGAAAGGTCACCTTTTGGCTTGTATTTTACATTATCGATGTATGCCTTTAAAGAATCGACAGATATGTGCTCTAAAGAATTTTCTATTCTGAAGAGGTCAAGTTTGGAAATGCATCGATACAGCTAGCATCATAGTATGACTCATGTAGTATTAACAGTGGTCTAATGAGCAACCCTTATATGATCAGAATATAAAACTACATGCCTTTTTCAACCGATAAAAAACATGATTATCGGAGAAGTCCGTCATTATTCCACAAGCAGTCAATGGGATTGAAAAGTATTTTCTATCAATAAACGAGATAATTGCCAATATGTTTCTTTATGGTCCACTGTATGATGATACTATTGCTTTTCAGAAACCTTTGCCCCTGGTGTGGTTCCCACAAACTGAACAGAAACATCACTAACTAACAAAAACATCCAGACGCCCCCATCCAAGAACCGTTCGATAATCGCTTAATGAGGCGCGCTCAGTTTATTACCGTATCAGCTCTTATAAACGCCGTTTACAAGATGAAATTATTGTGATCCTGAATTGATAGACGCTATGTCAATGGTTTGGCGTAAGGCCTGATAAAACACACCGAAAACAACTTCATCTCACGTCATTTGTGGGAAGGAGGGGGGAGGGGAGGAATGTTAAAAATGAATAAAAACTTAATTGCAATGACTGTAAATCAAATCAGCATTGAAAACATTAAATTATGACTTAAAAGATTAGTAATTATCTCGTTTCAAATAATTGCACTGTCACAAGGACCTACATGTATAGTCCGATTCGAAAAGGTGCTGGATTTCTTATTTTTCCTTATACTGTTGTATTCATTTGAATTATTGAAAAATATACCATTTTGATTACCGGCATCGGAGTGGGGAGGTTATAGAATATACGGTTCTAAATAGTTACGTATCGGATGGAAAAAGACGTGGGTTTTTGGTATTTGCACACTCGTTGCTATGGATAAACTATTGTAAAACAGTAATTTTCGCAAGTGGATTATTTGACTAACTGTTATGAACATTCAATTAATTATCAACTGAATCAGTTTCATTCAAGCTAAACGTATCATAAGGTGAGGGGTGTGAACTAATGGAACTCGGTTCATCCAAATTTTACTGTATGGTGGGATACAACTACTGAACTACAAAACATAACAGGAATCGTGAAGCTGTGTCAATCATATCAGTTATATCACTGAACACTTTATATCGTTCGAATTTCTTTTATTTATGATTTAATTATTATCATTATTTGATATGAATACTGCTTTTTCAACATTACAATGTTTAATGATATGGAACTGTTGATATATCGCTCAAGGAGAAATTCTTTTGACACTTTATGCTTATTTTTGTTCAGGTAATTGTTAATAGGTAATTTAATTATCATCTAGTAAGACACAAAAAGGTCTTTTTACGACTGCCTCTATTATAAGTAATAAGCTCGGTTGACATAAGATACATGGCATTCATACATGGAATCGATTACCAGATGCTTCACGTTATACATTTCAGACAAAGGAGTAAACGTTTGATTTAAACTGCAGAACATAAACTGACACTCTGTCCAAATAATGTGTCTAATTCTTTGATCTGTCTTAAATAAGTTGTCGATAAATCTCAGACAAATTATCTTATAGATTGGTCATTTCGTTTGTTCTTTAGTAACGACGTTATGGGAAAGGTTCTTTTGAGGAAACCAAGTTGCATTTGCATAACAGTAGTTGACGATCCGTAAAAGCTTTTTGTCTCTGACCTTTGCATTTTTTGTCTTTTATGATGAAGACAGAAACCATACATGGGTTATCTACATTTTCTAATAACATTTCATTTTATATATTCGTTTTAACATAATTTTGAAAGAAAGATTGCACTGTTTCGAAAATGAATGAAGCAACGTTGAATTCCGATTGCAATTAAGAAACAGAAAGTATCCTGTGTTTAATACGTATTGAGATTGTCAATTAAACTTTTCAAAATGCCGGTTGATACATGCAATCAGTGTTAATATTTTCAAATTGATATATTTCTTTTCGATACGTTAAGTCCTGGGATTTTCTTCGCAAACATTCGAGGTCTTACATTGTTTAAGATGTCGGAGCGTAAACTATGTGTATTAAACGCTATATCATATAATTTCATCATGATGTCATTTTACTATGACTTATTTTCTGACAAGTTTGTTAGAAATTAATTGTTTTTATATGATTATCATACATGTTTTGTTATCATTCGATTGTTGGTAAAGTAAAATCATCGGCAAAAGATAGTTATCACAAATTACAATGACTGAAATGAATCGACGATAACCCTTCGAACTATTTGTTGAGCAATACAATAGCCTTGATTCCATCTGACCATGGCCTCTTGGTACTTACGTGCATAACGCAATACCGACCTCTCGCACGTCCATAACGTCACTTAGAGATAGCGTTGACGTTGGATATCAGTCTTCATGCAGAAAAAAATCGTTGGTTTTGCTGCTTTAGCTTATCAAAATACCCCCCCCCCCCCCCCTTCCAATTTCTGATTGCATTGGGGAGACAGTGCCAGCTTTTTGTTAATATTCAGAGGTTGGTCACGCTTTTGTGGTTTGAGTACGATTAATTGTTTGACTTCTGAGTCACGTTATTCGCGGATCATTTATATTTAATATTTTTTATATGATAACAGTTTAAAAAGATAACTTTATCTTGCTGATGAGTTTAGATTTGATTCTTTATAAACATATAATATAATGTACGAATACAAGAGCGACTATAAAACGATAACCTTTTGTTTATCGAGATATGACATTTTGTTATATGTAGGCATGATATGGCTCTAGTGCCCTCTCAGGACACGTACGATTATGCGTTTTATTTGTGTTAGCGCATCCGGTAACGACAATGTGTCCCTAATTTAAGATTTGATAAACAGTTGAAATGAAGCTACGAAACTCTTTAATGTGATCTGACATATTCTCAAATCGACCTGAGGTCATTTTTTTCAACATCGACGTTTTGGAAGTTATGGAGTAGTAGATAAACTTATATGAATGTAAAAGCTAACCGTATGTACTTGAACAATCGCTTTTATGGAAATGAAGTCGATAAAAATCAATGAAGTTTTGTCATCCCAATAATACAAACTTCAAGACTATCTAACATGACTTGACAAGACTCAAACAAATCTTGCAGTGATCGTCTTTAATGAAACGATAGATTTATATCTACATATATACTCACTCCCACGTTTGTGTCGATTTCAACTTGATTGATATT
Source organism: Phorcus lineatus (assembly GCA_921293015.1). Taxonomy (NCBI): domain Eukaryota; kingdom Metazoa; phylum Mollusca; class Gastropoda; order Trochida; family Trochidae; genus Phorcus; species Phorcus lineatus. Next base: position 26,366,494 of record OV121096.1, on the reverse strand, counting down.
CATTGTATGGATTGTTGCTGAGATTTCATAACAATACTCGACTGCAGTCATTTCAACTAGTTGATGGATGCTCTTCTAATATACTAGTGCAGGAGATAAGGGCTATTTTGAGGAAGACTTTTAGGGAGAAGTAACCTAAAAGCCTTATCAAGTTATGACGCATGTCCATTTAAAGAGTTTATTATAAGTGCAAGTGTTGTACAATTTCTTTGAAACTAAATTACATTTTCCCTGATCAACAATAAGACTAATATTCATACTTTCATGAGTTTCTTTCTCCTTAGTTCATGGATGTAATAGTTTCCAATGTAACCAAGAGCGTCTTTTTTAACGTCAGGAATCATGATATTCATATGTCATATGTCAAACATAGAGGAACTCACGTAGCAGCATGTAGGGATAGGAATGTTTGCACATGTGCACATATGAAATATGCGATACTGTTTATGTTTGACCAAGTATGCAATCATACCATGTATCGTATATTTTCTTGACAAGAAGAGGGAGTATTTTAGCAGATATCATTAATATTTGATATTATGCAACAACGTTTATACAGATAGCGTTAATGGTGGGGCTGAATTATTAGCCTTTATATCAATGAGAAATGGCGTGTAGGATGCTGCTATAAAAACGAGTATTACAACTCTGCTTTGAATAACATGTTTTCATAGAAAATGATAAATGATATTTTGGTGCATGTTCTTTAAAACTAAATCTGCACATCTATTCTTGCAATGGAAAAATATCATTTCAAAACAAAATACTATATTTTGATTCACTTTTTCTTGTATCGCCTCATTGATAGCATCCCTGGATAAAGTGATATAAAGTTTGTGGTTCTAGGTCCAACTAATGTCACAGACACTGATATTACAACGAACTTCCTATATCACTGCGTCCAAATTCGACTGAACATTCTTATGTTTTTTTTATTTATTTGTAGCTCTTATTTTGTTTATCCACATTAAATGGTGTACATATTCAGATTTAAATATGAGGTTCCTTCTGTTAGGTGTTTGACTGTTGCATATAATAAAATATTAATTCATCAACCTAAAAAATATAAATGTTCAAGGATGAGCAAACATAAATATGTTTTGCAGGTGTTGCCTTTAACTCCAGTAATATATTTCTACATTTGTCATTACCACGGCAATCATGTTTCACAGTTGCAAAACAAATCGAATTTCTTCATTATTTCCTTGGTGACTAATCGGTAGTAATATTCAAATTATTCCACTTGATGTTAAGATACATCTTTTACATCTTCAAAAGAAACAAAATATAATGATTCATGCATCTGTGTAAAGAACCTCATTACCGATGATGGTACCTACCAGTATAATTGAAATGGAACAAGTGGCAATCCACTACAATACAATTAGGCATTCCAGGGACCACGTCCTCGTTACAAGCGAAACATGACCTACATCATAATAAGGGCACAACCTTGTCAGTTCTTCCTTTGGATAACGAGGCGGAGACATATCAACTGTCAGGGTGGCATAAGTCTTCTCAAAGAAGAATTTTTAGTATATATTTACCTCCGAGAAGAAGCAACGTAAGATAGAGTTTCTATTCTAGTAGAAGTTGCTCACCGAGCAGCATCATTTTTCTCCGATAAAAGAAATTAATCTTCAAGAAGTACGGTAACTCTCTGAGCAGCGATTAACACCCGAGCAGCATGGCTACTTCCCTAGTTGCGGTTACTCCTTGATAAGCAGTTACTGTCCGAAAAACAAATTCCTCTTCGAGAAGCATATTTAAATTTTTGAAAACAATACTTACATCTTTGCATCTCAAATAACCAGTTTACTCCCCGAAGAGCATCGTTATCTTCGGGAAATGGTGTTTCTCTACAAATAATACTTACTATCCAATCTAAATCCCTCTTTCTGAGAAAAATAATTTCTCATAGAAAAGAGTTACTTTTCAAAAAAGATTTTGCTAACCAGAAAAAACAGCTGCTATCCGAAAGGGAAGTGCTCTCCCATGAATAACTACTGTTCGTATAGCAATAACTTTTCAAAAATGCAAGTCATTCCTGCCGAAGTTAAGTTTCTCTCAAAGGGGCAGAGTTGCAACTAGATTTGAAAAAGTCACTCACCGGAAACCAAGTCAGCATCGAGAGAAAAAAAATAATCAGGCATAGTAAAGCAAAAATCGAATCGCGAGGAAGGGGAGCGAAACGGTTACATTTACATCGCATCGCGAGTCAGCGATACTCAACGACAAGTTACGAACATGTTACGAGCATCAATCAAGCGACGATAAGCACTTTTAAACAAGCGATAACGCGGGCAATGAAAACAATTAATTATGACTCAAAGCAACTTTAGTATATCAATAAGAAGTCGACCTGCTTCATATATTTATGAATAAATTCAGCAGTAAACCATATTGATATTATCTCCATTTGTATCCTTTTTCCGTTTGTGCATAATGTGTTATAACACTGCCCTTGAACGTATATAACTGTAGTCTATGTTCGTCCTTTCCCTACTTCAGATTAACATACAACTGGTTGTTTTCAACAGACCTATTTTCACATGGAAAATTGTAGTTTGGATTATAAAACCATGTTAATTATCTATAAAAAAAGAAGAACTAAGCTTCACATTCGTGAAATTAAAGTGACCGCAAAAAAGTGGAAAACTCACCTGTATTATAAAACGGAATTTACCAACGACGATGTTAGATATTCATATAAGATTTCAAGTATTTGATCGTTATCTAAACTCGAGAAATAAACAAAATTGCGATGAACATTTGGTATTACATTATATACTTTTTAACAGTCTTACTGAGTTACAAAATTGAACAAAGTCACTCTTCACACGAGACACTCAAGACACGAAATGTGATTTTATAACCTTTAAAAACTTATGTGTTTTATTACACCTAAACATATATCCACATCTCAATTTAATTAACCGTAGGTCAGAATTGAACTGGTCTCATAGCATACTTTTCGATAAACCTACAATTACTACACAGATATCTTTTCAAAGGGTGAGCTTGAAAGAGTTAAAGCAATGAACACAACATGCATAAAACCATGAGCCTTGGAGTTACAGGTCCTCTTCTCTCAAGGGTAGTGTCAAAGAGTCTGGGTAAGTAGGTTATACTCTCTCTTATTTTCACCCCCTCTCCTTATCTCTCAACTCTATCTCCTCTTCCTCTCATTATCCAACTTTCTATCTCTGTCATACGTCCCCTTTATCATATCTCTTTATTCGACCAAGTTCCCTCCCCCTCTCATATACTCTCTCTCTCTCTCTCTCTCTCTCTCTCTCTCTCTCTCTCTCTCTCTCTCTCTCTCTCTCTCTCTCTCTCTCTCTCTCTCTCTCTCTCTCTCTCTATCTATCTCACTTCATTTTCCTTTCCCTCTTTGTCAACCTCTATATCTCTATGCCCCTCTCCTTCTTTCTCTCTCTCGTCTCTATCTATCTCTCTTCATTGTCCTCTCTCTTTGTCATCCTCTGTATCTCTATATCTATCAATTTCCCTCTCTCTTTCTATCTCTCTTTCACTCTCTCAATTTCTCTGACTTTCAATCTATAACCCTCAAAATATTGAGATAGTTTTACTTGTAAACGGGATCACCTGTATACCTCATCACACTGGTAATGCCATCAGGCAAATCCAATAAAGCGTGTTACAGCTCTTGTCGCTGAGAAAATACAACACGGAGTCCGAAGCGTGGTATCTGTCAATATCGTATTGATGCGGTCAATTTGAGGAATTCGATCCCCCGACGTGATACGGTGGAAGGGTTTCGTCATTATGTTAAACGGTCGGAGTGACGTGAACAGTGGGTAAACACATCGATAACGCGCTGTCCCTCCCAAACAACCCCCGCGTCCCCCCTTACTCTCGCACGTGCTCAGGGGGTGGAGCTAAGCTTGCATGTATTAAACGCTTTGACTAAGTTCCAGGCAATGCGCAGAAACGTCCACTCACTTTAAACTTCTCCAGCACAAGCCTGTCCTATCGGGCTAATTTGGACGTGGCTGCTAAAGGAAAATTAAACCTCATTTTTAATATTCAAAGGACCGCCACTTTTTTTCTGTAACGCAAGTGACTTGAAGATTAAAAAGCGACCCTTGGAGCTTCACGTCGCAGAGAGAGCGAGACCAGGGACCAATCTACAACTTCAACAGAGGACCTATACTCGAACATGACTGCCGCTCTCTTTGCCAAAGCTTTCACCCTTCTTATTCTGGTCTTATGCAAACAAGGTACGTCAAGCATTCTGTTTTACTGATACTAGTTTTAAAACCGATACTTATTTCTATACTACTAGAACTTGTGCTATGACTTCTTCTACTACCAATACGACTACAACTTCCACTACAACTTCGTACAACTACTACTACTTCTATATATTTATATTAATACTTCACGTCTTCTACACAACAGCTACTACTTATATGCTCAAACTGTCACTGGTAAAACAACTACTTCGACTGCTACTATTTCTGATACTTCTACCACGTCTTTTATTACAAAAGTAGTTCACGTTTCTGTCATACATCATGTTCTATATCTTGATAGAATTTGCTGAAGTTAGACTGCTTCTGTAGACATTGGTACATAAATAGTATAACATCTGAGGATATCACGACAACGTTAGTTGTGTTACCTATCTTAGTAACTGACATATTGAGCTAAGGACGTCTTAGGCTAGAACGTATGGAACAAGTTAAGCTTCTAAAATCATGTTTAATGCCTATGAATTTTGGGACCTAAAACATTTTGTAGTTTCTTGTTCATAAGTTACAAACGGTCTTTGTTCTAGATTCAAAGTAGCAAGGAAAAGCTAGTAAAATTGAAATATCAAACCTTTTTAACAATCAGTAAATTCATTCATATATTACGATTTAATGTTTAAGTATATCATGTCATTAATTTGTACTGTCGATTATCAACTATGTTAACTAGTACTGTCATTGCTGACACGAATTCAGGATTCCTTTCAAGACAAATATCACTTTTTATTTTTAAAAATATTCCATAAGAACAAGACAATCGTGCAATCATGATATCATAGTTTTGATAATATTTTGTCATGTGAACATGCTTCTGCAGTTTCAATAGTAGCCTTGCGATGTGAAAAAAATGCTTTCAGGGTACGTGGCTTGGATCACGGAAGACATCCGGCTTTCTGATATGACAAATAATTCAATCGTATTCTCAATAAACAGCGTTGGCATGTTGAGGGCCAAAGGGTGTCGAAGCAAGAATGATGGTTAAAATGCTTTCTGATATAGATAAATTGTAAAGTTCAGAATATCTACGATACAAGCACTTGCTCTGAATGTTCCCCACAATCAATTCGTTTATAGCCGAGAAATCTTTTAACTTTAATAGGGCAGAAAAGTTCTAAAATTCCCGTGGGTAATTGAGAAACTTATAAGTCAATTTCATTGACGAAACCCTTGAAGGCCAACAGCTCGGAAGAGATTTAGTTTACAAAGAATTAAACATGTTACCTACATGGACGTCTAGTAAACATAATTCCTGCCAAATAGATTGTTTTTAATATTCATTTTTCCTCTTGATAAATAAATGGTATTTATTGGCCTTTTGATGAACAGTTATAATCATTTTAGCCTTTTATTTAATCGTTGGTATCTATTGTTGACTACTGATAAATCATTTTGTATTCATTCTGTCCTTTTGTTAAGTCTTTGGTAGCCATTAACCTCCACTGATAAACCATTGATAGGAATTTGTCCAATTGATAAATTATTGGTGGTTATACACAGCTTAATTCGTATTGTGTTCTTTTCTGCTAAGTAGGCTATCGGGAATAGTAAAAGGCCTTCTCGTTCTTTCCGTCAATAAGCCCTACTGAGACTAAATTACGGTAGATCTTTAACATGAACTTGCTCACTCCAACAGTGATTTATTCGTCTAAACATCAGTTAGTGAATCGTTAAGGACATAACAGTACGCAAATATAAGCAGACCAAGGCCGATTTTTCCTCTCTGCGAACATAACGCTTCTTGTATGGCACTCAATCACGATTTAGCCGATTCCAAGGAATCGAAGGAACCTGCCTTAGCAACGAACAGATCAGACTGTTCGATATGAAGGTTGCATCCCCTCCTTTGTCATTGCAAACGCTCTAAATTGTTTATAATTGATTTCGTTTTTTCCATTTTTTCATAAATGTAAACGGCTCCCAGAAATATGTTGGAGTCAAAAATGGTTTAGATTATCTTTAAAGTTTTCAATTTCTGAGACCATAAGTGATTATGTTTCGGCTGATGTTTGTTCTCAATGCAAAACGTCAATAGAATGAATTCCCAAAGAAAACATTAAGTTTAGCTGTAAACTCATCTCCGTTTACTTTGACTCTAAGTGAGCAATAAATATTTGAAAAACTTTATTTCATTCCAAACTTTATTGCTCAAAATTGAGCATTAAATTTTCTCATGTCTGCGGTTCTAATAAATAACGATATTTATTCATATGTGTGACTGGCAGGCCATGAACCTCTCATTTCGGAATCAAATGATCGTCTTTTCTGACCATTAATTTTCATGCACCAACGTGCCATTTTCTTTCCAGTTTTCTCTAAAATCTAAAATTTTAAAGCGGTAGGGTTCGGCGATTATTAACATTAAGGCGACGATGACAATAACGACGGCGACGATGATAATGATCATGAAGATGATGAAGATACTGTTATTAGCAGTCTTTCAAATCACAATGGGAACATTGAAAACAATTTTAAACTCAGGACAGCTAGAATCGTTTAAAATAAGAAAATCTACAATTCCTTATTTTCAGCCATCAGAGCTGGTACAATTTGACCCTTGGGGAATTAGTATGACAGATATTAGAGATATTGATAACCAGTATTCCATTTCGGCTCGTTCTATTAAGACATCATATTCGATGTCCCTGCAATTAGACTTAGCAGTGGTGAGGTGCATTTTGGAGCAGGGCATTAGAGTTCTTTAAAACCTGATTAATCGCTGTTCTGCGGGGGGCGATACCTTGCTCCTAATGGTGCCCTTAACGATTTTTGTTATCTCTATTAGCTATCACACTTAATGCTAGGCTGACAAATTGGCTTTGGTGTCTTAGACGTTCACGATTTCACCTTGAAGTAAATTGAAATTACAGTTCTGTGTCTGTTATCTAAAAGCTCTTCGGAGAGTCTCTTAAAAGCAGGGTTGTCAAACTGTACATAAGAAGAAATTAAGTGTTGCTTTGAGGGACCATTTTCGTATTGTTAGAATGTACTGGATATTAATGAATTCACTTTCAACAAACCAGTTTTTATATAACATTTCACCCAGTTTAGTAATTCCATATGAATCCATTTAGATTAATCCCAAATTTTATAGTAATTAGTAGCGTTTAGCATTGAGGCTTTTACAAAAACCAAAATTATCACAAGAATCGATTAACAGATTCTTTAAGGGAGAAGAGGACACTCAAATGATAAACCAACCAAAGGTGGATGCAACGTAACTGGAGGATGCCAGATGTTCGATAAAGGAACGAGCCTTGTCATTTCGGTAGCATCCGCTTTGGAATATGAGAATGGTATTTTGGTAAAGTTCGGTTAAAGTCCCAGATTACCGAATTGGGACGTTCACAAACGCTACCGTCTCGTCATATACTGTTAAACCATGTTTGTTAAATGCAGACATCAATTATCGTTTCATGGATGGAATAACGAAAGTTGAATTGTTTGAGCACACTTTCGAATATTCTGTCTAGTTATTGTGCAATTGCTCCATAATGGAAACCGCTATCCGAATGCATGTTATATCTTATTTTCTTTCTCGTGTCTCAATTATCAATGAAATAGGTGAGCACGCTGGGCTCCTAGTTGATGAAGCAAACAGCAGCGGGTAAATACGGCCAATATCCAATTTGTACAAGTCTAATCCAATGCTTATCAGAACTTATCATGTGACATCGTCTAGACGGCTGTACACCATTGCTCAACAGTATTTGAATTTGTTATTAATATGATTTAGTGGGATTGTCAATTTTAATCCGAAAGATTTGCTCAATGATTTACTTTGGCATGTTTTGCTAAGAGGATTTAGATAGAAACGGTATAAATGTTGCAGTAACAAATAATGTTGTGAAACCACGTTGGCATGTTTGTTAAACATCAGTGAGTGAGAGTGTGGTACAAAACAAAGTACAAAAATAGCACGCCTCCATTACATCAATATGTCATTTTAAGACGTTTATATTCCATTTGAAATATTATTGAATGTAGAAATATATGACGCTTGCATATTAGAAATTGCTATTGTCGGATAGGATAAGCCATTGTTAATTATCAACAGTGATTAAATCGTATTTTCTTTGCAACCTGTATATTTGTACACCTACCAATTAGGGTTTGATTATCGATGCGTTAAAACGGAAGAAATAGTATCACGAAATTAATAATACATTCCAAATATCAATACTTACACAGCAACCAATTATCGGTTTTAACCAAATATATTTTACCAAACCATTTAGCACATAGTTTGACGTTTACCAACGTATGAGGAAATCCCCTGTTGTCTTCGTCGCTATTTTTGTTGTGACAGTTAGCAAAAACAGTTTCACGAATTGTCATAATTCAATGATGATGTTGCAGTTAACAAACACATCTTTCATGGAGTCCGTGGCGACATTAGCAAAACATTCTCCTCAATTGTCAAAATTCAATATTGAAGTGGCATTCTTCAAAAACATGTTTCATATAGTTGTCACATGTGGAAACTTTTCACAGAGCTGGGGATGCTCATGTTGTTAAAATCTATGGAAGCGGCAACCTTCTGGGCAAATTAATTCCATTCCCTTTTCAGGAGGGTTTGTTTAAGCGTAGGCATGCTAGAGGTTAAGTCAGATTTCAGATGCCCGATTGGATCCCGTCGATCTCGCATGATAAAATCAATCCCTCGGCACTTCAAATTGCCTTGACTGCACGCATAAGAACAAGAAACATCCTTCCATGGTAGGGGGAGAGCCCCGCCATTCTTTCAAGACGCTGTCTCTGTTCAGCATTGAGTAGTCCTTAATACAATTGAACCCGACCTTGCCTGCCATCAAGACTCTACTACTCCTACAATTTGCTTGATTGGGGACAAAGTACCCATTATTGGATGAAAGAGTTCTTCAGATTTATTGCAACTTCATCTGTTGGCTTGAATCCGATTGAGTTAGGCCTTCAGTTAACAGTGATTTGAAGAAGTGCGTGGTGATCATTTCATGTTCAACCACCCAGGGGCATCAAGGAGAAATCACTAGAGAGCGAAAGCTTAGATATTAAAGAGGTTTGTAAATACCGCTACATTTTACGCGCAGTGGATTCTTAGAAGCAAACTAAATATAGCACGATATGGTTTCGCTACGACATAAACTTAAATCTTAGTCCTAGATCCCCTTCTACAATTACTTCATATCTAAGGGTTATTCTATATTGATTATACTATTTTTATGGATATGTTTGGGATGTTATTAATGAAAAATGATTAAAATCGATGAAATTTGAATAAGAAATAACTCGCCCACACATGGCATCTACTGCATACGATAATTGACTCTTTTAATAATTGATTTAGTAATTGATCACTTACAAATTGTTATAAACGTAAATAGCATTGATAAGAACTATCAAATGATCAATATTACGGCTAATAAAATAGGCGTTTACCAAGTTCACATTTCTTTCACAATAATACATTATCAACCGAGGAAACCAATTCGGAACTCGAAAGTGATATTTTAACTGGTTATTTACAACTCAAGATAAGAACAATCACTAGTCGCATATTGGTTTCTTGTTCTTGGTGTTTATTTTGCCAAATGTGCAATACAGAGGACATCAACCGCACGAAATGCATTCATTGTGTAATCAAAGTCAACATATTGATAAAATGTTAGAACGTTTTCCCAATACAAAATCCCATAAAGACCCTTTCAGAGAATCGGGGTACAAGCTTGTTGTAAACCAGATCGCAGTTTGGACTGGGAGGAAAACTAACTGGATGTATTGACTTTTCAAAGACGAGGAAGGACAGTTCAATATTAATAATTCCAAAAGATAACATTTCGCACGGGTCTATATAAACAATGTTATCTAAAACACAGTAACTATGATTCATAAAATGTTATTTTAATCGGCCCGGATAAATCAAGGTTTTCTCTTATTGAGAGAATCACGTAATCCGTGACACGATTTTGTCAAGTGGACCGAACAGCTGTTGAGTTCTAGATTGAATCGCAACGCTGAATGCAGATGTGGTTACGCTGGATTATTCGCTCTAATATGATAATGTTAATATCGTTGACATTCTATTGATTAACACACTGTGTTGCTCAATATCATTTAACGGAACAATTATATTACATTACTGATGTTGTCAAACCTGGGAAACGCAATGGTCAACTTTGGAATAATGCAAATCTTACTCGCACATGTATGTTTGTCAAATCTTGATGTCAAATGGCAGAGTAAGAGTATTTATGCCAGAGTAACTCGCAAATGTCCTGCTTTCAGTTTCAGCTTCACCCTGTAATAATTCAAACCGCAGCGCAAGCTTTTAAACTAACTAATGAACGTTAAGAGGAACTTCGAACGTTTAAACACAAACTATCGAGCAAAAGCATGTCATGTATTAGGTTGTTTGGTTTAAGTGACACAGAGTATGTTTAATGATTTTTAATGGGGCTTTAGTAAGAGCCAAAATACCTTATGGTCTGAGTTAAGTTAAAATCACCTCCTTAAACTAGCGTCTTTATCTCTAAAATGTTTTAATGATAATCGGAAAACGGCCCGACGTATGTTTAAAATTCGAAATTCTATGTCCAATTAACGTGTACATTAGTTTAATGACCTACGTAACACTTTTAACCTTTGTTTGTCTTTGTGTCTGCTATAAATAAGTTTCAAAAATTACTTTTGAATCATTGGCGCGCACCACTGTCCGGTGTTCCATCACAGATCACGACTCAAACCCCATAACTGTCACTAAATTAAACTGAAAAGCATTGGAGTAATAATTTTCTGAGACAACCACTACTTCTCGATGAAATTACATCATTTCTGAAGTTTGACAAATTTGACTCCAACAACATACTCTGTGCCCCTTTTAGTTACGCTTTTAGAACCTTTAAACACTGCAACGTTTACGTGCTTCTTAAGTTAAATTTCAAAGTAATAATATGACGATATCCCTTTCTGATCTCTTCAAACGATCGTTAATATAAAGTTTCCTCTTTTGTGTGGTGTGATATCATTGGTCAGTTTCAAAATAATTCTTGTAGTTGATCGTTGATCTTTCCCCTTAACTTATGCCAGTCCAGTTCGTGTATATCATTTGAACCAAATTTGAAGCAATTCCAATACTATAACTGATTGTGCATTATCTGAAATGTTAATTTTAGGTGAATTCGTTTAAAACCGTTCTCAAGTATTCATTTTTAAAAACGACTTTTCGCTTTAAATTCATTTGAATACATTAAATAGCTGATTGAGAAATTTAGGCAGGCTTTTAAGAATTTTTGCTGATGGTAGTCAATATATTTTTAAAGATTGGCGTGTTTTAAGGATGCAAATATTTGGCGTTCAAGAATTTTTTTGCATAAAATATTTGTGTAAGCTTGGTTTAATATTTGAGTATCCTTAACAATGACTTCCAACCTCAGAAACCGTTTTGCCTGTTCAGTACACCTCCAAACTATAAGTAGATCCAACGTGTTGATTTACATCAGTTATGAGACTATATGTATTTGATATTATTTTTTGTAATATAGATATCAAATCCATATCTATCAAAAGTGGGGTTACAATATGTTATATCTATAAGATGTATGTTGGAGCAATTCTTGAAATACCCTACAGCAATTAAAACTCGGATGTAACCAAACCAACTGTTTTGATAATAACATCAAGTTGTCATAATAGCCGTTAAGATGACGTTGAAAGGAAGTTTGTTTAACAAATATTCCGTCCTTTTCTAAGGCTAATTAACAATCAGTTTGTTTTGAGGAATAAAACGCCTCCATAAACAAGTTCTTTATCGCCAATTGACAGAGTACGTTTCAATTAATACATCCTACAACGGCGATATTTATAAATCCGGTGATCTATTGCCCTTAAGTTGTGTTTAGTGCAGATTTCCATGCTCAAATCACATTAGGATTGCCGTTTGGTGTTGTTTTAAGGAGGTCATGCTGTCATCACCAGCCCATGTAGTGCCTTGTAAATGACGCTTCATTTGGCCGCCGATTTCCCAAGAGAGCTTCACCGGAGTAAATAACTGGTTTTGTTCGAGTAACGCCACTGTGTACTAATTAAACGCTGGTTTTGAGTAAGACAGCCTTTTAGACGTGATTAGCTGGAGATTAATGCGTGTGCTTTACAAACATGTGGACATGCTGTGTTTTAGTTGTTACGGAAGGCAAATGTGTTACAGTTATTTTCAGGAGGGGGAATGTCAAAATGACACGTGCCACATAGTAGCCGTTGTGGGGGGCGTCACCTATTTAACCAAAATGAGGCGTGGAGAATGGGTTGATGGTGGTAGTGGTTGGGACGGTTCCGTTTTACGTGCAATTCAACTATACAAACTGAATTTAAAAGGGCTGTTCTACAACCTCCATCCCCTATATTTCTCATTCCAACAAAATCCCCGCTGTATATTATTCCACTGTCTTGACACTATAATATCGGAAATGTCATAATTATAGAGGGCTTTACCTACTGTAAGTGACAACGTGAAGTATGTGCAATACATCGTATCTAACTCTAGGTACTTTAACGAAAATGTTTCCAAATCTAAAACAAGATAAAGAAGTTGTTTTAAATCACCTGTTTCACAATTTAACTGCGTTAATCTAATAATAACAATTATCAACCGATAGTGAATATTGCCCACTGATCAAACTATTAAGAGATTATTGCGAGTCGTAGCTCAAAAAGTTATCCTTTTTGATCGGATGTCTTTTATCTACTACTGATAAGAAACGAAACTACGTTTCGAAATAGATATACATGTATTAAATAAATATTGTTTGATGTTTCTATGGATCTCAATAATTGGGGGGGGGGGGGGGATGGGGTATAATGAAAAGAATCATAACATATTATCTTTGGGGTTGATCGTAATACACGTCCATATTAAGGATTAGCTTGTCAAAGATATTGTTATACTAGATAAAAGTAGTTTCTACTTGGTTAAGGGGCTTGTCGTGGCTTCTGTTGATTTCAGTTTAAAACGGGAAGTTAATGCAATAGAGTTATAAAAACTGTGGTTACAGTCGTATCAAACATACCCTGGTACTTGAACATATGTTCTCTTATATCTATAGTTTTGAAATGTCAGTTCTTAAAATGAGTTCTCATGTACTCCGAACTACATCAACTCGAATAGTGCATAAAAATCATTGATACTTTAAGCATCAAAACACCGAACAATCACTTGCTTTTATTTTGTCTCTTTATCCAAATTATATCAATATTTCAGAAGTTATACTACTTTTAAAATACCGTCTCCGGAAAAGCAAAAACGCAAGTTAATAATATAAATGAAAAGTTTCATGAACATATGAAATAAAATCAAATTCTTGATTATTCCTCGTACTTTATAATGGCTCTTAATGGAAACCATTTCGTTTTTAAATCGTTAGTTCATAATTTCTATATTCATTATGAATATGAGTTAATTTTCAACCATAACATCGAACAGCCAGTATCAGGACTTATAAAATCCCAAAATGAAAAATTAATTTCGAGTATTAGTGAGGGAAAATGAAGTTGAGAAGGTCGTATCTCACACAGAATTAATAACCAAAATTTATTGAGAATATTTAATCAGATTTTGTAAAACAGATTTACCCTTTTTTGCATCTCATCAATTCCACGTTATGCAGCCTTATGAAAATCGTTTTTTTAGTTAACTCGTTTTAATCTGATACCCTAACCAGAGGCTGTTAGGAATAAAGACAGGTTCCACACCACAATTTCAAATCATCAGAAGCTTTCAAGATTGTAGCCTTAGGGGTGAATTACCTTCAACTTGCAGCATGCTCATGAGTTGTGACACAGTCATGTTCATTTCACAAACATCCGATGAAACAAGGGGTTTTTCATTGTTTTGTCTGAAAACAATATTGTTCATTTCACATGTAACCGATGAAACAAGGTGTCTTAACAATGTTTTGTGTGGTGGCGATAGTGTTCATTTCACATGTATCCGATGAAACAAGGGGTCTTAACAATGTTTTGTGTGGTGGCGATAGTGTTCATTTCACATGTATCCGATGAAACAAGGGGTCTTAACAATGTTTTGTGGTGGCGATAGTGTTCATTTCACTTGTATCCGATGAAACAAGGGGTCTTAACAATGTTTTGTGTGGTGGCGATAGTGTTCATTTCACATGTATCCAATGAAGCAAGTGTCTTATCTGCGATTTGTGTGGTAGTAATTGTCTTCATTCTACATGTATCCGATGGAACAAGGGATGCTATCAGTGTTTCGTGTGGTCACACGTATCCCATGATACAACGGGTTTTATCAGTAATTTGTCCACTTCACAAAAACTTAATAAACCAAGGGAATGTTTTTGTTTTGAGTTTTCATTCCCTAGTTTCCATATAAAGAAGGAGATGTTATGGTTCATCAATGTGTTTATTCACCAATAATCTAATTATAAGGTTGTTTTGGTTTATGAAAGTTACAAAAGTGTTCCTTTTACATCCACTTAAAGTCATAGTCTCATTTTTGTAAGGCAACTAAACTGAACTAATTATTCTTCACGAACAAAATCTGATCACTAACACAAATATTTCCTGTCGCATTTGCAAAGATTTTCATTTTTATGCCCGTTTTACAGTTTTGGATGAAGCAGCTAATTGGCGTATGCCGTTTCAGACCGATGAGGTACCGAATCAAGTGCAATCCCATCGCGAGTGCGAAACACCGGAAATCTAGTCATCGCAGCGCCGATACTTATTACAGACGCAATCTTCATTGAGTTAACCACCTTTTTGTTATTTCTTCATTTGAAAAGCGTAAGCTATTAGCTATTTTCATTGGATATTCAGCTTTGAAAATTTATGCGTTCTTCGTCACGGCCTTAGCGAAATGACGTGGTAAGGACTAACGCTCGCAAAAGACATAATATTCGGGTAGGGTAGGGTAGTTTGAATTTCATTATTGAGGGCTAGAATGCCTGTAGAGTTCTGAAAATTGTTGCAAACGTCAGGGGAAAGATTTCTGTGAGTGGTGAACTATTTCTCCGGCTTTTATTACAATTTGCCTTGCAAAAATGAGACTATGACTTTAAAGAAGGTGTTATTTACCTTATCAATGTCTCTTGTTGTATCTGAATGATCACTTGGTTATTGAATTGTGGTGTAACAAAAGTGTCCACTTAATAACTACTCAATAAAACAAAGAGCTTTCTTTTAGATGGACATGTCTCGTGTTTTAACAATAGTATTTCTAATTCACAAGTATCCTACTGACATAGATGTTTTTGTTTGCCTTTAGTTTCATGATGCTACAAGAGCGTTCACTTCATTAGTGTCAATAGAAAACAAGGAATTGTAATATTTTTTATCAATTTTGGTATGTTTCAATAGTGTAAATTTTACAAGTATGCGATGAAACATAAGGTTGTTTTGGTTGATAAATGATGTTGTGTTGTAACAATATTGTTCACTTTAACATCATCCATAGATTGTTTTTATTGTTTCGTATAGAAACAACAGCATTAAATTCAGAAGCATAACGGTTTTTGTATAGAACTCTTTTTTTAGTGTCACAACTATTATCACTTTTCTCAACACCATTTGCCTGTTTAATCGATCTTTTAGTAATAGTGTTCACTATACAGCCCTCCACTTAATACAATCACTGTTTTGTGAAGGCAAGTGTTATTTTCAAAAGCTTATCGTTTCGCTTTTAAGTAATTGATTTTTTGCTGATTTCATAACTGTGTATGCACCGTGTTCAATTTAAAAACTAATCGTTTCGCTTTCAAGTGCATTATTTTTGGTGATGTTACAATAGTATTCAGTTCATAAGCACTCTATGACACAAATACAAAAGTATAAAGTTGTGTTAACTTAACCGAAAAGAGCAAAAAAAGGCATCACTTTTCATGTTTTCACATATGGTGCAACAATAGAGTCTAGTGCACATAAATCCTCAAGAAACGTTGGGCTAATTTGAGTCATCGATTTTTGAAAAAAGTCCTTTGCTGTTGTTCCTTTTACTATCAATACTTAATTTGCATACTACGCTCGCTGCTGCCATTATGATTACCCTCAGCACATATAATGTTTCACCCCAGGATATATTTGGTATTCATAACACTAATGTAGGAAATAGAAAAGATGAAATGCAATTATTTTGAGAAATAAACCATAACTATAATGCTTTTAGGAGGTTAATAGGATTAGGATAATGTTCTGGTGTAACAGTGTGCTCCGAGATCTGGGAAAGAAATACATTAGAAAGAAACATTTCATAGTACATCTTATACGCAATGAGAAAACTAACGTGGTTCAAGAATTCGTGACTGATCATTCAAAGCGGCTTAAAGATTCAAAGCAAACTCGTCAATTGCATTCATTTCACGAAGTTTTTAGGATTAGCAATGTAATTGACAATGATCGTTTTAATAGAATTTTCTAATTCAGTGATTTATTCTCTTGTGCTCCTTATGATTTCTATTCGCAGTCTGGTAATCTGCATAAAACATTTCTGATTATGAATTGTTCTGACACCTTCATAGAAACGGAATATTTTGATTCTTAGGTCAATTCTCTGCTGATGGTGTAACATGAAAATATTAGCGAAACTCTTTAAACGCTCTTTATACTCCTTTGATTGCAGAATAATCTTACCGCACGAAGAAAAATTGTCCATGCCAAGCGCATTTATTAAAAAGGATATCGGGAAAATCGCATGAAGATCGTCATAAAGCATTTTTCCTGCTACCCCGTGTTCCAATGACATTATTTACAAATGTGTTATGACATTAAAGACAAAAAAATACTTGCGATGAAACGATTGTTGCTACAAACGTTATATGTGCACATTTGCATATATGAACAATATGACATTGTATGCTTTTATCGTATTTGTCAAAAAGGTTCAGTTGTGTTAGTGCTCCTCCATATATTTTTGGGGTTGATGTTTTGCAAAGTTACATTTGAATGGTAATTTTTTCACTCAGGATTGGACAAGTTTGGTTACTATAGAACTTATCATAGAGTCATGGTTCATTATCGTGTATCACCGTGCTCTCCATTAGAGTAATTGCCTTGCCATTGCTAACTGAGATAGGAATTCTTAAGCTCAAGGACTTGATTCCATCATAGTTTTTCGAAAATCACGCGTCGTGAGATTTCTTGAGAAAGCAGGGAATGTTCTTTTATCTAAATTTTTCTATAAATGAAGTTTTAAGTTTGAACCAGAGCCCCAAATTCTTATGCCAAAACTGCGCATGAAAAAAAGATTGCAATTTGACATAATTATGTTTTATATTCATTTATCGCCTACAGGCTAGCTTACTCAAATATACTTTAGCACATAGAAAAATAAAAGCAATGCAGATTAGGATTTTCCAGATAAGAAGATTACTTTTTTAATCATGCAGTTACTGTGTCCGTAAAAAGAAATATTGATATATCGATATTGAAATCTTTAAATCCTTATGATTTTTAAACGATGCATTAAACCGAACTGATAAATTTACATCAAAACCAAACACGTTTAACATTCTCATTAAGAGTTTAGATTGTGAATAATTTTTAAAAATATAATAAAACATGCGTTTGGAAAAGATGGTAAAATCACGACAATAATCTGCATTTACTTTGTTCAATATATAATGTTGAACTTACTAAAGAAACGTTTGTTATTTGCAACCGAGAAGTTCTTGCAAAGAATTGCAAAGAAAGTTTCTCTTCTCACTTGTCACGTAGTTGTTGATCGTCTGTATTGTTATGTACGTATAACAACATCTCTTTTTTCAACATTGACGGGGGCGTAAATCAATCCACACTCCATCAATGAATCTTCATTCCACGAATAAGGTGACTTGGCTTTTAGAATTGGTAAGATTTTGTTTTTGCATCCCGATATACAGTGCAAAAGGAAACGTAATGCATGCCCGTATCTGTGCTGAAAAATGAATTTGTTAAGCCCACTGCATTAAGTTCTTAGTGTACATGTAGTCATATTGCTTTCATCATGGGGCAAAACTCTTTCAGTTTTCCCGAAAATTAGCAGAGAATATGCTTCGCTTAGTAACAATACAAGGCCATATCTTGCAGAACTATCTGTAAGAGAATTACCACCATGACCCATGGCCAAAAAATATCTGGCCATTTACTCCTACTCAAGATGTATTTCCGCTCAGAGCAAATTTGGCTTTTTCACAATTATGTTATTTGCGCATAATAAGCGTAGTAATATTAGTTGAAATGATTCAGACCAAAGTAAGAGAAACAGGTCTTTCACGAATCCAAAATTACATGCCTTTGAAATGACAGCAATAAGATGTTCTTGCTTTTAGATCTATCATATTGGGAATTGGAGAATATATAAATGTCACCCCGTCGTCAAAGCTGTCTTAACAAGAAGTGAAGGTCATCGTTGAATCTTTCAGTATGAAAGTACTAAGTCCACTGTTTGTATATTTGAAATCATCTTCTACAACTATAACATTGTTAATATCCTATGTTCGTATTTTTATGATAATTTAGTGGAAAGGGAAAGTTTTAGAAGACACCTTAACAAAAAGAACATAATTGTACTGGCTTATTTCAAGATGTTGAATTCATATTTGAATAGATGACATGATTCCATACATAAACATTGTCAAATCTACTTTTCACGTATTGTTCATAAGAGCAAAGATAAATGTTTTGCGAGCTTCCATATTGTGTGACTGTCTACAATCGCTTCCTCATTCCTCGGGTCAATCTCAAAACGTCAAATCATCAAAAGTATGGACAGATGATCTCTCTGTCGGAGAGGGCGGCCCAATATGTCCCACAAGTGTTCTATTAGATTCAGGTCCGAAGTCATGGCTTGGAATCATCTCAACCGCATTATTTTGCAAGAATTAGAGGGTAGCACGGGCTGTAGGTGTTCTAGCAGTTTCTTGTGGCACGATAATGGTTATCAAAATATGGGATAAGGATCTCCTGACGTCTGATAAGCCCTTAAAAGGGTTTATGCTCTGTGGGTGGGGTTTTTTAAAACTACGGAGATATTGGACTATTTTCGCCCTATCAGATATCTTATTTATTTGATAGCAATCCCGGTTCATTCTTGCCAATAATTGGCCACCGTGTTGCCTCTGGCAATTATCGACGTGCCAAGTCACTAATTGGACTGAGTACTCATTTCATATTGACAAACGGCAGTTGTTTATGCAATAAGGAAAACTTGCCTTTTGGTATATCGAAGATATTGCAATTGACATGCAACGTACATGCGGCACGTGCATCATACCCCACTATGATACTATCATGATGTTTCCTTAGATGTTACACATAACACGTCACTTTTAAAGACGCTCTAGTTTGTTTACATAATTACTGGTAATTGAATTTGGTGTTGCTTTTTTTAATTCCATATGTATACAGGATGCTCTCGCGTTTTAAAGATGATAAGACAAAAGAAGTTGTTCCCTGCATAGTTTAATCTACAGTCTAACTGCCTAATTCAAGAGCAAGAAAGCCACTGTTCTTTCCAAACATTTTTGCTAATAGTGTGAACGTTCTAAAGAAGCCATGACATTGCATCATAAGACAACGAACAACGCTGCCGGAGTACACTATCTAATGTAAGCCAAATGACATTTTGCACACTAATACACCATGCTTTTAAGTCTTGGTTAGAAATGAAATGATTACGAGAGCGAAAAAGCCTTACCAGCAAGGCACTTGAGTCGTTATTATGTATGTTACGTTTCATTTAGAAATATATTGAGATTAATTGCCTAATCTTGCTACCTGAGCAGATTTCCGGAGAACGTCCAAAGTGAAATTCACGATTTAGCCTTGGTATGCATTTCACTTAAGACTTGTCAATTGCAGAATTGAGGTAGTTGATTGCTGTCTAGACTGTTACAAAAACAGCCCAGCGAATTCTGACCGAAATATATCAATATTTACAGGAAATAAAAGCCTCTGAATGACGAGATGCATCATAGTTCTAACTACTATTTAGTCTAATTTGAAATGGTTTGGATTAGGGTGTACATTACTACAATTAAGTATGAATGATTTGCGTTCCAGTCTTGTACATACCTTAGAGAAACACGGAGGGTATTTTGGAAAGTAATTTCCTAAAAGGCCTAGTATTGGCGACGGACAGACTGATGACTACAATCATGATAAATGCTGTAATTAAGTCTAATAATCATACAACATTGCCTGAAATTTTATTGATAGTTCATTTGTCTTCGATCTAGGTTTCATGCATTCGCAGTCTCGAACCATCTACAAGCACTTATATCTGATATATATCAGGAGCGTATGATGTTTTATGAAAACATATAATTCCAATATACCACCACTTATATTGGATTTTGATGTCTTCTATATTTCAAGAGGAAATAGGTGATATCAGACGCAATCATAGCCACTTAGCAGATGTCTGCTGCTGAGAGACATACGTACTATCACCTACTCTTGTAGTCTTGTAGACTCCATGCAATGAAAGAAATGTATTACATGGTGATCTTTATAACAATCACAGTAGCTCACTTAGTGTAAAATAAGATGGAATTGGTCCTCCATTTGCTAATTGTGATGTACATGTATGTGTCTTCAAATCAACTGCAATACTTTCTGTCAGAAAAGGAAGTTGAAAGAGATGAAGGTAGAAAGATGAAGGACATGGGTGGAGAAAGAAGTTGAGGGACCGTCAGAGTAGAGGGCAACATAAATGTAGATCGAGGGCAGGATTAACGGAGATTTAATACTCTTAACATATTCATTAACCCAATGTTAGCATTTGATTTCTAGTGATAAATTCCTATCAAAGCTTTAGCCAATAATGAACATTTTAATAAACACTTTCGACGATTGGTTTTAGAATATGTGATTAAGATGAGGTATGTAAGTATTATATGATAATAAGATTTATATGAGGATTAGGAT
The DNA here is from genome assembly GCA_921293015.1 of Phorcus lineatus. Classification (NCBI taxonomy): domain Eukaryota; kingdom Metazoa; phylum Mollusca; class Gastropoda; order Trochida; family Trochidae; genus Phorcus; species Phorcus lineatus. Next base: position 26,345,324 of record OV121096.1, on the reverse strand, counting down.
ATAATCATAAAATCTTCCAGCGCAGTGCAATACTTCTATTTAATTGTGAGACTACGACAACCATAGCCAGAAATTTCAACCGCAATTACTGTAAATCTAGTTAACAATGAACTTATAGCAACGACTAAAAAAATACTTTAACTAAATATTTATGTTATTATGTACTGTTAGTTACGTAGAATTGCAATCGTTCAACAATCCACAACGATTACTGTATCTACAGATTTCACTCTAAGATAAACAACGGTTAGAACAAAAACGTTCTAATCATTTTGTTCTATTCTGCTAGAATTGTCACTATAACATCGAATTTTTATAATTGTATCATGGATTTCAATTATGGCTTATAATTCTACAAAATGGTTACTTAAATTTCAACAATTTCCTTTACAGTGATCAATATTTCCTATTTATCCTTTAATATATATCGCCTATCATGGTTATTATCAAAAAAAAATTACAACGGTTACTTTAACCTTTAACCTCTATTTGTGCAACGGTAACAGCAACAACCACTACTTCAACTTCCACTTTTACTTTTTCTACTACTTCTACTATTACTATAACTACTACTATTCCTACTACTGGAATCACGATATGCAAATACACATTACCACTATAAATCATCTGATAATGATACACATAGCGGATTGCTGATGTTTCTATTTGCTATGCCTGAATAATGCCATCTGGTGTTCAATATTTGGACATACGCATAAAGCTTTGACTGGCCACTCGACTTGACCGGTACAAGTCATTCCATTGCCGTGTCTAACAGGAAATTAACAGTCATTAAAGTAATTTACAGGACCTCTTTACTTTTAATCACGACAACCAATATTTAGTTGCAGATAATTCTAGCCTTCGCGATGATTTGCCTGCAGACTCTTGTCACTCTGTTTATAGGGTTGTTTCTGTTGTCTTGTTTATTCTTTCATTACGTTAATTTAAATCGTAATCGTGAAATAAAACAGTCAGGCGTTTCCGATTACTTTTTTAAATACATTCACAGGGGAAAATGTTTAGGCACATTTCGATAATTGTAAGTCGTTTTTCTTAATAACAATTGATGTCAGTAAAATATCTATTTTATTTCGTGTGTCAATTTTCTCATGGACCGATATCAATCGATTAGATGAATCACTTGTAAGAAATAACCTAACCGTGTGGTTAATGAAAGAGAAAGGGAAAATGATTTAGTAATTTCCCTTTAATACTTGTCAACATCTTAGATTATAACACTGAAATAATACTTCAGCTTATTCATCTGGACATATCTGTTCAACATATATGCAAATTCATATGTCCACATAGTTACCGTCCATCAGATTTTACATTTTGATTAACTACTTAAAGTATATTTCATTGTACATGTGAAACTATTGACATTATAGTGATATTGATTTTTGCTTTATTGCTATATTGACCATATAGAAAAATATCCATATCAACGATTGACCTCGAAAGTACCCCCCGACTTGCTTTAAGGCATTTGTTGAAGATCCCAAAGCTTACTTTTATTCTAATACGTGGCCCCATTTCCAAAACCAGGTTTAAATACAGACAAAAGGTCAGTGAAAATGAGATGTTTGGTGTATGAAGAAGCTTTGGGGCCTACTTTAAAGGATCGATACCTTAAGGTTCTTCTGTTCTGTCATCTCGGTTTTCCTTCACCATGACGCAACTTCTGATGATTAGGGCTGCAAAGACAAAGCTGTAACTCAAACATATCAATATGAAGTTGTTGTCATCTGACCCAGCTAGCTACTAGAGCTTTAGGCACAGGACGAGCTGTTATGCTGTCTCTTCTAATTAGAAGAGGTTTGAAGGAGTGGAGAGAGTAACCTTGGGCAGAAGGCAACCCTTCTCAAAGTGACAATGATTAGTTTGAAACTAACTTGTCTTTTAATCGCATCAGCTTTGCCTCCAGTTCGGAAATCTGCAAACAGATAATAGGTGAGACTGGGAGCTTCGGGAGGACATAATTAAACCAGCTTGAAAATAAATGGTGCAAGGCCGCGGTACTGATAGGGGTGTTTCTCACAAAATTATAGTTACGAAAACCACGGTCTATTTCGTTACGCTCCCACATCTCTTGGGATTGTCTTCTTGCTTTTTCCCCTCTCTACGTAGAGAGACTTCCGGTGAGCTAATGTACTGCAATTAATTGGCTAATTGAAACTTTCTTTGTCTAAGCTTTCATGTAGACTCGGATTTGCTTAAGTCTTATTTTGTCCTGAAAGCAAGATAATTTGCGATTCTTCACTAGTGGTTCCTAACTCTATAACCCACCTCATCCTACAATTTCCTTTGACTTTGTAGTACTTCCCGTCACGTGGCACCATCTGAACTTGTGTCACGTGATCGTAAGTAGTATGTAATTAGTTTTCAAGTTGAAAATAAAACATCAGTTTCTAATGGATAAATTTTCATTAGAGTCAGAATGAAGATATCCGTTATCACTCATTTTAACCGTCTTATTCATATTAGTTTTAAAAATCGATTTTATTTACGAAAGAAGCCATTAGCTAAGCTCAATAGTTTATCATTACACTTTGACTATCTGTGTGGGGGAAGCATCTTACAAAGTGAATGACATATGAGTATCGTCCGGGTTTTTACACATTGAATTTAATTATCTCATGAGTTAGTTTAAAGGCAACGCCCGATAGGTGGTTCATGCGTCGTTTAAAGGTGTCAGATAGTCGGCTGTACATATTTTCTAAGAATATTCAGCATATATTTTTATTAATAAAGATGTATGGAGCTAAATAAACTCTTGAAAACAATAGTTATTTGGACGACATATTTGTAGTTACATTTGATATATAGCTAAGCAATGAGCACTGTATTCAGTAGTTAAAATTGTATATGTTTCGGCTTATACACCGACATATTTTACACATTTTACCCATTGAGTAATATATTATATATCATCTGATATTGTCATATGCATTCTGATAGTGCCAACTGTATGCTTGTGGTTTCATTTAAAATAGGAAATGTCATAGTATTCTATTCGTGTCGCTTTTTATTCTGACGTCATATGTGTTAGATAAAGGAGAATGAACTACCTTTCTTTTAATACTATTTGATAAACGAGCGAAAGCTAGTTTGATACCAAATCATTCGCGGGTTTAATGAAAATAATTACAATGGAAGGAAGTTAAGTATCATGTATAACACTCACCCACATGAATCAAGCAATATTGATGACCTTGTGCTGAAACTAAATTGACTTGACTGTGACGGTGGTGAACGTTACAACAATATAAAGATAGATAGATAGATAGATAGGTGTACAAAACTGCAGTATCTAACACGGGCGAGTAATAAGTAACATTAACCCTATTCTCAAGAACACTTCATAATATTTATTACACCCAAAAACAGTAATTGCACAGCCATTGTTGATTTAATTATACATGGATGTCAGTTCTTAATTTTGACGTATCGACCTCCTCATTTACAAAATATTTTTATATCATGAAAGTGCCTGTACTTAACATTGGAGCATTTATTCAGTCTCAAGAGATATTACAATCATCAGTCTTGTAAATATTCCTTTGGCAGATTGTCATTTGTCTAATTCACTAAATGCCATCATAAACCTTGTTGCGTGATGCGGAGAATTCCTTGATGGAAGTTTATTTAAAATCCTAAGTTCTCCTTAATAGTCTGTTTATACTCAGCAACCGCATAGCATGCCTTCATTAGCGGCGATATTTGTTAGGCCTTATTAAATAAAGATGAAGTAACTGAATTATTTTGTCAAGATGCAGAAAAACAATAAGTGCTTTAGGGATAATTTGTGTTTGATGTTGCAATTCTGTGTGCTCTTTGACGAAATATTATTTTCAGTTTATTTGAACATTGACATTGATCACGATTAAAGAAATTCAATAATGTCGAAAAATAGAATTCCATTAAGCTTTAAATAATAATTCATCGCATGTTTGTCAAAGTCCATAATGATTTTTTGGAAACAACGTATCTAAATAGTTAACTTCGTAAATTTCAAGATATTCTATCATTACAATAACTTTTTTGCTATTCGTTATATGTCCCTTGAGGTCAGTGTCACTTTAACGTTGTTATGACTGTTAGCAATATTACAAGAACAAGCTAATGGTTATTCTACGAGCCAAGACATCAATATTCTATCCAATATATTTCTTCCTCGAGGCAATAACATAAGGACCACAACATAATAAGAACTCTTACCTAAATAGGGATTCGAGGCAATTTGTGACAAGTGCCTCTAAACATAGAAAGAATCATAGAGTTAACTAAATCTTTGTCATTTTACCAAATAGAAAATTATTCCTTTGACTAAATCGAATTCATAAACATTTAGAATGATATTATCTTAGTAGAAAGTTTTCTTCCAGATGTAGCCAATGAAATCACATGATTGACTTAGAAAACTACAAAAGAAAGACAAATATATTAAAATATTTAAAACATTTTAACACGTTAAACCTGATTCTCATTAAACAAATATGTTAAGTTTGTGAACAAGTTTAACGTTGCCAGTGACAAACAGTTAATAAACAAGATGTATTAATGTGTTTGTGTGTTTGAAATTATTGTGAAATGAAACCGGCATGTATACTACAATTTAAATTTGACTTTTATAAGCCTAAACAATATAGGGTATATACTACCTGAACAGTAGTTGATTGAAATGTCCAATGACCAAGTCCAATAAGGAGGTAGCATATCGTTTAAATTCAAATTCTAAATATATATTGAAATATACAATAGGTACTCATTTCTAGAGCTTAAACGTTTACCACTCCTGACGCCTATATATTTATATATTTTCAAAATGACAAACAATATCTTAAAAGCAAATTTTTTATTTACAGTGGGGTAAAAACCTTAAGTGTCAAAAACTTTCAAAACCAACAAAATTATTTTAGCACATATAGCACCGAAATTATTTGAAGATTTACAAATCAATTATATTCAATGATTTACTGTAATGTTTAAGCAGTCATATCACTGTGACTAAACAATCAAGGAAAACGATTAATAGAAATGAAATCGGTATCTTTCGCCCGCACATTTCGTTTCCAACTCTTTTGTCCCCCGTAATGACGAAGGAGGAAAAATGTAATTCATTTCGGTGAGTCGATTTATCTTCAGGGCTTCTGAGAGGCTTAAATTCTCATCGTTATACCAACTTTCGTTTTCATTTTATGTAAAAGGGTATTTAAAATCTCGTTTCATTTAAAATCCACGACTAAATTTCATGAAAAAATTTCTTGAAGAAGTGAAACTATTCATCATCTTAAGACATGTCATCATGTGTCAAATAAAACATAGGACAGTTACTGTGTTTTATAATCATTCAAATCTGAATTAAAATGTTTTTTGTTATGGACGAAAAAGTTTACTAAAATTTAAAAAATAATGGTAACCTATCTGTTCTACATCGTCAATTGATTTCGTTCGTTACACAATATCATGCATCTTCCATAGCTTCAAACAATTGACTTTTTAAATTAAATTAAATTTTTAATTTTAAATGTAAACTTAAATTGATTTACCCATCTATTGAACCACCTTAGAATATTTATAAAACGCAAAGCATTTCTAATCAACTACCTCTGGCCTTACATTCATTTTTTTATAAGAAATAACATAAATTAGGATGTGATAGATGGTAACCATTGAACAAAAACCCAAAGAAAAATTTTTTTCCAAGCATTACAGAAAAAATAATTATGTAGATATCATATATGTTTTAGAGGAACTGTGCTTTAATCAAGAATCAATCCTTTAACATGAAAAATGTCCCAGTTTTAGTTTTCCTTTAACTCGATGGTAATCTACAATAAGTATTTCTAATACTCATTTCTACTTAAAATTGTCCACTTCTATAACAACTTCTACAACTCTTGGTAGTGTCTGTATAGCAAATTATCAAAGCAGGTTGTCTTTAGTGTTTTATAGGCTGGTCTTGAATGATGCCATCTGCCGTTGGACATTTGCAAAGCGTTATCCACTTACCATAGACTCAACAATCTTTGAAGTTAACAGTATTTAATCGTCGTAATCTAAACTTGATGATGCAGTTGTTCGATAGACAGTTTGAAGGCAGGTATTTCAACGACGACAAAATCCATTTAAGGTAGCTTGTTTGTACCTAATAACGATTTTTGATTTTTTTAAAAGTACTTAACGTTAAATGGAACTTTCGTTTGATTAATGATCCTTTAAAACGTATTGATAATCAATGCCTTTTTAAAAAAATATTCATATTCAATAATCTTCAAATACACAAATGGGAGTTTCCTCTCAATAATGCCACTTGTCATTTGTCAAATCATTATACTTTCTTCACCTTTTTAATAATTCGTTCACCTTTAATTACTGTTTAGTTACCGCTTTTAATAACCCTACAATCAAGGCAAATACAAAAGTTACGTTGTCAAAGAAGTGAAAATATTCAACCTTTTAGTTATGAATCAGAAGCATCGATAAACATCTGTTCGTGTGTAAAAATCAATTTTGAATGTCGACGTGGAAAGGAATAGATCTGTTGTGTGGTAACGACTGAGAGCGACACTTTCCATTCATTAATTTAAACCAAGTTTCAACAATCAGCATCTCTTCACAAGAAAAAATATTTACTGTTCAAGTCGTTAGGATATCAACACTTATTGGAACTTGAGAGAAGAAATGAATTCAAAATAACAAAGGTCAAAATATGAAGTGCGAAAAAGTTTACAAAAGGTTATTAATTTCACCTCTGTTTAAACTCATCTCTTACAAAGAGATGATTATGAAGCTTAAGGGAACTGTAAACCATTCAGCGTCAACCTCTACGCCATCTTGAGCTCATCATTTGTCTCCTTCGATAAAGACATCATCAAATGACCAACATTAAAGGAGAGGCGCCTAATGTCCCAAGACATTACGAACAGCTAAACAATTTCCAGTCCATATCATCTGTCTTCAGCTATGTCAGGAATCACTGCTTTTGAAGAGCTGAACGAATTCAGCACTCTGGTTGTTGAATCGCGGACATGCATACTGTAAATATCGCCATCCAATTAACCAAAGAAAGATTTTTATCTTTGGCATGAAAGGCTGACTGATAGGCCACCATTGGCATCATATTTTTGCACTGGTATAACTAGGCGCCGTGTTTGGCCTTCTTTGATCCCGAAGCACTAAACTCATACAGCGGAAGCAAGATAGAGAGTTACAGTCTGATAGGAATCATAAATGAAACATTAATACGCCGAATGTGCACGAACAATTTGTGGCTGCATAAGTGCGGACAAAGCTTCTTAATAAGATTCAACTAAACATACACAGAGCCCATGGCCACCAGCCAGTTTCTATAAAAGGTCTCCTTGGTAACAGATTAGGCTTAATAAATTCTCGTGTGAGATATCTATGCCGTTTGATGTCCGAGCTTCTGGAAAAATTGGTTATTAGTAAAGCAAGAGCATTAAATGCATTGTTTACAGTTTTTGCTTTAAGCAACATTTTCCGTTTTAAGGAAGATTTTATTTTTCATCACGTTACTTGTTATTAAATTCTTTATTAACAGTAAAATAGCAAGTTTCTTTAGATATAAAGGTGATCTCCCGAAAACGAAAGACTGCAAGACAATGTCTGTTAATCAAAAGAATCAGATGAAACAAACATATCATGATCGGTTAAAGACCACCGATGGATATTGCCTGATACTTAGTTATTTACTATACGACTACTTATGATCGGGTTCAGTATTCAGATGTTTTGACCATCTATAGATAATTCATTTGACAAAAACAAATGTTTGTTTGGGATTTTCTTATGGAAATAGATCTTTAAAACGTGTTACTGTCCCTTTAAAACTCGTTATATAGTTGACTGAGGGTTACCATTAAAGGTCATGAAAACTATGGTATTGACGTGGACAAAGAGCATATGGAACAATCTGAAAACTTATCACGTGTGAAGATTATGGTGTCAAACCTGACTCGCATTATAAGATAGATTCTAAATCATTTCATATGATAGTATGTCAACAACATACATAAAGTAAAGTCAATCTCAAGTTTGTCAAGTTTCCAAAGGGCAATGGTGACAGACAATTCTGCAAACAAATAGTAGTTAGATGAATATTACATCGAGAATATAAAAAAAAAATTTCTTCATCTCAAGTGCATTGTTAAACAAAAAGCTTTTTAGTCAAATTACGTCACATCAATAATGTTTTGAGAACATTTTTGGTATAATTTCCATCCAAGGTGCAGTATTACACGGACAGTTTTGTAGTTGGCGTTCACATTAAGAACGTTGTGTGACGTTAACGTTGAAACCAACTTTGGTATGTTTCTTTGAATTGTTCAATAATAAGTTTACATCTATGCAGACAAGTGACGTTAACATATTATTTCGTAAACATATTTTGCATGATACCACTCAGATGCAATAGTATACGGTCAGTTCTGCAGACAATTGGCGTTCGCAAAAACATTGATCCCAAATTTTGGTATAATTCTTTGCTTGTGCAATCATAAGCTTACATCTCCGCAGACTAATGGCGTTCACAACAAGAAGAGTTTTTAATGGTGAACCTTAGGTTTCGTATTAAGGTGCAACACAAAACGTACACTTTTGCAGACAATTCGGCAATTGTTTGCAGCAGTCATAGAAATATGGCATTTATTGGCTTCTAGTGTCATATTGCCTACCGGATAGTTTCTATCACTATGGTCGGGTCGATATCTTTGCAGATGGCGCGATATTTGCAACATAGTCCGACGTTAATGATGTAATTGGTGTGTAATAAATGCGTAAATCTGTCAAATTGACAATCTAACGATTTAGCGTCTGTTCTTGTTGAATTTGAGTATGGACAGGAAGTCTGAAACTGTTCACAGAGCATCCTTCAAAGTCGTTGTTATATGCCCTAGACGTGAACTTCTGGTCAATTAAGCCCATAACTATGGCAGAGGGGATTAGCTCCGAGCTTATGCGCGGCTTGATTTTAGTGCATTTACACAAAAAGCATTTATACTGCCTAAAGGAAGTTTGTACCCGATTTGTAGCTTTATTGTTGGCAATGGTACGAGTTTTGTAACAACATCTTTCGTTTGTTTATCCCCAAAGCAAGTTCTTGCGATCGATAACACTTTCAAAACGCTTTGATTGTTTGTAAAGTGGAAGAAACAAATAAATTATACCAAATTAAGGTAAAAACATATGAATATGAGCAGTAAAACGTGCTTCATTGATAAGCAGCTTTGCCATTACATGTATGTATTTGAGTAAACGGTCAGATTGTAGATTATTGTTTACCAGCGATGAATAGAAAATCGGTTACACATATAATATCTCAAATTTGAGGAAAAAAATTCAATAACTTTTCAATGGTAATAGCCACTTTTTGTTAACATCTATATCAAAAGTGAATAAATTATACATATAAAATAAATTGATAATCAAATTCATTACGACTGAGTGTAAGTTTGATAGAATTTGAGCAGAAAAATGTACAAATTTTAAAACTTCCTTCCTCGATTTCAATGAAGAAATTTGAACGTTTTTTGTTTACTATTTAACGTTTACACTCGAATGATCCTTCAAATGTCACGAAACCATATATAAATAGGAAATCACACCAAAGCAATAATTGTTACAGTATGTCTAAACTGTTATCAAACTCTTTACGGTAAAGTCACTAAGCAAGATATACACATAATTTATTTTATAGAGAAAACGTTCCGTTTCGGTAAATTCAAATGTCAAACAGCGAGGAACGAAAATCAGTTGATTATTGAATAATATTGCAACCAGGAACGTGTTGGCTTTATATCAAAGGGGATAATCCTGTCATGTGAAGCCGGTGATAGATCGGAATCCTATCTGGAGGATTTGGTTATCTTCGGTAGAAATAATTCCATCTCTGGAGAATGGTCAGATAACGTCCTGCAGATCAGTGGGAAACACCAGGCGGGATGAGGGTCACTTGTTGACCGTTGTAATTTATTACCAATCACGTTCTCTCATCCGAATCGTTGGCTGTGTTTACACTCCCCTTGAGTATCAAAGCTCTCTTGGTATAGACACTTTTAGTGAGAGTGCCAAAACATCACATTTCTTCACCAATTGTGCCATTTTCATGCGCGGGGGTTTTAAGTTTCACTTTGTATGCGAGTGACAGTGAGCTGTTGGAATAGATAATTCTAACTGAGTGCTAAAACATCAGATTTTTTAGCTATTTGTGACTCTTATCATATACAGAAGTGTCTCATTTCAGTTGGTATCGTAGTGTTAATGTAGTATTGTGTATTTGGACGTTATAACTGTCTTAGGTAAACCTCCTCTGTGACAATTATTGCTTTTAATTTCCTTTTCATGTGTATGTTATCATACGCGTGAATCTCAATTGACACCATAAATATTTACGAAATGAGAAATTATCATGATGTTGATAATAATAATTATAATGTTAACCATGATGATAATAGCATTCTTGTACTGCTCATGTGTCCATGACAGAGCATGCTCAAAGCACACGATTTGGTATCATTACCCTCAATGATAGTATTTAGGTTATTGAGCGCTCAGTATACAGCTGCATTCCGAAATTTCACTGAATCGTAGTGCAAATATCATGTAATTTGGGTTTCGTTTCAACGTCAATAGAATAACTTCAGCGAGACTGACAATGGATCAACCACTGTCAATGTGTGAAATAGGCATTCTTTAACTGATTATGGCATTGTCTGGTCACTCGTGCAAAAATTCAAATTTTGGCACATTTTCGAAATTTTGATTTCGTTAAATGTCGAATAAAATGTTCCATATCGATTCTCTGAGATTAAATCCGACATAACCACATTGACTTTGTGCTAAGAAACAAACGTGTCTAATTTTTAAAGAAGTTGATAACTTATAAAGGATTTAATGGAGAAAAATAAAATTAAGTGTTTTCGGAATTTTGACCCCTGGTCACTTTAATGGCCTGCCAAAACTGTTACGGGTAATTGTAGGGTACGACAAAGAATGGATCTGCATATGTGTATTGAAAATTCAATATTATACGTTTCTTTTTTGCAACGCTACGTTACCTCAAAGGCGTCTCAAATTACATGATATTTGCACTAGTATATTCAGGTATGTGAACAAACTTTTGACATGCAGCTGTAGGTCCATACATCCCCCTTGTTCAGGTACCCATATATACAGCTGGGAAGACTGAGGACAATGTGGAGTATGTGTCTTTCCCATGGACACAACACAGTACAAGGACTAAGTTACAAATGTCTGGTTCCTCCATCGGGATTGGAACCCAGGCAATTGGCATTATAGGCTAGCATGCTTACCACTATAAAACTTTTATTTTCTTAAAATCATGCTGTTCTCACGTACACATATTCCGCTTCCAAATCAATCAAAACTGATGAACTTCAGTAATTGATTGCCAATTCAATACACCTAATCAATAATTCCACATAGTTTGATATGATTCTTATTTTATTAATATCAGAAATACTTTATAATAGGCCATGACCTTGATGTTAACATGCTAATGACAACTTAATAAATCAAATTATCAAATTTAAATCACGAGTTCAAGAGGTATTGGAAAATTGAAATCTGTGACTTTGAAAATGTAAAAATGTACCTGCCATTTAGACAGTAAACAAATGTAACATAGTTATATTTGGGACCTCATGTGAAAGAGTCCTAATTCGAGAATAAAAGATTTGGTACTATTTCAGACAATTTCCAAATATAACAAGGTTACGAAAATAGAGGGTATTGACCAAAATAATATCAAAGCAAAAGTAACGATGTGAAACTTATGTACATCAAAGTTAACAAATACTTAGTGTCAGACTAATATTGGTTTCTTCCAAGGACCGTGGTAAATAACTAATAATGTCGAAAGCATGTATATAAATCTGAACTTCAGACCAATATCCCCGATTCCAGAAATCTGGAAGTAACATTGGCATTTCCAGAGGGTTTGTCTGTTGTTCCACGTGCTTCCTGATTCAGTGCTTAGCCACCTCTTCTAGTTTCATCGCGGAAGTAGCCTGCTCGCTTCAAATGAATAGGAACGTGGCATGGGCCTAGGGCGATGAAGAATGATGTAATTTCGATGGATCAATTACAATATGTACGATGTGAATCTCAAGGCGTTAGAGATCTCAGAGATTTAGCGGACAGCTCCTATGCGGACAGCTCCATAGTAGCTGTCCTCATGTGAAACTGGCGTGCATGTTCTATTGCAGTTCTTAAACCTCGTTAGTCTGAATTGTGATACGCCTATCGGAAGCATGACTTGCAATCGTATTGCACCATTTCCTATAATTCTATTCTATATTTCTGAAGCGTAACTTTTATCACTATATCATTTTAGGCCAGCTTTTTATTTTATTTAAGACTGAAAAAAACGGAATATCTGGAGTCTGCCAAAGTGTAAGGAATAATATCAATAATGACTTTGGCATCACGTTTTGCTGATACGTGAAAGCAACAATGGCGCTGTGCAGGTTAAATTAACATGAAATGACTGAGGAATCGGGATATTTTTGTTATACTTTTTTAAAATGATAACACTATTCGGGAAGAATTTTGAGAGTAATTTTGTTGAATAAAGCCAAGCCAAAATCTGTCATTTTATCATTGTTTATTTTAAATAACTAATAATGTCGAAATCATCTCTGATTATCTCTATATCATTTTCTTTTTAAACGTGGTATTATGTCATACTCAAATCGTTAAAATACAACAACTAAAATGTAATTTGCAATGTAACTATCTAATTCGTAGTCTTAATGAGGGTGTTTTACATCTCTTTAAACATCAAACCCCAAAACGCTGTAAAACTACGGATTCAAAGGTTCACTGAATAGCAGACATCTATTACATGGTTAAGTGCCGCCAGAATACTAGCGTTAATAACAAATCGATTCATTCCTGACAGGTTTATCAGAACAAATTCTGCTACATGTATTTCATAGTTTGTCAATCAGTTCAGAAAATAAAGGACCTTGGTTACACACGTCAAGCTGGAGGACATACCATAGTATGTAATCTAAATCTCTCTTCAGCAGAGCTACCACGCGTGAATTGTCTAATTGAGCGAAACATCAGTTGTTAGGCCTCAATCCTTCAAATAGGTATACTTAATCATCGCCCGACCTAAAATACGTTATTTGGTCCCTTAGAGAATTATTTGGACGATGAGTAATGAACAACCATACGAACTACTCCAGCGAGTTCGTCCAAATTGAAGCTTCAGCGTTGTGTTGCACATACGAAGTACGTCCCATATGGGAGTTCTAACGATGTATTCATACGCGACCCTAGTAGACCCCCAATTAAAGAGCACTTGACCATATCTGTCTACAAATGTGATCATGATAAAGCCAGCTGTACATTACGACATCTAGTTTGGCGTGGCTTGAATTGACTTTATTTTATAAGAATTGGGTGAACAAATTCATCTCATCGTATTATCATTTTAGAATTTATAATGAATTTCGGACGTTACTCTAAACTTAATATTCCCTAGATATGATGAATGAATTGGTTGAATAAGTTGATAAAACAAATGTATTTTGTAATTAGTTCCAGTGGTTTTTTGAAATGATTTATGTTTTTGGATGATGAGAACTATGCAATTTGATATAATGCATGACTGGTCTTGCCTTCTAATGCGAATTTCGTTGTTCTCATTAGCATTGGAAATGATATTGATGATCTTGAATTGAGCAGAATGATGTATGATCAATGAGCAGAATCACGGCAAGAATTGGCACGAATAGTCATACAAAATCTAATATTTAATTTTCTTTCACGCGCCTATAATGAATTTGCATGTAATTCACACAAAATGATCAAAGTTGATTATTCCTTGTCTGTTAGGTGCATCTTGTAGAAAATAATATTGTGTCATTAATATCTGCATGCATAAATGAATTCATAAACATATTGAAATCACCCTTCATAAATGTATGCGCAAAGCCTCGTAGTTATATATACATGTCAGCTTGGTTCATTGATTGGAAAATAAATATACTCCAGATGCCGTATATTTAACGCCAACAACATTCAAAAATTAGTTGGATAAGGACTATCTAAAGTGACATATTTCTATACATTCACAATTAACACTATCGCACATGCACATGTGAACAAACTTTTCAAAAGCAACATAAACTGTTTATACTGGTGTGCCATATGTAGACATATATTCAAACATCTAAACATTAGGAATCTTATACATTGATATAGAAGAACCATCACATTTTCAAATATCAAGTTATCAAATTTTCAAATATAAAAAGGATAATCTCAATTAAAAACTCAAATATTGAATTCGGATTGTCCTCAAAAACTTAATTTTGTCATTTATTCTACATGCGAGAAGGCCACAAAATCAAGAATATCTATAATTTCATCACATTTAATCAAAATGTTTTGTACATCTGTTTCACGTGAAATTCATATACTTTTATACTAAATGAATGTATGAACAAAGACTTATGTAAGAAAAAATCAATAACTGCAAGTACAATAACTCTTTAATAAAAAGGAACCCACAGGCAGTAATCATATATCAAAATAACGCCGCTAATGGCTGTAATATTGCCCAAGCGGCGTTAAACAACATCTCACTCACTATAGGTGGCGGGATAGCGCAGTGGTTAGCGCGTTCGGCTTCGGATCAAGGGGCTCGGCAACTTTGTCTGCAGTAGAGAACTGTTCTACACGCAGTCAGGTTTGGGTGCAATGCTACACTGAATTTCAGCGCAGTACCACCCAAGGTTCGCTAGTTCCAGCCGATGCTCGCAGGTTTCACCGCAATGCATAGCTACTATAGTGTTGCGGGCTTTCTTCCTGCAATAATACTAGCAGCCGCGATATAAGTGAAATAATCTTGAAAGCGGCGTTAAACACCAACTCACCTCACCTCACCTCACCTCACCTCACCTCACCTCACCTCACTCACTATAACAAAATAACGTAACAGAAGGCATCAACAATGTACACATATTCCTGAAATTTTTTAACTACATGAACCAAGAAGGCCAGGTGCCAGCAATTGTTTTCAAAAATCCAATCGTGTACTCGTCTGAGAAATGTCTTCTGTTCTAAAAACCGACATGCTTTTAACATTGTTTGAAGACTCCGCCATTTTTAAGTTCTCCGTCCCCTCACAGACAACATAATTAAAGGAACAGTATGACAGAACCGTAAATAACAAATGACTGCTCACGTGTAAAAATGGTCAATGTTCCAACACCAATTTGTTGTTATATGAAAAGAGCGTAAAAGTGTCATCCGAATGCGGTATGTCTTGTAGAATCTACAGGATTATCGCCTATTTAAATATATGTTATCAATGCATGATTTAAAATTGTCTCCGTAAAATACACGCTGCATATTTGATGTATCAGTAACGACTGCAAAAATGCATAAAAGTGAGAATACCTCAAGGTTTTATCTCAACTAATCAATCAAGATCGAAAAATCAAGGGGTAAACCGAGAACAGCAATGATCTTTTTGTGTACAGGATTAAAGAAGCAAAGAATTAAAGCCAATTATATTTTCGTTTGATATGTTGATACAGAATTAACACGATCACCCAATTAAACTCAGAAATTGAATATACCATCAGTTCTCTTTTCAGTTGGAGTATTGGTATGAAATTACTTTCGTCACCTTATTAAACTACGAAATTAATTAGTTGGACACATTCAGGCTGACAATATGTTCGTTTATTTTCTCACCGAAGGTCTAGTAATGTTGAATTAAACACGTGTTTTCATCCACCCTGCTGTATTGTTCGTGACTCAAACACACTTCGTCCCTGGGGAATAGGTCGAAAACGCCCAATTACAATTCCGCGTTCTGTAATTGGTTCCAGATTGTCAGGACCTGGCCCCAGGCGATAGGTCAGCTTGAATCAAATAATTGACCCCCTCAACATGACTTTGTTGATAGAAAATTCATGAAGTTCTAATACACCTGAATGTTCTATTGACATTACTCATATGAGTTGTTGTTTCATGGTGGAATCATAGAATCTTGATGAATGCGATAAGAAAGTAATTTATGATGGTCGTTGGTTTCCTTGCTTCTCTCTTCATCGGCTTTGGTTTTTTCTGTGATCAGTTCCTGAAAATGGTTAACGGCCATATGAGATTTGTCTGCGACTGATAACAGTCAATAGAGTTTATAAATCCTGATGCCAGAGGCTAAAGACATTCATAAGATGCTTAATATAGACATATTTTGATATCGCCACGGCGATAATCCTTTGTCAACATTCGTGTGACATTGGATGCAGCACCGAGAGTACAAATACGCATGAATCATTCACACCAATGCACTGGAAGGTAAAGTTCTTTGTAGGTATAATGATTTGAAACCATAAAAATTGGATTCAAGTTTAAATAGTTAAACTTCTTCTAGTAGTTTTACTACTCTAAATAATACTATTCTTACCATTTCTATTACTACTACTGCTACAAGAAGAATAGCAGCATGAGTAAAATGTTCATTATTTGACACACTAGCTATTAAACAGGAAAAGTTGTTCTTAGAATAGAATCATCATTATTTCGTTTTAGTAAAGTTCAAGTAGATATGTTCAAATTTACATTGCCGAGTTCATTAAGAGTCTGTTTTTGTTTACAGGTTTAACAGAAGAACAGAAAGATGCTTCAAGTCCATCAGAACCGGAGTCGAGAGAGAAACGAGGCTTGAACATGTTGAGGCTTGGCCGTGGGCTGCAGATGCTGCGTTTGGGGAAGCGTGGTCTCAATATGCTGCGTCTTGGAAGGTCGTCACCAAGCACTGATGACCTCTCCGAGTATTTGTACAATGTAGATAGCGATGGTTATGTCTATGCCCCAGAAACATTAAACGGTGAAGACGATTACATGCCCACTGAAGGAGGCCGTTATAGGCGTTCTACTGACGAAAAAAGGGCAGTGGCTCTTCCACGATTTGGAAAGGAAATTGAAGAGGAAGAATTTGAAGACTATTTGAAACAGGCACTCGAGCAGAATGAAGAAATTGATGAAAACGTACCTGAAGGTGAAGAGGAAAAAAGAGCTCTGAGCATGCTCCGTCTTGGGAAACGACCAATGAGTATGCTTCGTCTTGGAAAACGACCAATGAGCATGCTCCGTCTCGGAAAACGCCCAATGAGCATGCTTCGTCTTGGAAAACGCCCAATGAGCATGTTGCGCCTTGGAAAACGCCCAATGAGCATGCTTCGTCTTGGAAAGCGACCAATGAGCATGCTCAGACTCGGAAAGCGACCAATGAACATGCTCCGACTTGGAAAGCGACCAATGAGCATGCTGCGTTTGGGAAAGCGTGAAGATGGCGAAACAGAAGGAGAGGACAAGAGGGCACTCGGAATGCTTCGTCTTGGCAAACGTTCAAGCGAAACGGTGCAACAAGACACTGCTGCTTCAACCCAGTGAACTTTAAGCAATATTCGGGAACTTTCGGCAGTTTCCGTCCCTCCCCGTTAAACCCATTACAACCGCTTCATGGAATAAATGCAGCATTCCAAGTAAAAAAAACAGAAATCGTGGTCATGTGTGTTTCCATGGTAATACTGTAAAATTTAATAATTTTAGCCCTTATAAGAATACCTTGACTTAGAAAACTTCTAAATAAAAGACGCTGTGATTAAGGGAGGCATTGAACCATAGATAAAGTTTTATTTTCATTATCGTCGAAGAAACCTGTCTTTCTATCATCAGTCTGAAAATATTATAATATAAACTTGTCGACAAAGTGTACAGAAAACCCATGTATTATTTAATGTTATGTTTGTTTTTACCAGATAGGGGCTGACACTGTAATAAAACATGTTGTTTATTTGTTTATTCGTTGCAAGAGATTAAGTATTTATCTATTTCTTACATGACAAAAGCCCTGACGTCGAACAGCCTTAAATCTGAGAAAATAAGACAGAGAAAACATTTCCAAAATAAGCAGGGGAAATAAAGCTGCTTAACAAAAGTTTGTTTTATTACTTTAGAATTAAATGCAAAAATCAAGTTATACGGGGTTTATATAGGTTCGACCTTTGCGGCATTATTCATCCAAAAATAACCTTTTTTTGAGATGCTGAAGAAATAATAAACATATTCCTTTCACATACTCAAACAACTACAGGAACACAGCTTGCAGGGAATTTGCAACACTGAGATTGAAATCGCAAATTTCTTGATTTTCCTGAAAAATGTCAACTCTATTTTCATAAAAAGAATGCAAGACGTATCTATTGTTAACTAATATTGTTAACATTTGACTAACAACTTGCCGAAAATAAGTTAAAATGATATTTTCTCTCAGAAATTTTAAAAATCTATATTTTTCATTTAGACTCCATAACTCTTTCAGGGAATGGTTAAATGTTTCCTTGTAAATCACATATATGTTCCTTGTATGTATAGTGTTAATATGATTCCTACACAAATTGAGCCACAGGTTTTTACTAAAACGATTTTTGTAAAGAAATGTTGACTTTTTCAACATAAGATTGTTTTACAAACACAGTGAAACAAACGTTTATTCAGCAGCTTTAAATGTTATCGTAACTCATTAAAAGGATTTTATCTTTCATTTCCCCAAGGAACCATGACATCTATTTCAAGTATATCTTACAGCGTTCTATATCTACAAAAACAAAACCTTGAAGGTCTTCTACGGTACATTCAATTATGAACGAAGAAAAACCAGAAAAATCGGGAATATATAGAACTAAATCAACAAGAAAGCATATCTTTAGTGTGGCAATTTGAAAGATTTACATGTACAATCTTTTAAAAGACTCCAGAGAAAACATAAAAACAAAATCAATTAATTGAAATTTTGTTTTTGTGCATGTGTTGAGGGTAATCTTGTACATACAGAAACATATGTTGATATTTCCAGACAGAGAATACAAAACACGTATCTTCCTACGTAAACTGTGCTGCAAGCAGGCTATTTTACACCGTTCTTTCTTGTAAGAAGTATGTGCGTATCGCACTAGTGAAGGACCTCTTGTCTCCTCAATGGTTACTTTAAATAGTGCCGGATCCAGAAATTTCAAAAACCAGGAAACGGGGAGGGGAAGGTGAAGGGAGTAACCTACTGAAAAGTCTGGACGATTTTCTTTATTTCAAAAGGGGGTTTGAACCCCCTCACCCCCCTCCTCCCTTTCTGGATCCGCCAATGGTAAAACGTTTGATTGCTCGGTTTGAAAAAACATCACATATTCCCAAACCTTTGTTTAAAGCAATGAAGGTTCGGCTTTTAGCCTAGAAAGTGATATATTTGTTACAGAGGTTACGTAGGAATTGATGACGCGAGGTACCTATAAAGTGAGGCAATGACAACATCAATGTACGAAACATATCCACGTATAAACAAGAAAATTAACTAAAACTTTCCAAAATGTCAAAATCGTCATCTCTTATTGGTATTTCAATATGAAGGAATGACTAAAAATCTCGCTAATCATAACTTTGAATGGACTTGAATATTGTGTAAACTGTTTTTCGACATGGCCGTGTGAGTAAGATAACCATTTGGAATTAAAAGGAAATGGCCTTACGAGAAGGAACATATATAACCGTTTACTGAATGTTATGTCATCCTAACATAGTTATCGCTGATAGGTTCAAAGACTATAGAAGCGTTATCAAAACAGGGCGAAACCTTACCATGAGACACCACTTTGAATCAAGGAGTTGGTGTTAATTTGAGTATGGTACTCTGTTATTTTGGGTTTTTGAATACGTGAAGACAATCATATGAGTAAAAAAGCGACATTACATCACCCCATGTACGGCAGTTTTCATAAAAATATATGACTTGTGGTTTTGAGATTAGTACCAAAGCGTGTAGTATGACTAGACTCATAAAGTCGATTGAAATCGCCTCTTTTTTTACAAACTCAATCTAAATCAAATAAAAGGCGCG
The DNA here is from genome assembly GCA_921293015.1 of Phorcus lineatus. Taxonomy (NCBI): domain Eukaryota; kingdom Metazoa; phylum Mollusca; class Gastropoda; order Trochida; family Trochidae; genus Phorcus; species Phorcus lineatus. The sequence continues at coordinate 26,325,358 of OV121096.1, read as the reverse complement.
ACCGCCTGTTTTACTTTATCATATATAAAACGCTGTCTGTGTCAAATAACAGACACAGGCATGAGCTAGTCGAGCCACACGTGCTGCACGTGCATCATGCTGAAATGTACAAGATAATTAACTGTAGAAAACCTGGTCATCTGTTTTTATTTCAATTCATCACACACAGGAAAATATGGGACTCACGCCAATTCAATCGTTGCTAGGCAAAAGTGATATGAGCATATGTGCATTTTTAAAATATGGCACTGCTAATGTTTCACATTTGAAATACACGTCAGTACGTTACATGAAAATTACATCATAAACATTTTAATGATGTTCTTCTTTTCCAAATGATCTCAACATTTCTTTAACATTACAAAAGCGTATGTAATTCATAAAAGAGTAAATACATTTAAAATTAGTATTGTAAATAAGCTTTCAAATATAAATGAATACTTAATGCTCTCATTGTTAGCGGTTCCCTATGGTAATAAGAGTGTACTGTATTCTATCACCATTGTTTAGAACTACATGTAGTTGATGAAAGTGCGACGAATGTGATAATATGAGACAATGTTCAGGACACGTAAAATCGTTACGTCGAGACAGATGATACACTTACGACGTCTAGTACATTTTCCAGCATACTAACTTACGTTTAGGATGTTTAGTAGGTACGAAATTCTTTATTTTGATTTATCGCCTAGAGACTATGTCCCCTTTGAAACTCCGCCTCTTAGGTCATAACTGATAGTTCCCAAAGAATATATTTACCCAACAACCAATAAAAATGTCACTATCATATAGAATGTCATTAGAGAGGAAATCAATTCAAATCATGCATAAATTATGACGTCCTTATGATAAAAGTTCATAATTGTGAAATGCAGTAGAACTTATAGAATGAATACACTGTTTTTATCATTATCTGCTGCCAAGATATTAATCATTATAAGGCTTACACTCGGCCTAAGAGTAATTGAGGGGTCCGAATGACGGGGTATCTAAAACGTATATAAAATGCTACCCAGTCCTTGAAATAGTTCAGATGAAGATATTCTGGAAGCTGAAATAATTGACTGTTACATACTGAATTATTAGGAATCATGGAATTTGGTTGCAAAATGAAAAGTCATCATGAAATCGAGTAATTTTCGAGTTTGGTTGCAGTCCCTTATAGGCAACTGCAACCAAATTATTTTTTGTCAAATATTCATCATTTTTCATGTCTTGGCTAATAATAATTTGGTTGCAGGTAATAAAATCATTTTTAGAAAAGGTTATTAGATCAATTTGGTTGCAGGAGACTTCAAATTTACCTAAATTGACGAGAAAACAACCAAATCAACAGTTTCAGTTTGACATGTTCCCTCTGACACAACGTGTGACGTAATACCATTCGCTCAGGAACACGTCTTTCAATTGGCTAATTCAGTAACAAACATTTTCAATAAAATTTTGACGTTCGTTTTTACTTATTCATGATTGATTTTGATCGGTTTTTAGATAGAAACTAGTCATTAAACTTACTTGATGATGTTTATTTTCTATCAAAATTAGTTTGCTATCAGAGGCATCCGTTACAGCCAATGAGAATAGTGTTGAGATTTGACAACAATTCGAATTCGTCTCGGGGCCACGTTGTAAAAACAAATGGCAATTTAGGAATAATTTGGTCAAGGAATGTCATAAATACTTGCCAAGACATGATAAACTATAGAGAATGTTAGATTTAACAAGGCTAGTAGAAATTTTCCATCCACTTTGTCAGAAACGACAGCGAAGCGGGACACGACATGATCGAAAACCGGACTCGGTAGCTTTGAGCATGTTGCCGATGTTTCATTGAAATGTAAATAAACAGCCAGGTAAAGTTCCAACATTTGCGATATCATCGTTTAGTTTCTCTCTGCAACAAAATTATTTTTAGTCAAGACTCTTCTGTTCTATGAAAACGTGTATTTTGATCGTTTCAAGAAGTTGGTTGCAGTTGCCTATAGGGGACTGCAACCAAACTTGAAAATTAGACGTTTTCAAGGTGATAAATCGGTCTGCAACCATTCTCAAAAGGTTTCATGTTAAATATCACTGTATAGAAAATTATCTCAGCTATAAGAAAAATCCCATTTGGGCTTTTTTGAAGGACTAGTTTGCATTTTACAGTTGTTTTAGAGACCCCGTCATCCAGACCCCTCAATTACTCTTAGGCCTTACACTCTAACAGCAAACTTTTGGATTGTTTCATTTTATTACATGCTTTGGCTCTTTTGGTAAATTGACTTTACTATGCAGCTTGCAGGTATACTTTGCGTCAATGTATTGTTTCAAATTGAGGCCAACTTGGTAATTATAAAACTAATCACCCACCCACATCCACTAATCACCTCGACAGGCTTTTCAAAGAATAATCTGATCCAACAGAGATAGAACTTTCATATGATATAATACACAGGGAAGTAAACTAATAAAAACGTGACAAAGAAATTGGCAATGTACAGTCGAAACAAAGATTATAAAATGACACTTAACAAATATAATTGACAGAAAGTAATATAATAATCAAGTATGTATCATGTTTGCAAAGATGAGCATTGAGTAAAAACGCATTTCAAACTCACTAATTATACGGTAAACAGATGAATATTTTTAGAAATTACCGAAATTAACAAATCCTGTTGATACACACAGATAAAACGGATATTTGAAACTTCGTAAAATCATTACTAACTTCTGAACAGACTTAAGATGTAATGTTGAGTCCAACTAAATACAGCAGACTTACAAGATGCATAAGCTTTATACAATACCACCGTTTCCCGCCCTTTTACTTCCAAAAACAATTTTCTACAAGTACTTTCAATACATAATAATTTTACCCGATTCTCGATTCTGATTTGTTAATTGCTTCTATTTACTTCGCATCAACACGTGAGTGAACTGTTAATGAATTAATTTTAGAAAACTTTTTCCACGCATAAATGCATTCGCTTACGTCTATGCATCATGTATAGATAAGAAATACTTAGGGTCGTTAAAGTTATGAACATTTTCCGTTTCATAATTTTTCAAACTTTTTGAGTGAGTGTCTGCCTTGTGCCAAACATTTAAGGAGAGTGATATTTTCTTATTTCAAAACACAACAAATTGATAGCAAAAATAATATTAATAGCATTCCATTATTGATGGCTCATTCTATCTCTGACGGTTGCTCTGATTTAGATACCATACAATAATTCAAGCATCATTTTCTGCTCCGGTGGAGCCATTTAAAATCAAAACCTCTTCTCTAATACGTACCAGAAAGTAATTACCATTAACTACGACACATAAATATATTTTGATTCCATGTCTATCAATATCTATTCAATTTTTGTCATCTCCATTTTGATCGACTTGAAATTTTAAGTTAGAAAAATGCGTTTTGCACTCTAAATACAGAGAAGCGCGGGTCATCTAAATTGTTTTAGTGAAGATTGTCTTAATTTAAGATTTTCATAACAAGAATGGCAATCCTTTAGTTGTCAAATCTTTTATTATCTTCGTGTATCTTACCTTCTGTTAAACGCTTACTATGTCATGTATGCCGCATGTGTCCAATAACAGACGCAGGCATGAGCTAGTCGAACCTCACGTGCTGCACGTGCAGCATGCTGAAATGTACAAGGTATCTGTAGAAAAAAGGATCAACATCAAGTTTGTTTCTCAGTTTCAGTATTTCATACTCAGTTTTTATCATTTTCTCAATTCTAGTTAAAACTAGATGTAATGCTTATGTCCCCTAAGTGCTGTACTTACAGAGTGTAAGAATTACAACATCTAGTTTTAACTAGATTGCCATTGACTCTCCATCCTCTTACGTTTAATTAGGAATAGATGACTCAACATGCTGCAGACAACATGCTGCAACATTGCATTTTCTCTTTGTCAAAGATGTACTTGGTGTTGTTACCTTCCTCAACAACACTTAGTCCTCATCTGCTTTAAGCTTCTTGGCACCATTCTTAGTCTGGCTCAACTTATCTCTGATAAAAGTTATCTTTAAATCTTAAGCAGTATATATTCTGATTTCGTGACTCCATTCAAACTTACTTCAAATTGGCGTGGTTTGAACGTCAAAAGTTTAATTCACAGATAACTTGTTGTAGCTACAAGTGAAGCGAGAATGACCTAACATAGCTCACGCCACCCAATCTCATTAAAATAATGTCTGAGGTTGCTGCACTACGTTACGCAGATAATTGATCTCACAAGGTCCCATATTACTCAAGCCGTCAGGTTCACCTTTGACTCCAGCTTGACCTCTTGATCTCATTGGCGTGACGCAGATAACTTCTTGCAATCACAATGCGCGTCTCTCGATGGCCATAAATAGAGTATCTCAGCCAAGTGTCTTCTGATATCAAATATATATCAACACGTGTTGATAAAAGTTACAAATATCCGAGGCTTCCCGAGGTTATTTTTACTTTTATCAACGAGTTTTGATATATTTGATATCAGAAGAAACGAGGGTGAGATTCTATTTATCATCCAAAATCATTTTTAATTTCCATTCAGTGAAAAATTTATATTTCTGAACACTGCACTTCTCTCAGACTCTAGTGCGGTGATGTCAAAGCACTGTGATGTCATCATGTTTATGAAGTCATAGCATTGTGATGTCATAAACTTGACTATAACAGGGCAATGTTCAAAATCTACTGTCAAAACGATCTTCCACAAGCGATTCCTCCTCTGGAACACAGTTTTGAATGATAAATGAGATGACAAATATATACACTAGTTGAAGTTGAAACTCTTATTACATTTTCTTATAGAAAGAACAAGTTGAAGTTATTCGCTTATGTCATTTAATTCAATAACTGACAGAAACATTTTTATACATCTCAGTCTTTGACGGAACAAGGGTCATCTCATAGGCATATGTACTTCGGATATGTCTGATATATGATTAATAAGAACCCTCGGTACTTATGTCTGGGTTTTTTTGCGTTCTTCTTTTATCAACATGTTTATGGTTATTTCTTTACACGAATTTAAAGGTTATTGAAATTATATATCAAATTTAAAACACTAAACGTTTATTCAACGAATCTGTTTCCAGAAATAGTAATATGGAGTGCATTCTGCTACATCAGCGTATATGAATCCGCACTCCCGCTCCTTCCACATACCCAGATCTCTTTCGAGCTAAAATCCCTCGTATGGCTGGCGGCTTGATATTCGTTGCTTTGCTCAGCTGTTATTTTTTCAGCAAATGAAATGTCGTTTATTAAGGATCTTGAAGCTACTAACTTGAACTCGACTGTTTTTTCTATCCGGGTTGTGCTGCTGTTGCTAAATGCGAGTCGTTTCATTGGCTGGTTAGATAGCGAGCGATACGAGGGTTTTGGCTTGAAAGAGATCAGGGTATTAGGAAGGAGCGAGAGCGGATTCATATACGCTGATTTAGCAGGATGTATGGAGTGTTCGCGTCTAATAAAACATTCCGTTGATGTTTGCAGAGATTTCTATACGACAAACTACTCCATTTTTTACCCTTTTTGACCATCAAGTCGAGCCAGGGTAAACTGAAAGCAACTGATGATAATACATTCCGATGTGGATGCAGCTCGACATTCAAAAACGGTCGGGAATTTATGTTTTTCGAGTGCTATAGAGCATTGACGTACATGCCAAATAAAGTTCGCCTACAACCCTAGCTTACGAAGCGAACTCGCTGATTGGCTGATTTATACGCGTAATTTAGTGGGGATTTGGATTCCATTTTAATGAGATTGCATGCCACCCTACCACGCCACCTATATATGAAGACAACAACTCTCCCTAGAGTTTTTTTAAGCCCATGAAAAAGAAGTTTCCTTCCTTCTCCTCCTGAAAATAAAGGAAATTCAAAATGAAAATGTTTATTTATTCCCCCTCTTGACTTCTGATAACTCAAAGTGTAATATGGGAGAGTTAATAACGAAGCTAAAGATAGTCGGTGTTTAGTGGCGGATAGGCGATAAATAAGCGATATATCTCAATTGTTGTTCGCTCTTTATCGCAGTCACTGGAATATCTTGCAAAATCAATCTAATGACTGATAAATGAGGGACATATCATATTTATCTTTATAATTCATATCCCGCTTCAAATGTCCATTTCAGTCTTCCTTTGAAAGTTTTACTTTGATGTTATTATTTCACACGTTTTTAAAAGGTAGACAACTCTTTTAGATTACTACGCTTTGTCATTAAACTATGTTAGCAATTTTCTAAACAAAAGAATGGCATCTTTAACAACTAATATTTTCCTTGTTTGGGACAATATTTACTGCCGACATCCACATAATTTATATCCTATGTATAATAGGGTATTCCGGAGCATTTCACTTTATCTCAATAGTGTTCATTCCACCGATTCAGTCAGTTCTACTTTCTGACGACAATGTGTTGTTATAGACAATGACTTTACATTTATATTAAATGTGCGCACAAATTCAGATATAAATGTATTTAAGACAATTTCGATTCCAAATGAAGTTTTTACAACTTGCCTTTCCACATCTTTCCGCTGTCTTTATATCAAATAACTTGTTAAATTTTTAAAATGTTAACAACAAAATGTCGTTTAAATTTGTGAATTGCAAGAAATTAGTATTCGAAATACCACGACATTATGCAAATGCATGCTAAGTGAAAGTAAAAACAACTGTAGAACAAGCTTGAATCCATTCTCTTCCAACAGAGGTTGCTCCGTGAAAATTCCTATACAACCTCTGTCCTAATTTTCTAAGTTTCTCGTTCTTGAAATATAGAGGCCTGATTGGATGCAATCAAAGTCAGTTGTGCGGTTAGCGATGCCTTTTCAAAGTTATCATTTAAAACGTTTCAGTTATTTCCGTATGTTTTTGGAAATCCAATTCGAATATGCATTTCTCACTTAGATTTTTCTTTACAGAACACTTTTGCAATATTTAGCGACTGCATCTTTTCATATTCCTGTGTGACAACAAATATGTTATACATGCATGCGGTGTTTTCATTGGCTGAATATTCCAAGGTAGTTTATGTTGCAATATTTTGCTGCCAGGGGAATCTTCCGGAAGCCCGAGTAAAGGCCGTTTTAGAACAGAGGTTATATAGGAATTAATGACGGAGCTACCTCGGTCGGGAGAGAATGGCTTAAATCTTCATTTCATTTAGGTTTATCGTTTTATCTCAGCAATAGTGCACGTCTTCTAACCCGACTTTGCTTGAGACGTGAAAACATGTCGGTTAAGAGGAGTGATAGTTCAAAGGACTTTCTCCTATACGAAATGAAGCCAAACACAGTATTAATGATAAAGGAAAGGATTATGTTAACTCCGTTATTATTTTGGCTTCATACTTCACACCTTTATTGGTACATCAGCCGCAAAACATACTTTAAATCTATATTTAGATTTTGTTTTTCTGCAAATACTTTGTACTTTTATGTTGATTTTTTGAGTGTATGAAAGGTAAAAAAATTACTTGAAATAATCTTGAAAAAACTGTTATTTTCATCCTTATATTTTATATACATAAATTGGATTTCATTGGATTTCCTGTCTATGTCTGAATATTGAGCAAGGTCATTGTGAGATATACTTTGATCATGTCCATCATTTAAATCAGGACCCGAGCCACTGACATTTATACACCAATCAGAATTTACTGAACAAGCTAAAAGCAAATAGTTGACAATTCATCCGAGAGCCGCAAATTTTTCCAAAAGATTCTGACAGCCGAACATACAAAGACATCTTAGCCTTAGAGGGGTTAAATTTGCACGAAAACATACTTAGGGACCTAATATAAGTGTCGAAATTTGAAATAAAACTATTTTATTTACAGATAGTTTCCTAAACACATATTTGATTTTTATAAAGCTTATTTCATGTCTCCATGTACGTTCCTCGTGCATCAAAATACGTTGAAACTTTGAAAATAACGGACGCTTATTCCTTATACAAGACCATGTACCGTTGGAGAGCATTTTCCCAGCAGAAAATCCAGAATGGGTCAAGTGGGTTATCAAAAAAACTTAAACTGAGTTCCAAAAGAGACATCGAATTTGGGAGATCTCCTAAGATACATCCTTTTAACAGTAGATTTTGAACAATGCCCTGCCTCATCGAGTAATGACATCTGAATGTTTTAATTCATCAGATGATATCCTTATATTATATTTCCCAAAAGAATGTTATACTTTGTGCCAAACATTTGCTGGTTAAGAGAAGCCAAATGATTTAATAAATAAACATTTGAAGTAAATTGAAATTGTATAATTAAATAAATTGTTGAAATGAAAATGATATGAATATTAATGATTAAAGAACATCTATACTCTTCGTGCACGAATATACCATCAGGATGTCAGTATGTTAATAATAAAAAAATGTATTTTAAAAATACTGAAATTTACAGGAATTGGGTAAGTCATATTGTCCTTATTCACACTGATCTCACTCATAGTTTGTCTCACTTATTTGGATAATCTGCTATTTTATTTCATAAATCACATGAATTTATTCTTGATCCAACACAAGCGATATCTCCTGTGTGACACAGTTTTGGATAATATGCAGTTATAAACTACTACTTAATCTGAAAAATTAAACATATACATGTAAGTGTCATCCGCTTATGATGTATCCCAACACGTCCCTAATTAATTGTCATATATTGTTCTTAAAATCACCTAAATAAATGTTTTAAGAAAAACCATTTATAGTACAATTAAGGTACTTGTAGGCAAATATCAAAAACGAATCATAACCTTTGTAAAAATTCATAACATCGAAGCAAGGTAAAATAAACATTCAAAAGTCTCAAAAGTCAAACAACTCTTAACCATTAGAAAAATATTAGCAAATTGTGAGGTAGAGATAAATGTGGGTTGTATATTATGATCAAGAAACAGACCTCAAAATCACACTTTTTTCCTTGGAAAAAAGTGTTTGTCAAAAACTGAAAACATCAAAATACTCCACACAAGTACAAGTAGGTTTGTGATACCTATGAACATTTTTGTAAGATATCACGAATGCTTTTTGGTTCTGCTCCGGAAACAAACTTGACAATACTCCCACAGTACTGCTTACAGTAGGGTAATCAAATTTAGTGAAAATTTCTTCAGCTAAAACTTCTTACATTGTTCATTGACCACAATCTACTCATAATTCAATATAACTCTTTCATAAAATGTATTGACATAAGAGGACTTTCAGTGTCAAGTGATGGATTTATAATTGCCTTCATTGATTTATGACCATGGTGTGGATCGGAAGTAACAGCAGGAAGTTATCACAGACATTACGCCATTGATTTTTTGTTAAGCATGGCCTTTGTATAGTGAGTTGGTCTAGAGTAGGCTTGTCATTTTTTAAAGTGGCAGTAATATTTTCATATATTCTTTGAGTATTAAAATACTTTTGATCCTTGATATTGTACAGATAATTCAGATAGGGAAAACATCAATTGTATTTTTAACAAAAAGATAGAGACGCTCACCTGTTTGTGCCTTCTTGTATCAAATATACCAAACCCCGTTGATAAAAAGTCAGAAATATCCATAGGTAACTGATACCTTCTGTATTTCTTTATGATAAATTCCGTCCAAACTTGGTGAACATATTTCTATCAATTGCAAAAGAGGTTAATGTTAAACAAATAAAATGGTTTGATAATGGATAGGGGAAACTTGTTTGTCAAAAGATCGGGTAACAAACCATCGGAATGGCTGACAAAGTATAGAGTATAAAATTTTGATAGTGAGGAAATCTCCTTGACAATGCAACCACTTGTTATAAGGTTTGTTTTTATCAATTGGCTTTCACGTCCAAATGTCAGAGGAATTATCAGCTGACATCAATGACAGGTGGATTAAATTTTCAAATAAAAGTTACTTATTTTATAAGTATAAAAGTATTTATATAAAGTCGCAGGATTTAGATATGTGTACAATGTAGATACAGGAGTTCTGGGCTTCTGAGGATGATTCCACCACATGACCTTCAACGGTCAATTGCGAATGTATGATCATAGATTTGGAGGTGAAACCACAATCTCGGTATTCCAACAATAAAAGATAAAAGATCTGTGAATGTGTTTAGCGAATTGATAATTTGAAATACATCACTCTGAAAAAACTTTATACCTTTGTTTTATAAATTGTTTAATAATTACGATGAATCAGCGGCGGTTCAGGAATTTTTAAGGGTGGGGTTGTATATTACACTTTTATTTAACTTTTTTATACATATTTCCACATCTGGCAAAGACAACTTAACAATGTCAAGCTAACTGTGTCATCAAACATTGACTAGTTCACAGGTTTCATAGCTATAGGCATTTCGGTCCATCTGAAGTCCCATTATATTAAGAACATGACAAAGCTGCTACACTGGGGCTCAGAATTAATCTTCTACTGATCTTCATCAGGCATAAGTAAGAGGTATGGTCTTTGCCTACGAGAAGAACTCTCCAATATATCAACAGTGCAGTCTCATATTGCATGACTTCTTAGGAGTGGGTCATTCCTTGTTTATCTCCTTCAAAGAAAAAAGTAACATATCTAGCTTTGAAGCTACATTTGAAATGGATTTAGAGTAATCTAGTATATCTAAAGAAGATATACTAACATATTTCACAAGTTACAAGATTCGTTTCCCGTTCCTAGTCCGGATTGGGTTATACAAACATTTCGTGTCAGCCATTCTCCAAAAGTCTTATCTTACAAGTACTGAAAGACTAAATGGACATGAAACGGAGAGCAATATCCTATCTACACACAAACGGACACATCATTTTCTAAACGGGAGAGCGCAGTCTACTTGCTTTACACACTTAATCGAAAGCCTCGTATGGTCTTCTCTAGATCGGTAGAACTGATTCATTTGATATCTACTCGATCTTTAGTCAAGAGGTTGGAATCAATATATGTTACAGGGTGGATATGGTTGGGATTTTGTAACATTAATAAAATTGATTTTTTTCTTCAATCTAAAATATATCATGAATATATACATATGCATTTTTCATGTACGTTCCTCTTTTATTACTGCAAATTCACATTGCATTTCATTCTCATTTAATTAATCTCTCTAATTTAGTTTTCTCGCTATTGTTCAATGTTTACTTGTTCATATTCCTTACATTTTAACTGATGAGAATAAGCATAAACTCCAACACGTCTTGAAGTTTACAATAAAGAAGTTGTTACCAGAAAATCATGACTTCCAGTTCCCCATTTGAGACGTTTTCATCGAATTTTACCAACAGTATTGAAATCAATGAAAACGAAACCACAAATAACAACTCCTTTCTGAGGAACTGTATTCATATCCCACCCTTTTGACAATTACCAAGGATAAACTCAGAATCAGATAATCACTGTAATCATTATAAAGAATAATAATCAATTATTCCGACCGAAAAATCGGGAACGATCTCATACAACCGATCCTTCAGTAACGCAGAAGTATTTATTCAACCCTTAACTTCGATTTTAATAGATCAAAATTTATGGATAATATAAACAGTTTGGGCGTAAGTTTTCATGTAAAGATTGTGTAAGTTATTAACCAAGAATCTTCTTCAAGGGCACTGACTAAGGCAAGAATTAGATTATTTTAGTAATGTTTACCAAGATATCCGCTCTTGACACAGACAGTTCACCACCATTCTGACTGTTGCCTATATTATAGGGTTGCTTCTTTCTTAAGTTTTACACAACTTGGAATATTAGTCATAGAAGTCTTAACAAATCAATATTCTAAAGTTTCTTGCTTAAAATGAAATCCGGCATTTCATTTGTAGAAAAAAACGTGGTTTAACTGACTACTATGGCTTGCGCTGTAAAAAAAAGTATTTTCAATTATAGGACGTTTATAGAAAAAACGATTTTAAGTACCCGATCCATGCAAGTAAGATTTTTTTAAGATTATTACGCCAGTGCCCTTCAGATATTTCTAATGTATCTTATCCTGATCGATCAAATTACCAATCAATCATCAAGATATGAATTTAGATGAATGTTACACGACTTGCTAATTGCTCTGTGGTGCACTTGAGGGGAAGGGGGATCTTTATGTTTAGAGGAATCAGGGATCAATAAGATGATCCTCAAGTAGATTTCTAAGTACACAGAACTATCAGAGAACTGATTTGACGTCATCCCAAACAATGAATATCACCTTCATGTTTTTCGAAAATATCAAACAATTCCTATAACTCCCATAAACAAGAGACGATTGAAGTTCAAGATCTAAATGACTTCACAATTTTGAAGAACGCAAGTTTCAAGCATCAAATGGTGACAAGAATTTTCAGTGTTGGCAATTTCACTAGATGTTACTCATTGAGCCTTATAAAAAACATAATAAACAAGATTCATCAGAAGAGTATTGCGCCCATAATCGTAACACATTTATATATATGTATCCCTGCTGGAACATGAAAATATCAAGAGGCACCATTTGAGGAAGTATGTAAAATACAGCTGCATTCCAAAAGTGTGTTCACATACCTGGATATACTAGTGAAAATAAATTGATCATGATTGAGATGCCGTTGAGGTATCGTAGCGTTGCGAAAAAGAAACGTATCATATTGACTTTTCAATACACATATGCAGATGCATTCTTCTTTATGGCAGATGTTTATCGTACCCCATAATTACCCGTAACAGTTTTGGCAGGTCATTGAAGTGGCCAGGGATAAAAATTCCGAAAACATTCATTTTTATTTTTCTCCATAAAATCCTTTATGAGTTACCAACTTCTTTAAAAAGAAGTCACGGTTGTTTCTTAGCACAAAGTCAATGTGATTATGTTGGTTTTAATCTCAGAGAGTCGATATGGAACATTTTATTCGGCATTTAACGAAATCGAAAATTCGAAAATGTGACTCCTTCTGTCTATATTACTATGCCAAAATTCGAAGTTTAGAACGAGTGACCAGACAAATACAAAATGAGTTCAAGAATGGCTATTTCACACATGGACAGTGGGTGATCCATTGTCAGACGAAACCAAAATTACATGACATTTGCACTACGATTCAGTGGTAAGTGAACAAACTTTCGGTATGCAGCTGTACATTTAAATTTTCAGAAAGATATGATAAGCAGTTTTTTATTTCTGCTATGGAAACAACGCTTTTCGTGGAAATCAAGAAAGGGAAATAAATCTGAAGGCACCACGCCAGTAGGTGGAAAAAGTAAATGCAAAAATTCAGAAAGTTTCAATTAGCGGTTTTGTATTTCTGTTCCGGAAACGAAACGATGTAGAGAGTCTTTTTTTTTTCAATATATTTCCAATGTACCTGGACTGTATGAAAGACGTAAATGTCACGTATTTATATGTGAATTATTACTTTAGATGCATGGAAGCGGCAGTCTCAAACTTAATCAAATCTAGTTGTCTATCTTACGAAGATTTGCAGATTTATTTACAAATGGATGCATGATGTATTATAGTATTTTCGAATCGAAGCGACATGAACGATTCTTGTTCTCGCATGTCTGTAATAAAAGATAATAAAAGCGTTTCATTTTAAACAGAACATTAGGTCACTAAATGATGAGTATGTTCTTTAAAGTTATGTCACAAAGGTAATGTTGTTTAAGTATCCATATACTATTGTACAAAAGAAAGGCTGACGATTCAGGTGCTCATTGAATAATGACTTCAAGAGGAAATGACACCTCATGTGTTTAAACAATCTCACTAAAATCTAATCAAGTATTGCTGCACTACAATGTACTTTACGCAGTTTATAGATCTCACAAGGGTCCTTTACTCAAGCCTCGGGTTGACCTTTGCCTCAGTTTGCCTTCTTTATGTAATTGGCTTGCCGCAAGTTCATATATGTAGTCACAAAGCGCGTCTGGTAGGGCCACATGTGAGATTGCATTAAACTTACGGTACCCACCTGAGTAAGTTATAACATGTCAGTCTTTGATGAAACTGAGGTCAATCTCATTAGCACATGAACGTGGCATTTGACTAATTTATAAATATCAAGAAACCTCTTATTGGTATTTGTATATGATTTGGTGGTTTTCGTTTTTCAACATATTTATGGTCAATTTGTTTCACGAAATTGAAAATTATTCAACGATTACTACAGCTAAAAGACGAAACGTTTATTCAACGTATCTGTTTCTACAAGAAGCATTTTGGAGTAGTACCGTCTACTTAAGAAAAATGTTGAGGTATGCAGAGTTTGCTTTGCGAAAAATAACTCCATAGCTTCGAATTGACTTTCTGGTCCAACAGACCGAGCTAGAAATACATGAAATACATTAATTCGGATATTTAGGCAGTTCGACATTCGGAAAAGATTCGGAAATTTTCGGTTTCCGAGTTCTGAAAAGCGTTCAAGCGAAATAAAATTCGCGTGCACCACGGATTACGGGGCGAACTCTCTGATTCAAATTATATGTCAGAACCTGACGGCTCGCGTAGCTGAGCCTTGTGAGATCTACACGTGTAATGTAGTGGAGCATTTAGATTTCATTTTAATGAGATTGGTCTTTAAGATATTGTAATGAGTCAATAAAACTGACTAGCTTATCCGCTAAGTTTATTTTTCTTAATTTGATATATAATCACTTTCTTTAAATCTTTTTTTCAAATGATTTGACATGCTTTACCTGTGATCGATCTCATAAGGGCTAATGAAAGACACAGTACAAACAGTAATATCCTATTAAGCGTCAGACGGGCTCTTCTTAACCAAGTAACTTTCAACTAAAGTAATCTAGCTCTGTGTAAAACACTTGATCGATTTACACTTATTCTCTTCTACTCTGAAGTACATAAATCAATTGAATTTACCAAATATCTGTGGCTAACGAAATTGTTGGATAGAAGAAATGAAAATATTTGGTCTTTTAAACTTTATGTGTATATGTAGCTTTATCGTGAATGCACATTTCTACACATATAAATACTCATCTATAGATAATGTCATCATTATGTCAAACATACAGTGGTAAGCTTGAATCAATTTCAAAAAGCATATGTAAACAATAGCAACATCAATTACAACTGAATGGCAATGTTATTTACAAGATTAATTAGTTCATTTACAGAAATGACAACATAAATGCATATTATTTATGATATCATCTAATGCAATCAAATCTTATGAATGAATTGACGACTATATCTCAAGGGTCAATCAGTTAAATGAAGTGTTTTCGTGCATGTTTAAACTATTTAGTAGAGTTGTTTAAAAGACCAGTTGCCACAACAAAGTCAACAATATCCCCTCTACGAATCTCTTGATCCTACAAGTGTTGATTGAGTACTGCGCACTTGACATCAATGCATTCGTACTGCCAGGTTACGAAGCCAATGGGAAAGAAAAGAGTTTTGGCATTGCCTGTTGTTGCCAATACATCAAGAAATCGAAATAAGGTACTTGTTTTATTCCTCGACATTATCTTTTTTACATCTATGATTAATAATTTATAGTTTTGCATGTATTTTGACATGAATGTTGCTAACAAATTATAGTTAATGGCAGTCTTTATCTTTATTCATGTAGCTTAAACATTCGACGAGATGCATACGTTAGGATTTTGAAAATTGAACACCAACTAGAGAGGTTTTAATTTTGAAAAAAAAAATTAATTGACCACGGTCGGTTATTTTTTAAATGGCTGTTTTAGGAGACGTCGAATTGTGGCAAGTGGAAATGTTCATATCTAATTTTTCTCTTTATAAATCTCACACCAAAAGAAAATGGCATTGCTTCTACAGTAAGACTCAATATGTCATACGTTAGGTTAATGCTCCGCTGACCTTTAAGCAGCCAGAGGAAAGATGCCTGATCGTAGATTTGCAGATAAAATCACTCATTATGCTGTAGTCTGAGATTACTCAAATGTTTGTCAGTGGTTGGTCAGCAAAAGAACTCCTTGACCACTTCAATGGATGTTTCATTGCTTATGAAATAATTTTGCTCAATCTAAAGAGATTAATTTTTTTAATTGAACGAATTTAATCTAAACAATAAAGTTTGATTAAATTGTTTCTATTTCCAGGTTAATCAAATGCTTTCTGGTCACTTGGTTTTTATTATAAATGAGTTGAAAATTATGAAAATTCAAACTAAATTTGATAAATTGTAAACGGTTTATACAGACGTGACAACCAACCTTTTTAATGATACGTCAAATGTCAAAATGTAAATGTTTTACAATCACCTCAATGCTATTTAATATTTTCAGTTGATCAAAATACTTTTGTAAATCATGGTAATGGCAGATAAACTACTTAAAATAAAAACGTTACACAAATTTTCGAATATTACAAAATTTGTCCTTTTTGAACACAAATCTTCAAGATAAAGTCACATAATATCCAAGAACCAAAGACTCATTTTCTCTTGAAGCGTATCATTCATCCTGGATTGGGCATTGTCACGGGTTTAGAGACTAAGTCAAATCTAGCACGATATGTCACACGGTGAATGCTATAGCAAGTATGTTTGGGTTTACAGTGACTTTTACTGTCAAACCATCGAACATGAACTAATATCTGATTGAGTATAAAGCAATTACAGTATAGTTCACATTTACAACGTTTTATCACTTTAGATACACCATTATGGTATACTGCTTAAGAAAAGAAATGAATACATAATCCGGCTTTTCGGCTGCTTATGTATGTCACCAGAATCAAACTTAACTTAGATTTCCTATGGAAATAGAATTATTAGATTATGTTTCTTCTCAGTGCATAATTTTGAAGAGATGATTATAGCTAAATGTCTTGTGGAATTTGTTTAGACCTTCTGGAAAATATAAATATTTTTACAAAAGAGCATATAACAGTATTTTACCCTAGAACATATAAATTGATACAGTGTATATGTATACATCTAAAAAGGATCCTGAAACGGGTGGAAATGTGGTTGAACTAAGAATGCTCCAACCCCTTTTCAAACATCTTGGATCCTTTACGGATAAGGTGGAGACAGTGCTATACCCCTTTGGCTGTCTTCCGGCTTCACTTAAATGAATACCAGCGATGTTTCAGTGACTCTCTTCCTTGGCGTATTCACCACATCCTTCGAATATCCCAGTGAGCACACTAAAATATTATATACACTACCTATCTTCACACTAGATGGTAAAAATAACCCCCTCCCACTCACACACTAACACATTGTACCTTTCCGACCATCACAATATCTGCTATACAAGTAATGATACCTTTTGGTGACGATGTTTTGCATTGAAAATATTGTAGACCGCCTTCTCTGTTAACATTATAAAATGGGCTTTGAGTGAACATTTTACGTGTGGTTCTATCATAAATTGTGATACGTTTACAACTATTTTACTCACGGAAATAGAAATCAACTAATTTTCTGCTTTTTCCTTTTTTGGACATAACTTAATTACATAAAATTCATAGACCATCGTTTTTCATAACTTCATTTTGGACAGCTTTTGGAAATGATTTTAGTTTAGATTAATATTCCTTTGCATGCATTTATAAATATATATCAACGTGAAAAGTCTCATATATGACCCTGATACCACTGACTTCATCTCAAATGTTCTTAAATCCCCCAGAGGTTGTCTTATTGTACAAATGCTAATTCGAACGAAAACAGAAACTTTAATGAACAGTTATCTGAATTACAAAATTCGTCAAGTAATAAGATCACGCTAAGAGATTGATATTGACATCTTACCCTATCACTGAGCCACTGGGAGAGCTTTTTTAACTCCATGCAAAAATCACAGTTTCACTCACAAACAAAAGACGATACATGCAAATTTTTACTTTAAAAAATCTAAAATCTGCGGTAAGTAATAATATCCATTGTATGGCGCCATATCCACAAACCAGAGAATGCTCATAACGCCTTGTGTGTAGAACCAAAAAAAACTTCAGCACGTCTACAAGTCAAACGTATTATTTCTTGAAGAGATGGGTCTTCAGTGAGGATTTAAAGAATCAAGGTTGCTGTTTTGGGTGCTATCTGGAAAATCATTCTTAAGTGGTGTTGTCAGAAGGAACTGCTGGTTGGATCTTAGCTGTGGAAGTGGTGTATTAACTGAGACGAGATATCAGTGGTACTGAGATTCTAAGTCATGAAGACATTGGACTACGGATGTCAGAATTTTTTAATTGAAATGGACTTGTTTTTTCCAAAACGCATGTACATGATGGAAATGTTTGGTCAAAAGAACTATTTTCAATTGAAGGAAAGGGCATTATTAGATGTACACAGAATAAAATCCTGTATTGAAAGATTTCTTCATCTAAATTAGACATAGCGAAGAGGCGAATGACACTTGGATATCACTATCAAGGTAAAGTAAATCTCATCAATCTTTAAAAGCATGAACCATTACAGAACATTGTTATAGATCATATATAAGGAAAAAAAGGATTCTTTGATGAACTTTTCTTTATTTCTTAACATTTATATTCCAATATCATTACAAAATCATGTTTTTAAAGAATTTTATTCAAGGAAACGAATTACTGAAAAAGAGAAACCTTAAATAGCAGCAGTTTTGCTCTGTGTTAATGTTTTAAATTTACCGCATTTGTCTTTGTTATGTCTCAAATAGCAAGATCCTGAATATTAACACAATCAAAGCTATTGAAAAAAACGTATCAAACGTAATATGTCAAGCTTTTCGTAGACAAAAGAACAGGAATTGCTAAAAATGTCAATCAGATCAAACTTCAAACGGACTATAGGTGTGGATGGTGGGAGATCAACTTTACAGTAGATGTTGAAGAACCTGTAGAAGGAATGGAAGCAGGAGAATTATCTCAAGCAAACCGTGGGTTGATGAGCTGGAGTTGCCAAGAAAGTCCATCAGGTTAAAGCCTCCATCGGAATCTTCTTTGGTTCCAATGTCTCCGATGTTTCCGCCGTTCACGCTTCCAATGTCTACATTAATTCCGGAGTTGTTATCCTGGCCAGAGTTCCTGTCCGCATTTGAGTCATTCGGTGTTCCATTTTCAACAGTCTGATCAGCATTTTCATCTTCACCTTTTTCATTTGTTAAACAATTACTTATATAAATATATATTCTCTAGTCCAGTTTTCTATATGAATTTCGATTTGAATCATTTATACATTGTACCATGATAATATAGGAAAATATGTAACAATGTGAACATATAACTATTGAATTTCTGATAACATACATACATTTGTATGACCACCCCTATTTAACTTTTAATGATGTAAATGATTTAAATGGAAGAATTGTTGCGAATAGCAAATGTTAACTGATAGAATCATAGGCAAACTCGAAGCTACTTTAACACTTCACCATTTAACATTCGCTATTGCATGATAGTGTTATACTTCTGAAACCAATGAATCAATTTATGGAAATTTGTGCACTTGTAGCACTGAAATCTTCAATTGTGTTTATGACAACAAATAGTAAGGAACGAATCAAAGTTCGCTGTTTTAAAGTCAAGAGCGTACCCAAGATATGCTCGCGAAAGGTCACCATCGACTCATGCTGACACGGAGTTTATAAAACTGAATTGATTATTGTTTCTTCAAAATGCAATGAATAACATGTTTATATTAAAACAAAACAACGTATTTATTATAAAGCTATCAATTTGGACCTGGTTAAACTGTCGGTTAAAAAGGTTTAACGGATGTTTTAAGAACACGTTTGATCCAAATACATAGGTCACTTTACAGGAGAATCGGAAACGAGTGATATCGGTTAAGGGGGAATATATTGTATTTGATCCTTGACACAGTGTTGAAATCACAAAATGTTATGTATTTAGATTTTCATTAACAATTTCGAATCATGTGTAGCAAGATGCAAATCAGACATACCAATGGTCGAGTACACTTCATCTGCTTTTGTTACTGGAGGTTCTGTTGTAGTTGAAGATGTTGTTGAGGATGTTGTTGAAGTGGGTTCAGGCGTTGTTGGTGTTGTAGTGGGTGCCGTTGTTGTAGTTGTTGTTGTGGTCGTTGTGGGTTCAGTTGTTGTTGTGGTCGTTGTGGTCGTTGTGGGTTCAGTTGTTGTTGTCGTCGTCGTTGTTGTTGTAGTGGTGGTTGGTTCAGTTGTTGTAGTAGTTGTACTTGTGGTTGTGGTTGGTTTCCCATATCCTAGACACTCCTTTTCCGCTGTCATAAAATAGTACGGTGTCTAACAAAAAATCCTACCACTTTACATTTGACGAAAATAAGTTCGTAAAAGTATTATCACTGTAGTATAACTTGGATAATGAAAATCATGTTAAACACACAATATTTGAAAAAGAGTTTACAAGTATACAGTATTATATATTCAAAGACAAAAAAAGACAATGTTGGCCATGTGTCAATATATATATGAGAACGTTGAGAACATTCAAGCGTTACATAAAATCGTACTTAGTTCATTACTGCACTGGTCCCAACAGTTCTGGCGTTTCTTTTCCATCGCAATTTCAACCTCTGTTGTCTCCCCTAAACCACATTCAATCGATTCTCTTCTGTAGCAAGAATTGTATTCTTCCCATTTCCTGTAACATGAAATAAAATCTAAACAAAGATCTATTCCTGCTTTCATTAATTATTGTAAACGTATGTAGCGAAATAACTGTTACTGAAGAATGTCAGATTGATTCGTCAGATTTGATAAATAAAATGAAACAGTCTTTCGTGCGTTCAAATGCACAATAATTCTTTTGATGATACAATATTATTGGCATTTAAAATGGTAAACCTTTTGCCAAAAATATTATGTTTATTATTATTATTGTATTATGGAAATTGCGAAACACCTGTACTTGGTCCGATTACACTACAAGCAGAGAGGGTTGAAATAATTCACAATCCCTTTTTATTACTCTCCCGTTGAAGAAACCGCCGTTTTATAATTCTACAATTTGTCATAACATCGCGTGCTGATTGACGTCACATGACGTCACAGTCGTTAAGCATGACGTCACAATGTTAGCGGCGCGGCAACAATAGTAATCTCGGCGCTTTTCATTATTTTTCTTTGATATAATTCAGCGAATAATAAATAAAATACTAAACTCCCATATAATTACATTTCTATGAAACTCGTGAATTGTATCGGTCTCTAACTTGCTTTCTCTCGTTAAATACCAAACCACACACTCGTTTCATAAATATGTTATTAAACGGGACTTCGTTGAGTATTCTCTATCTATTTCATTATGTAACAAACAGTTCTTACGTGCAAGGCATAACAGGATTTGGCCAATCATAACCGTCTATTTTATATTATGTTTATTATTATTATTGTATTATGGAAATTGCGAAACACCTGTACTTGGTCCGATTACACTACAAGCAGAGAGGGTTGAAATAATTCACAATCCCTTTTTATTACTCTCCCGTTGAAGATACCGCCGTTTTATAATTCTACAATTTGTCATAACATCGCGTGCTGATTGACGTCACATGACGTCACAGTCGTTAAGCATGACGTCACAATGTTAGCGGCGCGGCAACAATAGTAATCTCGGCGCTTTTCATTATTTTTCTTTGATATAATTCAGCGAATAATAAATAAAATACTAAACTCCCATATAATTACATTTCTATGAAACTCGTGAATTGTATCGGTCTCTAACTTGCTTTCTCTCGTTAAATACCAAACCACACACTCGTTTCATAAATATGTTATTAAACGGGACTTCGTTGAGTATTCTCTATCTATTTCATTATGTAACAAACAGTTCTTACGTGCAAGGCATAACAGGATTTGGCAAATCATAACCGTCTATCTTGCACTCTTTCACCTTTGGGCATCTATCTTTGATCCAATGATTAGCCTCCCGTACAGAAATCGCCCCAGCCAACACTTGACGAATAAATAGATAGATATAAAAAAAAAACAATACGTATGGTTTCGTTAAGGTATAGAAAGGCATATAATTAGATAGATCAGTATTGTTTTTTATCCAGTATGGATTAAAGTCAAAAGTTGCGATCTTGCCATATCTTATTTTACATAAAAAATCATCTCTCATAAACATTATTCACCTTGTTCAGTTCATTCATTTCGAAACGACTTTTGGTTATTTCTTTCGCCAATCCCAAAAGGAAGAAATGGCAAGAGAAATAAGATATGAAGTTGCGGGAAATAAACGAAGTTATCAAAAATAATCATATGATTAAATAATGATACGATGGAGAATACAATGAAATCGCGGTTCTTCTTTGAAGTTTCCTTCTAAAAAGAGAACCAAGGCGGCGAATTCCTACATTTTCCAAAGAACACAAATATATTCAAGAAAATTTAATTATTTCTGTCTTTGCAATTTTTTTTAACGACAGTCATATAAAGATATCAATAAATCAATGGCTTTATGGCTTTTTAAGCTTTCACTGACATTGCAAAAAATGTGGACATGGGTGTCATTACAAAATTCTCTTCAAAAACTTGATAAGGCATAAAAGAATATCTTACCAATGAAGTTTAGCAGAGGGACAACAGTGACCACGTGAAAAGACATGTTTCCGGTGGTTTAGGCTCGACTTCCGGTTGCTGACACCAAGAGGACGTTTACAAGAGCATGACACATATTTATATATTTATATACATTTCATTGACGTCATAGATACGTGACGGTTGAATGTAACACAAATTAGTCACGTCACAAATCCTTTTGATGTTTTGTTATGATCACACCAGACAAACTATAAGGAGTAGATAAGAATTTAGATTGAACCTAAACACAATATTTTGAATCAAATGAATCCCACTTTGATAAACTAATTAGCAATCCCTTGTCATGCAGCAGAAAGGTTTCCACATTCGAAGTCGACGGGTGAATTATTAGAGGATACTAAACGACCTGCCATTTGATACTATTCATATTAAATGAGTTAATGATACCGTATAAAAGGAGCAAAAGCGAGTTGGTTACAAAATATAGTATCATTTGGTGGGAGGTTAGTATACTGTTTATTATTCGCCAATCCAGAACATTTTTTTGACGGACAGTGGACAGGAATTAACATTTCCGCCACTCTGCCGTCATTGTTACTACGGTCTCAACATAATGACGAAACACCCACAAAGTGTTGTGACGTCATAAGTGCAGTGGTATTACACTAGTTTAAATATCGCAGTGTAAATATTACACAGCATCATCTTCCACCGGCGAGTAATAATTTTTTCAATACTTTATAATTTATTAACGATTGTATTGTATGAACCCTCCCGCATTTCTTCTGGTCTTTTGGAATCCCTTGAAATAGTATTCATCGAAGTAGGTACCAGAGGTTAAAGCATTTGTTTATCCGTATCCAACTTCAAATCGATCGTTTAGTAGTATGTTAAGAAACAACCTTTCTCTTCGGTGAATCTTTTAGAGTTAAACAAGAATTAAAATAAAGAATGGGATCTCGGTTAACACATCTAGCTCTTTTCAAGTGGAACGTTTTATGTGTTTTGGATGTCGCTTAGAAATCAAAAGAATTCACCTGTTCCTTGCAAGATAAAAAGTGACCTCTACAGTACCTAAAACACAGGTAAAGTTTTGTTACAGCAGTATCTTGTTTAGTCATACGTCTCCACGCGTCTTTAAACTGACTTGGGCGGGATAGCATACACTTTTGGCTGTTCAACTTCGTTTATAAATAGCCACCCCGTGAGTTGTTGGAGTCATATATGCCGAACTTAATCAATGGTGTCATTTGATCGCGAAGTATCGAATGTTACCAAAAAGACACATTTTAAAACTTGTTGGTTTTTTACAGTGATAGTATTAAGGTAGCACGTCGCAATTATGATCGAAAACAGGACAGTGGTCCGCGTCAAATAGTCAAACGTAATTTTGGAGACTTATCTAAAGCCAGAAGAGCAGTTAGGAGTTGATAGTGTTTGTTAGGTTATATAACTAGTATCCATGTATATTGGACGTGATATCTACACCTCTGTGCATTTATAAGGCTGTTTTTAGATTTTCATGGAAAACCAGTATTTGTCTTATATAGGTCTATTGGACATGAAAAGTTAAGTTAAATGTTTTGACTTTATATCACCACATATGACATTTAGGTTCGTATCAAAGGTAAATACTATGTTATGAAAATCACGGAGTGGCTCTTTTAGATGTTTGAGGTTCGAATCTAACTATGCAGAGTTCGGCAGGTTCGTCTGCTGTAGTAATTTATTCTCAAAGGAAAGGTTAAGGATGCAACGTAACAATGCATCCATTTCTGGAGTTTTTAGAGGGTCGTCAGCGCGATGCTTTCAAAGTTCACATCAATGCATATTCACAAGAGAATATCGGCCGAGCTTTCCTCCTTTAATGATATTAGCCGCCCTGGTGTAAGCTAGAGCTCATTTCAAATCACGTCAAACTACGTCATATTACCTAATGAGTGAAGTACACTGTAAATAAATGTGTAGTTTCGTTTGTTATATTCGTATATCGCATTTTTTTCCACAGTAAAAGCATACATCTGATATAGAATAACATTGTAAATCACATTTGTAAATCAATCTCTGGTGGTGTTATCTATAACATTTCAAGTTTGAAGTTGATACGTTTTTTTAAAATCTAAAGACACTCAATGTGTATTATATATCTTTATTCTATATATGTATGGTGTATTCTTCACGATGATCATCTCCAGTTGAGGTTATATCCCAAAAATACGACACAAGAACCATGCAAACAGACATGTGAGTTTGCAGGTGTGCATATAAGCCATAATATGACGACCTTTTGGGACATTCTGTTAAACTACAAAGATAAAGTTTATAAGTGATTTCCGTGTTCCATACTACTTATATATCTCAGGTGCGTAGGAACAAGGGGGCTTGGGGGGGCTTAGCCCCCCACTTTTTTTCGAAATGTTTTTTTTTTCAAAATGACTATTTTCTACTACATATTTCCCAATAACTGGTCTAGTATTGCTACAAAACAGTTACTATGCACTACTTTGAGGGTAGTTCTAAAACTACTCTGAGGGTAGAACTAGAACATCCAATCAAACAAGGAATTAAACTGACTTCAGTATTATGTCCTAATTGATGATAAGATGGGATAAGCAGCCAGCAAGTTTCCTTTTTTTTCCTTTTTTTTTTGGTTACAAAATTTCAATTCAACCCCCCCCCCCCCCCCACTTTCAAATTCGCTCCTACGCTCCTGTATCTTCCTATCTATTCTGCTCCACTTAAACTCTTAATTCCTGATGAACAAAGTAGTTTAGAATTAAACACGGAAAACTTTACCTTCAAACTTTCTCTAGAGAAAAAAATACTGATCACAATAATCTAGCTATTTTAGAGAGAAGATAATCTCTTATAAAGTGATGAGACGACATAATAGTGCTGTCATATAATTTGGTGAATAAACAAAAACAGTACGGTTTGATGAATATTAACTTCTTGATTGTGACATTCACGTCGTTGTAGAGATTATGCTTATTTCTTCATCAGGTGGGCGTGTGTAAATTACTACTAGTTTATGATGAATGTATTCTGTTTAGATGGTAAATCATCTCGGTACTCAACCAAATCTGATCAGTAGTCATAGAAACCGGTTTTGAATCCCAATAATTGACCATAACAATTCACAATGAATAAGTTGTGAAACATTGTTATATGCTTATTTCTTCATCAGGTGGGGGTGATTTATTACCAATAGTGTATGATGAATGTATTATGTTTAGATGGTAAATCATCTCACTACTCAACCAAATCTGATCAGAAGTCATAGAAACTGAATCACAATAAATGACCATAACAATTCACAATGAATAAGTTGTTAAACATTGTTATGATTTAAAGTATGACATTCATTATTGCGTTCAGAGAAGGTGAACCGCTCAAATTGACGTCTTAAGAGATAAGATAAAACTGAAGTAACCAAGTCATTATGACGACTTGTAAATTTATTCACACCTGACTCAATGACTACAGGGAGATACATGAATTAAAGAAAGAAAAACAATTTTCTTGAAATAGTGTTATTATACTGATTTCAATTCGGGTTCATTACTCCTTTGATAAAAGGGTATCACCGTATATTAAAATGTTTCGACCTTAACGGCAATCTGGAGTACAATACAGAGTAAGACCTAGTCGCAAAATATATTATCCAATATTTTTTACACATCTAGAGCAATCAAAAATGGTGTTTCTGAAGTTTAATGTGATGTTGATTTTCGTAAAACCTTTTAAATGGAAATCATATATAAGTGAAACTCACGCCAACCACAAAGAAGAGAAAAAAGGAGCTGAATCAACTTCGAAAACATCATAAAATATTCTAGTCTAGTGACAAGAACCATCTTCTACCTTGTCGCAGTTTGATGGCTTTCCGAATCGGTGCGGTCATCAAATTTAGTTAGAAAAGAAAATCTGTTTTTAAAATATCCGGTTTTTCTTATTTCATATAACCAGTGAATACACTCCTACATTCATTTCCGTTACTCTCGGTTTTCATTTCATCGATGAGTTGGTGACGTAAAATCACTGTCAAAGGGATTTTAAAGCATTAAGAAGAGACAAAATGGGCCTGTAACGTGTCTTTACGAAACTATAGCTTATGTACGAAATTGACCACAGCAAAGGAAACCAGAGAAACCATGCTTGATGAAGACACAGTTTCAGCATCATTCTTGAATATCTTCTTGATGTTATTGATAAGTCCATTCCCTCCAGTGTCGGTATCGTTCTCAACATGCTCGTAGTGCGACATTCCGTAGTGGTAGAGGTCGTTGTAGATATGGTGATCAGGGTGATCAGTCAGGTTGGTTTTCACGTGTCCGAACAGGTCGTCACCACCTTCGTAATCTGAATACAAAATGTAACATGTTCATACAAAGTATCCTCATAAATGAACCAATTTCATCAGATTCTCTTTTGGGGATGATATATGTGATTAACAATTAGAATAGATTTTTCCGTTTCATATCTGCATTGAAAAAAGTGTTTTTCCATATAATATAAAGACAGATGCATGTTAATGAAATACAAAATATGTTATTTAGCCAATTTTGTCACGAGTTTTCTTTGTGATAATTTGTGATGTCCTAGACAATGTATACAAATTATGTCCTCGTGTGTATATTATTCTACATTCTAAGTAGATTATTTTCATGACATGGAATGGTTTTAATTATCTTTGAAATTATTTTCACAAATGAAACAATTTGTAAAATAAGGTTTTTTTGTAAATTACAATGTTTTATTCTTGATTTTAGATATGTTGGGCATATATAGATTAATATTCCTCAACCCAAAGTATTTATTTCTTGTCAAATATGTAGTTATATTTTTCTAAAATTATATGTCATTACTGTTCTACATGGTTTGGCATGTTCCTTATGACTCTAAATCTACTAAATAGAACGTCACTATTGAGGGAGAGATTATTTGCTAAGAGTCGTTATTCAAATTGAGAACATTAAAAAACATCATTTATTATTCTAATAGGTATAATCATTACGTCAAGTTATGAATATTAACCCTATAGTATTACCATGGTGACCCTGGTGTTTGTTTGCGTCATGATAGTCATGGTAGTAGTTGTTGTAGTGGTTGCCAAAGTGATTGTAATTATTTCCGGTGTCGTCCCCTGCTGGTGCGCAATTAGTCGTCGGGCAGTAAAACACCCCTGGAAAAAAATTGAGCAAATCTTCGGAGGAAACATTTCCAAATGAGGACGACTCGCAAAGGTTTGACATGAAATGTTGTAGTGACGCCCTCAATCATTCTTCGATATTGTCTTTGATCGTAACTATGGATAGCATTCCCTTGTCAAATTGTACTTTCTTTATTCCCGACTATTATAAGTTATTCAATAAAATAGCTGACGGTATATTCTGAGCCCTTGCTCGGGATATACTACGAAGTAGGGTTATTATAAGGGGTTATTAACTGCAATTTACATTCCATTTATGAGTTTATTACAACGTGTTAAAAGTACACTGTCATGTCAGGAATGGCCTATGAGACACTAGATCACATTATAAGTCACATTAAAAATAGCTAAAAGCGCGTAATATATATATAACCCTGTTTTAATTAGATGGTGGCATTTCTTCTACGTCTAAACAAAGTGTTTGTTGTAGCGTCAAGTGGTTGGGAGAGTTGGGGAGAGTGCATAAGAAAAATTACTTGGTCTGTTGGAGACATATTAATAAATTCACTATCAATAGCTTGGGCTTTAAACCATAAAGATAATCTGGCATCAGAATAAAAATTACATGTAGTTAGAAAGTGTATCTCATGATCATCCTCTACTTCAGAGGAAGTACAATATTTATATATGCGTTGATTTAATGTATTCATTGCTGGTTTATAGTTAACACTGTAGCTGTCCGTGTGCCATCTTCCCACGCATGGCTTATTCTTACGCCAGTCCAAATGGCTTGCTAAGATCGGCCTTGCCGTATTTCTCGTACTTTCCTGTGCTTGTCACAAAAGCTGCTGTGACGGATCACGATAGACCAATGCGAAATCATATGAGAATTACAACAAGAATTTTGACTGGTTGGCAGCCAGGTTAAATTAGTCAGTGATAGAGACTGGTGCAATTTAAACCCATGCGGAGGAAGAAGTCATCATTACAACAAACGTTTCATAAAACAGTTCCAATTCGGGGTGAAGAGAATGCACTTTTCGTAATATCGTTAACATTTTTATTCTTTAAAGTTAGGAATACATATTTTCTTACATAAATCAATTTGGAAATGTATAAAACATTCAGACCAGTCCATACAATGTCCTTTAGTGGTTTACAAACATATTTCACAACAAAATACATTTCTTACAATTTGATTTTTTGATAAATTAGAACTATAAATACGGCCAACGAAAGTCCAACAACATGAATATTTAAGATACTTGAGAAAAACTCACCTGCCAGAAGAACTAAAATGAAAAAGCACATCATCTTGTCAGCAATGAATTCTGGAGTATGTCAAAAAATAAGAAATTTTTCTTATATATGCTCCTATATTTCGAACCATATGTAAACATTAAGCATAAAACAACCTTTGTTTCTAAGACCATAAACTTTGCTATAATGGGGTAGATTTGAAACCCATAGGAAAACGTGTTTATTTCCGACTAACATTTGAATGACCAGTAATTAACCGATATGAATCTTATTCCTTATGTTCCAATAACTGCTGGCATGCCTCTTTGAAGTATGAATGTAAAACACTATTGTTATTTGGGAGAAAAGATTGTAATTGGCTTTGCATTTCTCGTACAGCCTTGTATTTGCTCCTGAAAAGTGATCATAATGTACCATAACACAATAAGCATAACGTTTCCCCACCTTCAATGTACCAAAGGTTTATCTTCAAAGCATAAGAACTTGACAATCTCCTCTTAATCTAATTTCAATAACTAGATGAAATATTTCTTGTATTTGACAGCTACTTAAAATGAGTTATTGCTCGTTAATGGTATTTCTCTTTCTTTAAAGCGACGATTACAGCAAGGCAAATTATAATGTAAGTGAAGGAGTAGCAAAACATATACATAGCAGTGAATACTTTTGTAATATTTTTGTAATTTGTAAACACAGCTAGGACACATTCCGTTCTAATAAACCAGCGTTTTGTTGTCAAAGATGTATGATATATGTAATTAAAATACTACATTATGATATAAACAAATATCATAGCAAACCATCTAAATGTAAATACGGTTCTAAATTATATTCTGTTTTGTTATGTGATTGATTACCATACAATACGAATAAATGATACCATCCCAAGAATTGCCTTGCACGTGGAAAGGGCGCGCTATAAATGTATATTTATATTATTTTCATTGAAAAGGTTTAAATATTCTGTTTTTAATATCTCATATATATCATTTACTTCAAACGAGCATATAAGGACGGTCATGCATGACTGTCATCCTGTTTTTCACACATGTAAACAGCTCTGCAAGGTGGATGATATTCAGGTCACGTATTTTATTGTCAACCTTGATTCGAACCCTTCCTATTGACTTAAGCTTGTGTCAGCATTTGCTCCTCACATTATATTCTCCTTTATTGCTGACTGAAGATAACAACTACGCTTGCATGGGTTAAACCATTCTCACGAAGGAATCCAATTTATTGTAACGAAAACGCAAATCCTGGGTCATAAACTGCGTCAATCTCGTATTAAAGGCTGTAATATTATAGGTTACGAACGTCAGGGTGTGCAGGATTACAACTTTCACTGTCTTAATAATACATACAGCTAATGGAATGATTTTCTTTGAACATCGTATTCACAAATATTAGAACTTCTGTTAATTACATGCGGACTGGGTCTGAAAGGAAACATCACTCGTGTTAGTTTTAAGCTCGACTTACACATGTAAGATTGCAATATCAAAATGCTTATTTATTAACAATTGGCAAAGATTCAAAATGGTGTGGCAGAAATTCTGCCTTGATTTTTATACCGAAAATCATATATGTATATGTACAATTTGTTGGTCGCCAACGGTCTTCCATTCAGCTTAGCATCTACATCTATTTAATCGGCCTAGTGCACTTATTCTTACTATACTTACACAGTTACAAAGTTGGTTCAATAATAATGTATTGTGAATTTTAAAGAGACACTCCGTGATTCTCATAAACTAATGTTTGGCCCTCGTACGAACTCTACGTAATTTTCATGGTGATATATATTCAAAACATCACATACATTCATCCCAAAAATGACAATAATATGATAGCTACTTATCTTGAACGAAACATAAAAAGGGCCAATTAATGCGTAATTACCTACATCCAATTTACAGGGATAAGAAAATATATAACCTAATAAACACTATCATTTTGTGAAGTCATTTCATTGCTGTTTCGAAAGAGATTAGTGTAAATGCGGAAATATGAAATGAGTTACATCCTGGCTTTTTAGATTTATTCGAGTATTCAGTATCAATACTTAGTCATGTTGTCTTTGGAAATGAAGATATATTTGCTTTTCATCAGGCATACGGGGTGTTCATATAAAACCCTATTGTGATAATAGTTTATTTTCCAAAATTAGATATATTGAATTTATTACAGTTTAGCTTTAAAACAATATATAAATGTCAAGTTATCAAAAGAAAATTTTCAGAAATGTCTTTATTTAAACATGGCGTCGAACCTTTACCCTCACACAAGGAACACCAGTTGAAATTAAAGGATATGTTTATGACCAAGTGGTTCCTATTGAAAACGGTTCCGGTATTGCTAATGAGAAATATTCATGTTGTGTTATAGTACCTGTGGATCATCTTAATTTGATGCGAAATGTATGCATCAACATATAAAGATTATGCTTACAATGTAAATGATTCGTCACGCATCGACTCCAGGGTTCATGTTTATGGGGGTGCTCATTTAACCTCATTTAACCAGGTGATTCATATGCCATGAACCCCGGTATCTTGGGTAATATATTGTATTCACAGTACATTGTACTTTTCGATAAGAATATACATGTAAGCACAAAACGCATGGATGGTAAAACGTTGCCATGAACCCCGGTGTCTTGGGTAGTATCTTGTATTCACAGTGCATAGTACCTTTCGATAAGATGTTTAATAATCAATTTTCTTTTGATAATATTTGAAACCCAATATCTAATTGACAAAAAAAGTGATATATGCGGATACATGTATAATTGCGTATTAGTTATTATTACTCGCCCGTGTAAGATACCGCAGTGTAATATCTATAAGGTGATATTAAACTAGTGTAATACCGCTCCCTGTATGACGTCATAATATTGTGTGGTTGTGACGTCACAATCTTGGCACCGACGTCTCAATGGCGGTTTAGTCGCGGAAATGCTTCGTTCAGCACACTTTCGGTAATAATGCTTGATTACTGAGGTCAAGTAATAAACAGAATACTAAACTTCCTTCCATTTTATACTATTTTTATTAAACTCGTTAATGATTTGGTATCAAACTCGCTTTCGCTCGTTTTATACTTAATCATTAACTCGTTTAATAAAAATAGTATTAAATGGAAGGTCGTTTAGTATCCTCTATTAGTTATACCGACGCGATAACTGCTGCTAACCAAGACTTTACTATATACTTTACTGTAGCAACTCACCATTAGTGAAATCAAGTTGCAAAAATGTTTTAATGAATTTTGGTTTGATTGAATGTTTGCAAAACGTCAATTGTATATACAATCTAGGATTCATATAATTTCCTTAAACGTTGTTTGTAATAGAAAATATTCCTGAGTTTGAATTTGGGAATTTTTTCAACAAAATTGGATTTTTCCAGTTGTGTTGTATTTGTATTTTACTGTGTTTGTCACGTATTGGACGACGAAATTTCAAGCGAAAACATGTACATGTAACGAACATATTCAAAATGTGTCAATACAACTCAATCAAAATTAAGTCGTGCATTAGTTTAATCCAATGTGAGGCAATATGAAATGTTCCTATGATAACGTATATGTGTGTCAAAATGAACTTGAGTTCGACATATGGTTGTGTATAAAACCAATAATTACTTCAATATCTCTGCTTGTGAATGGATCAAAATGGGTTAAATGACTCATTAACACGCTTGAGAAATGCAGATTTTGTTGGATAAACACGTTAATGTATTATCGTTAGAGTAATTGTATGTTGGCACGAAAGTTATGTCGAAGTAAATGTTTAAACCGCATTTTGAGGGTCTAGGTTATCTGTAAATGTCCATCTGCATTTGATTCTCCAACATCCGGAATTACACCAAGCATATCGCGTTCAAGTTTGTTATTTTGCAACATAATAGTATTATGTACAATCACTTTAGCTTATGAGCTAAATAACTCATAAAGAAGCTTTAGAAACGCAGTATCCGGTGGTTAAAGACTTAATGTATTATCGTGATATGAATTGTATGTTGGCACGAATGATATGTGGAAATTAATGTTTGAACCCAATTTTCAGGGTCAAGGTCATCCGAAATGTACATTTTCAAGTCCATACATCTGCATTTGATTCTCGATCACCCGGTTTTTTAAAGGAACTACAGCAAGCATTTTTGCGTTTATGTTTGCTTTTTAAGGCATTCGCATGTGGGTAAAATAACCCATAAACTCATAAACGATGAGCAAGTATTGGGAATCCCTCTCAAAGGGAGTAAAATGAGTTCGAATTCATAATTTCCGCATATTAACAACGTTTTATCATTCTTGCGTTTTGCGCTTACATGTATATACATATTAAGTAATTTTTATAGTTAGGGGGAAATTATTTACGTGTATCTAACTCCGCCGCCGCCCCCTACAAGGGACAACAAGTTGAAACAAGTTAACGATTTAATTTTATTAAGGATGAAAGCAGCAGTAAAATCTCTGGAACAATTTGAAAAAAAAGAACTCCCTAAACGCAGAAAGCTTTATCAAATAAACTAGTTTTTTTAAAATCGTAACATGGGTCGCAAAACTAATGAAATAACAGCGTAAATATTTGCAATGAGGGATTGTAAGTAAACCTATTATTCATACATAGCTCTACGTATAATATGATGTGCGCTTTGTATACAGTTATGGGAAAGAATTGAAGGAAACTTTAAATAAACCCTCTAAGATCACATATATGGTAATACAGAACTAATTGTGGATAATTAGTCATCGACATTCCTTTTAGAAACAGTGAGGGACTATATGTTCAGACGACTGACAAAGTCCTTGCTTGGAATACCAATTTCCATCGATGTTACAGAAAATATGTAAAAACAAAAATCAGTAGTATCACTAGCTGTTGCATGATTTAGTTAAAGCTGAGAACTCTCTTGAGCAAACTGCGTCAAAACCTGTTGGTTGTAATATTTTGATAAATGAATAAATATACAATCAAATTCAAATTTTGTAAACTTTTTATTGATATAGTCGACTCGTCATATAACCACATCCCTTGGTGACTTCAGCCGTCTTAAAGTTTACATAACCACAAACATATTTCACTATTTTCTTTGGAATATATGAATGTCTGATTACAATATTGTATAATGCGTAAAAGGTCGCTACTCATATATGTTAAGTTTGGTAAGGAAAGCCGTTTTTGAATGCCACTTTTGATGGGCCGCTTAGATCTATCTGGCCACAAACCAGAGAATGCACTGAATGAATGAACTGGTGACACCCCCTTTTTGTGACGTCGTATACAGAACCATTGCTTCGTGATCTATACATCTATCGTAACAATATCACAGAAAAAAAACAATAATTAACGATTTTCATAGAAAGTTTTCCACTCAGTTAGATAAACCGTTTGACGATGTAACACTATTTGGTGTAAAAATAATATCTCCACATCAATGGTAATAAAACAATTTTTAAGGCGATATTTCAGTTGAAATAAATGATGCGCCACTCTGTATAGTCTGTTTATTAGGTCACATCCGCGCGAATTTTATGGCCCCTAACCGAGGTGGGTTTTTCACAGCCGATAATTACGCTGTCTTAAGGAAAGGCTCATTAAAGTGAGTTTGGACAAATTAACAAAAAACAAGCCCAGTTCTTATAATGTTGAAAAATCTTTGAACGAAAATCGAGAATTGATGAAGTCGAGGTTAGCGGTTGTTTAACTCTAAGACTTTCATCATTGACTGCAGGTTCGTTTTACAAATAGATGGTTGAAATGCCTCCATAGAAAGCTAAAGTGACAACATCTGTCCCAAAATGCCCAAAATTCAGTGCGACAATGTGTACTGCAGCAAGCAGAAGTATCGATACGCATGCTTATTAGGGAGAAAATCAGCAGAACTGGTGTGTCCACTCGAGAATTGCAGTAAAATCTGACAGCGCCCAATCGCCTCGGACTAGCGAACCATGGATGGATATGAATTTGAATTCTACATTTCATCCAAACTCTGGTAGCATTCGTAAAGCA
This sequence comes from Phorcus lineatus, assembly GCA_921293015.1. Lineage (NCBI taxonomy): Eukaryota > Metazoa > Mollusca > Gastropoda > Trochida > Trochidae > Phorcus > Phorcus lineatus. Next base: position 26,290,502 of record OV121096.1, on the reverse strand, counting down.
GCCTTCTTCACCACATGCAGAACGCTATAACTTTTGAATCACGTTTGTTAAATCAATAACTGCTAACAACAGAAGTTCATATGTACAATATATAAGTGCAACAACAAACTTGAAAAACAGTTATGATTGATGATTGTTTTATTGCAACAGTTAACACATATTTGCGTCATTGAGATTGTGTATAAACAGTTATGTAGGTACAAAAACTGATGCTTGAATAAGTGACTTCAAATACTATTTTTTGAAAAATCCATTCAAATCCATATATCATCTACTTATCACTGATTCAAGAAATGAAATGCGAAACTAAAATGTTCATTTCAATGATATCAGATCATGATTGTACACTTTTCGCCGGATTTCCCAATGTAGCATTCCAAATCTTGACATCCTTTGCCTTTTCTGCTGGTGCAGCAGACATATATTGTCTCTGGTTGACGGGAACTCCAAACATGGCTTCCCCGAGATCTTCGCTAAGACCCGCAAGCACTGATGGCTCCCGGAAATGCGTCACAGCCTGTGCCATTGCGCGTGCGCGAGGAGGTGGGTTTGAACTTTTGAAGATGCCAGAGCCGACAAACACTCCATCGACACCAAGCTGCATCATTAGTGAGACGTCGGCGGGTGTGGCTGGAACAAATAAATAAGATTGGTAATTGATGTTTACAGTTAGAACTGTTTGATAAGATTCTACTAATGGTATCGTTGATATTCATATATGCATTACGCTATATCAAAATCTAACACTTTCTAACAGTTCTCTCTATGAGTGAAGTTTGACCTGGTACAGCACAAGGAATTTTAACAGGACAGCGTTACAAAAACAACTACCTAGACCTATATGTAAACTCATTTTTTAACCGTCTGCTTTGCCCCCAGCATTTATGGACGAAATAATTGCCAGACCACACAGAACTTATACTGTCGCCGAACATTTACGCCATTATGTTATGGACGTGGTCATGCAAGATGTTCAGATATTAATCCAGTAGAACATTTATGGGACCTATTTGGTCGCAGGTCAGAACTAGGGACACATCTGTTCAAAAACTACGAGAACTTGAAATTGCTCTACAGGTGGAATGGGTTAAAATTACACAGGAAAGTATACGGGGTCCGGTGGCTTCCACTAAAAGGTAACCAGAAAGAGATTTGGCTTAACCATTTGCTGATACTCTGTGTTTATTAAGCAGTGAATATGACGGACTTCCATTTTGACAATCAAGAAACACAGATTAACTTATCCTTTAGATTGAAGCTCGTTACATTTCGCAGTCTTACTTGTCGCAAGATTAAGCCTTGCCTGTGACGTTCAATAAATTCTTTAAGATGTTGAACATCTGTTATTTTTCATTTCATTTGGCAGATAATGATGCAAACATTCAGTCTTGTATTGTTTTGTCGCTTATGCTTACTACGAATCAACTTTTAAAACTTTTGTTGGTGCTTCGCTTTTGACTTTATGCATACATGTCTTTGATAACTATCTAAAATTGAAAAAAGGGCTGAAATACCTAATGGTGATAGAGATGGTACAAGAAATCATTGCAAAGGAGACAACTACTTTTTGATTATAATGTTGACAAAAAGGCAAGGTTACCAGTAAGTTAAATAGGAGAAAATTAAATATAGGGGTCTTGCTACAAAAACAAATATCTTGTTTATGTAATAGATGTAATATACTTTCGAAATAGCTTTCTCACAAAGGTATAAGTTGATTTCGGTAAACTTCTTACAATTGAGTAAAATCATCAAAGAATGCAATCAGGAATAAAATGCAAAAATGCGAAAAGTAAAGTAACAACCAAATTATCAAGTTACGAAATCAGACGAACCCATTAATCATTAGATACAACAGGATCTACATTTTAGATTTTGTTTTCATTTCTCAAGATAGAAGTTAGTACAAAAACTAAACATAGGCTTTCGTCAAATCTTGACACTAATCGCGTCGAATATCTATGCCAGAGTCAATGACACCGACCAACTGCCATTGATTCGCAATAAGATTGAATAGATCGATTATGGCAAATGTTCTCCACACATCCGCTTCAATAAAGAGTATGTCCAGTTTACGTTCCCAGATTCCAGTTTTGACAGCTTTGCAATTTCTAATATCCGATGGCCAGAATCCTGAACTAAGTTAATCGGAAACCGGTAAACAGTTATGTACTTGGTTGATGACAAATCGATCAATTATGAAATCTTGTAAAATATAGAGCTTTAGAAATAATGAAAGCATCTATGGTCAAAGGCATTTACATTCTTTAACCACTTTGAGCGCTGACGATCTTTCTTCAAGAAGAGGTTTCTTCGAAAAGCTTTTGAGATCAACAGCTTTTTAGAAATGTGCTTACTTATGCTAGACCTAATGTAAATTCTACGCATATCATGATTCCCATTCCTTTAATGATCACTTAACATTTAGTCTACGTGAACGAAGATAACGTTAGCTCAAACAATTGGTCCATCAGTGCATGTAAGTACATAAGCATGTACTCAGGGTTAAGTACCTTATTTAGAAATATGTCTTTGTATAAGGCTCCACTACGCAATTGTCACCGCATACAGCCAAAATTTATACTCACCAAGACCCCCTGCAGCGAAGTTGACGACCGGAAGTCTGCCGAGTTCCGCTGTTTTCTGGAGAAGATCGAGAGGTACCCGAAGTTCCTTAGCGTATGCGTAGAGTTCTGTTGAGTCTAGCGCCTGGGCGATCTTTATCTGCTTGCTGATGGTACGTGCATGCCTCACTGCCTCCGATACATCACCTGGATTACATGAGGATAATCGGGGAGGGTTAATGATTATAGGTCCGAAATCTTCCAGACGTCTAAATGGCAATGTTTGTGGCAAGATAACGTGTGTACAGGGATTAGTCCCTTGGTAAAAAGAGGTTTTCTTTCAAGCAAAACAATTATTTATAAATAGGACAATTTGTCATGCAAATCCTACCATGTAGAATACGACGTTACATATCTAAAATTTGAAAATGTTGCATTGCACGTACACATTAATTCTAATTTTGCCACATATTTTAACCCTAACTAGGTGAGTAGGTTATTGTAAAAGTTACGCTTGAACTTTCAGCCACATGTGGTTTGATTTCTTCCTGGACTATACAACTCTGCAATAGTACTGTCGCTACAATGGGCGATAAAGTCTGCCAACGATAGCAAGGTAGGGACCAAAGAATCCCGAGATCTCGCGAGACCGAACTCAACTAACCTGTCCCTGCCTCCCCCTTGGTCCTGATCATGGCGGCCCCCTCCGAGATCCTCCTGAGGGCCTCCCCCAGGTCCCGGGCCCCACATACGAAGGGGACCTTGAACTGGTGCTTGTCGATGTGGTTTTCCTCGTCAGCGGGTGTCAACACTGTATGAGTCAGAACATGTTAAAGGTATTTACTGTATGAATGTATTTTTCAAACAACGTATGGGATCTACCATAATTTGGGCGTCATACAACTGTTAGTGGTCGAGGTTAAGAGTGATTTTCATAATATATTATTTACCTTTGATACGAACCCATATGTTATAAGTTTGGCATATATGACTCCAACAACTCACGGAGTGGCTCTTTAAGTAACAGGAATATAGGAATTGTTAATCCTCACCTGTAAAATATTTCACCTGGCTAAATTGAGAGGTTTTTCATATCACGATCACACGGGGGAGGAGAATAACAAATGACTGTCCGGTAAATCTTAAACAGTGTTGCAGCATGTATTTCGTTTACATGTAGTTAAGATTGGAAGCAACCACCTACAAATGTCATTCGTAAATGTCCTATTTTTCAGAAATGAGGCGGTGAACATGATAGAAAATTATTCCAAATCGGGTTTTTTTAAAGTGGAATGACCAATTGAGTTAGATAAGCATAACTGAACCAAAATCAAATAAATTTACTTTAAAACCATTCTTACTTAGCAATTATATGCCTCGGCCCTACCAGTCTCGCCTCCAATGTTTAAAAACGAATGGAGGGTAACTTTACTGACATGTACCTTCTGATTCGTCGATCATGTCCACTCCAAGTGACTCAAGAATCTGCGCCTCTGCGAAGTGACCGATTCTAGACTTTGCCATGACCGGGATGGTCACAGCATTAATAATATCTTTGATGATCTGAAAAACAAACATGAACTTGGATCAAAACCTGTCGGGAATTTTTAACGTCGTTTGTTAATTTTATAGTCTTGAGCAACACTTTGGGCCCTCAAATGCAATATTTTGGTTCTCTCGTTATGTCTTTTTCTTTTCACGAAATATCAAGATAAGAAATTCAAGTTTGAGTAAACGATTGATCATGGGGTTATTGCAACACTCCAATTCTGATGGTCCTTCTATTTTACGTTATACATGGATTCCATGTTTCATAAACACAAAAGCAACTTTTCATATATGACGTTAATGGATCCAGTCAATGGTAGAAAAAAAGAAATTCTCTCTCTGTATTCTCAATTCTGATTATTCTAAGTGAAAATGGCTATAGCCAATATCTTGAAACGGAGCGCTTGACAGTTAACAAGGCAGACATATTGCGGAAAATTCATTTTATTGACCGGTGGTTCCGAATCTAGAAATCAGCTTAATGAACTGTCTAAATAGCAAAAGGTACCTTCGGGTCTGTCATCCTAGCAACGCCGCCTTGACGTCGGATATCAGCCGGAACTCGCTCTAAAGCCATTACTGCGCATGCCTGGAATGAAATGACAATTACAACGTTTCTAGATTTCATGGCAAGGATAACAGTAGAAATGGTTTAACGAAGTCATCTATTGCACAATACACATGTTCTGCATCCTTTGAACATTTGTACTAAATCATTGAAATAAATATTACAGTTAGCAGTTATAAGTTTTGATAAATGCCAGTTAGCAGTTATAAGTTTTAATAAAGGACAGGTAGCAGTTATAAGTTTTGATCACACGTTATCCTGAAATATGGTAAGGGATCATGTGAAACTAAATCAAAGCATGAGATAAATACCCCGGCTTCTTCCGCTATTCTGGCCTCTTCCGGTGTAGTGACATCCATAATTATCCCCCCTTTTGCCATCTGAGCAAGTCCGGCCTTCACCTTGAATGTTCCTGTAGCGAATCGATGTCCAAATATGTTATAGATATTCAAACGTTTAATGGCAAGAGGACCTTTTAAACCGATATTGCACACAAATATATCATACCAATTTTTATTAAGTTTTATCTATGGTATTACACCATTTTGCCTATCTTCATCAATTCATGTAACTTACCTGTTTGTGGAAGTGTTTTCCCCGACCTGTCAACCACGAGGTTTGTGACACTGACTCCGTTACCTAAAGAAATAATTACAAACTCTTAAAAGGGTAAGTAAGACGTTTTTGACAGATTTTATTTGTTCAACTTTTCCCAAATAAACATGATAAATGCTTATTACCCAACCCATTTGTATTCGTAGATGAAAGGATCAACTATCAAGCAAAACCGGTCATTTCTATGTGAACACGTTTTGATTTTTTGTCAAAATTGGGCATAAGTCAATTTAAATCACGTTTGAAACAACAAGAAAAAAACATGGCTAAACGCATGGTATGGAGCTGCTGAATTGTTTTGAATTATGCATAAATTTCAAAGGTCTTTTTTCACAAAAACATTTCAAAATAAATTAAAAAATCGGGGTAATGATATCCTTTGACTGCGATCCATTCAACTTACCATTCATTTGAGACGTCATCTTGAGTTTCCCAGGGTCTGTAAAAACTTTGTTGATATGTCTTATCTGAAAGTCAAGAGTTCAAACATTTATTCAGCAAATATGAAACCCCTACATATGATCAACAACTTACTCAAAGAGAGTCATATAAGATGGATATAACCATCCAGTATTGGTGACTTTTTTATATTTTCATGGCAATAAATTGAAAGGGCAACTTATAACAACTTTTTAAAATTTTATTTCCTCAAATCTCACCGAAAAAGTATTAATTTTTTCAGGTACTCAAAACAAATTATTAACAAGACCGGTCATCCGTCGTCGTAGAGAAATATAGGCGGCAATTTTTGTGTGAACACCTTTTAATCATTCGAGGTAAGGAAAAGGATTCGCAAAGCTTAAACTATCGGTGCGAAGATTTAAAACTTCCTCTTTTGATGAAACAACATTGTTATGTAATTGGAAACATTTATTTTAGTTTCGTAGGATTACTTTATTTATCTAAAAAAAAGTGCTACTGTCCCCTTACAGTTTACTTCGAACCACTTTCGCCGTGTCAAAAAAGATATGTGATTCGTTTGATCATCCATATTACATGCATCCATACCCACTTGTCTATCTTTACGCGCCTACGCGCAAGAAAAAAAGATACTAGCTGAAAATGTTGATATTTTGGATAAAGGATCGATTTTAAAAATATGAAATGGAACAGTGCACGCATGCATAACGAAACGTGATAAACGTGTCAAATTGGCAAATGGTAAATCTAATTTATTCTAAATAGTATAAATATCCACAAGAGATAAATGAATACATGTATAAATCATAACATATGAAACCACTGTTAGGGTAGGTACATAATTATAACAAGCACGGAACCATATTAAGTTGGATATCTATATCCATAATTCATGACGGAAAATACCAGCAGAATAGATAAATGATTTGATTGTAGATTATAAAAGGGGTAAAGGAAATGAAAGGGTTACTTAAGCAAGGAATCCCAATCTAAAACTTATATTTAGAGAAAACTTTATATTACTTTTAATAGATTTTTACGAATACGATGCGTCATTATTTCGTGGATTGCGTGACGGTGCACAAGAAGCATAGAAAGAATAAAAAATCCGTCAGGATACTAAAGATGAGGATAAAAGAATATTTAAACAACACGGCGGCTCATATAATAACAAGTAGAGAGGCCGCAACAACATAGTGACTTTGCACTCCAATAAAGTCCGTGAACATCAACTTGAACAAGCACAGAATCGATGGTAATGCATTGGATTTGAATAAAGTACTTTGCTTCATACCATCCTATGTTGAATATTAGAGGTAAATAAAAAATGATTTTGTAACAAATATTTAAACCATCATTCTACATGATGAATTGATAAGTTGAAAATATGTACATTTATACCATAGAAATTAGACAAATTCATACACAGTACCTGCAATTGTGACCACCAAGCTATGCTGTTGAAGTTTATCGCTGCCACTGTCTGTATCTCTCTGTCCCTCTCACTCTCTCTGAACCCCTCTCAAAAACACGGGGCTTTGTACTTGACAGGCCGATCACGTGACACTTACATCAGCTGTTTACCTTCTCACTTGCGCATACTTGATTTGACCGGGTTTCGAAATTTGCGCCGTATCTTACACATTGTATGTGTATAAATCCGAAGTAAGTCAAAATCCGACTACCACTGTGACGTTGTTCATTTTAGAGTTGACCTTTCTGTTGTAGAATTTCACCTACAAGGTAAGCACTATGAAAGATAACATGTAATCGTAATGTTGCATAACGATTCTGGCTTCTGTCGAGTGCTTTTGAAATGATGAAATCGTGCCACCTAAATGTAGGTGTTAATGAGTTAAGAATAAAGGTAATTGGTATGGTCTGATGTCATGAAATTTGAAGTCTGACATTTTTCATATTATCTTTTTATATGAAGGTTAAGGGTGATAGTGATACAAAGTTTCATGATAAAGCATTATTGAGAGCTATCTGTTTTGAGTTGCATGTGCCATAAGCTATCATCCATCTTATAATACTTTGGGTAAGATTAACATTTCAAAAGTGGACAAAACGGTAAGGGATATGAATAAATTTTGACTTATATATCTTATTGATTATCTTATTCCAACATCCTTAACGTATATTGGTCAGTATGTTTGATTTGATATTGAATCGTAATGTGGAAGAAAGGAATTGGGCTTGTGATCATAGCTACTTGCTTTTGTAGATGAATTAATTATGTTTCTGATGTAAATGGACCTTATTTTTACTGTTATTTTACAATAAATATGGGCGTTATATTTTATATGATATAGGAAGTGATTTTGCATAACTTTATTATGCCACGTTCTATAACCTTATTGTCTGTTTTTTAACTTTCTTTTGTTATTTACTAGCAAGGTAATCTACATGTACTTTGGCCTAGGGGCAGCCTTTTAAGATATTAAATGGTGACATTTTTCTAATTTGAAAGACATACAAGATGTCAAGGCTCATTTGCTAAACTTACAATTGAAGTTGCATATGAGAGAATGATTTCATGTAGGAAAAGTGTTTTCATAATTACTTTGAATAAATGACATTCTTTTAAATAAATGTACATAATATTGTGTTTTGATAGAATCTTGTAAGATCTTTTGATTTTGAAATTGAGGTAAGCAAATCTTTTTATATTTAGCCTTATCTATGGTGTTGTTACATAAAAAAAGTTATTTTTATCCTGAACTATAGCTTAAAAAAAGGAGAGGTTGGAACATAGAATGTTGGTGAAGAAAACATCATATATCTTCTTTTATGTGATCGTTAAGTTTATAACACAAAAAATGGATTCAATGTTTGCATCATCTCGTTTGTGCTTGACCTTTGACCTTCTCTGTGTGTACCAGCACCAGTTTCATCATAAAAGCTTTTAGATATTTGATATTTCATTGGAGCAAATCTTTTTTACTTTGAATTTTAATTCAAATTTAGATCACCATACTTAAATTAACTAAGTATTGTATACAAAACAGACTCAGTGACAATTCAAAGGATTTGAAAGGAATAAATGCTGAATCTCTACCATCTAATTTTAACATAACAAGAAAATTCGGTATTACATAAGTCTATAAAACATAATGAAAAGGCATCATTGACACTACAAAAAGCTTGATATCCTTATCAGATATGAGGTAACACTTTCATTGTTGAGAAAAGATAAGTTATCTTCTTATCGTTTATTGACCGAAAAAAACACGTGTTGTCCAAACTTTCTTATATAACCATGTGTTTCATAAGTTTTCATTTACATAAGCCTGTTTCATAAGCACACTGTTTATCACAGTTGTCGCATGGTATGATAGGCACGTCACGGATGACTGCTTTTGTGCGAGCCTTTCTATGTACATAGCTTACTGTGGAATGATTAGACCTTGTCCTCATAATAACATGCTTCCCTGTCATTAGTGTTTATCATCCTAATATAAGGACGAGGTAGGCATTTGTAAGAAACATAACGGGGAAAATCTCCGTGTCTTTGTGACCCCACAAGGTTACTTTAAGATACCCATCGTAAGTTTGTTTTGTGGTGACCTCTTGTTGTCAAACTTTACAAATTGTGTCTTTTCTTGAAAAGTAGTGACTGTTGTTAAACGTATCGTTTAAAAGGTAATCGGTTCGGTATGGTTATCACAGATGTATAAAACCTTATACTGCTCGAATAGTAGACAAACGTAGTTTAATAATTTTTTTAAAAGCATGTAGAAGAAAAGAATCGAATTGAAAGTGTTTGAAACGTTACATAACTAGTATTCATGTAATTGTTACGTATGATTGTTTGATTTGCGTGAGACGTTTTGAATGAAAATCGCCATAAATCCTAGTCGCTTTTAGTCATGTAAAAATAATGCGTACCTATGGAGTGTTTGTTATTTTTTTTCCACACACAACGTGAATGCGTAATTCGCGTGAAATGTAAGAAATAAGGTTATTCCTATGATGATGGTATAACATAAAAACAGCCATTGTTTAAAAGTATTTTTTTGCCAATAAATCATATGAATATAAGTTTATTTCAACATCCCTGATATACGATTACATAACAACACATCTATTGAATCAAGGGGAGATGATATATATGAAAAAGTGGATGATTGAAAAATGCTGTTTCGTAGTTCTGAAAAAAATTCATAAGTTCATAAATCTTCGTGATTATTTTCTTATTTTTCTCAAATCCAAATTTTCAGAACTTGAGTTATGACAGGAGACGTCAAAACGAAAACAATGAAGTTTACGGTTGGAATCCTAGAGGTTCAAGGTGCCTTCCTTGAACACAAAATAGCGCTCCTTCAGGCTGCAAAAACGTTGCAAGAACACGTCGACGTTGACGTTATTGGTATTCGCAATGCGTCACACGTTACGTCAGATGTCAATGGCATCATTATACCTGGAGGCGAGAGTACAACTATCAGCCTCTTTCTGAGGAGAAACAAAATGGAGAACGTGTTAAGAGAATGGATAAATGACCGGAAACACGTGACCTGGGGCACATGCGCAGGCATGATTCTTCTGTCAAAGGATGTTGAGCACCAGAAGGAAGGTGGCCAGTCGACGGTAAGTTACCTATTTGGGTTTTGCTTTATTCTCTTATCTGTACAATCTCTTAATTTGTACAATCACTCGATACCCAAATCTAATATAAAAAATCAACCGTGTTCCGAAGAAAAAAAGATTCCTTTTTTTCGGAGATACGAACTCATCCTTGATAGGTTTCCTCAAATGTAGAGAAAATATTTTGAAACTTTATATTCCTCGGAACACGCTCGAGGCCCCAAACTCTTAAATATGGACGTAACACGAATTATATCAATAAACCCTGTGTAAATGATAAATTTTCGATTACCATTCTATATGTTTTTGTACTCTTTTTCTCCACTGATTTAGAATACTGGAGTAACTTTTAGGTTATGTGAACTTAATTCAGGACATATGGTATTTAGACTTTTATAACCGATTGAAAAATGTGTGCAATATGCTGTGCCACTTTAAAGAGCCACTCCGTGAGTTGTTGGGAGTCATATATGCCAAACTTAATCAGTGGTGTCATTTGATCGCGAAGTATCGAATGTTACCAAATGGACACATTTTAAAGCTTGTTGGCTTTTTACGGTGACAATATGAAGGTTGAACGTCGCAATTATGATCCAAAAAAAAGGACAGTCAAATAGTCAAACGTAAATTTGGAGACTTATCTAAAAGATCCAGGAGGGCAGTTAGGACTTGATAGCGTTTGTTAGGTCATATAACTACTATCCATGTATATTGGACGTGATATCTACACCTCTGTGCATCTATTGTTTTTAGATTTTCATGGAAAACCAGTATTTGTCATATATATGTCTTTTGGACATGAAAAGTTAAGATGTGTTGATGTTATATCTTCACATATCACATTTATGGTTCGTATCAAAGGTTAATAATATGTTATGAAAATCACGGAGTGGCTCTTTAAGCCTGATAGGATAGGTTTTCAAGGTGTCAGTAAATTCGTGAAAATGCTTATTCTGTCCTGTTATCATAAGTTAGGTAAATTGTGCTTGTTATCCATTGCAATGAACATGGTCACGTATTAGATATTATTATATTAGAATATTTTATTACAATGAATAAATCATTTTACAATTTAATTTTGTGAGTTTCTCACTGAAGTAAACAGCATATTTATTCCTCAGCTTGGCGTTATGGATACCTTGGTCTCCAGGAACTATTTTGGCAGACAAATCAACAGCTTTGAAGCAGATCTAACCCTCAAAAAACAGGAACTTCTTGTAAACAATGACACATTCCGCGGTGTATTCATTCGCGCACCGGCTGTTATCAAAACAACTAGTCCTGATGTTGAAGTGCTCTCTACATTGGGCGATGAAAACTCTGAATCGGTAATCGTTGCGTGTCGTCAAGGAAACGTCATGGTAACAGCGTTCCATCCGGAACTTACCGAAGATACACGATGGCATCGGTACTTCCTGCGCATGCTCATAGAAAATAAAACATGATGGAACACGTAACTCCTAAAATAACTGTTGTCGAAATTGTTAGTTGTATAAATGAAGTGTTCATGTAATAAAAAAAATGATTGTATGATCGTCATTGATGAGTAGACGAACTGTTATTGTTTATTCCATGAATGGCGTGACGTTGTACATTTCAGACCTGCATCAATGACATCGGCAAAGTGTTTGTTGTAAGATAGTGATTATTACTATGACATACATGTATGCATTTCGCATAACCATTCAGCTATTGTTCATCAAATTTACAAATAAAATAGTACGTATTTCAAATGAAAACATAATCTCTCTGTGTTGTAAGTATATTCAAATGGCGTTTCATCTGAATACATTACGATCGTGTCATCGAGGGTATTCGTAGAGCTTGTTCCATCTTCTATTGCAAGACGTAATTACCGTTAGTCTCAAACAGTGGGCAGTGTAAGCCTTACTTTGTGTCCTCGCTTTTGGGTATAGCATCAGCGTGCAGGACATTTCATAGTCCAATTAAAGATCTCCGTGAGGCTACTATACTAAGCGCCGATGTGGTCATTGCTCTCAAACCACGTATTATGGCGCAACGGTGCAAGACTTAAAGTGCCAGTCAGAGAGACTTGTTCGATCTTTTTATTTGGGGAAGCTAGTCCTGTATGATAGGAATTTTAATTTTCAATCCATATATACATTATTAAACAATCTTCTGAACTAATAATAGCTGCTGTAATTTTTTCAAAAATTATTATCAAAAGGTAACATAGTTTAGAATAGATTTTGGTTATGAATGGTTTCTGTGATTGACTTTTAATCCTTGTCTCGATCATGGATTCATAACAAGTTCATCATTCCTCGTACCTAGTATAGTCTACATAAAACCCTTACTATGTTTGTGCAGTATATTTACTGTAATGCTTTCAAAGTCAGATAGAACCCACGCTCTTATCTTTAGAAAAACTACCTTGGTCCAGATAGTAAGATACCGAAAAACTTTATCTCCACTAACTCTTTGCATTTTGTGTACGATGTTAACTAAGATACGGGAGCTTAAAAGCTATACTGTTTTTTGTCTTTATGGTGACACTAGTCAATGGTTTCAAAACTTTACATGAAACGTGTACGTTACAAACACGGTTTTCCTTTACAATAGTCAAGTTGTGTGCATTACTTAACATCAGCTTCGTTGGTTTATACTTCGTCATTTTGTTATTTTGTCACCATGAAAAATAACATGACTCTGAACATCAAGCTCTAGTCCGATAGTAGTCTAGGTAATAGTCTAATTACAGATTACTCACACACGGTATTAAACAAACTAATAGTGAGTGAGTTATTGCGTAATCAGACACGCTTCGGAAATACTGAACCACTAGTTGCGCAAAACATAGATAATCTAATTAATGAAACAAACCCATGTTCTAGAATATTCACGATTTATTGTCGCTATCCAATTAAAAGTCCAAATGTATCTTGTTTAAGGATAGCATCGATAAACTGGTCCCATTTTCGTTGCCACTTTGCCATAGCCCTTGCCTTCTCTGAATGCGTCATTGCACTATATCTGTAAAAGAAAGTAATAGTATAGATATTATTTACTGATAGTATTTAAGTAAAATGCAGTTTTCCGGGCTACTTTGCCAACAATTATGAACAACTTTTAGGTAGGTAGGTAGACAGGTAGGTAGGTAGGTAGGTGGATTTAAGGCCGACGTGTGGGCCAAAAATTAACAACTTTTATATGATGAAGAGGTTATCTCCCTTGTAGTATTCCGTTCGAAAAATCTTACATCCCCTTGTTACGTTTGACAGTGCGCCAAATCGTTTTCACTGATATAGGAAGTTGAAAATAATTAGAATTTGATACATCATAAAATCATCATGATAATATCCCCTCCCCTACATTGATAGACTATAGGAGTCATTTAGTTTCGTAAAAGTTGTATCATGCACTCCCTAAATGTATAAACCACTATTTACTTGATTGAATTGATTGCCAGTTGCTTCAACACCGTCAGTCCAGCGTCCTCTGCAGTCATGGCCATATAGGCCATATAGAAGTCATGTGACAAGGGGAGAGCACCCCAGGCTGAGGGATCGTCACTGCTCACCACAACTGGGTAGTTCTCAGCAAACAGAGTTACCGCCCCGTGGTTTCGGAGATCTTCCACCAACTTTAAAACCTGCAAAGTATTTAAAATGTAGATTAGATTTAGAAATTAGATTAGAAAGTGATATCATTAAATCTCACTTATCATTTTTATTTAAATCGAAGTTTATCAAGATCGAGTCAGAAAGGGTCTGAATGTGAAGTATCTGGTAATAGCCGTTATATTCCCAAAATTGTATGACACGTGTGATTATAAGCTTTTACATTCGAGAATATACTCGTGTGAAGTTGTCCAAGCCTGACACTCATGCTCGAAATATGATATCCCTTACTTGATTTGAAATGGGATTCACTTCTATGGCAATGTCCTTCTCCTTGATCAGCTTCATGACTTCCGGGTGTTTATAGAGAGCGTACCCGTGTCCTATACGTGAAGCGTTGAGGAGCACAGCGTCCACCAGGTTCAGATCTACCTGGGTACCCTCCCAGTCTAAAAATATAGAAGAGATTTTAGTTTTTAGAATTTTTATTGATGACTGGTTAACGTTTGTTTCTGTAATGATGATCGTGATCAGACACGGTTAATTGTGGTCAACGACTTTAGTTTAAATTCTAATCTGCAATAACCTCCTTAAAACGTCCACTGGGTTCGAGCATCTGGGTATTAGTCTGTGTTTGTGATTCTGGATCATATTTTCTAAGCTCTCTTAGTGCTAAGTTTGTCTTAATCCAATGTAATGTATGGTACTCACGACTATCTTAGCACTAAGAGAGCTTCGAAAATCTAGGCCCTGTTACTTAGTGCAATATCGTCATCTGTTGAATGAATGGTAGAGTATTAATTCAGAACACCTGATCACAGTCCAAATTGAACTTGTTTCCATGGAAACAGAACCCTTTTTATCAGATTTCTGAAAATACCATAAGGCACCAATTTAGAAGTTAACAAAAAAACTCATGTGACCATAAAACAGAAAAGAAAAAAATCTGATTTTCAGAACTTTGACAATATTAAAAGGCATCGATATCACTCCAGTAGCTGGCTAATACTCATGCTAAGTTCAGAAAGATTTGATGATTGGTTTTGACGCTCTGCTCCGGGAATCAAGTTATCCATGTACATAGTCCAAATTGTTTCCAAGGGGAAAATTAGAAAATATTAAATAGCACAATGTCAGTAGGTGGGTGAATTACATGCAGTTGTTGAGCGGTTTTGGAATTCTCCGGGAACGAAATGATTACGGACGGATATACTGACAGATCGGTGACTATATCCTACGGTTAACATATCGATGGGATAAAAAGAATGGTAAATCATTGTGTGGAGCACAGTGGTGTAGTGGTTAGCGTGCTGGCCTCTCTCGCCGACGACTCGGGTTCGAATCCGAATCCGACACCAAAAATTTGTGACATGGGTCCAAAACTGTGTTGTGTCCTTAGGCAAGGCTCTTCATCCACATTGCACTCAGTCCACCCAGCTGTTCAAATGGGTATCTGTATATAGGGATGTACGGACCTATACGGTCGCGCTTAGCGCTAAGTAACTGCTATGAATGTACACTTCCCTCAAGGTAATGATGTAGATAGCGCTTTGAGCATGTCCTTGAACTTGGAAAAGGCGCCATATAAATATCCACATTACAATTGCTATAATAGTGTATACAGGGAGAATCAATAGTGTGTAATACATAGAAGAAATAAACACTTTTTAGTCCACAAACCTGTTTCTCCAGCGTGAAAGAAGTATGGTATATTCACAGGTGGGTCCAGCCTCGACGGATACAAAAGGTCATCGATGTAATAGGTCAAAGGTCGACCTGGCCCTTCTTGTCCAACCAGATCAAAGCCTTTCAAAATATCGCTGTATTTGGGATACAGTTGCATGTAAAACTTTAAGTCGTTGAGGATATCAGCTCTTGAGCTTTGCCTGTCATATAATAAATCTACATCTAGTAATGGAACATTGTACATCCTGAAATACAATGTATATTTTTTTTAAAAGTCATGACACTCACTAGTCTGTTCTTGATTGGCGTGTTCAAATGGCAAAAACGATAAGCCGACAATTTAGCACGAGGCTTAAAGAAATATGTAATAAGTGAACATGACCCAATATAAACCTAGATTGTAAAACATCTTTCCAAGTATCTGAAATTCTAGCTGTTTCGTTCTCTCTGACCTCATAAGCATTTTCAGTAGGTTGGACCTTAAGCAATGCTGAACTGAACTTTATTTTACACTTAGCTGCATATGAGGAACGTCATCAACGCAGCCAAGCAATTTAAGAAAGTCTCACTACTTTGCATAGAGTGCTCTAAACCGTATTTCTACAGTGCCCTAGCAAGGCCTTACAACATCACTGTACCATATATACATATAAACTGTAACTTTGGCATATCAAGTTTATTTTAATTGAAAATTCAGAAATGAAATCAGTCATACTTATGTCCGTTGAGTATGATCTTGACTCCGATGAAGTCTGGGTTATCCTTCACAAACTCGTTAGTGTATTCTCTATAGAGCTTTAGCTTATCTTCCTTCGTCTGGACGGTGCCATCTAGCTCGTACAGCTGAAAAGGACAAAGTTGAATGCAGATGATTTATTTTAACGACTTGTATAAACAGTTGTTAGTATCGCTATTAAAATGCGGAAAACCAATTACTGGATGTTGCCAGGTCATCGCTTTTTTAGCTTGGACGAAACAAAATCTTAATAAGCATGACATAGCAAAAGTAAGGCCACTCAGCTACATAAAACGTTTCAACAAGCATTCCACCCTAGTTCTTAATATTATTTATTTCTCTTATAGACCCACCAAAAGCGTCTACTGATGATATATGAACTCAATCAAGCGACAATGAATTATCTTTTAAAAGGATATATTTAACTTACAACTAACATACCTTTCGTATTCAAAGAAACGCTCATAAAATCTCACCGGAGATAAAGATCCCCTTATCTCGAGGTATTGCACATTATCGTCAAGGAACTCTTGCATGACGTGAAAGTAGTAATCTCTGAACATTGGGGCGTAGCGATACAGGCCATGGATGAAAGGGAAAAAGTTATCGAATTTTTTCCACACGTCGTTCAGGGTCACATAGACCGAGTCTGGATCATCTACCACGATACTGGCGTTGTTGTACAAACTGAAAGTTGAAAGGGAAAGGTGAAACAACTTATGAAACTAAACGATCTATTTAAAACTTATTCTCCATGTAAAGGAGAAGAAAGGACCTCATGGATATATTTTTTCAACATGTTAAGCATTCATTGTACACGATGAATTCACTGAGTTATGTCTTGTTGCATATGGACATGTATATCTAACGTGACAAAATTACAATTCTACTTAAAATGGAACAACTGTGATATTCGCACAACTATTTCTTACTGGAACGAATAATGATTCGCAATTGGTTTTTCACTAGTAAGCCGTAGTATTTGAACACAGAATATGGAGGAAGATATGATGTAACAAAACAACTGTGTAATGTTCACCTCACACGATCATTAAGAACTTCGCAATAATAACCACCTCAAATTCATTCAATAAAATAATGATAAGCAGAAGAACAAATAAATTTTGTGATTTTTTGCACAAAATTATTTCCAACACCAAATGAGTTATTGTTTTTCCGCAACTGCACTGATCACAATCTCAACTATGTACAACGAGTTTTATCAACCGCTGTGCACAAACCTATTAATTGTGTTTATCTATATCAATAACAACACTTCATTACTTACTATTGATCAAAGGTATCTGGATCCCCCGACTGGGCTCTCTGCTTCTGAACGCTCTCCCACTGACAAGCTGTGCATTTTTAAAAATCTAATTAAAAAGTCATATCGATCTCATACATTTCCATTTTCCTAACAAGCCTATACTCTTAATCTCTGGCTTGCTGCATTTCATCATGTTTTACTTCAAACTCTTCAGCCTCCTTAACCTTAACTTGACAGTTCGTTCAGCGTTTAAACTACGAATATGGATGTCATGCAGCAAGACTTCAAGAAGTCGGTTGTTGTTACGAGCCCGAGCTATGCCTTGCGGGGGTGATGGCCTAAATGAATTTGCGAGAGTTGAATATCAATTCATATCCAAATCAACGTTACTATTCAATTCATAAATTCTTTCCCAAATGCTAAAGAATTATGATATTGGGAAAAAGGTATAATTCGACTAAAAATGTGTAATGTATAGTTTTAACCTATATACCTCTCGCAGCGAGTTCTTTATGTGAAAACTAAATAACTGATTTTGTGAGAGAATGGGATTTTACCAGATGAATCTATTTTGAAGCTGAAAGAAAAATATCACATAAATGATTAAGTGTGGCATTGCCATTTTCAAGTTAAATATGAAGTCCCTATGAAAATATGTTCAGAGTAATATCGAATTAACAACAATGAATATAAAGATAGACAAAGCGGGTAAATTTATTAAGAATGTTATACGATTATACCTTGAATTCAAGACAGGCCCATTTAAAAATTCGCACAACTCCATAGCAAAACCTAAGACATGCCGATGCTTACCGCACTTGAAACATGAAGCTAAATCAGAGGCTTCTTTTGTATTCTACTTTCGTTTTCAATTTTTTTTCAAGTTTATACCAATAGTTATTGTATTTCAAAATGTAGGTTATTGTAAATCTCATACGTTTTTTGCAACATTTTTTGTAAACAAATAGCTGATTAGGTTCGACGGTTTATAGCACTTACACGAATCACTTGGTTGTCCGTCAAAGAATTTAAATTCGATAACTCCGTCTGCGTTGAAACACATGTAAAGGTTTGGTCTGTAGGTGATGTTCTTTATCATCCACTCCAGGCTAGCAAGAGCAGAGATATGGGTGTGTAGTGCACCTCCTAAGTAATCATAAGAATAAGAAGAAAAGATTGAAAATAAAAAAGCACGATGAGAAGGAGAAAGATGCTGAAGATGACGATGTCACTGGTGTTACTGCTGTATGTATGTATGTATGTATGTATGCATGCATGCATGCACGCATGTATGTATGTATGTTTGTTTGTATGTTTGTATGTATGTATGTATGTATGTATGTACTTATGTTTGTTTAAGCGATTAAGATAGTCAATCTTTACTTATATATTTATGAGTTTACAAAACTGTTTTGTCATTGTTTTGGTGCAATAAAAGACATTAACCATTCTTCTATAGCAAGTGTTTCAGAATGTTTATTGCAGTTTCAAATTATCAAATTATCATTTATAGTCTTCATTAAACTGTGTTTTGCAATTCAGCTTCTTTTTACAAACTATGTCCTTTTTTTCCAAATTCTGTGGTACAGGTAAAGACACATTAGATATAGACAAAGACAGATATGCAACACATAAATAAAGTTACATACACGTATATATACTAGTACAATTCGATTTATATAATGACTGGACTATTTTCCAAGTAGTAAATGTAAAGTTGACCAGTACTTAAAAAACATTTCTTCAGTTTCTGTTGAAAAAAAACACATCTTGATAAATCGTCATTTTGTTCAATGTCACTTTTAAGATACTCTAACTTTGGTCTAAAAACATTTATGCTACATCTGTAAATATGCTGTTTGACCAGTAAAATGATTGCATTTATAGGATTATTGTTCATTTCTTTCATTCCCAAAATGATTGTTTTATTTGTAAATTCCAGTTTTAACTGTACAGAGTTTAACTATGATTCGATTTCATTCCATAATCTAAAAGATAGGTTCACATGCCAAAAAAAACATGATTGATTGTCTCTACTTCTTTTTCACAAAATGAACATAATGGTGATGATGTATATCCAATTTTATAAAGAAATTGTTTTGTTGGGAAAATATTGTGAATAATTCTATATTGCAACCATTTCAAGTCTGTGCTTCTCGTACATTTATTGGCAATAATATCAAATATTTCCAATCATTTTCTTCAAGGTCACTTTTTAGGATTTTTCCCATTTTGAATAGCATGGCATGCGGACAAATTTCAAATTTACAAAAGGAGCGTAGTTTTTTATTCCCAATTATGGCGTCAATCTTTGATACGTTGAATGGATAAATATGATTCGATAATTTTTTTCTTGAATTTCTTTATGTTCCGAGGTGATCGGGTATATGCCATTTTGGCTCTTTTCACTGATTCATAAGTTAGAAAGTAAGTCTTAATAGAAAACGTAGTGGGAAATTCTTCATATGTTAACAATCTAACTATGTCTTGACTGTGGTTATATAAAGCAACTCTATAAATCTTATCTTCAAATACTAGTCCAAAGATTTATTTGAAAACAGTTATTTCTTTATGTGCACAAATTGTCTTTTCCCCCATTTTTCTGTATGAAATTAAAGTAAATAAATAGATTGAGTATACATTAATAAAACGTCTCTGCATTATATCGTCAGTAATCAGTAACGTAGTATCATATAGTAACGTTAATCAAATGATGCAATGTGTTTAGTTTCCTACTCATTATAGTATCGTCCTTGAGAGGCACTTCAGAAACTGATATGATGAAGATGAACATGATTTTATTGGTAACGCGACGTGACAATCTATATACCAACTCATGAGAAACACATGATAACTTCTCATTATAATACTTTCAATTTGATATAAAAACATTTTATTCATAAAGAAAAGGATGGGGAACAAGTTATTCAACCTGAAATATCTTCTGCTTATATTACTTTCGAATATCAATCCCATGGCATTCATGTCATGTTTTTTAACTTTTTAACTTATATAATATTAGAAGTATTCGTCAAGTAAAATGATTGTGATATAGAATTATTGACAATCACCACATGAAAGTAGAGACTATTTCATCATTTTATCTTATTGTTCGTGACTCTTGACTCTTGACATTCATGAAAGGGAATGGCTGGGCTGTATTGTAACTGATAGTCCTATCATTTATCTTACAGCATGGCATAGGTGTTTGGTAAAACTCATTCATTTATGACATAGCCTGATTATTCTGTATAACTCTATAACTGTATAACTCTATAACTGTATAACTGACAATCATCTCATTACATTCATGACATTTCATGATTTTCTGATCAAATAACTGACAATCATCTCATTACATTCATGAAATAACTTGTTTCAAATAACTGACAATCATCTCATTACATTCATGAAATAAAATAACGATTATTAATAATAACTGACGATGCTGACATTATGTATATAAATCTTTTTGCCATCTGTCTAAGCACAAACACTAACACATGAATTCTTTATTAATATTCTTGAGAACTGAGGTTCTTTATTAATGAAATTGTATAAATTATCTTCACAAGCATTCCTTGTAAACATGATATTGTTCTAAATCAAATGATTTCTCACCTTTTGGCATCTGTTTGATGATCTGAAATACTTTACTTTTCTCTATGAGCTTCTTGGATCGAAAGAAATTGATGGAAGGTGGAAAGATTGTGCCATTGACTCTAGCAGATTCGAACTCAGATCTTTTAGCCCGTAACAATATGTCACTAACTCTCTTTTCTTTGGCGTTAAGAACAAGAGTTCCCCCGATCCTCTGTTTTTCGTCACTGGTTATAATCCTCTGTCGCGCCGCTTGGTACTCAGCGTCTGTGATGGCTAATATTCCTTCTGTCCATATCAAGGTTGACAGAATGTACACCATTAGACTTTTAGCAGTCCTCATTCTTAAACTGACCTGGAAAATAAAGCTAAATTAACTGAATATAGGCCAAAAAGATAACGTTAGATAATAAAACGTACACGTTTGCTTTACTTTGGAGTTTAGAGGTAACATACTTCCTTTACGGGTTCTTTCTATAGTCATTTAATCTGTTATTGATTTATAAATAACAAACATACAGTTTTTGTATCGTTCAAAGGCTCTGCTATGACTTTTCATTTCAGATGACCTTTTAATACTTTTAAATTATCTCTTTTGGTGACCCAATGACCCCAATTCCGTGTAACTTTGGAACAGTATTGACCGAAAAAGGTTACATGGGATTAAAAAATAGTCATTGTAGTTTCTGCAAAGATGTGTTTTGACAGAAAACGGTCCATCCTCCATTTGTACGAGTGTCTTGCAAAGGTAAAAATGTAAAAAAAAAGGGTTGATATTGAGGCTTAAATGACTCGAACCAATTTAAACATATGATTGCTTTTACATGACCAGCACATAATTCTCAACTGGAATGAGTGTTATTATGAGTTTGAGTTGTTGATTTAGGTGAAGAAATGGTTATATATCTATGAATAGACAAATAAACTACTTACCTATGTGTAATCATGAAATATTCTAACTGTAACAGCTTGCACTGTCAATACAGTGTACGATATATTTGAATGCAAAATGTGATTTATAATCAGAATATTGTATTTTATGTATGAGATATAACTGATGTTTCGTGATTAACTTAAATTGATTAATAAATAAATAATAAAAAATATAAAAAATTAGTAAAATTTATTTTTTTTGGATGCTTTTAAAAAATGCAAATTTATGTAACATCAAATTGTTGTGTGTTGTGTGTTAATTCAGGTGCTCATGGAGATTCGAGGTAAATATTCTGAGCTCGTGAACTTCGGGCAAACCGTTAAAGAGCCACTCCGTGAGTTGTTGGAGTCATATATGCCAAACTTAATCAGTGGTGTTATTTGATCGCGAAGTATCGACTGCTACCAAAAAGACACATTTTAAAGATTATTGTTTTTTTACAGTGACAATATAAAGGTAGAACGTCGAAATTATGATCGAAAACCGGACAGTGGCGCGCGTCAAATAGTCAAACGTAATTTTCGAAACTTATCTAAAACAGCCAGGAGGGCAGTTAGGAGTTGATAGTGTTTGTTAGGTTATATAACTAGTATCCATGTATATTGGACGTGATATATATATATATATATATATATATATATATATATATATATGTCTTTTGGTTCTATATCACCACATATGACATTTAGGTTCGTATCAAAGGTAAATAATATGTTATTAAAATCACAGAGTGGCCCTGCAACATCAGACTAATTTTTGTCAAATTTATATACAATGTAAGTTGTCCATTTTATTCCGGGTCGTGAAGTACTATGGCGGGTTATTTGTCTTGCATTGTGATAGTTGGGTATCAAAACTTGATTGGAAATGTAAATGCACGTGAAACCGATCCTGCTACATCAGCGTATTTGTCTCCGCCTAGCTCCATACGGGACTCATACATCTCTATGTCATCGTTGATGTTATATTTGATCTCACCAGATCACTTTGTAAAACAGCGATGAACACAGAAAGAACTCATATCCTGACTCTCTTAAACTAAAATCCCTGGAACTGAATAATGCAGTGCTGTTTATAATGTTAATACGTCTAAAACCCAGGTTGAATGATTAAGCATTTAGATCTGAAAAATGACTTTTCCCATGTTATGCCAACGTTAACAAATAAGCAAAGGTCAATCTAAAGATGTAGACGGTACACTACATTGAAGACAGCATAACCCCTATAGTATATATATATATATATATATTTGAAATACAGTCATCATTAAAATTATATCTACATCAAGTGTCGTCTGAAGTATTTTTAAGTCCCGTTAATATGATCCAAGATAATGGCCAAAAGGTGATATATATAGTCACATGTATGTGTGTGTGTGCGTGGGTGTGTGTGTGTGTGTGTGTTTGTAAAACTCGGTTGCATTTAACAACAACTCATGCCGACTCACCTCTTCCTATAGTGTGTGCACAATCCATCAATGTTATATTTTGAATCCTTGATATATTCCGCCCCTTGCAGTTAATGGCGTTTAATTGATTTCTCGCTCAAAACATTTTCAAATTAAAAAGCCTATTGTCAACAAATTCGATTAATGAAAACTACATATAAACATACAGGGCATAGGTGAAAGAAAACATGAAATGAATAATTATCCAGCTGTCGTTCGTATCCCTCTATGATAACTTGCCGTCTGTTAATAAGGATTGGGTAGTTATAGTTCATTTCTAAGTATCTTATTGAGAGAAAATATTTTGTCGATTTCCATATTAATTACCTATTTTTTAATTACAAAAGTTAAGAGTGTATGCTGTTTGGTATGAACATGTAAATGGAACATTTTTGGGCTGCGACAGAAAGTTCATTTGTAAGTTTGTTGAATTCAGCCGCCAGGTGTTGGTTTGAACTCACTAACGCCCGCAATATTTTGTACATATGAATAATGCACGGGCCATGCATATCTTTCAATATTACTGAGCACAAACAAATAGTCAGTAACGGTTCAATACAATAGCAATGCGTATGATGTGTATATTAGAAATGGGTGAAAAATGACATTTGATAATTGCTATTTTTGAAATGAACATTCGTGTTGTTTGCACTGCTTATTATTACATTCATTGCTTCATATTGTAGGTTGATAATCTATTCCTTCTGTCTCATTTCATCATGATATTTGCTTGCAAGATCAAGTTCAGTTCTTATATCTGGTCTGTTTTATAAATTTAGCACTTTTTGAGCCACAACAGATGAAAAATGGGAATGGGAAGTCCATATTTTAAAAAAAAAAACAAAAGTACGAGAGTATTTACAATTTATTGTGACTATCCAATCAGAAATCCGTGAGTGCCCTGTTTAAGTATGGCATCGATGAATATGTCCCATTTCCGTTGCCACTTCGCCATTGCCCCTGCTTTCTCTGACTGCGTCATTGCACTGTATCTGTAAAAGAAAGCAACAGTTCATATCAACCAGTCAAACTGCAGTCAGACAGCGACCAACCGCGAGAGCATCGCCCTAGTTTAAACGTACTGGTCACATGTTTAAACCCCTTAAAAATTCGGCTTTGGCTAGAATACATATTGTTATGTTTACTTCGAGCCAGCGCTTTATTTTGTACCCGCTAACTAGCGCAGGGAAGGCAGTTGTCCCTCCCCCATGTTTCAGAGAGGTTTGAGAGGCTCGTGATAAATTGTGTAACCTTATCTCATATTTACGCAAATCTCCTTTATACAAATATATTCACTCGTTTCGTAAATTTATGAAACCTTCACTCGGGAAAAAATTATTTACTTGATTGAATTGATTGCCAGTTGCTTCAACACCGTCAGTCCAGCGTCCTCTGCAGTCATGGCCATATAGGCCATATAGAAGTCATGTGACAAGGGGAGAGCACCCCAGGCTGAGGGATCGTCACTGCTCACCACAAGCGGGTAGTTCTCAGCAAACAGCGTTACCGCCCCGTGGTTTCGGAGATCTTCCACCAACTTTAAAACCTACAAAGTAAAGAAGATTTAGAAATTGTGAAGATTCTTAGAGTAATGTTGATTGAAGAGGTTCCACGGCCAAATGATTTCATAAATTCATAAATGACCTGCCACAGTGATTAAAATCCACCATGTTCCGAGGAATGCAAACTTCAAAATATTGACTCGAGATACGAACTCCTTCCAAAAGTGGGGTTCTCTCAACTCGATATGACCACAGCCCCATTGGTCGCATGTTCTGGCGTCAGCTCAGCTAGCCAACTGCAAAGACTCCGGCAAAAATCTTTGGTATCAGTAGATAGGCTCAAGAACTTCATGTGAACTGTTCTTTCAACATGAGCCGCTAACTTTCTTTTGAAATGCGATCATATGTTTGGTGATCTAATGACAAGGTTTTGCGTGCACTAAACTGTAACAAAAAATGCGCCAGCATAGGCTGCTTTTAAGCTGAGTAGAGAGGAAAACCCTTGTTGGAACTCGGTTGAGCAGATATTCTTAAACTATTATTCCTCAGAACACGGTTGAATTTAATCGGACTGATTTACTTGAGTTACTTGCGGTGGAAATCAAATTTTATATTTTGACAGGTGTTACTAAATGATGATACGACTGATAGCAGCCTATTGAAATAACCGTTAAAATATTGTTAGTCTAACCATAAACCATATGTGTATTTATATATCTTTGGTCAGGCCATCATAAATTTCCGCGAAGTTCCTTTTTTATTGTCTGTGATGGATAAGATAATAAACAAATATATGTCGCATTTGTTCGAGTACTATCATCCCTTACTTGATTTGAAATGGGATTCACTTCTATAGCAATGTCCTTCTCCTTGATCAGCTTCATGACTTCCGGGTGTTTGTAGAGAGCGTACCCGTGTCCTATACGTGAAGTGTTGAGGAGCACAGCGTCCACCAGGTTCAGATCCACCTGGGTACCCTCCCAGTCTGAAAGAGAACGTCAAAATGCATCAAACAAATAGTCCCCAGAATTATGTGATAAACTTTGATAACATTAAATATCTCATTTTCTTGCAGTTTCAAAAGCAAATTGACATTTATAAGGACGCCGCGCGTGCACTTGCCATTGAATATGCTCTTGTTGACTCTAGATGGTTTTTGATTATATATATTAAAATAGTAAAAAGAATGTTCAAACTGGAAATATATATTAGAAAGAATAAGATGAAGTTGAATTACATTTGGCGAATGTTAAAATATTGACTCTACTAACGTTACTTTGGATACTAACGTTCGCCAATTGCAATTCAACTTCATCTTCTTCTTTTTAATATATATCAAACAAATATATATCGCATATAATACTTGGCATTGAATTTTTCGTGTGCTGTAGTTTATGATCCTTAAATTTCACGATTATACAACGACGAAGAAATCTTTTACTGCACGTAATGGCAATTTAATTATTTCAATTTTCAAAATCTTGAAACAAAATAATCTGCAAAACAAATACAAGTTTGTAATAACAATTACATTTTGTTCCATTATAAACAATAGCTAATTCAAAATGTATTTTTATCAGAGGGTCAAAATAACTCATTAACTAGACCGATCATCCGTATAATAATCAACTATCAAGCAAAGACCTAAGGCGGCCATATTTGTGTGAACGCATTTTTATCATTTGAGGTATTGAAATGGATTCGCATAGCTTGATCGATCATGGAACGTTCGTTGATTAAAAGACATTGTCTTGCAATTGGTAACATTTATTTTGGTTTTTGTGAGATAATTATATTTATCTGAAAACACGTGTGACTGTCCCTTTTAGTTCAGCCACTAACCTGTTTCGCCTGCATGAAAGAAATATGGTATATTCACAGGTGGGTCTAGACTCGATGGGTACAAAAGGTCATCGATGTAATAGGTCAAAGGTCGACCGGGTCCTTCTTGTCCAACCAGATCAAAGCCTCTCAGGATATCGCTGTATTTAGGGTACGTCTTCATGTAGAACTTTAAGTCGTTAAGAACATAGGCTCTTGTACTATGCCTGTAAAAGAAATAAATATATTTATTACAAAATATGTATATTTTTAAAAAATGATTATATTGAAACTCTTGAGATACGAAAAGTATTGTTCATCATAAGTAATTACTTGTGTCCGTTAAAAATAGTTAAGCCTTGTTTTTCATGGACACATTATCCTCACATTCGCATAGGAAAGATATAATCAACACTGGGTTCACATATTGCATTCTACTTAATTAACATTCATTACTATTTCGGTTGTAAGTATTTTGTGATTACTGTTTGAAATATTAAAAACAATTGGTTTCGGGAATTTGCTCCTTTGAAAAGGTTTTCCTTGAGGTGCTATTTTTACTACATCAATGTAAAATTAAGTTGTAATTTTTAACATACCCGCTACTAAAATCTTTAAGGCAGAAAGAAGCGCACTTGTGAACAAAGCTTAACGTCAAATAATAAACCCCCAAGGTCTACAATGACTGTCTATATTGAAATTCCCAACTATATATCCGGAGGTTATAAAATGATATTTTTCATATCTTAGCCGTACGAGTACTTTAGCATCTCATGGTTATTAGGTATGCCTGCTTATTGACATTTTAAGGACTTGTTACTACTGAAACCATGTAAAACAAATTATATAATTTCTTGCTTTGTACGCAGATATTGCTAAGAAGATCTTAGTTGCTCGTTAGCAAAAATGCACAATGAATAAGTCACTAAACCTCTGATCAACGATCCTTAAGAGGTAATGTCATCGAGCCTGATGCGCTATAGCTATGAGCAAAGAAGAAGTTAGTAAGAGGTTTTAGACTTATGTGTGCA
This sequence comes from Phorcus lineatus, assembly GCA_921293015.1. NCBI lineage: Eukaryota > Metazoa > Mollusca > Gastropoda > Trochida > Trochidae > Phorcus > Phorcus lineatus. Next base: position 26,262,595 of record OV121096.1, on the reverse strand, counting down.
TGCTTAGATTTACCACTAAATAGGCTTTTAAAGACAAAAGATATTTCAAAAACGTCTGTGTGGTGGAATGAAAAGAAAAAACATCACAAGATCAGTTTTACTTTTCATTCCAAACTACCCTCAGGTGTTTGAAAAGTCCGTTTTCTCCCCTGGCTTTATTTATTTCCTGTAAGGGGGAATAACTCTAAACTACATTCCCATGAGCTGATATTGAAATGGATATGCAAAGGAATAAGAACACCGATAAGGAAATTTGAACCGGGCAGATCCTTGCTAATTCGACTGATATATGGTACCGGGCACACATATGGTAGCGGTGCCCCTGCATCTATCACATAAATAAAATACTCTACAATATTATCATTATAACTCATGTAGGACCTTTCATATCGTACTCCTAATATATTCAGAGCTGTATAAGAGTTGAACGTTTCTATTTTCGTGAAATATGAACACCATAATAGTGAGAATCGGAAATTGAAATAATCCACCTATAAATTTGGAAAATGACCCGAAGCCTACTTATATCCATTGAGGATGAACTTCATTCCGATGAAGTCTGGGTTATCCTTCACAAATTCTTTCGTATAGTCTCTGTACAGCTTCAACTTCTCTTCCTTAGTGTGGTAGGTGCCGTCAAGTTCATATAGCTTTAATAAAAGATAATAGAATCCATAAGATATAAAAGGTTTTTTATAATTATCATTAAAAGCCAACGTTACGTATCAAAAGACTAATTTGAAGGCCAGTAATGTTTATTCAAGCAGTACATGTTTCATATATACGATGAAAAAGAAATTGTCACCAAATCATTTATATCAATCAATATATGATTCAACCACAATTTCAGCAAAAGATAGTTTTGTTCTCACAGATCTGGCTTGTCATATTGAATTGACAACCAATACAGTTGTTAATAAAACGGTCTTCATAGGATAAAGATAGAATGATGTGCTTATAATGTAGAAATAGAAAATTTTCAAATGAAAGAATTGTATGCGTTATAACCACTGCAGTGTTTCACCAAATGAAACAATCATAAAATCTCACCGTAATAGAATATTTTCAAATGAAAGAATTGTATGCGTAATAACCACTGCAGTGTTTCACCAAATGAAACAATCATAAAATCTCACAGTAATAGAAAATTTTCAAATGAAAGAATTGTATGCGTTATAACCACTGCAGTGTTTCACCAAATGAAACACTCATAAAATCTCACCGTAATAGAATATTTTCAAATGAAAGAATTATATGCGTTATAACCACTACAGCATTTCAGCAAATGAAACACTCATAAAATCTCACCGGAGATAAAGAGCCTCTAATCTCGAGGTATTGCACATTATCGTCAAGGAACTCTTGCATGACGTGAAAGTAGTAATCTCTGAACATTGGGGCGTAGCGATACAGGCCATTAACAAAAGGGAAGAAATTGCCGAACTTCTTCCACACGTCGTTCAGGGTAACATAGGCCGAGTCTGGATCATCTACCACGATACTGGCGTTGTTGTACAAACTGAAACACAAAGGTGGAGTCTACCTTCCACGAGGGTCGAAGTTCATTTAAATTTGATCCCTGAATTCACTCAAGCCCGAAACGTTACCTCTTTAAAAGCGCGTTAAGATTTTAAAATAGATTAGTTAATACCTCTTTAATATCTAGCAAGGAGTTTTTCAGAGACTTGATGTAAGTCTTGAGGAAATTACACAGGAAACTCACTGTTTTGTCACATAATGCAATACTTGTTCTAAAGTATAAATGAGTTTTATGTATTATTATGTATTATAATGGTATCAAAGAAAAGAGGTTATAGTGAATCAAGAAATAATTCTTAGAGCGTGATTAAACCTACGCTGAAATCACATCTAAGTACTTATTCAATAATTGAACTTCTCATTTCACTAGGATAGAGTTGAAAAGACTGTATGAAATGAGCCATATCCGGAAGTTTGATAACTAAGTTTGGCAGGAACCGATTTAAAATCTTTTACCTTTGGATCATCTCTAACACATACATAATTTAACTTATAATTGCATATAATATTGCTATCAAAATCAACAACCATTCCTGCTGTTTAAGACATTCAAAACAAATTGACAAAGAAAGACTATTAGCGGGCAATAAAAGTAAACGCATTAGATATAGAAATGATATTTAATTAATTTACCATAGAATTCGCGTAAAAACACCTTTTTTTGCTACTGAATATCGCAAGCTTTGATCACACTCTCAATGAAAAGGGTTTAAAAGTAATGAAAGTAGTTATTACTTACTATTGATCAAAGGTGTCTGGGTCCCCCGATTGGGCCCTAAGCTTCTGAACGCTTTCCCACTGACAATCTGTATAATTAATCTTATAATGATCTTTTCTTAAACTTATTGATCAGGCATGTTAAAAATTGGCTACATTTTGTAAAGAAAAAATCATGTCAAATTTCACTGCAGCTGTGATACATAAGGCGAATACAAAAAAGGATTTTGAATGTTGCTCCCCAAAAGTCACTGAAGTCTCTTTCAAACCGCATAAAAACTCATATATAAGTATCAAACAGTCAAATGTACTTAATTGCTTGAGATACTTAAACTTACAAAGAATATGCAATTTGACTCCACAAGTTTGAAATACTCACACGAATCATTTGGCTGTTTGTGGAAGAACTTCACTCTGAGACTGCCGTACCGGTTGAAGCACATATAGAGGTTGGGTCTGTAGGTTACGTTCTTTATCAACCACTCCAAGTTAGCAAGAGCCGAATTATGGACGTGTAGTGCACCTCCTTTAATGGTAATGATAAAATCATATATAATATAATATATATAATAATAATAATAATAAACAATGAGTTTGGCATTGGCATTGGCATTGTCATGGCATTGATGACATTACATGATGGTGTTATTTAGTAACTGCAAGTAACCTCACAGCGTTGATGGCATTACATGATGGTGTTATTTAGTAACTGCAAGTAACCTCACAGCGTTGATGGCATTACTAGATGGTGTTATTCAGTAGATGCAAATAACCCAATGGCATTGATGACATTACATGATGGTGTTATTTAGTAGCTGCAAGTAAGCTCATGGCGTTGATGACATTAAATGATGGTGTTATTCAGTAAATGCAAATAACCCAATGAAATTGGTGACATTACTTGACGGTGTTATTTAGTAACTGCAAATAACCCAATGGCATTGATGACATTACATGATGGTGTTATTTAGTAGCTGCAAGTAAGCTCATGGCGTTGATGACATTAAATGATGGTGTTATTCAGTAAATGCAAATAACCCAATGAAATTGGTGACATTACTTGACGGTGTTATTTAGTAACTGCAAATAACCCAATGGCATTGATGACATTATATGATGGTGTTATTTAGTAGCTGCAAGTAACCTCATGGCATTGATGACATTACATGATGGTGTTATTTAGTAACTGCAAGTAAGCTCATGGCGTTGATGACATTAAATGATGGTGTTATTCAGTAAATGCAAATAACCCAATGAAATTGGTGACATTACTTGACGGTGTTATTTAGTAACTGCAAATAACCCAATGGCATTGATGACATTATATGATGGTGTTATTTAGTAGCTGCAAGTAAGCTCATGGCATTGATGACATTACATGATGGTGTTATTTAGTAACTGCAAGTAACTTCACAGCGTTGATGACATTAAATGATGGTGTTATTCAGTAAATGCAAATAACCCAATGAAATTGGTGACATTACTTGACGGTGTTATTTAGTAACTGCAAATAACCCAATGGCATTGATGACATTATATGATGGTGTTATTTAGTAGCTGCAAGTAAGCTCATGGCATTGATGACATTACATGATGGTGTAATTTAGTAACTGCAAGTAACCTCACAGCGTTGATGGCATTACATGATGGTGTTATTTAGTAGATGCAAATAACCCAATGGCATTGATGACATTATATGATGGTGTTATTCAGTAGCTGCAAGTAAGCTCATGGCATTGATGACATTACATGATGGTGTTATTTAGTAGCTGCAAGTAAGCTCATGGCATTGATGACATTACATGATGTTGTTATTTAGTAACTGCAAGTAACCTCACAGCGTTGATGGCATTACATGATGGTGTTATTTAGTAGATGCAAATAACCCAATGGCATTGATGACATTATATGATGGTGTTATTCAGTAGCTGCAAGTAAGCTCATGGCATTGATGACATTACATGATGGTGTTATTTAGTAACTGCAAGTAACCTCACAGCGTTGATGGCATTACATGATGGTGTTATTTAGTAGCTGCAAATAACCCAATGGCATTGATGACATTATATGATGGTGTTATTTAGTAGCTGCAAGTAAGCTCATGGCATTGATGACATTACATGATGGTGTTATTTAGTAACTGCAAGTAACCTCACAGCGTTGATGGCATTACATGATGGTGTTATTTAGTAGCTGCAAATAACCCAATGGCATTGATGACATTAAATGATGGTGTTATTTAGTAACTGCAAGTAACTTCACAGCGTTGATGACATTAAATGATGGTGTTATTCAGTAAATGCAAATAACCCAATGAAATTGGTGACATTACTTGACGGTGTTATTTAGTAGCTGCAAATAACCCAATGGCATTGATGACATTATATGATGGTGTTATTTAGTAGCTGCAAGTAAGCTCATGGCATTGATGACATTACATGATGGTGTTATTTAGTAACTGCAAGTAACCTCACAGCGTTGATGACATTAAATGATGGTGTTATTCAGTAAATGCAAATAACCCAATGAAATTGGTGACATTACTTGACGGTGTTATTTAGTAACTGCAAATAACCCAATGGCATTGATGACATTATATGATGGTGTTATTTAGTAACTGCAAGTAACCTCACAGCGTTGATGGCATTACATGATGGTGTTATTTAGTAGATGCAAATAACCCAATGAAATTGATGACATTACTTGATGGTGTTATTTAGTAACTGCAAATAAGCTCATGGTATTGATGACATTACTTGATGGTGTTATTAGTAACTACAAATCGCCTCACAGCGTTGATGACATGGTGTTATTAAGAAGCTGAAAATAACCCAATGGCATTGATGATATTACTAGATGGAGTTATTTATTTGGTTTATTGCTTATTGAATGCCCATGTTCTGAAGGCATGGGACTATAAAATAACCTAAAAAATTATAAACAATACATGACATGATAAATCATATTCAAGATCGATTAGCAGTATTCTCATATCCCTTGTTTTAACCATGGTATCATTGTTGTCAACTTTTTCATCTGTTTTGAATTAGTTATATATTGATATTGAAATGTTAACAACTATCAAATAATATATTAATGTTAGAATTTGTACTTTATCATTTTGTCCATGATGCATTATGTAGGTGTCAGCATTGCCATTAAAGCATACTTGTTTGTCAAAAAACCTAGCTGAATCCAAAATATTTTGATTTTTCTAATGAAGAAGAAGAAGAAGAAGAAGAAGAAGAAGTTTATTCAGTATTTGAGGCCTCAAGGTCAAGAGTACAATCATTTGAAATAATACATATCGTTTGCGGATGGACAGGTTAACATATGATTATAAAAGTTGTTTGGGTTTTTACTTAGGCAGGTTACCTTTTAGAAATATCGCCACCGATTTAATTACATTTACATTTGAATGTAAACTACAATAATGCTTCACCCATTGGCATCTGTTTGACGATCTTGAAGACTTTAATCTTTTCTATGAGCTTCTTGGATTGAAAGAAATTGATTGACGGTGGAAAGATGGTGTCATTGATTTTTCTGTGTGAAAACTAACAATTATTTCATAATGTTCGTGACATAACAAGTTTATTCTTTATAACTAACAATTATCGCATTGCATTCACGAAATATCATGATTATTCGATGTGATAACTAACATTCATCTCATTAAATCCATGTCATAACATTATCATTCTGTATGATAACTGATGATATTATACTATTACTCTTTAAGATCTTAACCAAAAGTATGTATTTCTATAGTTTAATTATAAATTGATTTTGTATGGATTTCGAACATTCCTTTACACGTGTATGCTTTGTAAACATTATTTTGTATAAATCAAATGATTTGTAAAGTTTCTCACCTTTTGGCATCTGTTTGATGATCTGAAATACTTTACTCTTCTCTATGAGCTTCTTGGATTTAAAGAAATTGATGGAAGGTGGAAAGATGGTACCATTGACTCTAGCAGATTCGAACTCTGATCTTTTAGCCTGTAACAAGATTTCATTAACTCTCTTTTCTTTGGCTTTAAGAACAAGAGATCCCCCGATCCTCTGTTTTTCGTCACTGGTAATAATCCCCTGTCGTGCTGTTTGGTACTCAGCGTCTGTGAAGGCGAATATTCCTTCTATCCATATTAGCATTGACAGAATGTACAACATTAGATGTTCAACAGTCCTCATTCTTAAACTGACCTGAAAGACAAGCTAGATGTACCGAATACAGGCCATAAAGATAGTTAGATAATAAAACGCATATGTTCCATTTACATATAGGTATAAACAGGAAACAGTTTAACTTTATCGGTTTTATCAAATTTAGAATTTTTTTTATAATTCAATAGATAAAACATACCAAACTTCTTCACTTTCACTGTATGATTAACTGTTTATTTTAGATCCCCAATAATTATAAGTATTCATTTTGTCTGTTTTATCTCTTTTGGTGACCCAATGACCCTTTTACCTGCTAACTTTGGAATAGCATTGACTGAGAAATGTTACAATGGGTTGACACTGTGATTGTATATAATGTCACACGTGTCGCATGTCAGAAAAAAGTCTTGTTTGGTTTCATTGCAAATCCTTCCAAAACTTATTACAACTTAGAAACGTATAAATATTCAGAACATGTAAGCTTTGTGATATGAATAAATAAGTAAGATGAATACCAGATTTGTCTTATTTGTGCATTTGATCAATTGTGCATCTTTTCAATATATCCATTCATTTATCAGAAAAATGTTCGACTCTTTTAAGCAGTAAAAATCAAATTATATTACAAAATCAAGGAGGATAGAACGAAAATGTCAGGACTCAATTATCAACTCATCTAATTGTGTCTGAAACTAATTATCTAATTATAAAACAGTACAGTATAGTATAAGTGTTAAGTCAAAGCGAATGAATATTGAAAGGAACTACCTACCAACGTGTAATTATTATACTATTAATAACAGCTTTCACTGTAAAGAAGAGAGACATGTTTGAATACATAATTTATTATTAATAAGAGTTTGCATTTTTGTATCATATTGAATAAATGTTCGATAATCAGATGGATATCTCTCGATATATTGTGTTCTGTAAACCTTGCAAACATGAAAATACATATTTACAAACAGGAGACGAACTTCAAAGAACACGACGTGTTGAGGTGATGACACATACGTCACAGCTCAAATATAAACTGACATTAAAGTTCATGAAAACGAAGAAAAAGATCAAAATATAGAACAGTTATCATTATATCGTTCCTACCTTTAACGGCTCTGTTCAACCAGCCATACAATGAGGTAACTGGTTTTGAAGTGAAGAGAAAAAGATGGAAAGTCATAGATATCCTTGCTTAAATTCTAAAATTTGAATAATTAAACGCACTAGTGCACGCCAATATTTCGTAAACACAACGAATGCACATATACTGCATATCTCTCGATATTAATCCTCACTCAAGTAATCTACCTCGTAAGTTATTTAACAAATATTTACGTATTTAGGTAGTAAAGTGGATTTTTAGAGGCCGGAAGTGTTTAATGTTACGTTACATTAAATCCGCATTAACGACGATATCGGAAATATTAAAATTTTTGTTCATAACCAGAAAAGCGGAAATGGCAGGCGCTATGGTCAATCTAGTAACAGTGCTAATACTGTGTTATTAAATCGGTTAATTTACAACATTTCTTTCATAAAACATATTCTATGATTTGTTCTCAGTTCAGAGTTTAGGTAAACTCAATAGCTGCACACAGTACTAGTTCAGCCGTTTCCAAGTGGCAATAATTTATCCGTTTTGTGCACAGCTAACCAGAGATTTTTATATGTCCAAGGCGACAGCGGCTGTCTTATAACGTCTACATTGTTGATTGCAGGTAAATTGTAAGGAATGTTTAGTATTTCATTGCATCGAAAGTAAGTTTAAGTGAATGCATAAGTCCTCGCAAACCTTAAAATAGCCAATTTAAAGTGTAAAAGCGTGCACTAGTGCCTTTAATATCAGTAAAAAGTATATAGAACAGATAAACGTTGCGGGACCAATGAAACGTTTTACGATGTTTCCATGAAATTGAGCGTATGAACAAAACTTACATAATGGTAAGCCGAATATGATAACAGCAGGCTGTGTACAAAGAACATTGTGCATAGCCCAAAGGTAACCTGGTCCCTCTACCTGTGATAATACATACCATCTTGATATAAGTAAAATACTCGGTGGCCTATTAAACAAAATCACCCAACGTCACCTTCTTTCTGTTTGCGACCCATCAATGTTCATTTTGACCTCTGGAAATAAATTCCGCCACTTCTCGTAAATTGCTTTGATGGGCGTTAAATTGAATTCTCGCTGAACAGAAGTGTTCGATTTAATACAATTTTTAATGATCAAGATAAAACTGAATGAAAACTTCAAATTATCAGGGTGAGGCTGAATGAAAAATGCACATTAATATCCAGCTGTCGTTCGTATCCTTCTTTGTGGACTTGCCGCCCGTCGATGACATTGATTTGGTAGTTATAACAAAAATGGGGTCAAATTAAAGTCATCGACATATGAAATTTGTCATCTATTGAACTTAAATTATGATTTTATGTGAATAATGTCGGTAAAAATCGATCGCATTTACAGTGCAAAACCCCTAAATTTGTCAAACTTGTGATTGATAAATCTTCAAAAAATGCAAAAATGGGGGAATCAAGTAACTTGGCTGTTGGTGCAAAGTCACGGGACTCAGGAGTAAAAAAGTAATCGTACTCGATGTTGGTCATTCCCAGAGTGGACAAAACACCTACAAACCATCAACTGTCACAACACGAAAACGTGTCGGAGAGAAACCTCTGAAAAATTACAAAAACTGTCAAACGATAGCAGCCTTGGAAGGATCGCCATAATTCCTGATTTTCGATGTGGTTTGTGTTTTCACAATGTAGACAAGAAGAAAAATAAGACAAGCCTAAACCAGCAAAACTAATGTTATATTTTCTGCATGAAGACTGATTCCGCTTGCTTAGACAACGCCAACGTAAAAGGTCAGTGACGTAATCGACGTCAAATGCTAAAGGTCTGTGTTGCGTTATGCACGTTAGTACCAGGAGACCATGGACAAGTGGAATCAAATCTTTTTTGACCGATCAACGGACACATACTGACCACTTAACTTTGACAAACGGCTTCTGTCGTTAGTCAGGGAAAACATTCAATTTCAAGGTTACAAGTGATTATAACGTTCAAAAGGCTTGTCACTTATTGACCAACTATTAATCTTCAAAAAACAACATGTTGGAGTCAAACATGCGCTCCCATTTAAGAACAAGCGTTAATAGAGGTTTGAAAGGAATACTGAAACAGTAGTATGATGATGAGATAAATCGTTTTCATTTTTCGCTAAGATAATATAGGTGCTGTCAACAGACTTGGACATATTCGGTTCTTAAATTACAATTTAAATGTTAAAGATTTGGTGAAAAGGTATTAAAAAAATAGAGTCCGAAATATTTGTTCTGGATCTCCACTGACTTTGAATTTCTAAAGCGCAAATAAGCTATGTCAGTTCAGGTTATGTCGGTTCAGTGTTCAGGAGATTGCTTGATTAGTACGACTTACTTAACCTCAAACTTCTAACGGTTTTCATTGTTTCATAAGAATTATAACAACTTATGACTTCCTTTTGCCTATTACAATTTCAAGAGCTTTTTGTGTTAGGTTTGAAAATGCAAATGCAACATTGTTTCGCTGCGATAGGAATTTTCTTAAGGATTGCTTATCTTTTCTGTACTCTCTGTTAAGGTTTATCTGAACACAGATGAGAAATCGCAGCCGGCAGCGTTTGTAGAATCTTGTAAATTGTAACATATGTTAAGCAGAGAGTGGTAGAAACAGAATGTATATTTTCTTAGGTTTACTCCGATAAAATAGAAATGTAGTACTTATCCAAACAACATTGCAAAATCAAGTGCCAGAGAACCCGGGGTGTTTTACATACGCATTCCGCATGGCTTGATGCTCTTAGTGAAGAAGTAAATCAGTTGAAACGCCTTAATGTATGTTCATTTTTTTTACTAGCTCTCGGTTCAAATGGTAGATTTTATTAACGCTTCGCATGAAAAGATAAATCTACATATTAATAATCACATTTTTTTTTACTTTTTCAATTTTCAATTAAATTATTTCTTGTCACATTACCATCCGCTTTAATAGATGTCTATTTTCAAATTATATGACTCGATTTGTTTAATATTAGCTGATGTCTCTGGGAATTGAAACAAAATAAACTTACATCAATGATACCGGTGTGCTCAATATGGCATTTTGGGGAGCGATATTCAATGTGAAATAATTGAGTTATATTGCATATAATATATACATATAGTATTTAGCATCCCCTGTTTCATAAACAAAAATTTGATGCATTAATTTTACTAAATTTATCACTCTTAACTTGAAAAACGTATATTATTTCTTCAGAGAAAGGTTATTCATGTTGACATTTTAGGAACTTATGACTTAAGTTCTCATGGCATTGGATATTTACCAAAAATAGCTATTGCCCTTGTGCCGAAACTACGCGATAAACTTTAGGTTTCTGATATCGTAAACAACATGTGTGCTACCAAGGTGTTACTCACACACAAAACACCCTTTACCTTGCAAAATTAGGGAGAAACTAGTTTAGATGTTATCATTTTTTCAATAATCAATGACATATGTTGACAAAAAGGCTATCATCGTTGGAATTTGATTTCAACCCGTTAATTAAATGCTTCTCTTTGCTTTGGAGGGCTTATTACACTTTAAACTGACCAGATCTTGCTTAAGGCCTTTCTTGACGTTTCATAGTGAAACATATCTGAACATAATAAGACACAGACAAAAACATCGGTCATAAGTGATCAGTGGGTCATTTTACTGATTTATATGCAAATTGAACGCAAAATTACGACTGTTTGACATTGATATGGGTACAAGAAACATCATAATTTGAACAATTAAGAGATAACATGCAAGTTTAGAGAAACAATTTGAAATAAACTCAGGATATACGGTATTTTTAATCTTAACTAAGCCTCATGAAAAATCATAAAACACACTCGCTGTCCCTTTAAGAGTATAACATGCAATATCCATGAAACCAGTTAGAATTTATCACATTACCCGACGGCGATACTAGGTTGACTATTACTCTCTAGGTATCGTTTCTTCATATACTGATTGAAAAATTTGAGGCAACACCAATATTACGAAACAAGGTGAACTTTCAGATGTGTGTTATATAGATGAGAACACGATAAAACATAATGCGTAAAGATTGCTGTTCAGTTCAAATTTTACAAGGGACTACAGTCCATCGCAATCAAAACTTAACGCCAAGACTTAAAACACTGATAAAGCGGCATTTTAGCAATGATTCAGTGTCATACGACAAATTTCCCAAAAGACAGAAGCAATCACAGTTGGCGGGATTCGAACCACGGACCTGAAGCCGAAGGCGCTAACCACTGCGCTACCCCGCCTCTACTCGTACTTGTGTATGATATATTAGAGAGTGAACATTAAACATTAATCTTCTTAACGCAGTTGGTAAATATCTTGTAGGGAATGAAGGAAGACGACAATCAGTGCTAGGTCACTCAATAACTACATGTTCTAAAGTTGAGCTTATGAAGATTCTAATGTTCTATCTTAATAACCTCAAAAGAGCATCTCATTACCCGAGTAAAGCAATTAACATTTGAAAATTGGACTCATTATCCGATTAAGCAAATGAGTGTCACCGGGTCAAAGCTCTCTCTAACATCAACTTTTTCAAGTGGGATAATCTGGGGTAAGTATTGCCCCGACCTACGTGATTGGCTCTTTTATCAATAAATGAGTCATTCCACTTGTTTGATGCCGACTCTACGAAGCATTTTGATTGCCTTGGTATCAAGAGTTTGATAAATACGATTTTAATGTCCTCTTTCGAATAAAAACAAAGGCTCTGGAACGATTGAAAGCACTCTTGGTATTCATCAATTAATGAAGTAGTAAATTTTCCTAAAATGAATCTTAACAACTAACAAGTAACTCCAATTTTGAAAACGGTTTAAATGAACATCTAAGGTTAACCAGTGTTTGAGTGAAGACAAAAATTAACTGTGTTCACTGAAGACAACGTTTAGGCTGTTTTGACCTAAAATCCCATTAAAGGGACACAGAGTATATTGTTGGAGTCAAAAATGTCAAACTTCATAAATGGTGTTATCCTAACGCTTATCAGTTCAGACAAGCACTGGTTGATAGTGAAAAGTAGGTCATTTAAGTAATTAACACGTAAATTGGACACATAAATTCGAATATATTCTGAAAATTTATAGGAACGTTTTCCGATCACCAGTGAAAACAAGAAAATATCATAATTTTCGCATTTTAGATATAAGGATTCAGGTTTAGAGAGGCGATTTTTTTTTAACACAGGTCATGTTATTTTGTCTCTTACTAAAGCCACAATAAAAATCAAGAAACGTTCTCTGTGTCACTTTAAATTTGAGAGATATATTTAAAAGTATTCAGATGGTGACATTTCAGACCAAAATCATCTGACCTTGACAAGTTGGCTATTCACCAATTCATGTAGATTTAATCATAAATGGAGTTTATGACCTTCAGCCTAGCTTGATGAAATTGTTAATGTAATGTTGCCTCACTGTTGCCTTGAATATTGTATCCTATTTTCTAATCATGAGTATAGTTATTATGTTGTATGTTCTGATGATTTCATCATTTTAAGTTGCTTTGCCGCGCCACATATATCAGCTTGTTTGCCAATCTGTTCCATTTAATGAATATAGTATGTTTAAACAGAAACAAGCGAACCAGGTCATTTAGTTTACTACAGTAGAACACGGATATAACGAACTCGGATATAGCGAACAATCGGATATAGCGAGAAAAAAATTAAGTCCCGTCAACATGATCCAAGATGATGGCCAAACGCGAATAGCGAACACCGGATATAGCGAACTAAATTCGTTGGTCCTTTGGAGTTCGTTATATCCTGTTCTACTGTATGTCTTTACGTTCTTAAGAGGGAGACGGAAATAGTTTTTAGGGCATGTCAATTGTGTCACCAAATATATAATATATTCCCATCGGGTAAGGTCTCGATGCGTCAATTGTTTTCTTTCGAGGACTTTCCATTTTGGAGAACAAGATGAGAAAAGGTTTTGTCAGAAAACTGGTTGAAGGTGTTGTGGTCTGCCTGTGTCGCAAGTAGTGTCTGATCTCAGAAACCAAGGGGCGATAACTCTGTTTGTTGACAAATCCCGGAACAACGTGACCTTTTGTGAAATGTTGTCTTACACATTACATTAAACACATTAAAAAGAATAACTTTATTAAACATGTGTACATCTTAAACATAACAATCACAACGAATTTATACATATACAATATATTTATAGAGTAAGTACAATTCAAATTGAAACAATACTTGTAGATGTATTGTTTGTTGTAAATTATTCTTCGACATTATATCAAAGGGGTGCAATAAGGTGCAACAATATAATTAAAAGGGTACATATAGGTAGAAAATAGCAATTAAAGTTTCATAAAATCTAGAGCATATTGTGGGACTGACATTCAATTGTGATTTTTAAAGTGACGCTTCTTTAATCAAACACCTAGTTTACAATATTTTTTGTTTTTGTGACACAAAAGTCTTTACTATGTCAAAAAAACTACAAATTGAAATTACTGAGTTTGATAAAAAAAATCTTTAATTATCACGGAAGACAAATCATCTTCAAATTTGAAATATGATAATTAATTAAAACATATAGATTAAAAACAATCAATATGATCAATAAGAACAAACAAATTAGATTTAATCAATCAAACAAGGGGTTAGTTTAATATAATAATTTGCTACAAGGAAGTTAGAATTATTTTAATTTGCCGTGTTTTTATAATTGATTATGACAAATTTTAAAAGAAAATTAATTTATGTCAAGTTTGGCATTTCAAAACCTTATACATTTCATGGAATTCTGACCTAAGTACATGGTGACACCAGTAGTTTATTTGTAAGAATTGAAGATTGAACAATTTGCCATGATAAGGGCAATCTTATTAGGCAACCCCTGAGTGAAAAGATTTTGCAAATGATTTTTAGTCATGGTTATCAAAATGAAGTGTCCTTTCAATACTCATCGCTTTTATTACGTGAATACAGCAAGTACATGACCAATTACATTATATCAGAACCACTCCGTGATTTTCATAACATATTATTTACCTTTGATACGAACCTAAATGTCATATGTGGTGATATAAAATAAAAACATCTTAACTTTTCATGTACAAAAGACATATATATGATAAATGCTGGTTTTCCATGAAAATTATAAAACAGCCGTATAAATGCACAGAGGTGTAGATATCACGTCCAATATACATGGATACTAGTTATATAATCTAACAAACGCTATCAACTCCTAACTGCCCTCATGGCTGTTTTAGATAAGTCTACAAAATTACGTTTAAATATTTGACGCGCTACTGTCCGGTTTTCGATCATAATATGCGACGTTCTAACATCATATTGTCACTGTAAGAAAACAATAAGCTTTAAAATGGGTTGGGTTTTTTTACAGTCGATACTTCGCGATCAAATGAAACCACTGATTTAGTTTGGCATATATGACTCCAGCAACTCACGGAGTGGCCCTTTAAGATGATATGAGACGCAAATATCCATAATCAGATTTTCGGTTGAGGACTTAGAGGATTTAGATCTCTTATAATAAAAAAAATCCTATATATTAAGCCCAAAGATCCACAATTTTCCAGATTTGATTCTATTTGATTTTACTTATTTCATTTAATATGAACACATATATCGTTAAAGCATCTAATTAGGCATAATGCAATCCCATTCAAACAAATCAAAATTGCCGTCATACGTTACGCATATCATCTGCGTGACTTAGTGCATCAATTTAAAGCTTATTTTAATGAGATTGGCAATAATGAAGCTAAGAATGTGTTGCGGAAAGACGTCAGCCTATGGGGAAAATATCCTGTGAGTAATGGGTAAAGAGAACATTGTTTATAAAGATATCCCACTGGCGTTTCCATTTGGCCATCGCTGTTGTCTTCTCCGCGTCTGTCAAGGCACTGAAACTAATGAAATAGACAACCAATAAGAAATATGTCTCCTTATATTGAACAATTATCTTGCTTCCTAAGTTAGGTAAATCGGCGAAATTCAATACAAATGTTTATGTTTTCTTAGGCTTTCCTTTGATTCGCTAACGGCTATTTCTTATCATACTACATTATAAATTCCCTCATCCCGGCATTGACAATATTATTCGTTTTTAAGAGTTTAGACATTTCCCTGGCTGGCGATATACAGGGGATACAAGGTTAATTCAGAGAAGATAAGCTATGAATTGTTGGAACGTCAAGGATATATACATTTTAGTGAAGGATATTCAACAGCATAACGTAAAGCATTTTATTCTTTCTAAATACAATTGGCTCTGTACCTAATCAAGCTATATTCTAATTTTGAAAACTTCTATTTGATAAAAACTGGTTTAATGTCCAGGTTGTCTCTACTAGGGAATTGAAGTTAATAATAAAATCAATGAACAATTGAATTTTAATTTTGCCAAACACGTCAATTCCTTTGCCCTGGAATGCTTCCATTATTGTAAGCTCCTACTGACTTATCGACGACACCAAACATTCTCTTACTTGATACCGAGGGTGATCACAGTCTTAATTACAAGAGTATAGGGTTATCATATTCGACATGGAGGGTGATCATCGATTGTTATACAAAATATTCAACGTTTTCTTCCTTGATGTGGAAGGTTATCCTAGTTATGAGTAACTCAAATATCTCCTACTTGGTGATCATAATTGTTCATTTAAGGAACACAAAACTCTCATTCTTGATACAGATGGTGATAATAATTTCTGATACAAGGAACAAAAATGCCTCCTACTTGATCCGGAGTTGATTATAATTATTCATACAAGGAACACAAAAATCTCATTCTTGATACGGAGAGTTAAAATAAATACTCAAACAAGAGATATAAACCTATCTTACTTGTTCCGCCGAGTTATCATTATTACTCATTCAAGACATACAAAATTATCATACTTTATACTGAGGGTGTTCAAAATTATTCATAATAACAACAATAATTTCTACTTCGATACCGAAGCTGATTATAAATTTCCCTGCAAAGGACACAAGGTTCTCTTACTTGATAGAGTTCATAGCCAGCTGTTTAAGAACCTTCAATCCGTCGTCTTCGCCTGCTAACGCCATGTAGGCCATGTAGAAGTCATGCGAGAGAGGCAGGGCGTTCCAGGCTGCAGGGTCGTCACTGCTCACTACCACAGGGTAATTCTCGGCGAACAGAGTTATCGCCCCGTGGTTCCGAAGATCCGAAACTAGTTTCAGAACCTGAAGAATACGATACTTGTGATCAGAGCATTCTTGGAGCATGATTACAAAAAAGTGCCTGTCACTTTTTGTTTGTCCGTTGATTGCAATTATCGAAATATCTCATCAACATTCAATATTTGAACTAACTTATACACATTATCATTGTAATTATCTTAATAGGTTCATACGAAGCCAACAACTGCAACTGATAGTGGAGCTTATGTTAGTTAGTAGTTACTTAGCAGGTGTCGAGTGACACAGTATCCATAACAGAATGTATCGGTACCTGCCATTTAGAAAGTGCTGATACGTTGGATTGCTTTACCACTGATTGCACTACCTACACAAGTTCAATTGCTTTTCCATCATTGGGGCAGTAGCACGTTTTTTAAATACTTTTTCCTTCAAAGTTTCTCCAATTAGTCTATGCTAAATGTATTACATTCAGAGGGTCAAAACATCTCACTACTAAACCCGATTATCAGTATATGTAGATGGTTTTATAAGCAATAACCAAACTCAACTGACGGCCTTTTTTGTGTGAACACATTAGGTAGGGAAATGGATTCGCATAGCTTGACCAACCATGGTACGCTGTTTATAAACTGCTTCTTTCCATTAAACTAATTGTCGTGCAATTCGAAACAATTAGTTTCGTTTTCTTGAGATCACTTTATTTTTATTTTCTTGTGCTACTGCCCCTTTAAAATAAGCCTTATTTATTCAAACATAAACTCCCTAATAAAATAACTTTAAATTTGTAATATTTTATGTGATATAAAATAAAAAGACTTCATAACAGTAAATAATTTCGGGAGATCTGAGGTAACTAGACTAACCAAAATTTTCAACTTCAGAAGGCTCCTTTAATTCGTTTCATGGTCTGAATGACTAAATTATCTGTATCTTACTACACAAAGTAATCTGCGTGAAGTACTTCAAAAATCACAATCTTATATAAGGAAACCACAGGAACTGGATACTGTAGGTAAAACGTAGGTAGAAAGCAGATGTAAAACACACACATTCTATAAAGTAAAGGACAGTCCTGCTGCATGACTATGTATCAAATAAAAGCCCTCAACACAGTCTAGGTCCTTATTCAGCAAGTCTAGATTTGACTGCATACACTTATGAAATTAAGATACCGAAGAAACGAATATAATGGTTGAAGGAACATTTAATGATTAAAATATTCACAAATTTGAGTCTAAGTGAAGGATTAAGGGCAGCTGCGCATTGCTGATCTAGACTCTAACGTATAGAGGGTGTAGGTGTTTTCATCAGCGTTAGATACCTAAGTTTCACTGACGACATCGTTCCTTTGAATGAATTCTACTTTATTAGCCGATGGGTACCATTACTTATTAAAATGCCCAACTTTTGATGATATAAGATTACTATATATATCGAAATATTACAGAAAATGGTCGCCTCTTGTAAAATTTAAAAAGTTGTTTACCGTAAATAACTACTCAATTGTAAAAAAAATATGTCACGTTATATTACAGTTATCAATAATACCATGAAAAGATAAATACTTAACTTTACAATGTTTGCTGTTAATAAGTGATCACTATTTCTTATTTACTTATGTTAAACTATTGATTGTAATGTTCCTGTACCACCAATGGTGGTTTGTTGGAATAAAATATTGATTGATTGATTTAACGTTATTTTAGGGTGGTGATTGACCCTGTGGATGTTCAGAAAACGAATAAGCTTACCTGATTGGAGATTGGGTTGACCTCCACAGCAATGCCTCTCTCCTTGATCAGTTTCAGCACACCGGGGTGTTTGTAGAGAGCGTACCCGTGTCCTATACGTGAACTGTTGAGAAGCACAGCGTCCACCAGGTTCATATCCACCTGGGTACCCTGCCAGTCTGAAAGTGAGATTCAAATGACATCAAACAAAAAGTCCACAAGAATTAAATGATAAACTAGTTCAGCGTTCCGATTTAAATTCATATTTTTAAAAACAATATGTTCAGTACCGAGGAACCCATTTTTCTTCTTCGCTAGAAACAAAGTTTGCTCTGGGTTGTCTTTTAGGTTGTGTAACTTGTGTTTTACGTACGCTTTAGTTTCAGAAAACAATCATGATTTTAACAAAGGCATGCTATAACGTCACCATTCGTCCAGGACAAATTAGTATGTACACTGACGGTCAAAAGAAAGTATACGTCGCTCATATTGATATGAATTTAAAACTTTTGATCGTACCAAATTTTTGTGATACTAAAAATGATGGCATGCCCTAATACACATGATACATATCGCAAACACGCAACTTGTGTTGCTGTATTTTTTAGAAACCGGAAAAATCTTGAATTCCGTTTAAAACAAATTGCATGAAATTAAGCGCATAGAATATGTATAAATCGATTTGCTGGATGCTGACATATCATAGCAGCTGAAAAAACACAAAAGGAATGGCAAGGTTGACCCAGGAACAACGAGAGAGAGAGAGAGACGACTCTTATTCACAGACGAAAGTCGCTTCTGTCTGTATCACAACGATGGAAAGCGGAGGGTGTACAGGTGCCGTGGTGAGCGTTTGACCGCTACATGTGTCCAAAATGTCCATCCTTACGTCGGTGGTAGTGTCCTGGTGTGGGGCGGTATCTGTGGTGACGTTAAAACGCAACTGGTCGTTATAAATTGAAATTTGAAAGCACATCAGTACATTCATTAACTTCTCCAACCAGTTGTGTTCCCTTTCATACAAGCAAAGGCCCAGGGAATCGTATACCAGCATGATAACGCCAGACCCCACATGGCATTGGCAACATTCAACATCCTACAACAGAACAGCGTCCATGTTCTCCAGTGGCATGCCCGTTCTCCCGACTTAAATCCCATTGAACACTTATGGAATCACTTGAACAGTCAGTCATGGGCCCGATCCCAAAAAACAGCAAAGGCTGGTTCATGCCCTTAGAGAAGAGTGGCAACGTATACCTAACGCCGTCATCCGACGTTTAACAACGTCGTTTAGGAGACGTGTCCGTGCATGTATTGACGTTGCAGGAGGTCACACACGTTATTGACAATAACAGAGAATGTTTGTGGTCTCACTGTTATTACTAGGGACAATTGAAATCATTGAAATTTGACCCCCTGCTTATTTAAATGAGACTGAAGAAAATTACTGGAGTGATCAAATGAAATCTGTTAGTGTGCATTATTGTCATTTGATTGTGCTATAAAATCATCTTCACGGCATTGAAATATCATCTTTTGTTTTTATGTTATGAGCATTGGAAGTTAACCTGTACTTTCTTTTGCCCTTGAGTTTATATAAAGGAGTGGATTATCAAATTCAAATATGAAACCATATTTCAGTCACTACTCTATCGTAACCCTGGTTTATGTTGTATGCAGCTTTTGAATGTACTACAAAATAATAGCTCACCTGTCTCCCCGGCGTGAAAGTAGTAAGGTATATTGATGGGGGGAGAATGTTGTGAGGGGTAGAGCAGGTCCTTCAGGTAGAAATGGAGGGGGTGACCTGTCCCCTCCTGCCCCACCAGGTCGAACCCCCGGAAAATGTCGGGGTACTTCTTGTGGAACCCTATCGCCTGCTGGAGGTTGTCCATAATGTTTGACACGGATTTCGATCTAGAGTGAAGGAAACGAGTAACAGATATTTTGCTGAATTTATGTTTATCTTTCAATTTGCGTTTTGAACTTCCATCAGTGCTATGCCATTCAGAGAGCCCGGCGTTTTATAATGACGTCATGGAACTTCAACTGATTTTTTAGGCTTCTCCAATAGATGTCAGGTTATTCATAACTATATTTAAACCTGGAAAAAAGTTTCAAACACCTGTTTCTCAATAAATGTCTTGACACAAAGTATTGTTTTTTCGAGATACAAGGATCTGATTCATATTTAGATTTAATTTAAATCTTTAATAAATACCAAATCGATAATTTAAAAGTAGTCAACGACGTAACCCTTGTAAAACAGCCGAATTTTATGGTTTGAAAAGGCTTTCTTGTAATAGCAATGTTTGATATAACTTCGACTGGTTACTGAAGGTAAAGAAGCAAGAAAGTCAGTAATAAGTGAAACCCCACTGAACACAAATGGCTACCCTAAACGTCTCCTCTTTTCCTTAAGAAGACGGTGTCCTTCCCAGTCTGATTAAAATCGACCGTGTTCCGAGGAATAAAAGTCTCAAAATATTGACTCTACCGAGATTCGAACTCTATATGTCTAGGGTTCCTTGTGGAGAGGATAGTCTACACATATAGAGTTCGAATCTCGGTAGAGTCAATATTTTGAAACTTTTATTCCTCGGAACACGGTCGATTTTAATCAGACTGGTGTCCTTCCCATGATGCTATTGGTTTCATTTCGTTTTGGTAATGCAGTTGTAAGACGAGTTCTAAATATAACTTGAAACCCCGAATGTGTTCATGTGGCATAAAGAAAAAAGGAGTATCTAAAGAAAACGTTAGTGTCGAAATAACTTCTTCCAGTAAATATGTGCCAGTCAGGAAAACTAAGTTTGGTGCTACGCGATCCTAACAGCTGTTGTCCGTTCATTTAAATTCAAATTTTAAAAGCGTTGTAAAATATAAATATGTTATATATGATACATCATCCAGGTAAATCATATTTTTTTTAATACAAAAGATACATAGATTTTGTTGTTAATGTGACATAGTTTTTCAAAAGTGTCAGTGTAAAGATAGGTATTCATTGTTGCTTACAAATGTCATTATACATATTGGTTCAGTATATATATATATAAGGTTACTCGTGATTTATGATCGAAAACTGGACAATGTATCGTGAGTTGCGCGGGCCGACTCTACTCCTATGTTTTATTTCTTTAAATATTCACCATTGTATATTATTTAATCAATAAATCCTTCAACAAACATTTTTTCACTCAAACCCGAGTCGCGTATCAATCGAAAGCTGCATGCCGCTATTTCAGTGTGTACACTTTTATTGCATTTTCCCCTTCTTCTTTAGTTTCCTAAGAAAATGTGCTGTAAAGTAACCGAACCGTCGCCATTGTGAAAATTTAAAAAGTTGTACATACAGAACATATCCTTGACTTCCTTAAAGTAACGCGCTCATTACGGTATATACAGTGTACATTTCACAAACCTGATGCCGCTTTGTATGATCTTGCATCCGATGAATGTTGGATTGGCTTGAAGGAACTGTTTGGTAAGATTCCGATAGATGTTTAACGTGTATTCAGCGTTGTAGTTAGTGCCCTCTAAATCGTATAGCTTCAAAATAGAAAATGAAAAACATACTGTGACAAGTATGAAAATAGTTTGAAAATGAAAAATATTATCACCGTCAAAAGTCCTAATCGGGCTTTATTGAAGGATCTTATGCCTTTAAGAGGAAATTCCTTTGGAAGATTGTCAGTAAATGTAAAGCAAATTTGCATCAATTAAAGAAGGCATAAAATTCTTATTGAAGACATTTATAAACTTTTACGCCAGTGTCATATTTGACGTCAATTGTGAATTGAACTATAGGGGTTGAATGAAGCAAACATTTAAGACAGTCAATGAAACAAGAAACATATTCCCCCAGCAGAGGGTACTCAACTTAACAATCTTCATATAACAATGATTATCTTCAAACTAAATCTACCCACGTAACCTCTGTAACAGGTAGGTTATATTTCCGGTTATTTCTTTTACGTGAAATTTGCAGTAGGGATAACGATCTGAGTTTTGATCAATCATATATCGTGTTATATATATTTCCGGCTGATGTATACCTTAATATGATTATGTGCGGATCGCACAATGTCCATGATTGCACAAATAACAACTCATCTGGGCATTATTGATCCATAATTGTTGTACATGTAACAGAGATAACTGGGGAAGAAATGACTTGAGTAATAAACCGTTGTCCTGCATGAATACTGTTTTTTCTCACCTTCGGTAGAAGAGCTCTTATTTCGATGTATTGCACCATGTCAGCTTGAAACTCTGCAAGTGCTTGAAGGAAATAATCGCGGAACACAGGCTCGTAGAGAAATAGACCATTCACCACTTGGAAATAACCACCAAACTTCTTCCAGACGTCATTGACAGTGACGTAAACGTCTTCAGGATTGTCGACAACGATGCTGATGTTCCCAATGAGACTGAAGGGGAAAAGGACTTCAGTAAGAATTATGTATCTGTAGCTCAACAGTGTTTGCATGATGAATGATTAAATCAGATCGAAAACTTGCATCTTTACGATACCCTTTTTCGTTCTTAAAAAGTGGATGCTCCTTATAATACGTTGCGATTCGATACCACACACTCAAACATTAAAGACATTGGTTACTATATTTTTGTCTGAACACAAAAAGATGCATTGAAATATGAAAACGTGCTTAATAAAGGTTAAACATAATTATCGTTCCCAAAAGCCCCGTAAATCCCCATGTGGTCATCCCCTTCCCACAAGACCGTTCCTTCTGGAGTTAGGTTTCCAAAGTGCGAGCTCAGCTCCACTAGAAGCGCTTGTAAAATCTCTTAATTGAAATAATCCATATTTTCTTGTCAAGACTTACTATTGATCAAAGGCTTTCACATCACCTGATGCTTCCCTCTGTGATTTGACTGTCTCCCACTTACAGTCTGAAAAATAGAAAATTACACAGGTTTTAAAATTTATCTATACATCTTACAGCGTAGCACAACGATGATTACAGTTTTAAATATTTGCATTGTTTCCTCCGACAATCTCATTAAAATGAAATCTAAAATGCTCCACTACATTACGCGTTTAGATCTCACCAGGCTCCGTTACGCGAGCCGTCAGGTTTACCTGGCTCTGACATAACTGAAATCAGCCAATCAGCGAGTTTGCCACGTATTCTACGGTGCATGCGAATCCTATTTTAATGGTACTCCAATGCTTTTCAGCACTCGGAAAACAAAATTCCCGACCGTATTCCGAATGTCGAGCTTCCTACATTTCCGAATGAATGTATTGAACGTTGCTTTCAATTAACCCTGCCTTGGTTAGTTTGTCACAAAAGTCAAATCGCAAGTAATCAAGTTATCTTTCGTAAAGCAATCTCTAAACATCTGAACGTAATGCTTTGATAATGTTTTAGTAGACCGGACCAATCAAAATGCTATTCCTGGAAACAGATACGTTGAATAAACGTTTCGTCTTTGAGTTTGTAATATCCGTTAAATACTCTTTAAATTCGTGGAAAGAAATAACCACTAACAAGTTGATAAAAGAAGAACACCAAAAAGGACACAAATACCAGTAAGAAGTTTCTTGTTAATTATATATCAGTCATGTTCCATGTACATATGCTATAGTGATATTGAACCTTGTTCCGTTAAAGACTGAGATGATATAACTATGTCCGTTTGATTTTGATAAAGATAAAGGACATATGCATGTTACTTCAACATGTTCTTTGTAATTTGAAAAGATTATATATAAGGGTTTCAACTGCTATGGAGATGTAAATACTTGAAATATCATTTATCGCCATCGAGGGTTTAGAATTGTGTTAGCTTGAAGTTATCTGCGTCAAGCCAATGAGATCAAGAGGTAAAATCGGAGGCAAAGGTAAACCTGACGGCTCGGGCAAAGGAGGGTTGGTAGATCTATAATCTGCGTAACGTAGTGCAGAAATACTAGATTGTATTTTAATGAGATTTGTCAGTTATTAGAATTGGTCTTTAGCTCAATAATCAAGTTAAGATTTATAAAATCATTCATAACTTACTTTTATCGACTGGTGGGGTTTTAAAGAAATACATGTTTAAAACCCCATTTTGGTCGTAGCACATGTAGCAGTTTGCCCGATAGGTGACAGTTTTGACAAGCCAATCTAGACTCGCTATCGAAGAATCGTGGGTATGCAGAGCTCCACCTGAAATAGATTACAGAACGTTAGAACTATATAG
Organism: Phorcus lineatus; assembly: GCA_921293015.1. Classification (NCBI taxonomy): domain Eukaryota; kingdom Metazoa; phylum Mollusca; class Gastropoda; order Trochida; family Trochidae; genus Phorcus; species Phorcus lineatus. The sequence goes on along the minus strand of OV121096.1, from coordinate 26,237,961 downwards.
CCATTGACTCTGTAGCTAATAGGTCTTTGCACGATTTATCACCGCAGGTTGAAGACTTTCGCATTAAAGTGAAGGTTGACAAGCTCCGGCATTTATACCAATTTAAATATCACTTTTAAAACCGTTTTAAGCCAATGAATAGCAAATTATGAAATCTAATTCTCAAATATCCCGATTTTCGAGTTCACTTGGTAGGATTTTGCGGTTTATTTAAAAAAATATTTATGAATATATTTTAAGCGCGAATCGCTGTCATGAAAATTACAGAGTGTCCCTTTAATGTTTGTTAATGCCCTAGTTCAGGCAGTGTGTCTCTTTTGGTAAAAAATTAAGACACAAAGGACGATTTATAAGGACAAGATAGAATAAGGGCGTAACGTTGTCCTTATCATTCCAGGATAATGTGAACGTTGAACAAACTAGCACAATCTTGCTTTCACAATTTTGTCCCGTTCCCATAATCTCCTTCACTGAGCGGATCTAATCATTTGTTTATTGATTAAAATTTGCTTTCACAATGTTGTCCTGTTCCCATAATCTCCTTCATTGAGCGGATCTAATTATTTGTTTATGGATTAAAATTAATTTTCGTTTGTCAAAGAACGGATTGTTCATATCATCCTGGTTGATGCATGTTCCTAGTAACGAAGAAGCAAGTAGTGAGACCTGGTCGTAATTACCAGGAAAATATTCAGTCTTGTTTTCATGTATAATACTATGATTTTCAAACGTTTTTCAACTTCAAAAAAAAGGAGGCCAACTCGTATCATCCTCGTTACTCCAGGGTGAACGTTCTGTAATTGTTGAAGATTTATCGGAGCAGTAATCTCGAAGAGATTTTAGATTCGACCATTTAGATCAGATTCAGTAGACTAAAGAGGTGCCATCCAAAAGACAGGGAGGTTAAAGTATCGTCAGTCCAATGTCTTGGTGCATGCCACCCGGTAAAAACAGCTTGAATAAAGTGGATCAGTGTCTCAGGATTCACAAAATATCAGTATCGTGAGCTGCCACCACGTGCCTGAATAACTGCAGCCACTCTTCTTGGTATACCCCTATCAAGGTTCCATAATTGTTCCATCGGTATCCGCTGCCACTCCTCCTGAAGAGCTGCCTCAAATTCCCAAAGTTTTGTGGAGGAGGATTCCCTCTTAGTGCCCGATAGTCCATGATGTCCCTAAAATGTTCGATTGGGTTAAAATCAGGAGACACTGCTGTTAGTCGTAGGAGAAGTCTCCCTAATCCATTACGGATCCCAAACCAAATGGTACTCTTTGCAAGACGTGTATTTCTATCTCCCATCAATAGCATCCAGGTGCAAACAACTTACGTAGGCCCAGTATATTCTCCTCTATGATGTTAGGTTCCACCTCTCTCAATGCTCATACCATGACGTACGCTTACGCTTGTGTTGATATGTGAGTTGTGGACGCTTGATGACCCTTTTGGCTCTTAATCCAGCAGCTTTGAAACCGACCTTAAACGCATTAGTGCACACCAATATTCCCTAAACACAGCGAACGCACAGATACTGCATATCTCTCGATATAACTATTGATGCGCACCAATGCATTTAAGCAAATATGAACGCTTTCAGTTAATAACGTTTATTTTGAAAGGCCGAAAGTGTTTAATGCAACGTTGCATTAAATCCGCGTGAAGTACGATATCGGAAATATTAAGATTTTGCTTACAACGGCAGCCTATTTGGTCAAATCTATTTACAATGCTTATACAATTTTATGAAATCGGTTTATTTACAACATTGCTGTAATAAACTATATTTCATCCTTTGTTCTAAGTTCAGAGTTAAGGTAAACTGAATAGCTGCACACATGATTACTAGTTCAGCCGTTTTGTGCACAGTTGACCATAGATTTTGTATATGTTCAAGCGGGGGTGGGGGATTTTACGGTGTTTGCTGTGTATACATATGTATGTTTTAAAACTTCAATCTTACTTTAATAACTCATAAATTGGTTGAAAACATTACTAAACTAATATTTGATGATGGACATCCCGAGTTTCATGTTGCTCAGTGTAAAGTTTTTATAAGGATCATTGTAATTTGAGTTTCCATGGACTTCTAAAGCAGTTGAAAACTTCAAAAGACACCACACCACATGATGAGCTAAGTTTTATGGTTTGTTCTTCGGGTCCGCAAACAAAATTCAAGTTAAAAAGAGCAAACCTAGAAAATCCCATTAGGCTGCACTACACATAATGATTTTTCCGCAAGTGTCAATAAGCTTGGCCTAGTGATTTTTGTGTTCGGAAAAGAACAGCCCGCTCTTATGCACCGACTAACGGAGGTCATTTCTATTTCAGAACTAGAACGTGGTAGATTTTCACATCCTGTGACACCGCTTGTCGATAGGATTTGTCGCCACTGTAGTCGTCAGGCTGTCGAAGACGAAGTTCACTTCTTAGTAAATTATCCATATTACTCAGATCTCCGGTATGACCTATTCCAAAATGTTATTACTTTGTACCCGGGTTTCACTCAGTTATCGGATATTGAACAAACAACATTCCTCTTACAACTAGAAACTATTGTAAATGCACTGGCCGCTTTAATTAGCCGTATATATCGGCGTAAGATGACAACTCAATCACAATAATTAATTTTATATTCTAGCCCTCCCATATTTGACATATTTCTTGTATTTTAATCGTTTAATGTTTAACTTGTATACACAATGTTTTGTGTGTCTCATTGGCCATATGGCCTGGTGTTTGTATATTATTATATGTTTTTAAACTGTCACTGTACCTGATCTATAAACATGTGACACAATAATAACATATTGTTTCTTGTCTGTCTTGTCTATTTTACTCGACAACTTCTTTGTTGCGGTGGATAAAAAAAGTGTTGAAATAGTTGAACTTTGCCGTCAGTGAGTAAATGCGTTTCACTTTAATGTCGCTTGTGACAAGGTTTAGATGGTCACGTGACCTGTCCATGTTTGACCCGCTTGCTAACAGGAAGAATTTCGTATCTAAATCGAAAGGGGTTTTACCTACTTTATAATTCCATACACGGAAGCTATTTAAAGGAAATTGTACTCTTCGCCTATGAACAGAAACTCAATACACGGACTAAAACTATCTGTACTTTATATTATACGTCCCGAAGTTGAGAAATCCCTAGGCCTAAACACATTTGCTTGGCGAGTAATATATGTCGTTGCCTAATTAGATTAATGTTTATGTTAGCATAAATATCATAAGTTATATTATTACATATCACAATTATTTTCATACGGAAAACTAGTCATCTGTATGAGATTTGTTTGGATTGCGGTACGTATAATGACGGGAAAGGTACGTAACGCATTGCAATCAACAAATATCATTTATGCATCTGTGTGCATTACACAATGTTGGGTTTTAGGCCATAGACTGTATATATGACTCTTGGATCATCATAATACCCCTCATTGAAAGGAATTGACATGTATAGGTTATTAAAGCTATAACTATCAAGATAACAACTGCAAAGTTTAGACAGACAGACAGACAGATATTTCATTAAAGTCTCACCTCGATATATTTAAAACATGGATATGATTACATCAAAGTAGAATAACAGGTAAAACATATCAAGCCACCCACAATGGGGTTATGAGAGACTGTATTGCGTAATAAGTAAACCACATAGTAAAACATATTGAAATATCCTTATAAAATGTGATCAGCAAAATAATACATCACATAAAACATCTATACAGTTAAAAAATAAAATTATTAAACCGTGCATTGTTTTGGTTTTTTTAATTACCGATTTGCATTCATACCTATATTGCCCGATCCACAAGGTTTTGTATTGCTGAGAATAAAACGTCACACTCAAAATTTTATAAGTGACAACAATCTACATATGAATACGTATATAATATACATATGCCACTGTCAAATGAGTGCGGGGTGAGATCCCACCCCATAGACTGTCTGTGTCTCCTTAATGATCACCTAGCTAGTTGAAATAAGAGACTTTCATTTGAGGTTTAAGCCTAGATTTCTAAGGTCACGACGGTAAAGAAAACATTATGTAACTTAATGCATATAAGTATTTATTAATTAGATTTAAAATATTGTTGTCCTGGAAGATGTTACTTAGCATCGTTTATTAAAAATTGACACTTATCATTACCTCTATTTAAAACCATATTACATTGTAGATTTATCAAGATAAATGCAGTAACATAAAGTCACCTAATAGACTTGGGCCGATAGCATAAATACTGATTTTAAAAGCTTACCTATTTATAAATCTAAATCATTTAAATTTACTGTCTACTTAGATATTTTACCCTTTCAAAAAAATAGCAAAAAACAATTATAAGATCAACCAATTATTCAATATTTTTAGTACTTAGCTAACGTTCGATAATGAAATATAATCATGAATGTCGATGGCTTTTATGGCACGATATACATTTCATAAAAATCAGAACAATTATTGAAGAATGATTATGTTATTGTTCGTGAAATGTATATATTGCATGTGTTTTTGGACATGTTTCAATAAAAATAATTAACATGTAAATAAATATTTGTTACATCGATGACACGTTGTACTTCTTTAGCATCTCTATAGAAACGGGGTTCGTGTTTACAAATTTGCGAAAAATGATCATTTTAACAGTTTCGTGACAAACAATGACGGCACTTGCACGTGTAAGCAACATTACATAATCGATTCAATCAGGTATCGATCCAACAGATGGTCAGTTTACGACTTTTGTAGTCAGCATGATTTAATCATAATATCATATGATAAGTATATTTACCTTTCGGCATTTTCTTTATGATCTCCAAAACCCGACTTTTATCTACCAGATTCTTTGTCTTGAAAAAGCTCACGGCAGGGGGGAATATCGTTCCATTCACTCGAGCCGATTCTATTTCTTTCCTCTTTGCAGCGAGTAATAATTCGCTAACTTTCTGCTCCAGTGGAGCAAGTTTGAGCGAAGCACCAAGTCTTTGGGATCTTTCTTCGTCGATAATCTTTTGTCTTTCGGCGTCATATTCCCCAGGTGTAATACCGGCACATAACGTATATAAATACACGAATAAAATACAATAAGCAATGACTCTTTCCCGTAGACCTGCCATGGTCGTAACAACCACCAGCTGTTGGTCTGCTCCTTGTTAAAATGATAGCATTAGAGATTGTGAGTTTCTAAATAAACTCTGAGGGAAATCCACGCGACTCTGCCTATTTACATTATTCATAATTAACATGTCTGCTAATTCTATTGGCTTAACTTCCCTACCTAGCCAATCAAAACTACCAAAATAAAGAGAGTATGCAAAGTAGGTCATGGTATTGTATGAAAACGCAGTTATTTCCCTTTGTTGTTTCAATTATATGTCACGAATGTGTTATAATGTGTTTCAATTCGTCAGGTTTTGGACGATACTGCAACTGGATCAAATTACGCATTGGATATTAGGTCAGGTCGGTGCCCGAATCTAACATGCATTCTCATTGGTTAAGCTATTTTTACCGACCAATCAGGATACCTGTAATATAACCACAACCTCATTTTGACAGAACAAAACAACGTGGCAGACGATGTTGGCGGAATTTTCTGGTACGTGGCTTGAATTAACTTTTAACATCAAATACCTTCACTGTCGTATATAACTATAGAATGACCTTATTTTCAAAATGATTATTTTGCAGAATCAGCACACACTTTCACTTTTTGATAGGACTTGAAACGAACTTGACTGAAGTGAAAAAGTCGAGTCGTCAGATTTTGGTACCAGTGGCAGTCAGCTGGCAGTAGCAACTTGTTTCCGTTGGAAAGTAGGAAGGAAGAAAGATTATTGACAACATGTCAAATATATATGCAACAGTTAAATCCTGCTTGTATAAGGTAAGGTTAACGATGTTTTATTAGTAAAATGATCATTGCATTGCATAACTTGTTTCTGACTATGTCTATATGCAGTGTTGTCCATATCATAGAGCTAGGTGGTTCTGCCGTTCTGGGGAAGTTTTCCAACAATTTAGGCTTTCCCCTTAAAAATGCAAGGAGAAGGATAAATTTACAATTTGAATGGTCCTTTCTTTTCGGAATTGACCATTATGACACCCTTAAATTATCCCGGATATTTGATCATCTTCTAGGACCAACACTTCTATGAAATTATGTTGAAGAGCCACTCCGTGATTTTCATAACATATTATTTGCCTTTGATATATATATATATAACAAATACTGGTTTTAAATGAAAATGTAAAAACAGCCTTATAAATGCTTATAAAGGTGTAGATATCACGTCCAATTTACATGGATACTAGTTATATAACCTAACAAACACTATCAACTCCTAATTGCCCTCCTGGCTGTTTTAGATAAGTCTCCGAAATTACTATATATATGGTATTTTTTATAAAAGCACTGTCAGCCTCCAACTCGGTCAGATGCACTGAAAATTCTAAATTCATATAAATTAAGAAAAGATAATAATTGATAGTTATAAACACAATATATTTATTCTTGCACAGTACTTTGGTACCTGGCCTATGAAAAAGAATCTTGGCTTGAAAAACTGGTAGTTCAAAGGACTAGTTAAAAGTCTTGATAATGTGGTCATGCTAGTCTCCAGATGAATTTGGTGAGCTTGATTTTGATTGGACTAGAACTCTTATTGAAATGCATCAGACTGAATTGCGAGTGCATTGGTATTGTTAATTTCTAACCCAGTAATACAAAAATGTCTAAAAGATTCATAGGATGTTGCGATGTATCACTTGCTTTTCCTTTACAAATATCAAGACTGAGGTACTCATGTCATTATTATATGAACCTTAATGGGTATCGGTCCTCATTTCCATATCGCAATACATTGCGATACAGAAAAGCGTATTGCAATACGTACTGCAATATATTGGTACTTTTCATATTTAAGTTTTTCTATTTTCTTTTGACTAAGAACAGCAATTAGAACAGTAATCAATGCTCAAGTAGACGTCATTTTGTAGAGAGAGATAATTCAGCGACTGGTTTAGTACTTTTAACATGTCTGTGCTTTTTCAACTTTGCACGTTCACACATTCTTTACAACTTTCAGTAAAATCAAAGGGTGTTTTTGTTACGTTTTTCTGCAATTTTCTGCAGAAAGTGTTCATTGTAAAACCTACGATCTATTGGATATTTTTAAGATGACTGTACCGGTACGTATCGTGGTGTTTCTGTATTGCAATATACCGATAATACCGCGCACCCTTAATGAACCTATATGATTATCAATACTTAGTAACTGCAATAGTTTTTTTAACTAAATAATTCATCATGATAACATAAACATTCAACGATATACCACAATAGTTTTGGATACAATTCATTATTTTAAAAATAAGACACACCACTCTATTTTCGAGGGGGGGGAGGTTTGTTTGAAGAGAACCAAAAATGTTTTAGTAACACCTTGATTTTCGGGCAAAAATGTTACAATAACCACCGATAAATCTACCCCATAGTACTGCATCAAATACTCATAAAATTTGGAAAGGACCCATAGTAATTAAAGCTGTAGGTCTCAGGGGTGCAAAGGTTTTTGCATGCTTCATTTGCTAAATTATTGAGGGAGTCATATTCTCTGAGTTATGAGACCTTGTAGTAGTAAGTCCCTGGACTCGGCAGGTAATATTTGTGTACTCACTGAATTAATTTATGATAAATATGATATCGCCCTATACATATAATCAGGTTAAATATCTTGATACTTGATACTCAGATATATTATCTCAACTCTGATATTCTTATTAGAATATGAATTTCGTAAATATTATTAAATCATTTATTTAGACTTTCATGATTCATTCATTTAGCAATGCAGAGTCATTTTGTATTGAAACCTACATGTTCAACTGATATTTCCTAAATAATTTTGAAAAGTTAGAGACATTCCCTATATAGATTGGTTTGGCTGCCATTTCAGAGCCCAGGACCTGAACAGGTGGAAGTGATCACAAATGCAGATGACATCAAAGAGACTGACGCCCCGGAATATACCTCCAATAAAAAGACAGATGAAGTCTCAGGTAACCATGGCAACAATAATATTTATATTATGGTAATGTTTTGGATTGGTGTAGCTCCTGAACACCGTATTTCACACGGAGGTTGTTACTTTTAAATCGTCTGATCAATTTGGTATTTTCAGAACTGTACGAATCATGTATCATGTATACAGAAAATAAAGGTATTCATGTAATACTACACACACTTAATAGTTATCAGTGTATTTTGAAGTAGCTCTGCTAATAATTGTAGTTATTATAATTAGATTATTTACTCCCTTTACCGAAGGAAATGTGGAACAAAATTATTTATGTTTTTTTCTAATATGCTTTCAAGGCTACTAAAGTCCCTTTTTCACTTCTGACAGTGTGTCTTCTATGAACTATAGATAACCAGCAGAATGGCTTGTCTTGATGAGAGAACCAATGAATGATTGCATGCTCTTAAGCTATGTGTATACAGCAGATAGCTGAAACAAGGCAAATGCTGACAAGACAATCTGGGAATAATACAATGTTGGAAAAAAGTTTTACTTTTGGAAAATACCTTCGTGAAGGCAAGTTGCAAGTAAACTCTGTCATTGTATTCATGGGCGACGAATAACGATTATGTCATGGCGCAGTTAAATGTAGTCTATGCAATTCATTACATGTTTGTGGATCATATATTAAGCAAGGCATTCCTAAATGAATGAAATAGTAAAACAAACTATATATAAAACATTTTACGTTTCATATTATTCCATACGAAATTAAGAACAATGTTTGTGGTGAAGTCTCTTTGACACGGGTAGGTTGGACTCACTGAACGAACGAATACAAATAGTTCTGTCATCCAATCAGATCTCGAGTTATTTTTAGAAAAACTGTAATTCCCATGACCATTATGAAAACTTTAATACCCGGCATATTTGTGCCTGCTTGGGTAAGAATACAATGTTGGAAAAAAGTTCTTACAGGCACGCAGGGCTTGTGGTTTGAAAAATCATCCAGACCTTCTCCAGTTAAAAAACCTTACCAATTTGTGGACACTAAGTAAATTTATCAAAATCAGACAAGCCAGTCGGCTTGCTGACCTTATATCCAGTAAGTGAGATTGACCAGCAGATACTGCGAACACTAGAATTGTAAATGGCAAACTGGTGTCAAGGCTGTTTAAAAAATTTATGCATAACTAATTTACTTCCAGACCCATCAGCACAACCTGGCCTGCTATGGCGGATGTCCAGTGGCCTGTACAGCTCAGCTACAGGAGCTGTTGGCTACGGAGTGGGAGGTGTCAAGTGGGTCGCCGGGAAGACATACGATGTTGGGTCGGTTGTTGTCAGCAAAGTGCCCAAACCTCCGATTCCATTTGTCAAGAAGAAGGACAAGAGTGAATAGTGGGAGTTTCTTATCATTCTAGTTATGAGATTATGCACATATCAATTTGTTTGATATGCACGTTAAAGTGTATGAATTTGTCACATCCAATGTAATCATTATGCATGGATTGTGTTGAATTCGGTCATTATATTGTGTTTGATGAGTTGTCAAGAAGATCGACAATTTTGATTTTTGTAACCAATAATGTATGATTACTGAAAGGACAGTATTTGGAATAATCACCAGCTATGCATCGAGCCCTAGCCTTTCAGTAAATGTGTCTTTCATGTGAATATTTACTACATGAATGTATTGATTAACCAAGTCTTTCTTTGATTTTATTTCTTGATGGTTTATCCACTTGATCTGTGTATTTCTCTTAAATTTAGGCCATGCTCAATTTTGATAATTTTATTTAAGTTAAGGTTTGTATTATTTTGAAACAGTAAATAGAATCTTGAAAATGTCCCAGTGCAAGTACTCAATCTTGCCACACACGGTCAAACTATAAGAAAAACCTCTATCCATCCCAACAACAAAATGTTATTTTTGTGTTCTATTAATGACTAAGGAACAACACAACGTTTCCCTTATAACAGAACCTGGCTTGTTTTAACATTGTAGTGTGAGATGTCTTTTGTAGACAATCAAAGTTCAGACAATTTCAAATTTATCAAAGGTATTAAAATCTTGCCATTCAAAATTTCATGTCTCAGAGAGTCATCTGTATGTTATTTTTCTAATGCATAAATAGTGTTGTTCCCAAGGGGCTCCTTGGGAAATTTGCCCACCCTGCTGGCTTGGTGTCCATTAAAAGTTTAAAGCATACAATACTTTCAAAATAGCAAGGGGTCCCATCTGCTTAGAATACGGTAAGCCAAAATGACCCCCCAGGCTGATTAACTAGGAACAACACTGCATAAACATTACATTTAAAATTTCTAAATCAGGTAACTAGAGTTTAATGTTATGGTGTTTTGAGTTAGTGTATTTAACTACTAAAACAGATTTCACCTGCTTTTATCTTTGTTTATTTATGTTTTCTTTTTGACAGATCTTTAGATGTGGAAATTTAATATCTTTAAAGTCATGTGCATGTTTAAAACTCATTTTTTTGTGTATCCTATTTTATTGCAAACTGCAAAGACCCCATTATTTTGACAATTTTATCTGAAATGTAATTAAGGCTTTTGAATTTTTCCTCAGCATCTCATTTATGAATATCATTTGTATATCGTCACACAATCCAGTTGAATGTCAATTCAAGTTACAAAATATGTGTGCTTATGTATCAGTCACTGCCCGAAGTACTTATAATTTGTCAAATACATTCTCAAACATTTTGGTCACTTATCCAATCTACATTATCATTGGCTTATTTATTTGCTGTTAACAAACTATCTGTCAGTGCCAATGTTGCTAGCTTTGTCAATACCAAGAAATGTGCTTCAAAGACTCATATGTCTATTTTTACACTAATGAATTGAATTTGCAACCATCCCCACACCAAAATTAAAGAAAATAAAGTGCCACCCACTCTTTTAAGATGGGCAATTGCTCTAAATTTTAATGTTGCCTGACAATAAAGCCTGTCTTTTGACAAGTTGTATAGACTATAGCAAGCACTCTCTTATTAATATGATATTAAAGTATGACAAAAGCGTAGTAAATTACCAACATTTCTTTCTTTGTTTAATTTAAGAATTTTTGATGCGCCAACTAAACTTTTAAGTTGTATTGCAGTGGTACTGTGATTGCTGTATGTATCATGAATATAAAATAACATGTTATATTATATTGCCAAATCTTATTCTTACAATGATAGTATTAGACTCATATAAAGGGGTTGTACAGCCTTTTATACATGATCTTCTGTGAAAATATCGCTACAATATTATCCTTAGTTGAAATTATTCAAATTCCCACCAACCTTTATTGTCATGTTACTGGAAATTTAGGATTGAAAGTGGTAGAAGAAAACTTTGATCTTAGATCTTATTAAATGTATCCGTCCAATTAGCGCCAGTTTCTTTGAAAATCCTTGTATTTCTCGGTAAAGCTTCCGAGGGGAAAGAATATTTTTCCATTGTTAAGAGTTATTGACTTACATAGGATTTTGTTCTAGTCACAGTTATCCGAGGTGGGAAATGTTTTGCTTCAGATTAAAGAGCTAGTTGGATGATTTTTAATTTTCTTTTTCATGAAGGAAATGTCTGGAAAATCAGTAATCTTGTACATTTAGACCATGCCCCCTCATTTCTAGGTCATTCACATAACCAACCCATGCAATGAATAAGGTTATATAAGTTATCTCCCCTTGATCATTCATTTTGATTTCTCTCCTGCTTCTTAAACTTTAGAATTTCATTTTGAATATCAAAAAAGGAATTAAATTGCCATGCTAAGAAAATAATGGTATTATTGGTTGATTGATAACAAGTAATACCTTTGACAAGTAGAGGGTCAGTTTGACTTTTGCTTTGTTGTTTTGTTTACAATATGAGATGATAAATTGTATTTATTCAAGCATCTTTTCAGTAATTAAAAAGATGCATATGAAGATGTCCAAACTGAATAGCCTTCTGTCTTAAAAATAGGATAAAATTGGGTTTTTTTAAATGTCTTAAATACTTTTAACTGTCATATCAGTATTCCGTTCATCGTTCTTGTTGTCACCGAGCAAGTGCTGCAAATTATTCAAATGAATGCATTATATTGCTATTTATATACATGTATCTTTTGTCAAAGATAATGTATTGAAATAAGAAAATTGTCACTGTATTCCCCAAATTTGAAATATCTACCAATCATGAACCTTTATTTTATCAATAGTCTATTCATGTGGAAATCTGTCTCTTTGTGTTCATTGTGCCAGTTTATGCAATACTTGTTGCTTTTATGATAACCAATGGTGCTGGATAAATATCTTTTTAGCTTTAACACTTATTGTCTCCAAGTTGGCTTCTTTATATATTGTATATCAAAATATGTTGAATGTAAAACTGCCTTAACTCTTTCGATACTACAATCCTGAAATGAGGCTTGTTAATGTATTTGTGTCTGGTTTCTAAGGGTTAAAAGGGTTAACCAGTGTGAAGGTTTAACTAATATGTTTTATTCACCTTATAAACGCCTATATCTTTGCCATTTTGTCACTTACCAGACTAACAATATATTCACTTATTAGCAACTTAGTTCCTGTTTTTATTATGACAGCCAGTCACTTGATTTATTATCTTGTCCAAAACTTACAATTTTTTTGTTGGTATTTGGTTTGATCAGACTTTTCTATCAATTCGTTAGATGCCAGAATGACACTCCTTGAACTATGGTTAATTCACCAAATCATGTTCATTTTGTCCTACTAGTGTGAATTTCAAGCTGAGATTGATAATACTTTGGGTCCCAATCGCCTTGTTGTTTGAGTGATTTGTGAAGTGGGGCTGGGTTCTGACTCAAACTTTAACTATTCTTGTGCCTCTAGGACATTGTTTTGAAATAAATTTTTGACCTTACAAGCAAGAAGGGCTTGTGGTTATTAAAACTCATCCAGCCCTCCTAAAATTTGAGAAGCCCTGCAAAAAGTAGAAACAGTAGTTCATCTAAATTCCCACAAGCCATGCGGGCAGGCCCCATCTGAAATTTAAAAGCATTTGGTTGGTAGGTAGGCAGTTATTTTGAACTCTGCTGCAAGATATATTTTACAAACTTCTGTTTTTTATATCAACATAAAGTATTCTGGTAATGCTTGGGAAAGTCATTCAAATCTTTAAATTCGTAATATTCTCTTAATGACATCAACTTTCCAATGACAATGTCAATGCAGAAAAGGACACCTTTGTATGAACTATCACTTTGTCTTCATCTTCCATTGTTTACATGACCATGTGTATTCTATGTCCTGACTGTTGATGTCTGCAATATTGTTTCATTTTCAAGAAAATGTTTGTTTTATTTACATATCATGTTATCCTTAGGTCGAACCTTTTATCAGTGTTTGAAATAAGCATACAAAGTTCTCATCATGTGAGTGAAGTGTCGTCAGTAATTGGCAAAATTAAACAAAACCATGAAAACTCTGTCAAACCCAGATCAGGTAATACCAGTGCTTGTAAAACTGGTCTAAATTCAAACACTGTTACACCTCATAGTGCTGAGGATATAACTATATTGGCTATGTCCTAGTGTATAGAGAGCTAAAAAATAGGGACCTGTTGTCCGTTGTTATTTCCCTTTCTATCAAATATTGAATGCAAACTCTTCCAATATTGGTGCCAAATTTATTGTTACAACTCTCAATGTAAGAGTAAGGGCTGGAACTGGTAGATAAAAATGGAAGGGCATATTTGCAGACAGTTATCCAAGTTTGAATCCAGTAGCCTTCAAGGTTAGGGACCAGTCATTTATTACATGGGGGTAACAGCTACCAGTTAGTTCTATGATTCCTATATGTGCCTTTATTATATATATTTATGTTATGTACCTTTAAGATTTTATAGATTTCTTGTGCTACAGACTTAATGAAGACATTTAATTTTGTTTAAATCAAAGTCAGACACTATTTAATAGTTTGAATGTTATGAAATTTGATCATTTAAACCCTATGATGTGAAGATTTGCTTTTTTAAATTGTTTGGTTTTTCACTCTCAAATTATTTGTAGGTTTTAACCTTTTTTTGTGCTTTGAAGAAATCATGTTATCCAGAGCTTATCTCCAACCTATAGATGCTAGCATCCAAATGTGAAACACGTGTATACCAAGGTCCTTCCATGGTTTTATCAATTTATGAGTTAATTTTTTCAAGCTTTCAGTGGTGTGGGCAAGACATGTATTTTGATAGAATTTTAAACTAGTGCAATATCTGAAGCTCTTTTGATCACTGTTGGAAGTGGACATATATGAGTGAGCAGTGCTCACCTATTCTGTTATTTATAGATGAAAAGACATTGTGATTTGAATTTTTGAAATGAATAAATCTTTCAAACTTAATTAGTAAAGTTTGAAAGATAAACCTTACACTATGTTAAAGATATATGTATCATAAGCATTCAAAGATATAAATTTAAAGGTATTCAAAACCTATTTCGATATGCAGTTGACGATTAAGATTCTGGCTGTAAAATTCTAATGAAACTGAATCTAAAAAACTATAGATCATTAACAGACATCATGTTATACCTATCAATTGAAGTTACAGGGGGGGGGGGGGGGGTTCTCTTTGAATTGTCTAGAAAAATGTGGCCCTCCCCAACTCGTCGCAATTTTTTTTATGGCCCTTCCAAGTTAAGTGGGGTTTTTTTTCATGACCCTCCACCAAATCATATCTACGAATGTTCTTGAAATTGGTCTTTTGAAGATTTATGGTCGGTTCTACATTCCAATTTTTTTTTGATATTTCCAAAAGAGAAACTTCTTTAAGTAACTCTTACAATAATTATGTTGAAAAAAACAACAGATTTACCCTTCCATTGATGGGTTTAACATGATATCTGATAATGGTCTATAGTTTTCTAAAATCAGTTTTATTAGAACTTTTTATTTTCATCAACTGTATATCAAAATAGCTTTTGAATACCATTGCTTATAATACACACATATGTTTAACATAGTGTAAATTCTATCTTTGATTTTATCTTACTTTTAAGGCTCATTTTTTATTTATTTTTAAAATTCAAATCACAATGTCTTTTTTATCTTTAAATAACAAAATAGGTTAGCACTGAGGAAGAGAAGGAATTCTTTTTATGGATGATCAACTTCTTTATTGAATTTACTTTCAACAGAGATAAAAAGAGCTAAGATATTGCACTAGTTAAAAATTCCATCAAAATACATATCTTGCCCACGTTAGGCTAAATAAAAAAAATGAAATGTTTCTCGGGCTCCGGCGCGTCACTTTTATGTGTGCGCGTCAAAATTTTTTATTGCCATTAAAAAAAAATTTATTTAATTTTCCGCGTCGTTATCGCTAAAAACCCCGATTATCCATTTGTCCACTATAATTTAGTGTCTGTAAGAACGAGTGTACTTCCGTTTGCAAACTCCTAACATCGCGTACACGCTCTCTACATTGAGTGGGCTTTATGCAGCTGCCTATTTATATCGATGTACGGAGTTTGCAAGCAGCATGGCCGTCCTGGTATCGGTGAAAATCACTGCTGAGAGAAAAAATAAAATCTGTTCCTCCCTCGTCACTTTTTTTCCTTTAAAAAAAAAAAAAAAAAGTCCTCCCTCCCTCGTCACTTTTGAAAAAAATGTGCCCGTGAAACATTTAATTTTTTTTATGCAGCCTTATTCCACTGAAAACTTGAAACAATGAACTCATAAATTGATAAAACCATGGAAGGACCAGTTTGGGAGATAAGCTCATGACATAATGATTTCTTTTAAAGCAAAAAAAAGATTTAAAATCTATCTACAAACACTTTCAGAGTATAGGACCAAACAATATAAATGTCAAATCTTTACTTTATAGGAATTAAATTATCAAATTTCATAACATTTAAACTGTTTGTGTATGAGTTTGATTAAAACAAATTTAACCGTCTACATGAAGTTTGTAGCACAAGAAATCTATAGAATTTTGAAAGTACATAACATAAGGATAATAAAGGCACATCTAGGTCTCACAGAAATTACATATGTTACATTTGTTACATGTTACATAATATTTAAACAATAAAGTGTAGAATCCAAAAAGTATGGAAGCTCAAGTATGAATATAGCAAATGTTCCCAATTTTTCTGATATCAACATTGGATTTTATTTTTCTAAATATGAATTTAGATATTTTTCATAAGTATGGCTATATTAACAAATTTGCACCAATCAAGCCATCTGCTAAAGTGTTTCGGTTTCATAACTTTGTATCATTGAGAACAATTAATATAATCATTCAGATATTAATAATTTGACTAGCTGTTTTAACTTTATGAGTCTATTAGTTATCAAATATGCACCTTTATTGTATAAAATATAGCAAACACCTGTTAACTGCTTGTATAAACTCAACAGAACTACTTTTCTACTTTTTGTTCTACAAGAATAAAGAACAATGAATTGAGTAGTGAATTCATGGTGATTTTTTTAATATAAGCATGTGTTTTTTAAGAATATTAACCAGTCTTGCTCATATTCTGGGGGTTTTTTTCATTTGATAAGGCAAAATGATAATGTTTCTGCCCCACTTTCAATTGCTAAAGAAGAATGGTTTCATAACTGTCTATTTCGAAATGACCCTCCCCAACCTTTCGTATTTTTTGTCATGACCCTCCCCTGGTGGCTGTATATTTTTTTCTGACCCTCCCCTGAAAACCCCCGGCCCACCCCCCCCTGTAATAAATGACTGGTCCCTTAAAAGGAGAAACTTCTTTAAAGTATAAAAGAAAAAAATTTGAATGTAGAACTGAACATTTATCTTCAAAAGACCCATTTCAAGAGGTTTCATAGATATGAGTTGGGGGAGGGCCATGAAAAAAAATATTCTTAGATGGGAAAGGCCATGAAGATGATAACAACGATAATCCCAAGAGAAAAACCCTGGCTCAACCCCTGTAATAAATGACTGGTCCCTTAAGTATACATTTTACAAATATTTTGTCAACCTTTATATCAGAGATAGCTGAACAGATTAAATGAGAACTGACAACTGCCTAAGCCATAGCCTTATCACAAACTCTGTATAAGATTTTTTTATAGCGTGGGAGAGCTTTATAGTATATATAAATATTCCAGCAAGGCAACGTTGACAATTTCTTACCTCTGTTTGTGAAATCTGGAACGCATAAAGATAAACCCAACATGGACTTGTTGACCCTGGAATCTATCTGTAACAGCCCTACTTTAAATGTTTGTTTGTGAGATCATGTTTATAATCGTTATTTGTTTGTGATGTACCTGTAGAACTTACAGTTGATAAATTGTTTTAGAAAAATCCTTGTTGGAATTATTCTAACGAGAATGTCATTTGTTGTGTATTGATACAGATATTTTATTTGCAGGACAGTCATGTGATAGTCATAGTTTGTTTATTTTGTTAGCTAGTTAGAGTGATTGCCCAAAAACTTTTGACTGTTTTGATAAGCTACAAAGTTAGTTTTCAGCATGTCTGATTTGAATTTCACTTTAATGTACTTAAAATTTGACGCCGCTAATGGCTGTAATATTGCCCAAGCGGCGTTAAACAACAACTCACTCACTCACTTAAAATTTGGGGCCTAGATTTTTTAAACTTTCTTAGTGTAAAGATAGTTGTATGCTGATGTTAATTGGGCAGTATCATGTTTTATGAAAGATTTATTACTTCAAAATGTCCCCAATAAACATTAGTTTATGCCACTTGTATTGTCTTCTGAGGATCAAAACATCTCAATACTCAAACTGATTATTTGTAGTCGTAGTGGAAATAATCAGTTATAAAGCAAAATCCCCAGGTGGTCAGTTTTGGTTATAAGAGGTAAGGAAATGGATTTGCATAGCTTCCCTCATTGTTTTAAAAATGCTTTCTTTTGATTATAAAACATTGTCTTGCAATTGGAAACATTACTTACATTTGTGTGAGGTCACTGTTTCTTTCTTTTTTTTAACGTACCACACCGTAAGGTTTTTGTATTAACATCTATTGGCGTTGAGAGAGCTTTGAAAAATCAGCGCCAGGGCATTGATAGCTACCATATTTCCTCTAGGAAGCAACCAGTAGATTATTATTCAGTAATGTTTCTATGTGGGAAAAAAAAATTCTAAATCATGATGAAAAACTTTTACAATAAACAATTGTTTTTGTGAATTACCTCTTACTTTATATAGTTATGAGAGAAAATTTATGTAAAACACACCAATGAATGAGTTACAAGTTTTCTGTTAATGGTTGAAAGTGTATCAGGATCATTATCAAATGTTTTGTTAGAAAATTCAAGTTATGATAATCAAGAAACCAATACTATTTGTATTGCCAGCATTTTCAATCTATATTTATGTTTTGAATATGATCATAAGTGCCATCACTGAAAATATATTTTCCAAACTTCAGTGGCTACATTTTTATCACAATGCTAAACTTGCTTCATCCATGCTAATATCTGTGCTTTAACTTTACTCAATAGAAGTGTGGTGGAAGATGTTATCGGTAACGAGACTCCAAGAAAAATATTTCTGGAGATGTGTACAGTGCAATGAAAATAAAGTATAAGTTTGTTCAAGAAACTTTGTGTTCTATTTTTTTTCTATTACGGGTTTGTTTGGTTTTTTTATAATTATTATATATATATTGAAAAATATGCAGTTTGTTTATGTGATAATCTTTCAACTTCCAAGATTTTCAATTTTTGGCAGTTATGTATGGAAATGCAACTTTAAAACTTGTATCTGGGGCAGAACTCAAAAACCTTTCTGGTAATGCTGTACCTTTTAGGGATGAAAAGTCCTGGGTCACAAAATATTTGATTTTGTCCAAAACCAACTAAATTTCCTAAAACTAAAACATTTAGTCATTACTATATGATGTGGATACTTCAAATTTGGTGTGGATGTTATTTTGGGTATTTTTTTGTTATTTAGTATGATGAGAGGACAGGTTATCAATAATTTTATGAAATTTTAGAAATAAACCTACAAAATTTCCTGACTTTGTGTCGTTTGCGGAGTACTGGTATAACTTGAAAACTAGTTAATAAATACAAAATTGATAGGGATGTTATATTGGCCTAGTATGTAACATTAGCTTGGAATTATCATCTCTCATTGATATGACTGGCTACATTATGTTTTCAAATGCGAAGGTAGTCAAACTACAGATGAGGGTATGTGAGCTGTGCTCACTTTTGCTATGTGTAAATTATCTGTGTACATTATCTCTGAGACTAAAGGCCTGGGTTTGAATCCCCAAATTTGTGATCTTGGTCTCATTGTGTTTTGTATCCTTGGGCAACCCACTTCATCCGCATTGTGCTCGTTCCATCAAGCTATTTACCTTGAATGGGAACCGAAAAAAAGACTTTTTATTCGTTAAACTTGATCTCTGCCATTCTTTCAAAAGTGTGATGATACAATTTGTCTGAACTAAACTGGAGTGAGAACATGTCCTACATCTGGCTGCGGTCAGACCGTGTGAGGAGGAAAACATGATCGCTGCCATTCTTTCAAAAGCGTGATGATACAATTTGTCTGAACGAAACTGGCGTGAGAACAAGTCCTACGTCTGGCTGCGGTCAGACCGTGTGAGGAGGAAGAACCAGACAGAACGAGTTAGAGTCTCAATAAAGTCAATATTTAGAAATTTCTTTTCCTCAGAACAGAGTCGATATTAAATGAGGGTATCATTTCTGTAGGCTTGAGGGGTCTGAAGTTAGAGGTGGGATGATATTTTGCAGATTTAAAGCAGTTTTAGATGTTTTTAAATGCATTAATTGCTTACATAAAAGATTTCCACATAAGAGAGCAAAGATATGAGAGTGTAGATGAATAAAAATATTGTTACTCCCTAGCTTCAAGGTTTTTTTTAATAATCTGTTTTCTGTCTTGTATCTAACGATTTTCTGCCATTGTTTTAGCGCGTCTTGTCTAAGACATTGACACTGGAAAATTTTCGTGATGTCCTTCATTTGGAGAACTAACGGGTAAGGGCTTAGTCTTGAACATCAACAATACAAAGGCTGATGAGCTACTTTAGATATATACGAAAATCACTAGAATAATGTAACTGGTGTAGACATACATTGGCGACCAGATTATACTTCATTTATTACCCATATGGTTAATCATAAGTGATGACATATTTTCAATATGAGCACATGTGCACATATCACTTTTACCCAGCAACAATTGTTTCAGCGCTAGTTACCGTATGATGTTGTCTGTGACGTCATCAAACCATTGTTCGTGACGTCACTTAAGCGGGCCGATGCAAAGAAAGCAGGCCACTTTCCATGTTTTAAATGAAATAGAATCGGTAATAAAGAAATTATAACCCTCAGAAATGTGTCATATGACTTTAACGAAACTTTTGCGAACTTGTGTATAACCCTCGCTCTCGTTTGGGTAATACAAAAATTTGCACACTTCCTCGGGTAATAATCTCTATATATGGTGTTCGTTTCATGTTATATGATAACCCTACTTGGTCACGTGATAGCATTGACACCAAGGGACGTTAACCTGTGTGAACCCCGAGAGGTTGAAACAACAATCCAATAGACACCTCTGGTTGATAAATAATAACTTTTGGAATCCCTACCTTGAACTCAGTACTTCGCTTGTAATGCTGTAATACCTAGGCGAATAGGCATTACTTTGTGACTGCTAAATTATAGTTGAGACCCTTATATTTGATGATAAACAGTAATTTAAGTTGTTTTTTTAATGTAATTGTTTTTATAGACTTCAGAATCGGTTGACCCAATGATTTATCGACCATATTCATGTGTGACTTTACATCATATGGTAAATCATGCAAAGTCTGATGAGCTACAGAACCAATGGCTCTATGTTTTACTTGTAACTTAGCAGTCAAATAGCGCCAATTCAGGAAATTCCAAACCTATTTCCCTAACCAATTGTTAGCATTTTATATATCTCAAGGTTTTTATGACTGATTAAGAATATTTTATGGCACTTCTTTTAATTTTCCTTATTATATATGAGCACCTTACCAGGAAAGGCAGTCATTGAATAGGATCATGTCTCAATCTCTAAATAGTAAGCTAAATAAAGATTGCTTGAACTCAAAACAGTTGTGATATGGGTCTATAAAAGTTTAATAAAACTTGATTGTAAGACATACAAACACTTTAAAAATGGTAGACACAACAATATCTTGTACAAGGTAAAAAATTGAAAAAAATATACCTAAAATAAACCTACAATTATCATAATATTCATTACATCCACATTTATCAAACATTTTGTTTTACAAGTAACAACAAGTAAGCAATATAAACCTATTTATGTCAAGTTCTTTTTCCATTTTAAAAGATCATGTTCCAATCAATTGATTAGTTCACATTTCCATGGTTCATTTTTATGCCATGTACATAAAAGACAGCTTTAAGTAAGAAGTGTTCAGCCAAAGACATATATTGTAATAGATCTTTGAATCAGAAAGGGCGACTTCAACGGGCCCTTCGTTTAATGTTTAATTAAGACTGGAAACAGTTTCGAACTTTCTAATAATGCAGATGCCAGTGAAACCTCTCTCTCTGTTCTCTGGTAGTAGAGGGAGGAGGGGCGGAGACTTTCCACTTGTTCATTTGAACCTCAGGGACATATTCACTTGGACCCTGAGACACGGCAGCAGATCCCCCGCCCCCAGGCAGGTGGTAGGTGACCCAGCTAGGTTGGTAGGAAACCATAGGGACTTTCTCCTCCTTGCTGTATCTTGGTGTCATGTATGTGATAGGATACTGGACGTTCTGCCTGTAACGTGGTTGTTCCCAAGACCAAGGGGGGCGCTCCATAGGCGTGGCTTTAGGGGGGTTCTTGCCCTCTGACACCCAGTCCGGGTGCACGATGAAGTGTGACTTCGGTTGATAAGTGTTCTGAAAATGGGAAAGTCGTGATCATTTCTTGAGGTACATATGCTTGGGACTTCGACTGTCATTTATCATGGTCGTCAGATAAAGCAACGTAGCTTTAAAACTTGTTCTTGTAGTTTCATTGTATTTCTTGAATAGAGAACATTACCCAAGGAAGTGTGACATATGCCTTTTACGAAACGAGTGTGAATTTTTGTATTACAATAGCGAGAGCGAGGGCTATACACAAGTCTACACGAATTTCATAAAGGTCATAACACACACTCCTGAGTGTTCTAATTTATTTATTACCGATTCCTGCTGGGTCGTGAAAATTCTACGGGTTTCTTTTGTTAATTTGTTAATAAAATATTGATTGAAGGTAGATTCGACAAGTCGTTAGCAAAACATGTAATTTTTCCTTCATAACGTTTCATATACTCTGTAGGTGTTTGACCATTTTAAATGTTAAATGTTTAAATTGTTGTATCCAACCAGTAATGTAAATACAATCTCTTATTATCATGGTATAGTTTCTATTTCAGTCTCTCCTGTTAAACTTGTGTTCTTAGCATTTCGACATTGACTTTTAAATGCTAAAGTTCTGAGAATGGAATTTTCTTATTAATATGCGCTATACAAATGATTTGTTAATTATGCTTTATTATAGGGAGGGATTTCTCTAATACTATACTCGTACTCCAGATTAAATCTTAGCCGAGACCAATTACTCACTTTTACGCAGTAACGCTCGATACTTCTGAAGCAATTACAAAGATTACGCTAGAGACTGATGTATTTGAAATACATGCCGTTTTCGACAGTAAAAAATAATAATTGAAAGTAGATTAAAAAAGGTAATGGACTATTCAAAAGAAGTTCTGGATCAAACCCGTTTTAATTCCTGACCAATCTCATTAAAATGAAATCTAAATGCTCCACTGCATTAGCAATTTTAGATTTTATTTCAGTGAGATTGCATTCCTGACGTACTTCTAGGCATAGAAAAGATATAAATAAATAAAATCAGCAGAAATCGTGTTGAAATGGGTTTAGTATATCCTGACGCATTTCCCATACTCAAACAAAACGAATACGACAGTAAAGATGGTAAAGCTTTTGTGACATGGCTTCATTAGCTTAACTCTAAGGATGTGGGGTCAGTTTCACCAATGGACAAATCCCATTAAAATTCTAGAATGTTTAGAATTGCAGATGATGCTATCACAAATACAGTATGGTTATACATGTATATTTGATGGGATATGATCCAAGATGGTGGCCAAACGCGAATAGCGAACACCGGATATAGCGAACTAAATTCGTTGGTCAATTGGAGTTCGTTATATCCGTGTTCTACTGTATAACATCAATTAGGTATTTTAGACGACCAAGTTATGGTTCGTCAATGGAGACACGTTTACGTGTAATTATATATACGTACCCCAAACATGCTATCCTGGTGATGTAAGTCATGGATGACTGGTTTCAGAGATCTGAAGAAAGAGCAGTAAAAGATGATAAATTCTGGTACGTCTGTGTGTTCGATATGTTCCCTTTAGCTGATTGCGTTCTTTAGGCACTGCAGTACTTTTTATTTAAGATAAAAGAATCTCACGAAAAATAGAGTAAATGTTAATAAGTGCGAGAAAATATGTTTAAATTCAATACAAGAATATCTTATGAGAACGTAGCAGGTTTTTTAAGCAACCTAAATCCATGTCCCTTACTCGAATGGTTTAAAGGTGTTCGCGATAAAATGGACGCCTGCAGCTTTCGTTTAGTTTATATGATTGAGTAGCTGCATATATAGCTATAAAACCTCTTCCCCCAGTATCATCAAGCGACGTCAGGGTATCAAAGAGCCTATTTTTCGCGAAGCAGCTGTAGCTAAGGATTGAGTAACGAGATTGTTTTACCCTCAGAAGAAAAATATTCAGTATACACTGATATTTAGTGGGGAATAACTGAACAATCAATATTATGTAAACAATATGCTACAGTGTCTTTAAAGGACGTTAACGTTACATTTGTTGGAGAGGAAATTTTTATATGACATATCCATTCGTATGCTATTTTGCGAGATTAAATGCTTTAATCGCAAACGTAATGTTTAAGTTGCTTTTTGTACGATTTCAGCTTTAGAGTAATCCGCCAATCCGTAAGAGGGACATTATTACCCGAAACCATTTCATATAAAGTTGTAGAATCAGGAGACAGTCTAAATGATATGGAAACTGAAAGAGGCACAATAGTAGCTTACAGCGATGATGGTTTCGCACATTTCTTGATATGATTTTATTAAAGCTGTACTGCTGAATGATACAATTTAGTAATTCTTTGGAAATGGTATCTTTGCCATAAGCCATGTCAATATAAAATGTGATTTTTATCCTATTTAGTATACCTACCTGCATACCTCGTTATAAAACAACTCGGTAATAACGTTAAACATCGATCAAATCTAATCAAGATTAATGATACTTACTCAACGATTTCTGCTTTCTTTGTTGGGTCCGTGTTTTGGGTGAGGGATGCCATCTTTCTTCCCGTACCTTTGTTGTAAACAGGTATACACTGATAATATGTGTTTTACAGAGCCCAGTGTTACTACAAGCTGATTGTAACACTCTCTTGCGCTTGTACAAGATTCGGAATCAGTCTCAGTTTCTATGGACAAAAACAAATCCTTTTCCCAACTGAAATAATCTCGCTTGCCGATAATCCCTTCAGCTAATTCGAATTTTGGTCACGTGACTAACGCTAATCTACAGGCCGTAGTATTAGTAACAATTGAGTTGACAAGCCGGACAGATTGCACATGCAATGTTAAAGAGCTGTTTCCCGGTTTTAGAGAGATTGACATCGCTAATCAATATATGCTATTTGGATCGATTAGTGCAAGGTCGATACAATGCATTACTTTTAATATTTACACACATGCATTCATCATTTATATAAGCTGGGACCCTTTAGACAGAAGTAATGGAGGGTCACTGATTGAAGGTTCCGCCATTTTGTACTTGTTGCTTTTCGCTTTGTGTGAAAAAAAACGCTGTAATTTAGGCTCTTTCAGTTTTATCTTACCAATGTCCACTTAAGAATGTAAACTTTAAGATATGATTATGACGCGGATGCCAAAATTTTAAAAAACGAATTTGGACATCGATCTGAAATAGCTAAAGAAATGAGAATATGTTCACTCTGTTCCTGCTAATGAATATTTTAAGTGGAAAATTAATTTCATTTTAGCTCGTAAGCAAATCTTCTCCCAATGACGAGAAACAGAGATTCGTTTATTTTATCAATTTCAAATGTTCTCAAATGCTGCAAAAGCTGCCCCTTAATTCATTAATAATAACATTTAAAATAGCATGTTTACTTTTATTGCTTTACTTCTCCGTTTACTATTTGTTGCTTTATATGTTTTGATGTAATACAAATTGGCTGTATATAAACACTGTATATGTATTTACCGTATTTCCTTTGAGTCAATGGCTTTAGACGTGAACATAATATATTATTATATTATTCATAAAGCTTTAGTTTTTAACAGGAATATCCTCTCGAATTTCATTTCCAGGCACATCAATAGAACAGCCCCTTTAATATGAGATTTAATTACGTGAGACATAATGCCAGTTTTATATCAACTGCCTAATGACGCATGTAGGCCTATAGTTTTTCAAGACAAAGTTTCTGTTGTAAGATATCCATATCCATATAAACATACCCAAGTACTTTTAGCCACATGTGCATCCACATCTCACCCCTGTGACGTTCAATGTAAAAACAAAAGAGAATTCTAATCATCTTACTTTCTTTTTCCCCCGGTACATTAGTATATCCTCGTAAGATCACTCAGTTGTGTGACGGGTCTTCTATCCATGGCTGATTCCCTAATCCGTAGCGCGTTAGATGTTACACTGTTGAATGACGTCATGTTGAATGACGTCATTATACGATTACGTCATAATCGCTAAATAACTGTTCACATCAACAGTAACTTGGAAATGCTGTCGCTGGAGAAAACAAATAAAGAGTTTTACAGAAACTTGAAAATGGATAATGAACAGGTAATTTATGGAGATCATGTCTTCTTACCCAAGCAGGCACAAATATGCCGGTTATTAAAGTTTTCATAATGGGCAGGGGAAATTATTGTTTTTCTAAAAATAACTCGAGATCTGATTGGCTGACAGAACTATTTCTAAATATTCATTCATTTAGTGAATCCAAGGTACTCGTGTCAAAAAGACTTCAGAAGTTCAGATAAACATTGTTTTTAATTTCGTATGGAATAATGTGAAACCTTAAATGTTTTATATGTGGTTTGTTTTACTATTTCGTTCATTTAGGATTGTCTTGCTTGATATATGATCCACAGAGTGAGACTTGTAATGAATTGCAGAGACTACATTTAACTGCGCCATGACATAATCGGTGTTCGTCGCGCATGAATACAATGACCGAGTTTACTTGCAACTCGCCTTCACGAAGGTATTTTCCAAAAGTACCGTAAATATTCTTAGATTTGACTTTGGTAAGGAAAATAATAACCAACTCGAAGCTCGGAATTACGGTTTTCTTTCCCTCGTGAATTATTGTGATTAATTCCACTCAGGACAGATAAACCGTAATTCCTCGCATCTTGTTGATGTTGTTCTTATAATCTTTAAACGGTGGCTTAGGGTTTAGGGTTTATTTCGGTGTAAGGCTTCATTCGAAGAAAATTAACTTTTCACTTGCCATTGTGTCATCCTAATAAGCTGTCTCGTCACAAACTGCAAAACTATAGTCATATAACCTATTCCTTCGGTATAAAAGAACCTATTTTGGCGAAGTTTTTCGTAAACCATTTTGCCACTAGCCATATTTCATTATGATAACATGTTTTGTTATCAAATAGGATTAGTCATAAATTCAGACACTTATCATTTCAAGTTTGGTATAGGTATACAATTTATGATGTGATAATTACACAGAATATTGCAATTAGTAAAACTGACAAAACCAAAACAAACAATTATCATCAACAGTTTGCTTTTTGATACGATGAATACAAATCTTAACAAAATAGCACTACACTCATCTGTGTGTGGCAGATGTATTTTATTTTATTACTCAACCGTGGTGAGATCACTCATTAGATAACAATGAGTTGGTAACACACATATGTGTGATACCAACTCGTGCGAACAAACGGAACTACTTTCGAACGTCACATGAAATCGTCCAATCACGTGACTTGCAAGTTAGAAACTGGCGACTGTCAAGTTTTGCTATCTCAACGAGACGAGAATTTACGTGTAAGATCTTTATCTCAATGTTGTTGTTTTTTTTTTATCTCAATAGCTTAAAATCACAGCACAAATCAATAAGTCGCTTGATAACTCGCCCAACTTCTGTGTCGTCGCAAGTTGCGTTACGTCCTCCCTCTGCCGGCCGTTCCACGCCATATAACCTAGCCGTTCCGTCATCTGTTCCAGCCAACCTATCGCTTCCCCCTCAACGAACACACAATCTGAACATGACATCTTGTAACTCCCGTTCCCTAAGTTCAATCTTTGCAGGTCCTATAAATAATTCTGTCATTCAAGACAATGTCATTAACAAATCCTCCTCAACTGTTGACGCTGTTCCGCCAACTTTTCAAAACTGACTGACCTGACCTTGAGAGGTCACATTCCGATGACGTCACGTTTCGAGTGCGCAATGTGTTGAGATTTTTCGTTGGCTGTTAGCGTTTGTTTTAACATTGAATTTCTTAAAAATTAAATACTTTTTCACCAAAAGGATTTTTGTTTTATCTTTTTAGGCGCGTCATTTATGTAGACACCAAACAATTGGTGAACTATATGTTTTTCTGTGTTTTGTTTGACTGATTGATATTCATACGCCGGTTTCGCGATTAGCTGACTGTTGTTTTGACGATTGATTTATAAGAAATATGGATGCGTTGGGTTGAGTAATAAATAAAATACTAAACTCATGATAATGTGATAACATTTTTATGCAACTCGTGAATGGAATTTGGTATCAGACTCACTTTCGTTCGTCTGATACCAAATTCCATTCACTCGTTGCATAAAAATGTTATCACATAACCATTCGTTTAGTATTCTCTATGTAATTAAAGTATTTTATCTCATTACCATACTCTCTTTTATCTATATTATTATCTAGCACAACAATGGTTAAGCCTTTAGAGTGTGGCCTTTTCTTATACCTATTTTATAACGTACCCAAGCCAGGACACTTCTCCGCTGGTGGGTCTTACTAACTTCTTCATGCACATTTCAAGTCATTCTGCACAACGTCTTTACACTGATCAGACAGAAATTAAAGACGGACAAAATAATCTGGTTTTGAGGTTAGTACATATAATTAGTATAAAGTTATATTGCATTTAATCTTTGCGGTATGTTTATTGTTAAAGTAAATCTATTTATCATCTTTTAAATAGATATTCATAAAGTATAGCATGTAAGTGTGCTAAGCATATAAACCAAATCTTAAGCTATATACCTATATAAGTATTGCTCTTTGTTCTTATATTTACTATCCTTTTATGAGAGTTTGAGATGAGAGAGTGTGTTTCATATCAGTGGCTTTATTTTAACTATTTGTAGGTGTAATCAGTAGTGATGTGGACACGCCGCTAATGGCTGTAATATTGCCCAAGCGGCGTTAAACAACAACTCAGTCACTCATAAGTGATGTGTAAGAAATGCTTTGATAAGTAATGTTGTTAGTATTAATACATTCCACATAACCTTTACCTAATATTCAATGGTTTTTACTACAGCGAGAATCCCGTCTTTTCTATGTACGCTGTATGCAAGTTGGGTGCACCCTTGTACCAACCACAGGGTATATGTGTACAACTGTACATGTATATTTATATCATTGTATTTAACTTATCGTTGCGTGTTAGTCGTAATGATCATTAATATGTTTATACACTATCGTTTTTTGTATCATCCTGTGATGCATGGTAGTATGATATTGTTATACATCATATCCTATTCATTGAAAGATATTAGCATTGCTTCATGAGGCATAAAATGTGTGTATCCATATGTTTCATTATAAGTGTGGAATATGTATTATGTGTTTTAAATATGTGATGTGTATTATATTAGTGTTTTCATTGTTACAGGGTGTTGAACTCATACTTCCATAACCATCAAACGAAATAAACGTCTCACACCCCAGCAGCGTGTTTTATATCATCTTTGAGACACATTGACCCTGCTACATGTTTCTCTCAGTTTATACCACAAGCCCCGGGTCATTAGAAATTGGTCCCTTCTTCCTCCAAAAATGTAAAAATGAGAAAAAAAATGATATTGAAATATATAAATACATCTATACAGTGTATTTGCCAAGTCTTTCGAGTCAGGGGGTCATACAATCCGACTCAACGTAAATTAGCTTCGATTTCCGTAAAAAATACAACGATAAAATGATTAAAGAAATTCAAAATTCATCTTTCCTTGACAATTTTCTGCATATTCCAAGGTCTCGGTGTTCGAGTGGATAAGCTGTTGGTAATGTCAGTGTCGCTTTGAGGGTAGCTCTCGTCTCGATCCAAACACAACATGTTAAATTTACATTTGAAAATACAGTTTACCGGGCAAACACATTAAAGAATGTGTTAAAAGAATTTTAAGCATAGAGCGTTTAATATTGAAACTCTTCAGTATATTGGTTTCATGGGAATCTATCCATATTTACGATCAAATGCCTTTATTGTTCTAATCGTGTACTAAGAAAGGGCTTTTTTCGCATTCGGGTTCTCTGTCACTGCTTCTGTTGCCGTGACAGCGAATCCACAATCCTGTATTATATCGCAGTGCGAGGCAGTATACATTGTAGTTTCGGATCCGCCCGCAAAGATCCGAAAGTCCGTATAAATCCCTGTGCGTAGAAATACTCGTCAGAATTGGACGGGTAAGTTAACCTCAAACGTCCACTTAGACTGTGATCCGAAATTATTGTCGATATGAAATGTGTTAAGATATATTCGGATCCTTGTCGATTAGTGGCTCTAGCGTGGTTAAAAACCGACACGCTTATCATGAATACCGATTGAGCCGAAATCTGTCAACGCATATTTACAATTTACCTGGAGCCTAGATCCGTAAAATGTATGTATAAATTGTTAACATACACTAAAAGGATATATACAGCCGCGGTATATCTGGACACGCGGCGAGTGGTTATGCAAACGATCCGAAGTTACACGTTAAACTGTCCATGTTCATGTGTAATGTAGTATAACTTTGTACTACATCGTACACAGGTAGGTATCAAAAAGACTGTACACTATATAGGTATAGTTTTTCAGTAGGTGTACCAATAATTTACGTGGCATGTGATCTGCTATGAACGGTTTGAAGTCGTTGTAGGACGGAATCGATTCCACAAAAGTGAACTTTCTACATGGAAAAAGTCTATCAATATTGATAACCGTGTACTTTTACGCACATCAAAATTTAACCTCTCATATATAAGAAGAGGTGACGACAGTTTATTTCCGGGAATGTTTTTTAATCTTTTTTTTTAAATAGCGGTAATCGTAAGCGCCTCTGTTCTTTTGTTGGATGAAATTATAACTAGTTGAAATGTCAATTTGTCTTGAGACATCTTGCGATACAGCTGTTTTCGACATGCATGATACTGTCGTATCTTAAAGAAATAAGTCAAAATACAACAAACTAGATTTTATTATCATACCTCTATCAATTTTCTTGGAAAGGCTCGGGTTATTGGTTGGAAGCCAAAATGCACGCTAAGCTACGCTCACAGTTAGAAAGTAAGTGAAACATTTTTCACTAAAATTAGATATTAACTTGTCGCTTAAACTGTCACCTGACTGCATCTGCCTGAGCTTTGTTGCGACTCGTGTTTTTCATTCTTATCTGCGAATAAGATCATTGTTTGGATGTACCTGTATAGTTATAAAATATATTACACACAAAGTCTGAAAAGAACGGTATATCAACACACTAAATTGTTCATGTTGATGTCATTATGTGAAATACAAGGGCATTGACCTGACTCCTTCGGCTGTCTGACATCCTCGGGAGTCAGGTCACGTGTCCTTGGATTTCACATAATGACCCTTACCATGAGTAATTAAGTGTATAATATAAAATATGCTTTACATTGGTAAATCTTTAAAAAAAATTAATGCTGTTTTTCCTTGAAAGACCAAGTTTAGCTTTGCGTTTCTGATTATTTCATATTGATTCTTTGCTCTCTGCTGAACTTGTCCCACGGTCCCACAACAATACCTTTATTTGTTCTCATATTTCAACAAGATTCCTTCGACACATTCCAAAGATCATTCTTTTCTAGAACTTTAATGAAACTTTCTAACATTATGATTATAGCACATGTAGCATCGAAATCACTAAAAAATGACATCAAGTAAAATATTGAAAGCTATTTATTTCGCAAACGTGTTGGTCAACGATATCTTCGTATTCCTGTCAATAAAGTAAAAACTGAATTGATTGGAATTAATTTCAGGATAAACATGATTGGAACATGCAGTTATTGCTGTGTAAAATCATTTCAGTGTAAATAAGTCATGATTATGTCTCCTGATTTCAATAATAATTTTCATCTTGTAAAATTTGAGGGGTTGGAGCTATATGGCCATTGGTATGAGGTTTGGTAGAAATTATTAGGTTAGAAGCATACGTAAAATGCACAAATGTTGTTCTTTAGCTTAAAGTCATAGTCTCATTTTTGTAAGGCAACTAAACTGAACTAATTATTATTCACGAACAAAATCTGATCACTAACACAAGTATTTCCTGTCGCATTTGCAAAGATTTTCATTTTTATGTCCGTTTTACAGTTTTGGATGAAGCAGCTTATTGGCGTATGCCGTTTCAGACCGATGAGGTACCGAATCAAGTGCAATCCCATCGCGAGTACGAAACACCGGAAATCTAGTCATCGCAGCGCCGATACTTATGACAGACACAATCTTCATTGAGTTTACTATCTTTTTGTTATTTCTTTATTTGAAAAGCGTAAGCTATTAGCTATTTTCATTGGATATTCAGCTCGGAAATTTTATGCGTTCTTCGTCACGGCCTTAGCGAAATGACGTGGTAAGGACTAACGCTCGCAAAAGACATAATATTCGGGTAGGGTAGGGTAGTTTGAACTTCATTATTGAGGGCTAGAATTCCTGCAGAGTTCTGAAAAATGTTGCAAACGTCAGGGGAAAGATTTCTGTGAGTGGTGAACTATTTCTCCGGCATTTATTACAATTTGCCTTGCAAAAATGAGACTATGACTTTAAAATTACGGCCAAACCTAGATCTCCGAAACTCTCTTGGCATTTCATTAGCCGTAAGCAAATTCTACGTTTCTAGTATAAGATAAAAAAGAAAAAGAAAATGCATAGCGAATAAATCCATTTCAAATTCGAACTCCTTCACATGTTTCGATCTGTTTCCACGCAAACACAGATATGCTGAGAAATTACTGCGCTTTAGATGCATGAACAGGCGATTCGCACTTTTGTCAATTTCACAACGAACACTATAACCCACGCTCACTTTTATTTGCTTGATACTTGATTATTTCCTCTACCACAATGAATGATATGGTTGAATAATGAGATGTTTCGAGGCTCTGTAGATAATACATTTGGACTTTGAAAAACTTTGAAGAAAAAATTCTCTCAAAAATCGATTTACTGTCCCTTCAATATCCGCGCACTATTGATTATATATACATATACCGCAGTGTATTTATCATTGTATTCAAATGTTCTGTATGTAAATTCAAAATATCAGGAAGTGTTTTTCTCTTGCAATTTTCAGGGGCGGACAAAGGATTTTCGTTTGGGAGGGGTGCGCCCTGTTGGTGTCACAAGTGCAACTATTGAATTGATTACATCTGACCAAAGAATTAGTGTCCACAGGAAATTTAGCT
Source organism: Phorcus lineatus (assembly GCA_921293015.1). NCBI lineage: Eukaryota > Metazoa > Mollusca > Gastropoda > Trochida > Trochidae > Phorcus > Phorcus lineatus. The sequence goes on along the minus strand of OV121096.1, from coordinate 26,205,083 downwards.
CATTAACTGAATTTAAGGTTTATGCCCCATACTTTTCTTGTATAATTTTTCTATGTAAGAGAATAATGACTCAACATTTATTAAATTTACACTGTCTCGGGAAGGGTGCGCACCTCCTCCCCCGGACCTCACTCTGTATCCGCCAATGCAGTTTTGCTTTTTTACTTTCGGGTCGTCCTCGTTACCTTTTTTTTAGTTTCTCCAGAATCAAATAAATCATGATAGATAAAAATTATTATTAAAAAGACATCAACTATTCTTAAAACCATTCAATCTTGTTCTAATGAAACAATCAGCAAAATTTGATGATTAAAGGAACAATCTCTATATGATTCAACCTTTATTTCTTAGAATGTATAAAACAAGATAAACATATTAAAGATATAAAAAAAATTAACTAACAAAGGAAGTATAGATATAACTTTCTCAAAGTAAAACAAGATACAAGAAAATCATAGAGATTGATTCTGGTTACATGAACTTTACTCTAAAGTTTACGGACAGATGGACGAACGCCGGGCGCCACCCCATTTCACACGTCAATCAGGCCTTCCATGCTCAATGCGCTAAAAGGGGGAAAACTGTTTTTTTTGCTGGCTTATTTTTTAGCCGAGGTTTTCTTGAATCGTTGCATCAATGTGTTCGGTGGGTCTTTCTTACTATTTTTTTCTTTTTGCAATAACCAAACAAGAAGTCTGAAACTTGATGCAACAATGACGTCACGAAATATCAATCGCTTTCCCAAAACTTCTACATACTGTAATAACATAATAAACAACGGTTCTAAATTTATTTAGATTATTGAAGGGCTTAGAAGGAAACGACCATTCGAGTTCAAGTTAATATTGTGGATTTTTAACCACACTGAATATTGCATGGAATGACACTAACAATAACTGGTTGATACTTTTTCCATAAAAACTGTCAATAATAATACTGTCGTGGGCTAATATAATACCGTTTCTTAAATAATACTGTACAATAGTACAAAACAGTAGAGATATCACATATTTGTTTTCCAAAAGCCATATTTACAATATAATAAAATACTCCTAGGCTCACAATAAGCTTAGTTGTGTATACATACAGATTTTAATACACTGTACAACCTATATGCAATAATTAATAGACACATTTTCAGCGCCCGCACAGAGAAATGTTCCATGTAAAAGACCTAACGTTGACTATTACTTGAGTTACCTCTGTGGGAACGGAATGTAGTTGAAATAATAAACTAATTATTTTTCTGAAGACAATGTATTATTGTCTATGTAATGTATAATCAGCTGAACCTTCTTAGTTCTTGATGTTTGACTTGATGTATCGTTTCGTCTCTATAGCACGAGATAGCACTCGTGAATACATCTGCTGAGCTGTCCTCATTTCCTATCGTGTCATCAGATCTGAAGAAAAGTGGAAGATCGTTGCTTCATTATCAAATCACAGCTGTACCCTTGTTTATTTTTCCTCTTCCTCCTCTTCCTCTTCCTCATCAGAAGAGTCAGGTTTCTCTCCAAACATATCTTCGCCATCTTTGTCGTCAATCTGGGGCTGGTAGTCACGTGACATCAGCTTCAGGATGATGACGTCACTCTTCTCGTACAGCCCGAAGGCAATGAGTTGTCCACCAAGAGCAACATTGCAGCAAAGTATCCGGGTATCTGGGGTAAAAACGGCCAACACAACAGCTTTCTCTATATCCCATACCGAAATGTCCCCTGCAAACACAACAGCTTGGGTGCCATCTCCGACGATAAAGATTTTACTCCCGACATCGAACTTTAAACCTGCATATCCTCGTATTTTCCTAAGAGAATTAGATTTCATTGTGTCCCATACATGAAGTTGGTCAGGGCCTTTCCCGATGACAATCCGCTCCCCATTGTCTGTGATGCCCAGGGCGCAGACGTTCGTTTCTTTCTTGAGACGACGTTTCACCGTGCCAGTGACACAATCCCAGAGAGTGACGTAACTAATCTTGCTTTCCTCGTCATAGTTCGCATGGACAAGATGGCTGCCGTCGAAGGTCAAGGCTGATACGTGGAGAAACATCATCGAGTTCAAGTTCTCCAGTGTTTGTGTATGGGTCTGGGTGGGAATGTCAAACACACAGAGATGATGGGCAAAAAATGACGCAACGATAACTTTTTCATTTCCACTGACAATAAATTGCTCAATACCATTATCTTTCTCCTTCTTCAACTCCTCTGCCCATTGCTTCTGAAGTTCCTGTTCCGCTTCATGACGTCTCTGTTTGGCTGAAGCTGTTTCAGCTCGTCTGTCCCATGGACTCATCTTAGCTGTGGCTCCGCGTGATGGTTTGGGAACATCGACGATTGTGACGCCTTGCTCAAGAGCCTTCTTTCTTTCAAGTTCTCTGAAATTTGTTTTAATCCTATACAGGACATGTCCAGTCTTCAGACTCCAGATTATGAAGTGGCCTCGGTTGTCTGAAGGACCCATGAGGTGGTCCTCATCAATCAGCATGTATTCATGAGACGGGGCGGGAACAATGTAACATCCTGTAAGCTTCTTGTCATAACGCTTCGTCTTGAGGTTATATCTCAACACTGTCTGGAACACAGGTTTGGCATCGTCGCTTGCATTCGAGAATCCTCTGTCTGTCAGAATTACTAAGTAAGAGTTTCTGACAATCACTACGTCTGAGCTTTCGGACAGACCTCTTTCTATTCTCACTGCGGTTTGAAGGCACTTGGCTTTAGCGATGTTCCACACACTGATGGGTCCGTTATTGAGTGTCCTGGCTACCACATATCGTGGGTTGTCCTGCATGGGTACAATATCAACGACACCTAGAGACTTTTTCAACTTTGGAGCCGGTTGGTTTACCTTACCACTCAAGTTCCAAATCCGCAATGTTTTGTCGCCCTTGGCTGCTGTCAAGCAGTACCTGAAGTCAAGACAAGCTCCTATTGTTGATACCCCTGGATGCCGTGCAAGATGCTTGTGGTCCTCCGTCTCCAGATTCCAGAGGGCAATGTCAGACATTCTGTTGTTCTCAGAAGCGCATATTGCTATGGCGTGACTTCCAATCATGTTGATGTACATCTCGTTCACGTTGTCGTGTACACAGCCCCGAACACTTCTCAAGTAGTTTCCCTTCTTGAAGTCAAATATCTCAAGCTGGTGAATCTCATGAAGTTCCATGTATTGTTGTCTGCAAGCTAAAATGTAATAGTCTCTTGCAAATCCCAGTGAAACGATGGAAGATGACTTCTCAAAGCATTTGAGGTTAAAGTAGACCTTGCCAGACTTTGCATTTTGTACCGTCGCTTTGTTGGAGGATCTGAAAGCATGAAGGACCTTATCTCCAACACATCCATCAGCAACAACTAGAGATCTGTCCTTGTGGATGCCATCATCAGGTATAGTCTTTTCACACACTTGTTCGAATGTAGTAAGATCAAAAGATCTGAACATAGCGGATCCATCATACAGAGCAACTAACACACGACCCTCACTGGCCACGGTTATGTTTGCTGGGTCAATATACTGATCAATCACATGGACACAGTTCCCTGTCCTCAAACTCCAGATCCTGATGACAGTGTCCTCTGTTGTAATTGCCAAGGCGTTGTTCATTCCAGTTCGAATTGATGAAACATTTGCGCTTACTCCTTCTATGGTCTTGGTCACTCTGCCCGTCCTGATGTCCCAGAGTTTCATGGTCAAGTCTTCTGATGTGGTCAGTGCTCTCATCCCGTCTGTGGTTTGGCACAATGATGTTATAGGTTCAGTATGCCCAGAGAGGAGATCAAAGAGTATTCCCCCTGGTTCTGTCAAACAGTGGACAGAGGGAATGAGACTAGCAAGAGACGAGTTCTGGGCTTGAGCAACAAATGTGTGGAGGTATGGAAATCTCTTTGGGTCTCCTGCAAACTTTGGCATATCTCGTGCAATGATGCCATTCAGACGGCCTATTATCTGTGATGCAAGTTGTCTTGGTTCCTTCTGCAATGCAACCCCTGAGAGATGGAGGGTATCTGATAGAGTTTTTAGTTCTACGTCATTCGGTTCAGCTACGAGGACACTTGAGTATTCTTCCAGCAAAGCACGAAGGGATGTTCCACATAGTTTTGCCAACACCCATTCGAAATTGCACAAAGTTTCACTCTTGAGTAGTTCCATCTGTTGAGATCGCAGAAGATGATAAGGCAGTTCATTTATTTTTCTGAGATTGTATATCCTATCAGATCCATCATGAAGAGAGTCCTCTGGCTCATAGAAGAGATCCTGCTTTGCAACCAGTCTAAGAGATCCTCGGTCATTGCCAGTGTGAGGCTTCGGTTTATCCACCCACAAACCCATAAAGTACTCCGATAAGGCTTTGTGGTAGGAAGGGGCCTTGTCCTTTTGTTGAAGATATCTGTCATCAGCAGCTTCTGTGAACTGGACGTGAGACCAACACAGAGTCTTTGTATTGTCAGCCAGGCATTCTGTGATGTAATCCGACAATTCCAGCTTCATCCTTGCCCAAAGCAAGGGAGGTAACCGCCTTCTAGAGAGATGATACTGAACAGAAACCTCATCCATCACAGCATCATCCAGAGACAAAACATCCTCCATCTCGTTACTTGTGATTCCGTTTCTTGCAGCAGTTATATACCCAAGTGCTCTCCGGACTAGGGCTTCGCCATAGTCTCTTTCCAATCTTCCAAATTTAATGGTAGCAACCTTCTTAACGGACTCCTGTAGCTTGACCATCTCTGGGTTAGTGAAAGACGTCCAGGCAAGAGACTCCTTGTATGCAATCTTGAGGAAGAGAGGAGTTGGATCCTTAGTGAAAGCTTCTACCAGGACATCCATTTGCTGCTGGGTGAGGTTCCTATTGTGCTCGTTGAGCCAGTATTCTAGGATGGCCAGTGCATCGCCCATGGGCAAGTCCGATATCTCCACAAAGCAATCTTCTTTCTCAGCAAAGGCTTTCTTTAGGGCAGGAAAGCAGTCGAATCGGTCATCTGGAAGCGTTGATATGACCATGTGTACGTTGCTAGGAAGTTCCTTTGGTAACCATGCCAACTTCCGTCCATCGTGTTCATCTGTAAGTGAAATTATAACATCTTTAAATGTCATTAAATTTATTATACAAGTAGTACATCGCGGGTTGGATATCTGATTTGATAACGGATATGTTACCTCAATGTTAATCTAGCCATTGATTTTAACTTCGTCCTACCTAAGAGGCTGTCCAATCCATCAATGAATATAACAAGTGGTTTGTCTTCTGACATCTGGCTGAGTCGGTAGGCGAAGTCATTCACAAGGCCTTTGTATTCCTGAAATTATATCCAAATTGTTCAACAAAATATGCTATTGATGAGTAGTGATCTATTGAATCTTCTAAAGACGATCCATCATAAAGTGGACATCATTCTGCTTGATCAGGGAAAATTTCGATTTGACATTCGTTTGATTAATATATGAGGACGTAAACCACTACTAACCTCAGTCAATTGTTTTATCAAAAACATGCTATCTTGCGCAATACTCGTTGTGAGTGAAGCGCCACCAGGAGAGTCCTGATTCGACTGTTTCGATAAAGTGCAATGAAGAGCTTGTACAGGAAGTTATGATATCAGCCTGTTACTGATAGTGGCGCTTCTTACGTCTTTAAAGATGTTATGAATTGGGCAGAGATATTTGATTTCATAAACGTTGTTGACAATATATATCAATATTCTACCTCATGCCAAGGAGAATCAATTTACCATTGGTACGTCCTTGTAAGACGCTCCAGCGATATCACAGAGCTGCAGACACAGGTCCGTCAGAAGAGTTCGGACATTCGTTGACCGCCGAGTTGTTCCAATCGATCTAACTATGACCCTCGGTGTGTTGCTAGAAAATCAAATACACAGTGGCTTAGATAACGCTATAATACATGGAGTATTGGTGCTATCTTATAGATAAACGATCTAGCCTAGACTAATGATTATTCGGGAAAATTTGATTTTAGATAAATCTTTTTTTTAAAACGTGCTACTGCCCCTTTAAACAAAATACATACTCCCTCGACCACTTGTGAACATCTTTGGCAGCTTTTGCCAAAATGGCTGACTTTCCACATCCGGTTTTGCCATAAATCACGAGCGGTGTGTTGGTGTCGGACCGCACATACGATTTTATCAATTGCAAGATGTCTTTTCTTCCGTGAAACTTTTTCACTCTGAAAGAAAGTGAGGAAAGCAGAAAGTTAAGTTTTCGCCATATATATATGGGTTTTATTTGCAAATTAAGAGTGTGATTAAACCTATTTGTATCTCCAAGGTAAAACACATACGTCACATGATCAGGGGCGTAGGAAGGGGGGGGGGGGGGGGGGGGGGGGGGGGGGGGGGGCTTGGGGGGCTTAGCCCCCCCACTTTTTTTCGAAATGTTTTTTTTTTTCAAAATGACTATTTTCCCCTTTCGACTACATATTTCCCAATAACTGGTCTAGTATCGTTATAAAACAGTTACTATGCACTACTTTGTGGGTAGTTCTAAAACTACTCTGAGGGTAGAACTAAAACATCCAGTCAAACAAGGAATTAAACTAACTTCAGTATTATGTCCTAATTGATGATAAGATGGGATAAGCAGCAAGCAAGTTTCCTTTTTTTTTTTGGGGGGGGTTACAAAATTTCAATTCAAGCCCCCCCACTTTCAAATTCGCTCCTACGCCCCTGCATGATAGCAATACATAAAGAAACCATAAGTCTTAATTACCTTCTGAAGCGTCCGTAAAATGTTTATTAGAAGCATCGATAGCAAAATTAATGACAAATATTCAGTGCTCTCAACTAATTAATATTCTTGCATGTCATTTACAACTACTATGCTTAACCTAAGATTTAGCTTTTCATTGGCTTACTGGTGCATGTCCTGTCCTGGACAATTTCGTTCTTTCACAATATCAATGAAGATTGACATGTATCTGAGATCGTTTCAAGATTATAGTTTCCTTTTAGAAGTGTAAAGTTATTATATAAGCCATAAATACGAAATTTGCTTCTGCCAACAAAGCTTTGAATGGGAACAAAGCCTTAATGACCAAGTCAGTAGAGCTCAAGCCATGTAGTAGCATATAATGATAATAATGTGGATATTTATATGGCGCCTTTTCCACGTCCTAAGACATGCTCAAAGCATATATAAGTGGTATGTTCCCAAAAATACTTACTACAATTCTCGAAAGCGAGTGAAGCGAACGAGCAGGATTTGCCTAAATATTGCCTACTGGCATTGGTATATCCAATACCGAAGAGATAATTGAATACATATGTTTAAAAGATATTTGATATATAATAAGAGGTAATAACAAAACAAACCTCCTGTGACACGCAAAAACATGCTGCGACACTTCTTCAAAGAGTTTTTCTCTCCGTGAATTTGTGTCGTCTGCTTCGCAGAACTCCTGCCCCAAATGTCGCTTGACGGTATCCATGGTAACCTTGCATATTTGCTCCAGATAGTTCATGTGTTGTCTGTTAGTCGTACTAGATACACCACCAGCGATCCAGTCGATGTCGAAGGAATGAATACTGCCTTCATTTACCTGTTGGGAGATTTATGATAAACATGTTACTTGGAAACATGTCATGGATGAAATGGGTTTTCTAACAGCAAACAAGAGTTCTCTGAGAGCGTCTAAACCTCCACATGACCTACAATGTATTGATGTGCCCTTTGTCTCACTGTTGATAACGGATTTGTATGTGACCTTTACCTTGACCCTTAACCTTGAAGGAGTGAAGGCACCTATGGTTACAGATTTACTCGATCCATTATGATATATGCAAGTTACAAAACGTCTTGGTTGATATCATCTATGTCGAGGGCCATAAATCTGGAACAATAATCAGAATCGCTCTAATTTGAGACATGCGCATCACTGATGTATACCTAAGATTAGTTTCAGAATGATTAATCAAACTTTTGGGAGGAGATGATTTCACGAGAGATGTACACTCAGTATGAAACGACAACGTCTTCGACTTCAAGTCTAGAGCCATAACTTATTATTGGAACTATCCCAATTTCGAAATGCACATCCATGGTGTATATCCAGAGCATGTTCCTAGTCTATGAAGACTAAAGAGACTCTTTCAGGATTTCACAAGACAGCTAACCCTTTTCGGCACGGACGGACGATGCTGCCAAATGATCCCCCTTCATCTGCGGGTTATGTTGGAAAAGGATCCTACATGTTATCAGCAATCAAAGCTCTGTTTAGTAGGGATCCCACTGGTATAAACTTCACGTAATGATATTAGCAAGCAGCCTTATTATTTTCTTGATGATACTTAAACTGAAGAATCAGTTAAAAATCGGAAAATAGTACCTTGTCAGCAATAAATTCATCCCTTAATTGAACCATCTTTCGTCTGAGTCCGACATCTATAGAATCGTTGTTCTTGCCGCTGATATCGATGTAGTCGCCAACCCGGATGTCGGAGAGGCGTCCCATAATGCCCAGCAGAGTCCGCTTGATGCAAACGGTGTGTGAAGCAGAGTTGTCGAAGTCATTGAGAATCTGTTCCAGTTCTTGTTCCAGAACTGTTCCAATGGTGAATTTCAAAATATTAAAAAAATGGTCAGTAATTCTTATGTAAAATGATCTCATAATAGGAGACTGTAGCCTCTTACTTTCTAATAAAAAACCGGCACGTCGAGACTCATAAACTTGTTCATAGAAGCACAGCTACCATATGGAAAGTTGTTTTTAATTTCAGAAATGTTTAAGGCACAGTCTTACCTAATAATTATAAAATCGATAATTCACAAATATATCTTACATTGTGTGAACAATTTGTAAAATGGCCTACTATAACTCTTACCGGAAGTAAAGTACTTCTCCCGAGCTTCCGGACCCACCACGCCTTCAGAGAACTCCTGGAAGATCTTTGTCAGTCTGTGTGCCGTCATCAACCAGTTCGTTCGTGCTGTCTGGCGGCGAGTTCCGTCGGACTTGGTGAAGTCTTTGTATACAGAGCTGGAACGTGTTCAAATTGAAGAACACCGCACTAGTTTAACTCGTATGGTTTAGTGTTAAGTGTTAATATTTGAAATCAAGTACCGGAACATTATATGTGTGGATATTTCACCTGAGAAACAATATCACTGGATATCAAATACAGGTAGCACCTTTTTTATTGACTGACATCATATTGCACAAAAAAGTAACACTTTCATTATTGTCTTTGTTCCTTTATTTTGTTCTCTTGGCCTTTTCAGCAATTACGAAACGTGAATATAAACCCGTAAATGTTCATATAGAATTTGTCTGTCGTTAATGAGCAAGCATGAAGTCAAATAATCCGTCATTTAAGTACAAATGAAACATGACCTGAGTTACCTGACTTTGTTGAGTCTGTAGACAGGTGGCGCTGCGTTCTGATCCAGTTGATACCATTGGTGCAGACTCTGAACATCCGGGAGATCTTCTTCTTCCTCCCTCAATCCTTTCATCACCAGCCCCTCCGCTCTTATTATACTCGTCCGTCTTGCAAACTTCATTTCTTCATCGCCTTCCTCTCCATCCCTCGTTCCACTAATGAAACTATCACTCTTGTCTAAATTGCTCTGCTGGCGACTTGAGGGCGCCCCTTCAGACCCAGTCTCGTTCTGACGTTCACGTTCTCGTTCAGCTCTCGCGGTCTCCACTTCCGCCATCTTGGCTTTGATTGCGTTGAGTTGTCTGTCCCTGTATTGTGTAGCCGCGTCAAGAATGTCCTCGAACTCGTCCTGAGGAATCTCTGCAGGTGGTAGGCACATGCCGTATTTTTCGCCCATGATGATCTATCAATTTCCAAAAAGGATATTCTTCATATTTTCTCACTTTGCATTGACATATCTTCATTTTTTTTATTTGCATGTATCCTTAAAGTTTACCTCTATTACCAATGTAACAGTTGTGAAGTACTCTTTACAAGATAGTTCTTCACGAATTCTATATGGTGAGTGAAATTTTTATTTTCATCTTTTTTCTATTTGAGTGAAATTAATTATCCCTGATCTGATACATTTATTCAACCGACCTTGTGTCAAGAACACAATGCTTGCAAATCGAAAACACTCGCTAATTGAAACATTAAATTTGATCTATTGCACGTGCTAAAAAGCAATTTTAGTTACCATGCAAATAAGAACACTAAAACATCCTAAACAAACCTTACCAGAAAGTTAACACCCATCGGATTGTCTTTGCAAATGTCGATGTACTTTGCGAGAACCCTAGGAAGCTGATGATCGTCGGTAACACCGTCCTTGAGTCCCCAGTGAAGGTCAAGGACCTGGAGCTCGTGACCATGGTGTTTGCAGAAGTCTTTGAGAGTCGGCCACACGTGGTCAACCAAGGCTGTTCTTTCAGCTTCACTGTCTGAACACATGGACAAATTAAATGGTTAACGAAGTTAAGTAGTGTTCAGTATTGGAGACGTTAACAGTGAACACTAACCTCATCAAATCGCTTAACCGAGTAGACGGATCTATCTCTACCTTTTATGCTTACCTTGAAAAAAGTTATAATGTGGTAATGTAAAGAAAACATATCCATTATTAGGACCGTTCTTTCTATATAACTCACCAATCTGACTAAATCAAGATCAATGTCAAATATGCAAGTTACAGTGAAAAAAACTCTTATAGCGACTTCATTGGGTTCTTGTCGAATAGAAATTATTTTCCCTTTGAATCTACCAATTAATGCGTTGCTTAGCAGTAATGTTTATGTTGTCATTAGGATGGATATACGTTCTGGTCAGCCATACGTTGTATTTCGGCATAGATTTATTACACATATGAGAAATACATATTAGCATCGCAATTTTGCAAATTCTCTTTTACAGTAGGCCTAACAAATATTATCCTCAGTGTCTACCTAATGAATACATTTCCCCCAATTTTATTCACATTCTAAATGTTCACTACGAACTTCATATATAAATCATTAGCTCTACCTGCAAACCCAGAACAGACATAAAGCCTGATGATCTTGTTATCCGGGGGGCACTGTCTGTGGACAACTCCTTGCAGTATCTCATTCCTTCTCTCCGATACACTCAGTCTCGTTGTGTCTCGCGTCTCGGGACGATGAACTACGGGAGTTTGAATTGGACTGGTCAACATGTCTCTGAAACTGACGCCATGGTCACCATTTTGATTCTGCAGCTCGTCCTCATGATTCTCTTCACATTTAGAGTTCTTCTTCACAGAAACCTTCTTCTTTCCAGAGAGACTGTCTTGCCCTTCCATCCCCCTTCCTGGTGCCTCATCTTCTCCTTTGCCGATGTCAGGAAGTGGTGTCGTATTGGAGAACTTTCTAGTACCTTCAGAGGCATCCTTGGTTTCCTTTTCAGGGGTCGTGTGGCCGTTCTGGATCGGGTTGAGGCTCTCCTTTCTTGACCTTTGTCCACTGTGGTTGTATCTGCCTCTGATCTTCTCACCAACCTCTGAGTACGTGCTGAACAGTCCTTGCTTAATGTCAGCTGACTGCTGGAATAGAAAATAATGTCATACAATTCAGTTTCAACGACAGTTAGAACAAGGGATAGAGATAGTGTTGAATTTGAATAGATGTTTTCAACCCTCTATGGTAAAATCTAAAAAAAAAATCTTTAATCTAGATCATTTTAATTTGCTGAACTTAGTTGTCGTTCAATACGAAATGGGTCCAACGAGAGCCTGTACAGGCGCATATTCTGTTACTAGTTTAGTCATTATCGGATGTCAGTTCAACACATTCGCAAAGAAAAAGGGCGGCGATCATGTTGAAATAACGGGTCATAGGAAGTATTTGTCTAAAGCTTTTCCCAAAACATAGTGGAAAGGACCCACTCCTCAGCCATGGATCGATTTCGTATCCCGATTGAGACACTATTTTAGAACAAACATCGCCATATTAGCTATTAGAGACTTCTTTCTTTTATAGAACTTAAAATTTTATCTTTTAAGAAAATTTCTCCAATACTTGATTGCCAGAGATCAGAATATTATGTAAATCTTATGAGCAACAAATTCTCCATTTGATTTGTTCACATAAAGTGTTTCTCGCATTCCAAACCTTATAAATGCCTAGTAGGTGGCATTTGAAAATAGTTACGTTTCTTTTGCTGCCACGTCTCCTGCCATCTTCGTTAACGTCATCAGAGTCTGACTGATCAGAGTTATCTCCCTCAAACATGTCCACTAGACGGCGCTCCATACGTTTCGTTAACTTCCGCTAAAATGTGAATGTTATGAAAATTTATAATATAAGGAGTAACAGAAAAATTACGATTTCAATTGTGCTTCATTTACATTAGGGTTTCTAATTGTTATCAACCTTAAAATATTCAGATGAATTAAAAATATCATAAATCATTGTTATAATCATAATCTCCATATGATTTAGCAAGACTTACCCGTAAATGGTTAACGATCTTCTTGTCAATTTCAAAGCTGATCTTCTTACACTTGACTCCCTGAAATAAAGTGTAAATACATATATATATATATTCTTAAGAAACCTTAATTTAAAGTAAAAAAATGATGTCTTAAGTTCTAAATATTCTAATCAAAATAATATAAATTTGTTAAAACAGTTTATATTATAGCAACTAACGAATCCAATATGTTTTTACGAAGCCATGACATCTTACATCATCAGCAAAACCATGGAGGAAGGTGATGTTTTTCTTCGGAGCTCGAGAAAACGCGAGATCAGCCTCCAATGGCGGCAACACAGCTCGTTTCCGGCCATCTTCCGATAACTGAAATGTACAAGAGAGTGATCAACGTTCAGCGTGGTCTTGACTTCTGATGAGCAGACCATATCAAAGAGTACCTACATGTAACTATAACTGACAGACCTATGAAAACCAAAAACTAGTATAAGCATATAGGGTAAATAAGTTAAATAATCTATAGTTAAATAATCGCAACAACAAAAATATTCTGTATAGTATATATCACTTAAAAAAGTTTCGAATTCTTAAAATTTCTCTAACAAATTATAAGCTCTTGTACTCTGTTAAGTTAAGGAGCATCCAGTGTATACACACACGTTCCCTCACTGCCCAGATAAGCTAAATATAAGTTATAAAACATAAGTTAAATACTAACTTTCTAAAAGTGTAAGATAGTGTTATCTGTCATACAAGCGTCAAAGTCAAGTCCTGGGTGATGGTAGTCAGTTACTGTATACAGCATAAACACTGACCTTCCGTACTCTGATGTGTTTGCCTGTGTTATTCATAGTCATACTATGCATACTGGTGTTACATAGGTGTTACACCTGACGTTTGTGTGGATTCATGTATGCTAATGAACTTGTCCTCAATGATTGGCTTTCATCAATATGTTACAGCCCTGTAATGATTATTACTCTTGATTTATTCTATTGTTCAGAGAGTCTCGCTGTCTAGGGAATATGTCGTTAACTTTATTCAAATTCAACATGCATTGTACATAGTTTCAACATTAAATAGTTTTAAAACGCCGATATTTAAAAAGTTGTTTCACTTACATACAGCTATTCATTTTTTCATAACTACAATACGTGGATTGGACTGAACGCTTATATGAATACCGATCAAACAATTAAGACGTTAATCAAATTTACCATAAAACTGAACAATTAACAATTTGTTAACAGTTTGTTATCTATTGATTTTGTAAAGTATAACAACAAGACGATTAAAGTGACACAGAGTAACTGTGGCTTTAGTAAGAGCCAAAACACCTTATGACCCAAATTAAAGTTAAAGTCGTCTCCCTAAATTTACATCTTTATCTATAAAATGCCATAATGATAATTTCTTTGAAGTTTGACATATTTGACTCCAACAACATACTCTGTGCCCCTCCAACAACATTCTCTGTGCCCCCCCTGTGCCATCAATGCTTTCATTTTCACAGAGCACATCATACTCTGTGCCCCTCCAACAACATACTGTGTGCCCCCTGTGCCATCAATGCTTCCATTTTCACAGAGCACATCATACTCCGTGCCCCTCCAACAACATACTGTGTGCCCCCTGTGCCATCAATGCTTCCATTTTCACAGAGCACATCATACTCTGTGCCCCTCCAACAACATACTCTGTGTGACCCTCCAATAACATACTCTGTGTGCCCCTCCAACAACATACTCTGAGCCCCTCCAACAACATACTCTGTGCCCCTCCAACAACATACTCTGTGCCCCCCTGTGCCATCAATGCTTCCATTTTCACAGAGCACATCATTCACTGTGCCCCTCCAACAACATACTTTGTGTGCCCCTCCAACAACATAATGTGTGGCCCCTGTGCCATTAATGCTTCCATTTTCACAGAGCACATCATATCCTTGTAACATTATTGTTTAAAGAACGCTTGAGAATGAGTGCTCAAAACTTAACAGACATGCTCATATCCCATTAGCTCGTCTATTTCACCTTCTTATATATCCTCATATCTGTCAACCTGGGGTGGGGATAGATCAATACTAGTGGTGTACGTACATAATTACGGTATTCACGCAAGTAAACACTCCGTCTGTCACCTATACTTGGTTAGATTTACTCTGAGCCCCTCCAACAACATACTCTGTGCCCTCCAACAACATACTCTGAGCCCCTCCAACAACATACTCTGTGCCCTCCAACAACATACTCTGTGCCCCCCTGTGCCATCAATGCTTCCATTTTCACAGAGCACATCATTCACTGTGCCCCTCCAACAACATACTTTGTGTGCCCCTCCAACAACATAATGTGTGGCCCCTGTGCCATTAATGCTTCCATTTTCACAGAGCACATCATATCCTTGTAACATTATTGTTTAAGGAACGCTTGAGAATGAGTGCTCAAAGACAGACATGCTCATATTCCATTAGCTCGTCTATTTCACCTTCTTATATATCCTCATATCTGTCAGAGCATAATTTCTATTTCTGAGTAGGCCTATAGTTTTGTTTTGTATCTCATATCATAATGATCTACAAAGGCAGGACTACTATTGACTGTATAAAAGAGCCTACCTTGGTTAGATTTTATTTTCTGTTCTATTGTTTCGTTACCTTAACACAGAACAGTCAATATCCCTTGGTTAGATTATATTTTCTGTTCTATTGTTTCGCCTCTTTAACACAGAACAGTCAAAAGCACTTCTGCCAAGCAAATATTGTTAGTGTACAAGTTCGCGTGTTATAAAGTCTGTCGAAGCTGATTGTCGTATAAAAGCGAGTCGTTTACCGACTTTTCCAAAAGCATCCGACGACAATGTTTAGAAACTATTACAATGGAAGACAACCATATGGTTATATCAGAGGATAATGACAACTAAATATAAAGATAGAGTTCAGTATTGTTAACCTGGGGTGGGGATAGATCAATACTAGTGGTGTACGTACATAATTACGGTATTCACGCAAGTTCACACTCCGTCTGTCACCTATAGGTTCGGGCATTGTTACCAAGCCTTTGTAGAAAATAAATATAATCAGGTGGAAGGTAAATAGTATCAGGTGTTGTAACGTTATTGTACTAGTAGGCTGACAACTAGTAACATGCAAATCACGCAACTGGAAAGTAGTATCTCTTTGACTGAGGTCACCTTTAAAGGGACAATATAACGTGGACTCTCCAGCTTCTAACCGTTGACGAGACCATACCTCATACTTCTGACTTCTTTCAAAGCAATTGTTAAAATAAAATAACTTATTTTCACCATTTGTTTTTTCTATTCAAGCTTTTCTATTAACTGCACAACAAACTCTGACAATAGTTCTATAAATACTGGAAAAGCTTGACTGAGTTGGACGTTCATGTATATTGCATGCTAAGAAGAGGTATTTAATTTAAAATCTGCCTTTATATATCGCCAGTGACGTCAAATACTGTCTTATTAGTACCTACGCTACTGTATTTATATCTTCTTCGGAAGGAATAATTGAGAATAAACTCGCCGGTTAGAATGAGCATTTAATGAATATCAACAGTGCATACCCGCTGAAAGCTATGAAATAGCCATGGAAAATTGATGAATATATATATTCTTTTCACTCGACTTCATTCAGATAATGCTCTATATGTAAAGAAGATTCTAAACAACCGTTGAATAAGTTCTCATAACTAAGAATAGGCTCGTGATATAGGCAAATACCAGTCTACAATGAGTCCAGTGTCGTGCTTACTTTACATGTATACCTTTGTATCTGAACATGTGTTCTTCAGCCATCTAATACATTCATTATTATACCTGAAAAAATCAACTACAATGAAACAGCTGTCATGACCAATATACCGTCTACATATTTACGTCTCCCCCTTTAATAATGATTAAATCTTCTTTATGGAACCAGCAGTAATTTCAATAAAGGTTCAACAATGAAGCCGTTGCAATGAGCAATGTTTTACTCACTGTAATACTGTTTTAACTGTGTCTTATAACAATCTTATAATTATTTTAGAAACTATAGATCGCATTCATTAAACTATATGTAAAATAGTCATATACAATGATGCCGTTTTTATATCTAATTTTATTTGTATGCTTTGTATTTACATGTACATAAGAATTGATTGAATGATCATTTCGGAGGGTCATATGTATTCATGATAAAGTCAAAGGCTCGCCGACAATTAATTCGTTTTCGCACTTAATATAAAGTGTATGAATGTGTTCTTTGATGAGTGACTAATGAAATTATGCAAAGACTTTATGATACTTACTCATATTTAGTATACCATTTGCTTTATCATTTAATTAAAATATCCTATCATATTAAGTATAAGTAGTTCACATTACTCCCTGTCAATCAATTCTGATTGATATTGAATTATGCTTCACAGAGTCTTTGTCCATATCAACAATGTTTCGTAGTCTAACTTTCCTATAAATTAATATATATAAATATTATTCATGTCAATAGTATGTAAAGCGTAAGACGGTTGCTGAAGAAAAGCAAGAGTGCCACAATAATAGCCTCTATGCATCTACGTTGTCAATGCTGATATATCAACTACCGTTGCAACATTAAATTTGGTTGAATCTTATATGTAACATTGAAACAAATGCCAAATTTACTTGAAAAAGATTTCCACAATACCATGCCATGTCCTTTTTATGTCCATGAAATGTAAAGACAAATCTACCATTAAAAAAATGAATACATGTAAATGATTTAAGGAGGCTAACGTAGCATCGTTTGGATATTTGAATCAAAACACAATGGTGAATAGACATAGAAATTAATTGTACTATGACAGAAAATAGTCACCGGGGAACCTATCACAAGAGTAATGAATGTAACAACAGCCTGACCACCGCTTGTTGGACCTACACTAGATTTTTGTCGTGGCCAAATGGGCGAGTTTGTTAACTGCTGGTAGGTCAATGCTTGCGGTGCTGCCTCTGAGGTTTCGAGTTCGAAACCCGCAAAATATTTGACAAAAACTAGTACTATTGCAAATAGTGTGGTACCAGAGATAGCAATGTCACCATCATGTTTAGTGTTATATTCAGTGATCCGACAACAAGCTAATTAATCGAGATATGTGTGAAGTACAAATATTTATGGATGACAAATTGGATTCAGTGATCCAACAACAAGCTAATTAATCGAGTTATGTGTTAAGTACAACTATTTATGGATGGCAACTTCTTTTGCGACGTTTCGATACAGTTTCTTGTATCGTTAGGAGATTTGCGACGTTTCGATACAAATTCTTGTATCGCTGACAAACGTGACAACGATACAAGAATCTGTATCGAAACGTCGCAAATCTCATAAGAAAGATGTTGTCATCCATAAATATTTGTACTTAGTTGCTTCCAAACTTTTAAAATGCCACTCAAAGGAGTGATGTGTTGTATCTCACCTCCAATAATCGCTTGATGTGTCTGTCAGGTTCATCATCCAAACGAAAATACCTATTCTTATCCTTTGCACGTGCTTTTCGCGTGCGTTTCTTCACGCCTGAGCTCAGTAGAAAACTGTGGTAAAGAGGGGGCAGCCGAATAGGGTGATTGGCGACAATTGGAGGCATGGTGAATTGAAACACGTCTAATATCCAAACTCTTTGTTGAACTATACAATCAGCTTCCGGATTGTCTGCAGGTTGTTGAAATCCTCAGCAAACATTCGTCTTGAGAAACTCGTGATAGCTGGATTCTTCTATTTTTCTTTTCTGCTAGTATAACTATTTCAGCACTTCCTCAAATACACAATTCGCATAACCTTTCTAAACCATCAACAGATCTGACAGAGGTTTCAGAAGTTGTAAATGGTTAAATGTTTAAATTGTGAGTGAGGCCAACAAATCTTACCAATTGTATGAATGAAAATATATGTTTGGAACTACCGTCCTGAAACAAATATTACAAATCAGCCGATGTTTGGTATACTTCCTAGTTGTTGTAACTTGTATAACTTGTATAACTTGTTCCAAGTACAAGTGAAGCACAGTTTATCCAACGCTAAATGGAAGCATGATAACTGTAGTGTACCAACTTATCCAGTACATACACCTTTCGTATTAATCATATCAACTGATCCACAATTCTAATCAATCGTTTGCGTGGTAATTCATCAACTGACCAAGGATATACATGATAATCACCACATGATAATAAACCACAAGTGTAACGATGAATCCGTATCTACAATGATCTACAAGTGTCATCGCCTTATCAGGAACCCCTTCTTGATACGATCTAGCTCAGCAAGCTATACACATGTCTTCATATTAAGTCTTTATGATCCTGCACTTGTCTGCAACAGTTTTGTCTTTCTGGTTGGCTACATTCGAAATCCACACATTTGTCAAGCCAAGGTTGCGAGATTGTATCAGATAAGTAACTCACGAAGATATCGTGAGGTGTCGATATCATAAAGTTGCCTTTGAAACTTTTAAGCGGTACGCCTTTTCAGTTCCTCACAAAATGAACATGGTATAATGTTAGGATATCTAGTAAAGCTATAGTGTGAGGAATCCAACCAAATGTTCAAGTAAAATCAGAAGAGTTCGTCGTGGTTATAACAACTTTTAAAGTCTCCAGGTAAGATTATTGAAGACGTATGAACACGCATTACATATCCCTTGAGAGAGAACTTGAATATCCAATTGAGTATCGAGAGCTTTCACTCACTGTATTTCTTCGCAGTATTCAAAGTAGTAAATAAACAATATCGCCAGGAAACACAAAGAGAGGCCATGTTAAAAGACAGCATTGCCTAACACCCTTTGTGACCTGTCATTTGATATCGCACCATGGTAATTTCAGACATGCGAGTTTAAAGTTGAGGAGTTACTAATTCCCAAATTGACAACTCCCTCGACGGGTGACTTCATATTTCTATTCGTTTTGTGTCGAAGTTGATGATCCTCTCGCTGTCAACTTTGATAAACGCTTCACTTTAGTCCTTTCGAGTCATCTTGACGAAATCATTCATAAACATGCCGACTCTTCACTTAGCGGCTTATCACATGTTTTGATAACCAAGAGAGTAATTGTAAGAAAACACTCTAACGGCTTTCAGACTCGGCAAACATTAATAAACTCATGATAAACTAATAAACTTTCCCCTTGGTTCCAATCAATGTCAGAGGGTGATCTCTTGTCCGTTAGATTCCGCACGACAGTTTTCAATCGGTTTCGAATCCATGCGTACACAGTCCATGACCACATTTTCAATTGTTAAAAGTTCCTTAGCGACACACTAGTAAAGGCTTGGTAGGCGTGCTATTGGATTTGTTTATTCATACAGCACTGAGCAGTGAAGAGCTAATTGAAAACGCCTGAAAATATCTATCTTGCATTACTATTGACTTCTGAGGACTATATAGTGAGTATCATTCTCCAATGTTAGAGGTACAATGAACACTGGAGAGTTCATATGCTTTTATGACTTCTATTTGCGCTGTTGAGGCTTGTTTTTTACAACCAGTAGGAGATATAATGAAGTGGAGGATTGAATGAATATTCCGGCCATAACATTTAAGAGTTTTAGATGGTTTTCTATGACAGGCTATGCAAATACTGGAGACAGCGAAATGAATAACACATAACACCGGAGAAAGTAGTGTTCCTTGCTTACCCCCTGTTTAGATTTCAAGTGATTGTTGTAAATTTCACTTTCAACCTGTGCAAACAAACATCATGCAGTTGCCTTAATGGTGTTCCTTGATATGCTCATGTCGATGAATAAAAGGTACGGTGTCCATGTATAGGATGGGCGTCTCACATTTCATGCTTATGCAGATAAGTAAATGAAAGCTTGTAAAGTCTACGATGTTTTTCTATTATTCGTATTGGAACTGAAGGAAAGTTGAAACAACTTGATGAAAAGTATAACCCAAAGAATAGCAATTCTTTAGATAGCGTATGTCTTGATACGCGGATAAAAAACCAAATGGTATAATGTTACACTGATAAGAAAATATCGGTATTTATATCAGTTAATTAAGTGGAAATTGGTAGGAAGCGAAAGTTTTACTTTCCCCTACGTTTAACTTTGTGTTTGTAATTATAGTTTTATTCCATGAATTATAGAATGAACAGATGTGAGACGGTGATCATTGGGAAATATGCCTCCAAACGTAAACATCTTACTTGTGTAACGTGATTGGCTACATTAAAAAAGATAATTTCTGGTGGCGGATTCCAATGTTCGTTTAGGGTTCGTTTTCCCCTTTCAGAATTAATAACAAATAATTGCTGAACCCCAAGGTGAACAAGACCTTTTCTGACTGTATGAGAGGAGTTGTGATAAGCATTTAATTCTACTTTGAAATAGTCTTTTGTCTCAACTCATACATTAAACTCTTTAAGACTTGAATGATATAGAAAGAATGATATAGTAAGAATGATAAACGCATATCGAGAAAGCCTTTTGTCACACATCTATGGAAGGTATATAAATGGTATTATGTACTTAGTTTTAACTCGGCCATTTGTCATTCTAGTCAGAAGAGTTTAATTTCATGCTGACTACTGGGTAAGAAAAATCATAACGGTATGATTAAAGATGTTGACATGAAGGACTGGTTTCAGATTTGATAAACATCTACCAATATATTTATAACTGTATTAAGTGCAAGATTTAGAAGACGGACATGAACTGATTAAATGATAATTCATTCATTAAAGTCGTAAATTGTTTAATTTATTTATCTATCTATCTATCTATCTATATTCTTATTCATCCATTTCTTCACTGTTTTATCTATCTCTAAGTATCTATTATTTCATATACATTTATATCTCTTCAATTATCCAGGTGGTATCTACAGCAAGTTCTATTGTATCTACAAAGGTTTTGGAAAGAGCAAAAGAAAATATTTGGAAATCAAATATGTGTACAGTAGTGTTTTGAAATATCAGCTTTAATACAATGAGGTGAAGAAGTCCCCTTTGTAAACCCCTGCGTTAAATCTCCCAATTCAGTAGGGAATCTTCAGGCACACTTGACAACAATTGACAACCGAACTAAGCCATAAAAAGAATATTTATGTAGTTTTACTTTTGAAAAGCAGGTTAAGCAGCGCCATGTTTTTCATGCTAGATACACGTATTCAACCAATCACCTGTCGATTCTTATAAGTAAGTAACTGCATGCAGTGGCAAGTGTTTGTTTAAAGCTTGTTATTCGGCGTATTTTACTCCCAAACACCATAAACCCAATTTGTATACGACCTAACACTACTTCAAAGACTCCAGTCAACATTGACTTCTCTACCACTTGAAATATTACTGCTTGGCGTATGACTCCCGACATTTCTAAAGTACTAGTCCGCTGCCTTGACTGTTAGTTACCGTAAACAAAGCGCATGCTATACAACATCAATAGGGTAAAGCTATACTGTATGCAGGTTGGACTTATGCATTGTACCATTTATATTGAAAAATATACAGAGCAAATATACATAATATTTCAGTTGGTCGTTGAGTGATAATTAAATATTTAAATA
Organism: Phorcus lineatus; assembly: GCA_921293015.1. Classification (NCBI taxonomy): domain Eukaryota; kingdom Metazoa; phylum Mollusca; class Gastropoda; order Trochida; family Trochidae; genus Phorcus; species Phorcus lineatus. The sequence continues at coordinate 26,183,146 of OV121096.1, read as the reverse complement.
AAAACAAGCAACCACACCTTTGACTTATCTCAGTTTTATGATGTAACCTGATGTAAACAGGAAGAATCAAATACAAATACTGACACCCCGCTAGTTCATGATATGGGGACAGAGAAGTTCAGCACGTGTTTTTATTGAGGACTGTTGGGTTAGAATCATAGCAAATAAATGGGTACTCTGTTAGAATAATGACGTGCGACTCATATCATGTCATTCAATATCATTCATTTCGTTTCCTGTCATGAATTTCAGGAAGCATACATCTGGAAGACACCGATTAGAAAGGTAATTGAATTCTCGTTAATTCCGAAAAAAAAACTCTCGCATTATCACTCTGACGTCACATCTAAACATCTGCGGGGACAAATATTCAAAGTTAGTTGTTCAATCAGCGAGGTTGTTCAAACTTGGCATTAGGTCTGTTCCCGTAACCGTATAGAAGACTAGTCCATTCAGCTGTGCGATGCGCACATATTTGTTTACCTGAACGATATGAGTCTACTTTGATATTTAATTGGATAAAAATAGATCGGTGTTAGTGTTGCATATTTTCACCGCTAAGGACTCTATAGGACAAATGATAACAAAGATTATGTGGAAGGAACTGAGTCACTTTTTTGTAAAGAATGAAAATTTTAAGGTTTTCATGAACAAAAGAAAACAGCAATACAAGAGAAAACACTTTTCCTCACAAACCTAATAGCGCTTTTTAATGGCACCATAACAGTGTTGTTGTTGAATATATAACTTCATTAAACTTAATCAAAACGAGTATAAAAACTATAAATGATGTTCAAACAAAGTTTAATCTTCAAGCTTCATTTTCTACGAACTCCATCAAAACATCAATTAAGTAAAAGAAACAAAGAAGAAATAAGAAGACGACCTATAAGTGTAGTAGAACGTATACCAATTGAGATCAAATTTTTATATCTTAACACACATACACACATATATATATATATATTTTATATTTCTTATCATGTTGTATCCAATGGTCAGAAAACTGTTAAAAGGCTAGCTTAACCTCCAGTGAAATGTTGTGCCTGATTGATTGACAGCTCGTTGTCACGAGGAATGTACACTGTCAGTTGTATGGAACCTGACATACTGGGTAGCGAAGGTTAGTTCAATAAATATCCCTGTCTTTTGTCTGACCTGCCATAAATACAATAAAACTGTTTGTCACAAATGACAAAATAAGTGGCGTAATTAATGTACGGATTATTCACTAAGGATTCTGTTTACTATATCCTGTCGCCACTCAGATTATATGTATTGAGCCCTTCTGTTTGGCTTTTATAAGGGCTTGTATATTAACCATTTGCTTCACTTTAATTTGGGCCCGTAAACAATCTCCACACAGGAATCGAATACTATATCCATATTTGTCCAATGTTTTGATCAGCATAATTCGATATTTGATTAAAAAAAATAATTTAATAAAACATTTACACCTGGGTGAGAGTATTGCAACACACTTTTTTTGAAGACATATACATTCATAACCAAAAAGCTCAGTGCCTTGTTCAATAAATTGGGGGGGGGGGGGGGGGGGGGGGGGTGGCTTTTTCCGGCAATTCTTGTTTGCGTCTTTGGTTATCAGTCTAAGTTAATAAATGTCGACATGATAGAGGAAAACCTTCTTTTTTTAAAACAATATTTTGATAAATAAATGACATGTTTCATAATATCACGTAATATATTTATATTTTAAAATGTATAAAATTACATCAAATGTTTTAGTAATTTGTGATGAATTAGTCTCAAGGTACAACCTTCAAAATGAATGTGTTTCAAAATTCAAAGATTAAATCAAATTCTCATTTTGAAAAATTGCATGTATTTCTATTTTCATTTTAAAAATTATTGTTTCAGAAGGGAAAACCTTGGATTCTTTAACTTCAATCTGCTCCTTTTTGACCGCAATCTAAACTGATAATATATAAATTGATAATATATATCTATCGTTTTGTTATAGTTTTGATGAGAATCAATCCTTGTACACTTTTCAAATATTGTAATATATTGTTCTGACTTGAAGATTCAAAAAAGAGAAAAGTGAAATATAGTAATACTTTGTGACACATCGTAAACAGAACTCAAACGTCTCTATACTGAGCATTATGCAACTAATACACCCATTCAGCTAACGAGAAGCAGTGCGTTAAACTAACAGGAGTAGTCTCCCTTACTTGATATCTCCGGTTCATTTTTGCCAACAGTAAATACCATAGCAGGTGCGATTGGGGTCTTTACGTTTTCGTGCTTCATTAAAGCAGGATTTGCACGTGCGATACAGCTTGAACAAGCTAGAGTTGCCTTTTGATGAAGGTATTGGCTTAGTAAGGTACAACATCTCATGAAAGGAATGGGGTTAGTGGACAGAATACTTACACTCACAACTGTTTCAAAGAATTGAAAAAGATGAATAAGATGAAGATGGAGAAGCAGAAGGAGAAGAAGAAGAAGAAGAATGGCTTCCTTGTGCTTGCACTCATAAAAGTGTCCAGCCGAGACATTAAAATAACTATGGAACTTGTATTGACATCACCTTGTAAAATAACATATGGCACGCTTTCGCAAATATTTTCTTTTTTTCGTAAAACCTTTGAGATGTTATCTATCCATTTAAAAAAACAATCCTAAAGTTACCACTGTAACAAGGATGAAATTGACTCATTTCTCATTGATCATCAACGGAAGTGCAAATCTCTTTTACACTTTTAATAAATCAAATTATTTATTTTTCTGTCTATGTTAGTACAGTTTTCACGCTTAATAATTATTGCATTTCAGAACAATTGTGAACTAAAATGACGAGGTTATTTTAATTGTGTGTTTCTGTCACGGACACATTGTTGCAGAAATTCTGACAATTTGATTATTAGAGATTATTCTACGAAAGGGCGCCCAAACCTGTTTACTAAATAACATCTCGTATATCAATAATAGATAATTGTTTAGAAATGACCTGAATGAAAAATATTATTAGAGATTATTCTACGAGAAGGCGTCCTAACCTGTTACTAAATAACATCCCGTATATCAATCGTAGATAATGGTTTAGAAATTATATAAATGAAAAATATTAGATGCAAATAACCTTTTCATTTACAAATTGACTTTTAATATAAAACATTCCATCTTCCAAGCATGGCCTTTTCTTAAGCATACCATTGGTAAGCAAACCCAATGGTTTGCTAAGTTTGCCCTTGCCGCATTTCCCGTACTTTTCTGTGCCTGTCGCCAAGGCTGCTGTAACTTTTCGCCGAAGAGGGCACTGCACTCAAAAAACAATTTTTGACTTCTTCTCGATAATATAACACCATTTATAAAGGTTGGCATATTTTACTCCAAACAACAAGGACTCTCGATTACATTGCCATAAAAACAAATATATGTCAATAGAATAAAATACGTTTTTCTTTGCTACACACTATCTGCATTTGTAAGTTTTGAATCATTGCTTTTTGTTTCGATTTGCAAGTTTTACTGAACCAGTGATAAAGTTTTAAGGGAATTTCATAAAACATATTTCATTCTTTGTTCTCAGTTCAGAGTTTGGGTTAATTTAATAGCTGCACATAATACTAGTTCAGCGGCGATCAACTGTCTATAATTTATCCGTTTTGTGCACAGCTAACCATAAATTTTTTATATGTCCAAGCCGACAGCGGCTGTCTAAACTTTGTCATTGTTGATTGCAGGTCAACTGTAAAGAATTTAAAGTATTGCATTGCATCGATAGAAAGCTTAAGTGAATGCATAAGTCCTCTTAAACCTTAAAATAGCCAATTTAAACCGTAAAAGCGTGCAATAGTGTCTTTAATATCCCTCTAAACCTGATAATTTTATTTAATGTCTTTCAAAACAGCAAGCATTTTGTTACATAGACGAACTGATAACAATTCTACATACCCTCTTTCTACATTTTTTTGGAACAACGTGTTTCATTGTTTTTTTAAACATCCTCTCAATTACCTAGTTTTCAACTAGTGTATGTGAATTTTCAGAGGCGCTTGTTTAAAGTAATGTAAATGATTTGTAGATAAGGTTTAATATACGGTTGGTCTAAATAAACGCATATGTCACTTTGAATGTATACTCTTGAAATTGAAAAAGTGACTAAACGTTTAAGATAAGGGATTTATTTGTTAACTGTCTGTAGGTCGAAGTATAAACGTTTCTGTCCATTTCCTTGCATATGTGAGGGAATAAGATCGTGTTTGTTATATTTTACATTGAATGTCACTTGTGAGAAAATAGAGCTAATTTTCCAATTACTTTTTCCTAAATATGCACATCTGGACATTCAATTTCGCTTACAAAATGTGAAGATAATAAACTGTAAGTTGAAATTATAAGAGAAGTGTCGAGTTAGAACAAACATTTGATCTAATCTACGCGAAATAAAATTTTGGATATTGTATTGATATTGTATGATTTGGATTGTAGATTTGCATTACCTTTATAATTACAACTTTGTCATATTCACCATATTTGTCACGCAGAAGAATATGGAATGAGTACAGAAAAATGAAAATGAACAGCATGTGTGTTAACACGGGTATTGTATAAAGCTAACAAAATCGACTAGTTTGAGTAAAAAAAAAGGTCGTAAAAATAAAACATACGTATAACGACAGAAAACATTGGGTCAAATAACAACATAGATAGGAATATGAGATATTAAGACGACGTGAAAACATGCAAATTACAATCTTCTCCTTTTCCTCCTCTTCCTCTTTAAAGCGCTTTACCTAGAGAAGCCATATAGAATAACAAAATATATTATACTAAACGTCATAACCAATAAACATAATGGTTAATTAATCATTCGTACCTGTCAACTTCAAACTAACAGTACTAGTACTACGGTAAAATTTGATACACTGCATTTGTCGATATTAACAAGCATTTGTAAAATATTAAAATAGTAATAAAGACTTTATTTCAATTATTTCAAAAAGTTACCTCCTCCGCCCTCTCCTCCTCCCCCTCCCGTGGTCCCTCCTGAAGGGGGACATACGCTACGATCCTTGGTTTCGATCTCACTTTGATAAATTCTGGGAAATCATTGTCAACCATTTTACCATCATGTGGTACCGAAATTCCGGGTAATTCCATTCGCACAACTGAGTGTTATCTTCGATACCTCGAATTCCAAGAAGCGGAAGTACTTCACACGCAAGATTACACTTATCAAGAATCTCAAGTGTTGTGGAGGAGCAGTTTACTGATTCGAGTGTCTTGTTCAAAATCAATTTTGTTGTTCACTGTTCAAGATAGTTCCGTATTTTGAACCTCTTTAAAGAAAAGGCACTCTTATCTGTCCGGGGTAGCAACTTTTAACCCAATCTTTTCTTGGTGTCTTGATATCAACGCTACAAGCATGATACGCATTTTAAATCCTCGAGCATTTCATTCTATTCCAATTTTGTAAAAGACAAGTCGATTGTAATTCTCTCATCGGGTAACGTCCATATTGTATAATCACGCTTTAAGGATCCTTACACAGATTCATAATTGAATAACACCCCTTTCAACTGAATCAAGTGTTTACGATATACCTCTTCTAAAAACGAGGGAAGGGTTTCACATTCTGTGTTGAATGACAACTCTGTCAAAAACGTACACTCTTCATGCTTCCTCATATCCACTCGAAGGATCATTTCAATGATTCAATTTTGTTTAACCCCCTTTCAAAGAAATCAAGTCTTCATGTAGGTCCGTATTTTAATCTCAATGCAAGCGCTTTACAAACATGGACGTGAGAAATCCCGGATCATATATCCGGACGCGAAAAACAAGCCAATGTTTACAGAGAAACACGAGGCGTAATACAAGTCGCTCTCCGTCCACAAACCCAATAATCAGAAGAAACACCCAGCTTGCAACAGCCCTTGTGAAAACAAGAGGGAATCAAACTGACATGAAATCCAATCCTTAAGACGCTTCGGCTCCAATGGCCAAATATCTTACAAAATATTTAAATGGCGTTATTTTCGTACCCTGAATGGATCAGGACAATGGGGGATATATCCCCTTCAATGCCCCGCGAATGGTTCGAGATTCAATATTCAGCGGCTAGTATCCGTGGAAAGTTTGTCCCTTTCATCGAATCAATGCATAAACTGGTCGTGTATTGAGGCATTGTGAACGAAATGCTTGAACAGGTTAGGCAGAAATATCGCTCCTTGTGATGGCATTTGGAGTGTCGATGGATTGTCCCTTGCACAAGGCGAGACGCTAGCAACGTGATAATCTGTTTTATCACTTATAACGCTCATTGTGATAAAGTTATAGTGATATGAGGACATTCATAGCATGGGAACATACAACTTGCGAATGAACATTTACAAGAAAATTGTTAACGTCTATTTATGTTGCAATTTTAGTGTTGGCCTATAGCTGTAAAACGTTGATTAAAAAGAGATAGTGATAAACGAAGTCCTAAATGGTAACTTAGGATATACTAATAATAAAAGCATGATATCTTGGTCAACGGTCCTGTTGGTGTTATTTTGAGTTTTGAAGATTGTAAATGTTCAGTGTGATAACATTGGTCCTAATTTAAATAAATCTATCGTTACGGAAAAACATATTTTTGTATTGCATAGCAGTTATTAAAATGTAATGGTTTCTGAAAATTAATGTTGTGTAATTATTTCATTTTTTCTTGATTACTAATGACCTCCATTTTTATGTGAATACTTGATTTTAAGATGGACATCTTTGACCTTTCTGTGACAATAATATTTCGATGTCTTTCATGCATTTACAATAAGAAGAATACAAGAACTACTGCAGCATATTTAGGAATGGTAAATTTACTTAATGCAAGAGTTTAATTCTTAATGATTCATATAAAATATTACTCAATGCTGATAAAACCTGTCTTTTTATTATTGATACTAGGTTATGAATGGCTCCTAGAAATCTACGAGCAAATCAATATTTTGAGACTGTTGTTCTCATGGAACTGGGAACTCATCTCAATTTGGAATCTACCATAGATATTTATTTTTACAAGTGGAAAAAATATCAAATCATAAAACATATCTCAATTAACACATCAACACGGTGAAGAGATACATCTTTAGATAAACATATTTTTACTATTATCACAAACAGGTGTTTTGGAATTATTACTTTAATTGAGTGTTATGTACAATAAATATCGTTAGATTTAGTTAGATCAATTATTAAATTCTATCTATTCTAACTTAAAAATAAAAGCAAATTTTTTTGGCAAATCAACAGACATTTTTATAAGTCTATCAGGTTGTCAGTTCAATTTGTACAACAAATATCGTAAACATCTTCACAAATCATCGACATAAAATCTCTAAATTTCATTGTGGGAAACTGATTTAAACAATAAATATAATATCTCAACTAATCATATTCGGCCTCAAGACACTTTTATAGACCTTGAAGTGTTGTCAATTTCGCTACAGACGGTGTCTATAGCACTTAGAAGACAGTTAACCTCATAGCTTAGTGATAAGGCTCTAGTCAATTGCTTATGTCAATATCTCGTATATTTCACGGTCAATACAGCACCGTGCCTCGAGCAGATAACTGTTTATTGAATCAGTCTGATAGGTATATTAGAAACACATAACATATAAACAGTGAAGACAGTTGTGGGGGTTTTTTCCCATTTTTTGCAATCGCAATTCATTCACCTACATTTTTAAGTCAGACACTTGTGTCACTAAAAACTAGGTCTACATCTTTTTAGTTTATTTGTAAAACCTGCGAGCCATTGTTATTGCAAGGATCAATCAAGTTCAAGTTTCTTATTTCAATAGAATTTCAATAGACAAATGTAAAATTTATATTGAAAAGTAAGTTACGTTTGAATAGTTATACTTTAAAAGGTGATTTAAGGACTTGACTCTATCGTGCTGAAAATGGTAATACTGTAGTATTCAGTCATTTTCATGATTATTTATATGATATCACAATTTTCAGTCATTGTTAAGAAACTTATTAAACTGTGAGGATTTCAATTATCTTTGAAATAAACAAAACCTTGTATGGTTAACTACCTATTTACTTATCACGATCTTCATTAAGTTATGTTTCGACCCTCACCTTTATCGATACCTTTCAACCAATTACTTTCTGATGGATGTGAGGGAGGTTTGTGTTCTTGACTAAATCTGCCCGAATATAGGAATGACATTCGCCTCATATTCGCCGACATATACCTCATTAGCCTTTTGAAACTTAAGAACACCTTTGTTCGTATAGCTTTAACACGAGTTGTTCATATGGCCTGTATGGAAGCACCTATAAAATCTTGTGTCGTGGTCTCATGATTATCTGTTCTGCATAACTTTGTAATATTATGCTTTATTTCATTTGATATCATTTGGAGTTGTTGTTCATTCGTTTTGATAGTAAATCTTTTTTACTTTGATTTCACTGTTTGAGGAGTCAGTGATGTGTCTTAATCCTTCACTAATCCCATTCAAAGAATTTACAGCTTCATCTGGCATTAGTTACTTGATCTGCTACACCTAGTATATGTTTAAGACGTAATATATTTCATTTATATATATATATATATATATATATATATAAAAATGATATCATTAAAATGATATCTACAGCAAGTGTCGTCTGAAGTATTTTATTTTCAAATATAAATATATTTATATATATATATATATATATATATATATATATATATATATTTCTTAAAAAGTACTTTATTCAAGATAAGAACCTAATGTACATTTTCATTTCTAATTCACTATGTCTCAACAGTGTTATAAGAAGGCATTTGTAATAAAACTGATATGAACTTTAATTCGGAAACAAATGTCTATATTAATTGGGTTCTGGTTTTGTATCAAGGTCTATGGAGGCTTTTCCTTGCATTTGGATTGCCAGGTAAGATAGAACTCACCCAGTATTGTAACTGACACTCGGTCGGGGAGAAAGCAAATACGCTGATCGAATGATTGCACCGTTGTATTTATGTCTACGTATTGATGTTTTTATTGAACTGGTTTCATTGTGTTTTTGCCTTTGATGTCTGATAGTAAAATGAGATCAATTATTGACTAGCATTTCTGATGTAAATTAATTCAAAAACAAGAGAAAAAAATTCCAAATTGTGAATAAGTTCAATAACATTTATTGCAAAATTAGAATTTTAAAAATATATATACCATTTAACTTTGCAACAAAATTATTATGTTAGAATTACGGATTTATCTGGGAGAAAAAGTATTGACTTAATAGACTCCAAGGTGTCACGCGTACTCACATTAGATTGACACATATGTAACGGTTAAAACACTTGTACAGATAGGACTTAAACTATAACTTCTATTTTTTCTTATTCAATCTTCATATCACCTTTTCTTTCAATTGTCACTTTAAACTTTCTATCAACCATATTTCCTTGTATCATTTTAACCTAATTTCCAGATGTAATACACCAAATATGATAATGAAATTCGAATTATATCAATATATATATATATATATATATATATATATATATATATATATATATATATCAATGCTTTGTATGATTACTCACTTCGGTCTCAATGGCCTTGCATTTACTAATAAAGTAGTGAAAATATCAATGTTTATCAGTTATCGAACCTGGTCCTAAGATTGACAATATGAAAATATATGCCTAAACGAGTTCATAATAGTCGTTCATGCTTCGAAATGTTCCTATGAATACCTTCTATATTTTCCAGAGAAACCCCTTTGATATTTTCCTTGTTTGATACCGGATTCTAAAGCATCTGACGGGAGATTAATGAAGTGCCACAAATCCCATATAGATATTTGATTATCTACTCGATTCGCCGCAATGGCTCAGTGGACTGGTCAACAACAGGGTCATGGTATAGGTCATTTGCTTACCTTGAACCACAATATTTACGAAATGTTATCTATGACGACTCTGTTGATATGTCTGAAAGCAATATATATCGATGATAACACTATATTGTTTACTGAATGATAACACTTTGGCATTGAATGGTGAAATTTAACAAAGACAAAGCTCATACATTGTAAGTTATTGCGTTCATGAATCTTTTAACATTTTGAAAGTACAAATGTCTTCATATAACATATTTCATTGTTCCTGTGATTCCTGAAGTTTAGAATTGAAACATTGAATATTTATATTCCATTCAATCTAGATTAAATTCGAAACATTAATTGCATATCTAATAATATTGAGGTGAGGAGAGGTAAATTGGTGTTTAACGCCGCTTTCAAGAGTATTTCACTTATATCGCGGCTGCTAGTAATATTGTAGGGAGAAAGCCGCCACACCATTGTGGTTATGCATCGGCTGAAACTAGCGAATCATGGGTGTTACTACGCTGAAATTCAGTAGAACAGTTCTCTACTTCAGACAAAGTCGAACGCGCTAACCACTGCGCTATCCCGCCCCCTATCCGCCCCCTAAAATATTGAAAGTGATAATGAAACTTAACATATAGTACATCATTATTTCCAATCTCAAAGAATCGCTGCTTACCAATTTTTAAAAAATTTATCGATCAATACCGAATTTTGAGAATATAAAGCTAATGCTGATACTAGGCGCGAGTTACCAATTCCTGAAGTATCAGATGAGCCCCACTTTGCTGACTGGCCTGTAGTCAAGATATTAAGGACTATGACTGCAGCGTTATGGTCAAGTAAATTGTAATATAATAACATGCATATGAATTCATAGCCTATGACCTTGATTACAAGACACAAGGAGTCTGTCAACTGTTACGTCCGGTCACAGATGGATTCGACCCAAGCACCTTAAGCTTGCACTCCACTCTACCAACTCGATGCCCTTAGATGCAATACAAGTTGCATTCTCTGGGATCAATCCATGGTGAATACGTACTCATTGCGTATTAATATGAGATTATTTTCAAGAATCCATTGCAATATGATTTTTGATAACCTAGTAACACTGATACTACTTAGAATTTGTTACAAGAATGAAAACTCTTAACCGAAGAAAGTTTCAAACTATGACAGAAACCTGAAAGTGTGTGAGTTAAGATTAACCCTCCGGTAACCATCGTTTTTATCCACTGGGCTACAACGGGTTGACAGAAGTCGAAAGTTTTAACTAAGAAACATGTGTTACCTGACGGGTAAAGCGTGAAGCGTACGTGAAGACGTCGGAAGCATCACCTAAGCACGTGCAATGCGTTTAAAATGGTTGTCAACTGGAAGGCTTTCTGGATAGACGAATCCATCTCAAGCGTTTCTTCAAGTTGCGCCCAATATTCGCTTGGTAAACACCGAAATTTTTTGTCATCGTAAAATGATGATTGTTTCCAGTTTTCAGTTTCGTTTCGTTTCATTCATCAATTAAGATGGAGTAGGTATTCGCAATGGTGGATTCGTGAAAAACAATCAACTCACGCCTTCTAGACTCCTTCATTCACTCAAATCCACTCCTCTCCTTATCCCGTAACATAGAAAATACAAATGGCATTGTCGTGAAGATGTGGAAACAATGACCCAGAATTAATATTGTACTGTTGTAAATTGGTTGATATAGTACGACGTATTTTCCTTTCTCTATTGATATAAACCTTGTAATCTTTATTAAAGGACAAAAAGTATATATTAGATACGGTAAAATGTTGTGTTTTATTTGAGATATATGCTCTATAGTTCAATAGATGTTTTAGGATCCTGAATCAGATGTTCACAAATAATCGCATTGACAGATCAAATATAACTCCCATGAATAAGGTTATCTCCATCGAAGAATGCTAACCCCGTTTGAGTGCTAGTGAACACGTTTGATAGATGTTAGTACGTGGTGACGCTGGCATCATAGTTATATCTAAAGGTGATTGTTTGTAACGTAATTGGTATGACAGATTTGGTTGTTAGCAGTACAGCCCTAGCTCCTTCCCAAAAGTTTGTTCACTTGTATTATTTTCTTCTTGACCAACTTATTGCTTTTTTGAAGATAATGAATGTTCAACTTTGAAAAAATACACGTCATGAACAAAATACTTTACTGAAAATACAAAAAACTGCCTCAACTACCCGACGAAGGTTGGTCATAATTGCTGACAATTGTCAAACGAAAGCTAGATATTCGGACCTCGTTTTTAGTTTGCTTGATTTCATTGGAAGACGTTGTTGATGTGCTATATTGCTATTCACTGTTAGTAAATTGGAAGATCCGCCAAAACGAAATTTATTAATATGTAGTTGTAAATGTACATGTACTTCTGGGAATGGAAAGTTACTCAATGAAGTAGATTCCTAAACATTCATGAAACAAAAGGACCGGTAATGTAAAAATATAAAAGGAGAAGTCTCATGCTAAATTTTAACAGAACAAGCAGCTGACATGGTCGAGATATATCCCCCGCAACTGGCACGTTTTAGGTATTTATCTTATCAACGTTTTCAATGACTGTATTAAAATTAACGATTTTTTAAAGATCATATTGCTGAATAATATTTCATTCACAATGTTGTAAAAAGTAGAAGGAAACTGTTCAATCAAAAACAAAATACAATCAACATGTATTTGACAAACTTACAAAATTCAAAGGAAAAGTTTTCAAATCATTGTAATTATAATACACATTCAAATCCCAATAGATAAAAAAGCAACTGGCTCATTTCAGTCTTTTTATGATGTTATGATTCATGGCCCAAATAATCTATGATTTAAATTTTTTTTTTCAAATCAACCTTCATGTATTTAAGGATTTCGGTAATGAATTCGAAGTTTAACGAGCTCAAAAAAAAAGAGAATACTTTATGATCCAAACAAGACTGGCTACAATTATTTTCATACACACAACTTTTCCACCGAAAACTAAATAATAGAAAATTATTTCAAAATTGTTGATAACGACACACCTTCAGGTTTTCAGCATCTTCATACCAAATTTGATCACAATCAGATGGTTAGCTAGTAGTTAATGAACTGGACAGGACTAGTTTACATCTTTCGTACGAATTCATCACACCCCCCGAACAGACAGACGGACGGATCGTGCCCATTTAAATATACTACACTGCCAAATTGCTGATGGAAGAGCTATACTTTAACTTAGAAATAATGCGTTAAACTTCATCAAGGTATTTCATTGAGATTGTCGCTGACTTATCGCTGGTATTCCCTACATGGAAAGTAGGTTAAGCATTTGCTGAAGAGGTAGAAGAAGATGATTTTTTTTAAAAATGCGTTAAACTGAAGCAAAATGTACGGTATCACTCGAATACACTCGAAATATTTTTACGAGTTGGCCGTTCAAGGATGTTAACAGATATCTAAGTTTGATGACCTGAACTCTCGTACATCAAGTGAACCAACTTTTGGGATGCAGAGCTAGGAAGGTGTTTTAGTACAGAGACGTACACTAACAGATATTGAGCTCAAAGGAACTTAAAGTCTCATCTTTAATAGTGATAAAAATGATACATAGCTTTGTTGCGTACCAGTTTATCACGCCCAGTGCATTGTGTGTCATTATTGAAATCGATTTTCATTCACATAATAAGATATTCAATTGATTTAGACAACGATTTTCGATGACATTTCGAAGATAAGATTTGAATGTAGTTTATACATTAGAATTGATTAAAAAGATTGAATTATAAGACACCGCCTTGGTGAAATGCAAACCTGTCACCCTAGAGGTGGGGTGCTATTAAATCAGCATTCATTGATTCTTATCGTTAAAGTAAATTATATTAAGGAAATAAACATACTTTTTTACCTCATAACTATGTGATGATTCAAATGGAAATATGTCGATTTGATATTGATATTTCCTGTGGGCAAAATCGTTGAGAATTATCTACTGTTAACAAGCATATGTGCTTCAAGCACACTCCTTCGTGATATTCCCTTCAGTCTAATCTCTGAAGTAAATCACCCGCTTATAGTTGTGCTGCATTGTGTGATACATCCGTGTTCGACCCGCTCAGCGGAGATCGGGAAATAATCCGCCACGTTATTGTTGTGTAATTTTAAAAAACTTTGATTGGCGACACGTCATATTGTCTGTTTGTGGCATGTTTTCCCTCTATTCGTTTTGTTGTTGTTTTGTTTGTGGTATGTTTTTGTGGCTGTTTGTGTTAGTACGCCGTCTTTTTTGTTGTCTCTGCGGGCCTCTTTTTGTTCTGTTTGTGGTATGTTTTTGGGGCATCACCTCACTGTTCCACATTCTATTGTTAGAGGATTAGGGAGCACTGGGGCGTGCACAAGTACATCACAAGCACAATCACGTTTTTGGGGCCTGTTTGTGTTAATAAGGCGTCTTTTTTTTCTGTTCAGGGCCTCCTTTTATTCTGTCTGTGGTATGCTTTCCCTCTGTTCGGGCGTCTTTTTGTTCTCTTTGTGGTATGTTTTTGTGGCCTCTTTGTCTTAAGATGTCCTATGTTTTTGTCGGTTCGTGGCCTCTTTTGTTCAGTTTGTGATATTTCTCTTGCCTGTTTGTGAGTAAAGCCCTCCATGCGCCGTCTTTTTGTGACATCTTGGTAACCTGTGCCTGTTATCATCGCCCTTTCTGATCTGTTATCTTCTTGTTATCTCTTCCTGGTTATGGATCAAGAGGTCCGTGGTTCGAATCCCGCCAGGGGCTCTGCAACTTTGTCTGCAGTAGAGAACTGTTCTACACGCAGTCAGGTTTGGGTGCCATGTTACACTGAATTTCAGTGCAGTACCACCCATGGTTCGCTAGTTCCAGCCGATGCTCGCAGGTTTCACCGCAATGCATAGCCACGATTGTGTTGCAGGCTTTCACCGTGCAATAATACTAACAACCGCGATATAAGTGAAATACTGTGAAGTGAATATAAGTGAAAGCCAAACCTCACCTCTTCCTGGTTACGGTGTAGTTGTGTATCGACATTTTTTTTTTCGGTTTGTGGTCACTTCGTGGCCTGTTTGTGATATGTTCTGTTACCTAATAGAGGTCTGGAATGAGAATCATGCACGGTGTCTATGAGATCTATTTGTCAGCTTGTGGTCTAGATTGCTGTAGTGAACGTGCTTAACGTGGTGTAGGTGACCTGTTGGAGCCTTTCTTTCGTTTTTTATTTGTTTATATGTGGTCTGTTTGTTGTCTGTTTGTTTGTTATGTTTGAATATTATGTTGTCTAATTGTTTTCAATTTTATGGTTTAGTTCTGAATGTAAAAAGTTTACATGTCTTCGTTTGTTTTTGTTGTAAATTTTTAATCTCTCTTCAATCAATGGTTTGATTTTGACAACCTTTTTTCTGATAATGTTCGAGATCTGTTCGACATAATTTTCTGTCACTTTTGCTTTTGTTTGTTTGGTGTTGGTTTTGTTTGTTTGGTAGTGGTTGATTTTCAGTATCATTTATGTTTGTGTTCTGCTTGTGTCCTGTTTGTGGTCATATAATTTGTTGTATCTCTGTGCTCTGTTTTCGGTCAATATCTGTATGGAATATGTGTTGTGATAGATTTTGAGATCCATTAATAGTTTTCCTTTGCTTTGTAGTATGATTGTGCCATTTTTGTGTTCCGTTATTTTTCTAGATCTGTATATAATATCTGTAGTGGCTCATTTGTATTCATCCTACTGTTGTTCTAGCCTGTTTGTGGTTTGTACAATTCCGGGTATGAGTTGCGCTCTGTTCACTTATAAACAAAATGTAGCCAGCTTTATTAATCAAAAGGATGAACTTCTGACTGATACAAAAGCTATCCTCAGATAGGCTTGTTTTCTTTTTTTAATTCATGGTTTTGGACCCAACATTACTAAAAAAATGTTTTATCATAAACTCTATGCTATTGATAACATTGAATGTGACACACAAGAATTCCTAAACACCATCAATACACCTTTACTTAACAGCTCTTTTTCAAATAAGCTGGATGAACAAATAGAAATGAATGAGCTTTCAGAAACAGTCAAGGCCATGAAAAATAATAAGAGCCCTGGTTTGGATGGCTTTCCAGTTGAATTTTTTAAATGGTTCTGGAAGGACCTTAAGTTCTGGATATATAGATATGTTCAAGAAGTATTTGATAAAGACTAATTATCCCATACCATCAACAGAGGTGTTATAACTTGCATTCCAAAACAAAACAAAGATAGAAGATATATGAAAAATTGGCGCCCAATTTCACTTCTAAATACTTTGTATAAAATAATAAGTTCCTGTATTGCTAACAGACTGAAAAAGACACTAGATACATTGATACATCCTAATCAAACAGGGTTTATACCTGGTAGGTGCATCAGTGACAATGTCAGATTAATGTATGACATCATGTATGAATTAAAAAAAGAAAACAAGCCAGGTTTATTGATTCTGATTGATTTCGAGAAAGCATTTGATACAGTTTCCAAAGATTTTATAATAAAAGTTATGAAGAAATTTGGTTTTGGACCCAACATTACTAAATGGATAAACATACTGATGCAAAATGCATCTTCATGTGTAATCCAAAATCTTTCTTCTTTTTTCCCAAATGAACGTGGTTGTAGACAAGGGGACCCAATTTCTCCTTATTTGTTCATTTTTGTGGCCGAAATTCTGGGGATTATGATTAGGAACAACAAAGATATAAAGGGTATTGAAATCAATAATGAAGAATATAAAATGGGACAATATGCAGACGATACTCAGTTATATTTAGATGGATCTGAAAATAGCCTTAAAGCAGCTCTAGAAACTTTAAACAAATTCTATAAAATGTCAGGGCTTAAAATCAACATTGAAAAAACTAAAGCTATTTGGATTGGCTCTATGATTGAAAGCAAATTGAAATTATGCCCAGAAAGTAGCTTAGATTGGCACGATGGTGACTTTAACATCCTTGGTATATATCTCAATCCTAAACTGGAAGATCTATGGGTGATCAACACTAGAAAAAGAATACAAACCATCAACAGACTTCTTGCTGGTTGGAAAAAGAGAAAACTTACTTTACAAGGGAAAATCACAGTTATAAAAACTCTTGCAATATCAACATTAGTACATATCTTTTCGGTGCTTACCTTCCCTCCAAAGGAATTCATTGAAAAATTGAACAAAATTATGTATAATTTTATGTGGGATGGTAAGATTGATAAAATTAAACGGAAAACTATATGTAGAAAATATGAAGAAGGTGGACTTAGAATGACAGATATCAGATCCTTTATATATGCACTTAAACTTTCTTGCCTAAGAAGGTATATTAATAAAAACTCAAGTCACAACCCCAGCTCATTCCCATTTAATAAGATATTTCTTCTTGGTGCAAATATAGATAGACATGTACCCATTGATAACCCTTTTTGGCAAGAAATTTTAACTTTATGGGGTAAATATTATAAAAAACATCATCTTATAAATACATCTCAGGTAGAAGAAATACTGGCTGAACCTTTATGGCTAAATCATCAGTTTAGACACAGTAATCTCTTAATCGAAAACTGGTTTAACAAAGGTATTCACACAATAAGAGATATTTGGGGTGATAATGAATTTTTGCCTTTCAATGAAGTTAAAAATCTTTATGGTATCAAGGGGACAATCCTTGAGTACAATAAGATAATTCTGAATATCCCAAAAAGTTGGAAAAACACTCTCTTAACAAATCAGTCATGTAAACAAAATCTCTCATTATGCCAAATTCTTCATGATCTGCTATCTCAAGAAAAAGGAAGTAGAAGTTTTTATGATAAACTAATAGCTGATGATAATGCCCTTAAGGTATGTCTGAAATGGCAAAATGAACTTAACTTAAATATTCAATGGGATGTTGTGTTTAAAAAGTACAGAAACTGTACTGAAGATGTAAAACTTTTAGATTTTCAGTACAGATTTATTAATAGAGCAATTTACACTAGAAAAGAGCTAACCCAAATGAAAATAATTGATACAAATATCTGCTCTTTTTGTGAATCTGAATCTGAAAATTTGTACCATGTTTTTATTAATTGCAAGTTTGTGTATGAATTTTGGAGAAAAGTTGAAACTTTTATTAATCATCATGTTACACATATTGATATTGCCATATCTGACTTAGATATTCTGTTATGTAATAGTTCTGTCAGCCTTCTAGCATCCCATATCATTTTAATGGCTAAAAAATATATACATATTTCAAGTATTAAGAAAAACATGTTATCCATTGATCACTTTATAAGCATTGTCAAGGATGTTTTCAATGTTGAGAAAATTATAGCTAATAAGAATAATACTTTACCATCATTCAATGCCAAATGGAGAGCTCTGTATAATGTCTTACAATAGTTACCAATGTATTATCTTCTATGAACTCATGTACACCTACGGAAATGAAATGAATAAAAAGATTTGAAAAAAAAAATGTAGCCAGCTGTCCTTTTGCAATAATGTACTGCTCTTTTCTTTTTATGATATGTATCAAATGTGATGTTAACTTGTACTTTGCTACCCAAAAAAGATTCAGGTTAACCACTTTTTTGTGAGCATAAACAAACTGACGTTTCGGAGTATATGCACGTGTGTCGGACCAGGAAACATATTCAGAAGTCCACTCTTAAGTCTGGAAACAATTTGGTGTAATTGTTACATGATGTAATAAATCCGATACAGTTATGTAAATTTAAACATAAACATGAAAAATCTAATATCAATGTATATTTTGCTAAGAAGCCGATGTATAAATCGATGCAATCATAACTTAAACAGCTGATTTCGTAATCAAATCCATTTCGCACTCCTTGTATTCGATAACCCAGTTGCTAAGGTACAACCACTTCAAGTTAAATGTAGCGATGTAACCAGTAACGTGTTTCGCCTACTAATTGGCGATTGATTGCATGTCTTTGAGATCGATCAACAATCTTTTCGATCATGCAATGACGCTAATGAGGGTCAAGGGTCATGAAAGTTAACCTATGAAATGTAACAGTTACCAGTCGCGTTTACCGAATTTGTCATGCTGTTATCGCGTGTATGATTTTTAAAAACTAAGTCCACAATAGTAATGACTCGTATATCATCCAAAATGCTTTGGTTTTATAAATAATGAAATAAACTGTTTTGGTGGTTTTATGAAAAATGAAAGCAAATTTAGAGAAACATTTATTTATCTTTTTTGGGATGTATGATCTTTCTAAAAATAAACAATAAACATCGTTCGCTTTCTTTACTAGAAGGAGTGATTATATCCCTTTGATATTTGTTTTCATCCCCACTAGAAAAATTATTTAGTGAAAAAAGGAATATAGAACGTTTTCCTAGGGGAATAAAGAGATCTTACGAATTGGAAAACAAATGTTACCAATCGAACGACAATATTTACTAATCAGTAAAAGGACTAATAAGATGTTTGACCCTCTGAGAATAATTCATATTGCATAACCAACTGTTTTTTTCGGTAAAATGTGAAGAAATAAATCTTAAAAAAAAACGTGCCAAGGTGCCTTTAACGATAAGTTTGCTCAATATACTAAAAAAGAAGAGCAAGTCCATTTGCTTATTGAACCTATAACTCTTAAACCAGGTAAATATAAGGGTAAAATTCATTTTAATGAAGTATACCATCATAACCTTCCAGCGATTATCAAGTATGTTCTTTTATATTCGCCTTAAGAACCTCGAGAATTGTCATTAAGTGTTGACAAAGTCACATCATTTTTGCTCAATAGACGCACGGCACGAATTGAACCGTTTATTACGGATATTATATCACCCACAGGCTCTCAAATTTCTATAGTGGAGGTTGTTATAGCTTAGGTGACGTATTATCCTTATGGTAAATAGGCTCATAAACCAACAGTTTATTCAGTGAAATAACATTAATGTGACCAGGGGCAATTGGAAAGTCAGAAATAGTCTGGAAAGCATGATTAGTAGGAACGTCTTGACCTTTCAGCGGCTGTGGGGCATTGATAAGGTTTTATTTCCTTTTCCTGCTAAAATCAACCATGGAATGTGGTTTAGAATCTTGAATAAATATGGTATTTTATTTCTAGAAAACATCACTCTCGTTCAAGAACTGTATTTGAGGTCCACGACCTACATGCAGGACTTGAAAGTCCTAAGTACCAAGCAGCTTATGATAATCTTAGCACAAGGAGAGCTTTGGAAATATTACATTTTTGAAAGTTTCTTAGCAATCAAATTTTCACAGGTACTCATCAGTAAAATGACGCTTCTACCTTATTTTATTTGTAGAAAGGGAATTTGAGCGTATATGACTATTTATACAAACATGCGATCAAATGCTGATGCTGACAGATTTGGTTAGATGATTAAGACAAGACAAAGAAAAACTCATAATTATGCAAAATGAAGTAGGGCAGTCATTTGCGCTACGAGTGGCAAAAGCCTTACTTCGACAAGAAATGGCATTGTGTAGTTATTTTTTAATAATTTATAAATTTTAAGATATTCTACCAATACATATATATTCATCATTCGAAAGTTTTGAAATTAGTAAAATAACACTGTATTTCTTTTATTCTATGAAATGCAAAAATTAGAATGACATTTTGAAGAATGTATATAAATCTTTTATTATAAATATATGGATACATGGTAATCTTTTAGAATATGCAACGCTTAATAAGGTCATGTAGAACATGTTAAACAAAAAATGAAATTATTGATATTCTGGTGAGGTATCGAGTTGAAAAGAAATCTCATTGAATTCCAATCGAATTTATACGCAGTACCTCGCTACGTTTCTGATCTCAGCACTGCTCCGTAGAGATCTGGTTTAAATGAGATTTAGGAGAAACAAATAATGATATTAGTTTTTGGAATATTTTAAGAATAAACAGCCTGTTGAAATTGATTATGATTTAAGCAATTCCCAATTTCAAACTATCAAGGTTAATCTTACACAATCGAACAACGAAAACACATATAACAATAATTTGAAACTCGATCTTCTCGGCAATCATAGCATAGCATGTTAGGTACGTAATATCAAATACATAATTGTCCTAAAGAACCTCATAAATACATCAATGTATGTCTTATCTATATCAAATTTCTACTTCTAACAAATAAACTTGCCTTGAATTACTCTCGAAATTTGACATTTACCTCAACCGTAAACACTAGTTCAAAATACATTAAAAAAAATCTGAAAGTCACATTAAAAATAACAAGAAAAAGTCATGACAAACTGTCAATCCAGTACTTAGCTTCTAGATGACCAGGAGTGTATTGTCCCTCGTACACATATCATGTTATAGACATGGACCAACTAACAGCATGTAGACTGTCAACAATGAGTACGCACCTATCAAGTTTCTCCCCGTGGAGAACTTTTCACAAATGATTCAGAACAGAGTTAAAAATGTTAACCAGGTTTGGTCATGCTTGGTGACAAATAGTGTAGTGTACCGTAAAGATCTAGCGTTAATGACATAATTAAAGAAATTAGATTAAATGAGATTTAGTGAAAGGTTTAAGATGCATGTTCATATTCAGAACGAAATTTAAAATGTTAACCAGATGGTTCGGTGAGGCCTAGTTTCTAGAATTGTGGTGTACCATTATTAAAGCTTTAGCTTCAAAGATGTAATTAAAGATTTTGCTTATAAGAAACTGAAGTATGACGTGTATGGTCATTTTCGCATTCCTTTCAAAGTATTGATTTAATATTGTGTATCCACATTTATAGTTCGGCAGGAAAATTATTCAACAAGATTTTGATATCAAAAACAGATTTTATCCAACGAGATTGACCTTTTTAGACTTTTAGTATAACGCCCTCTTATGATTTGAGCGACATGCATACAAAGAAATGCCAGTACGTTTTGGTGAATTTTCGTGCTTTCCCCCCTTAATTATGAAGGACACCGAAATCTAGAACATTGTTCATGTATGTGATGTGACTTTTTTAGAGATTATTGAACTATTGTTATCGACAATGTCCTGGTTATTAAATTCCGGAGGACAGTATATTGTGAAAGCCATAGCAGTGTCATCTTGATAGACAACGGGTAACGTATTGTATGTTGTCAATACCAGTCACTTCTCTAGTTACCTTTCCACTAGGTAGTTTTTGACAAAGAGATCATATAAATTAGTCTGAGCTATTTCAAGAAGTATTTTGAAATGATGTTGATCTTTCGTTTACTTTTTATTAGTAAAACGACGCGTTTATAGTGCCTATACTGTCATTTACATAAGGGCTTATTGAATTTCTAAAAAAAAATTCTAAAAATTTCTGGACAAAACTTTTAACAGGTGACGTGTGGAGATATGACTATTTCCTAATGACTATGTCCCGGTGTTTATCTAACAGAGAATAGTATATTGTACCCTATCCAGAAGCGTATCATTTTTTTAAGCTGAAACCAACTAACCGCATGAAGTCAGTCACGCCCTTTAACACGGAGATAAGAGCAGTGAGTCCACAATAGAATATTGATCATGGAATTGAATTTCTTAACCAAACGATTGACAGAACAACTAATGAAGGCTGGTATCCAACTTCGTGTAACCGTTGGGATTGACCCACAGCCACATAAAAGTAAATGGTATGACCACTTTGGACCGGTGTATGAAATCTGTCATTTGTTCCCTTTAGTCAAGGCTGCTTAATTCCTGCGAAGAACCTGTGTCTATGTTACATGGATTAGCCTTTCCTACAGAGCTTAGATTGTTCTAGAGTGCTGTTTTTTCAATCCATTATTGTAATGTCATTTCTCCATAGTACACTGTCTCTCTTTTCTGTATGTTCGTTAAAGACACGTCAGAGCAAATGGAGCATATTAGAATAACACGTTAACACTGGCATGAACTACTTGAACACTGAAAAATCAAATTCATATGTTACTTGATTATTAAGCATATTCATGCATCTGATTTGGAATCTTTTATTTTACTGATATTTACTAAGCCACTAAATATTGCTAGAAATTTATGTATTATGTTTAGCGTAGTTATCGTGTTAGCAAAGTTAACCTTTCGACATACTTTAAAAGATTTAACTAGTAAGACACAATTGCGAAATAATCAACGACTTATCATTACAAAACATGTATTCTTAAAGGCACTATAGAATGTAATTTCGGGTTCAATTTGGCCAGTTATTACACTGGGAAATATTTACTGACTTTAGCTTGTATAGCTGCAATAAAATTATTACGATTATTTACAACTGACATTAAGTCAACAAAGGCCAAAGTCACTTAGGGATATAAACAAATCGTAAGAGTCGGTTGTGCACAAAATGAGAATTATTGATTCTTTTAAACGGCTGTAGGAATACGTGCAGCTTTTGAATAAAATATAACAAAAATAATTACAAATGCTGAAATATAGTGTTAATAACGTAAATATGAAACTCTACCGATCCTAATATATTTTATATAAAACGCTGTTATGTTAATCATAGCGACTGTCGTCTTGGTCATAACATTTTTATTTTTATTACGTACCTATTCTGCAAGTATCTTATATGGTTGATTACCTAATTGAGATTCGTTAGTAATATCAATGGATATGTATTACCTGAACAATATTTTAACGAAATATTGGTAGCTTCAGTGTTTTAAAAACTGCTTGTAAACTTCCATCCTGATCATATCTGATTAAATCGCTTCTGGTAAAATCTCAATGTATGGTAATAAAATAGCACAAGATTAATAAATATTCTAAGTTTATTGCATAGATTTAAAGGGCACACATATTTCATTTGACATAATCCAATAACATGGTCATAATAACCATTGCATACCTGCAATAAGACACCTGTTGAGTTTCGATTCAAGGGGTGTCAAAGCTTAACTATGTATGTAAATATATTCTGCCAACATGGTTTATCTTCGAGGCGTGATATTGCATAGACCTGCTAGAAGATATTTTTTCATTGTTTTTTTTACCATCTGGGCATGAATAAATTTTAACAAAGAACGCTTCTGTTCGAAATTTCATTTATATTCTGACGTGTTCTATCATTAAGTGTGAAAGTATTGGGATATTTTGTATTCCGATGTCTTTATTGGATGTGACATGAAAACACGTCGTTTCTTTTACTTTGTATGAATGGATGTTGTTATCTATTGAGCCCTTTTGTACAAATAGTTTGAAATTCTTCAATTTGTACGTAATCTATAAAAAGAGCATTTCTTGTAATTTTGTTTCTTAAAGTTTATTCATATCATAAATATACAAAATATGGTTTTGACATTAGTAACACCATCATGGAAGATGTTTCAATATTATCTTTTTTAAATCACCATAGTCGGCATTTCATCTTTTCATGAGACGTAAAGAAACAGTATGATACCACAAAAATATCCATGGTAATCAATTAATAGTATGTGTACTTGTTAGGCCTATGCGATTTTTCGGAACCCACGTTCCCTTATCCTTTATCATAAATAAATGGAAGAATTCATATGCAACGGAATCTGTTAGTTCTTTTCTCTATATGCATTGCATGCTACTGGCTATACAAATAAGAAATCTAAATTCACATTTCTTTGAAATTTCCAAAGCAATAATTTTGAAATGTTTCTGTTTGCTTAACGATTGATCTAATAGAAGACGGTTAATCATTTACATAATCATTTAAGTGGATAGTATTCGACCATTTCGCCATAAGATCTTCATGACAAATTAGAAACGGTCTTAAGTTAGAAACCATAACCTATTCATCCCATGTTCAAACCAATCACTCCAGCAGGGATCAAATGATAGTGACATCGCCTAATCTCAATCAAAATGTCTCTGTTCACCAATCAATAGATCTAAGAGTAGATATGACAAGTCTAAAAAGTGGGTGTTATTTTTTCTTTTCACCATATCATTAATGACAATTAGAAACTGTCTTAGCTTATATGACAACCTTTAAATGTTCATTCCATGACTAGCCCAACCACTCCCATAGGGATCAAATGTCATTGACATAGCCTATCCTAAGTCCCAAAGGCTCCTGTTCAGTTATTGATGGATCAGATAGATAGGAGTAGTTTTATGCTCTGGACATTGTCAGTTCTATACGCCGGCTCAAGGGTCACTTGACTTGCTTCTTGAGACTGAAGACTTTATGCCTTATGTCAATACATGAACAGGGGTAACAGCCGGTACACGGTCGTTTATTGTACTTATTACAATGACCAATTGTTAAAGGAATTCACGGATAAATGGACGTTTATGGATTAGAAGAAATGTTTTGGTTTGAGATTTTGTTTCGTTGACAACATAAGTGGTTCACTCTTAACCTAGATTGGAAGTTATAGGAGTTGAGTAGGGACCTATGAAAGGGATATATTTGGGTCACATACACATGTCAATCATCCCAACTAATATACATATATATGTTCCTTTAATATATGTCTTTTTGTTTCAATTGATATCATTTTCAGTAAAAACAAAAATACAGCTTTTCATAATATGAAAGGCAGCTTTTCATACTATGAAAGGTTACATTTTTAAAACACAAATCACATTATCAGTTTAGTCCCCAACGTGTAAGTGAATCTGCAATATCTATGCAAAAGTACATGGCATATACAATCTAAGTTTAAATCACTCACCTGTGTCTTATGAAATGTGTGTCCTCTTGTAAAGGTGTGACTTCTGGTAAAGGTATGACTCCTGATAAATGTGTTGCTTCTGTTGACAGGTCTACTCTTAGGGAACGTGTGGTCCCTCACAAAGGTGTGGCTCCTCATAAACGATGCTTCTTGTCTCTCCAGATTACTGGACTTGGACGTTTGAGGGGTACTCGTTGGCATCTTGATAGCTTTGGGGTTCGTTATTGTTGAAAACGTCTAGTTAAAGTCATTCTGGAAGTCTCATTTGAAAAAGAACTGTTTCCAAAGGTCATACGATAAGTCTAAGGTTCTTTGAAAAAAATCTAGTTAAAGTGATTCTCGAAGTCTCATTTGAAAAAGAACTATATCCAAAGTCCACAAATAAAGTTTAATGTTCTTTGATAATATGTATCCTTGAGCAACGATCACAAATCACCCAACGCCAAATGACCAAAGGTTTGAATTTTCAGAATTAAGATCCTTCGATGTGTTCCATCAGTTCTATCAAATATCAGCACCGGAACGTCGCATATATTGCAAAAAAACTTTGACTATCCTTAATTCTTGTTCTCTTTTAAGATATCAAAAGGTGTTGTGTCTCCATTCAGAACCTCCACCGTCCACCTGTGTAGTATGATGCTGTCTTATGATATTGATCGGTACTCCAAGCATCGGAACTATCGGGTATGTTTCCTCTCTCGTCTCGGTTCAGTGACGAGTAATCACAGATTGGAGAGGTACATTTGGCTATCATATGTCCAGAACCATTGGTAATTGACGTCAATCTGATAGTAGAGGATCTCTCAACTGTAGCGAGGTAAAAGAAACAAATGTTTAACCCGTGTTCTAGTACATTTCAAGTGCAAAACAGCAATTCAAATCAAGCAGATCTTGGAAAAGGTGTGTCAGAAATCTTTACAGAATTCCAATTGAATATGATTAATTACAAGTATTCGCAATCATCGTTTAAAAAGATTTGAATAATTATTTTCGTTAAGACGTATCCACTATAACTTCTCCATATATACTGAGCATCAATTCGTGAAAATTTCTCCAAATCCGAAATGGTAAATTGTTTATGTTTAAGACACAAAATATTGAATGAATATGATGCCTTAGAGGTGCTTAAAGCTTCTAAAGATGATATTTACAGTTGGTACATGTTTCAATTTGATCAAATCTGTATCCTAAAGGAGATTTACACATGCACCATCATACACAAGTATGAATTGATTTAACGTTCAAATTATACTTGAACATAGTTTGAGATATGATTATCAAGTTATGAGTAGTGTATCGTAAACAACCTTACCATCCAACAAAGATTCGTTCCTTCATCCACAATCAACCATCCATTCCTTCTAGCCACACGGTCCATACACATGTCAAGATCATCCTGGAGGAGACAGGCTTGAGGCAAATATGAGTATGGATCGACATGAAGATCAGAGAAAATCACGCGACTGATCCTAGTTGAGTAAAATAATACACCTCTCAACACGTGATAAGTCTGCATTAGACTGTCCTACTTGAACCGGACTATCAGTCGAGCCGCTAATCCCGTCTGTTGCCGACAGATCGAAAAACAAACACTACTCATGTACCTCCGCACTGTCTGGTGTTGAGGGACAAGCTCGGGCAGGGGTTTGATCAGGGGGGTGGGGATGCAGGATGGAGGGCGTGGAGGGTAGATACATGTAATATATGTCTTCATACACGTGAGGAGAACTTTCTTTATGATACAGGATTGAGGCTAAACGAGCATTGATCCGTATAAGGTATGAAATCACAGGATTTATCCTAGTTGAGTACAATAATACACCCTTAACACGTAGGGGTAGATACATGTAATATATTTCTTCATACACGTGAGAAGAACCTTCTTTATGATACAGGACTGGATTAAGGCTAAACGAGCATTGATCCATATAAGGTATGAAATCACAGGATTTATCCTAGTTGAGTACAATAATACACCCTCAACACGTAGGGGTAGATACATGTAAGATATTTCTTCATACACGTGAGAAGAACCTTCTTTATGATACAGGATTAAGGCTAGACGAGCATTGATCCATATAAGATATAACAGCAGTGTGTTTATCCTAGTTGAGTACAATAATACACCCTCAACACGTAGGTACCTGTGGGGCTAGATAGATGTACATGTAGATGAGGGGACGTATTCCTGGAACTAACTGAATTTGAGGAGTAGAATGTTTAGATGGGAATTGGATGGTATGATGAAGTGATGAGGTTGGGGGAGGGGTCTAAATAGAATCATAGGTTAAAAAGAGAATGGTTGAGGGTCGGGGATAACGAAGTCTTTGTTGGGGGTTGTGGTTTGAAATGAAGGGAGAGTGAAATTTAATTTAATCCGAAAATAGGAATGTAGGAGGGTTTGTGAATGTGGGTGGGGATTTGTTGATGGATAGATGGATGAATGTATACTGTGTATATGTGAGAACTAATATATGAATGTAGGTATGTCATGAATGAATGTTTGTATATGTAAAGTAAATAATCATTTTATGATATTTTCAATGCGATGTTTTCATTGCAAGACTGTTTATGTTGCAATGCATGAATAAAGTATTAGTCGTCACACAGGCCAATGCAATGATGCAGTACTAGTTGCTAAATACGACAAGTGTGATGTGTACAGATATCTCAAGGTGCTAAGTGTATATCCGAATAAAGTTGAGCTTTTCGAAAGCATATGGAAATATCTGAGGCGTTTTGAATGATAACTTTTGAAACGGCTTCGCTGATTGCACAACAAACTGTGATTGCATCCAATCAGCGTTCTACATTTCGTGCCCGAGAAAGGCTTGTATTAGGACAGAGGCTGTATAGATATTAATCACGGAGCTACCTTTGTAGGGAGAGAATGTACTGTGGTAGATCAGGTCATGATTTTTTCTTTAAATACTCAATATGAACAAATACATTATAGACTATAGAACTGTCTGTTGTTGTCAATGGTATTGCTGAATACTACGCTAATTGGTGTCTGATGGAACAATGAATTGATCAGCATCGGGACACTCGAGACATCATGAGGGTTGAAAAATGATGCCAATCATAGTATCATGAAAGACAGCGTTGATACGACAGCGATACAGAAAATCCATCTTCTGTTTAAGTAATGACTATACAACGATATCAAATGTTTCTAAATATAAAAGTTGGTGCACAAAAGATAAATAAATATTCTTACATTGTGGTATATACGAAATATGTAACAGTTACTATTTTGTTACAATTTTGACAAAGGGTAACTTAAAAGCAACAAGTTACATAAAATACTTTTCAAAATTAGATTATTCACTATGCCTTTTTAACGTCATATTTTCTTACTTATGATGTACTATTGTTGTTATATTCACTAAGTTCTGTCTACAATGGACAATACAGACAACACTATCTTAGATATGACCTGTGAATTCATCAGGCGTGAAACTACATGCCCAAACGTATAGGAAACCAATCAGTTTGTTATAGGCACCAACCAACACAGACAGAGTAATAACAATGTCTTCTCGCCCTTTGATGACCCACCTGAGCAATACATTACCGTGTGACTAGAAGTGTGACCATTTACACCTGACAGGTATAGTGATTACCTGTACCTGGCGTGTTGTAGGTGTGTAAACATTACCTGTCCCCTGAGTGCCATTAAGAGTATATCGAGCATATCATTGGGTCAAAATAACAATCAGGAATTGGTTGATGGTGTTTTTCGTTTGAAGCGTCATTGTTGATTAATGTATTGTAATACACTCATTTGTATATGTCACATTATTCAAGGGAAAATGAAAAAAAAACTTGTCTTTGATCAACCGTGAGTAAAGTATTTTTGAACTGCTCAACAGAGGTTTGTTTTATTACTTTAAGATTTAGTACAAATATAATGTAAAATGGTGTTCACTTAAGATCGACTTACTCAAGCATCATTCACCTGAAATTTACGATTTTTTTAGAAGATAAAGAAAATAATATCAAATAGTTAAAGATGATACTCATAGTAATACAAGAACACATTTATCAGGTATGTATTCAAAAATGGTGTCCTAAATGTAAAAACGTAATTATCTTGGTTATAATAATGTTAAATCATGTTCTCTGTTTTGACCTATAAAGTGTCCAAAAAAATTCAAATAATGTTTTATCGCAGAAATAAAAATATCTCAATTTTATTTTTTTGATCCCATTACCCTTTAGGAATGCCAAACTTGTTCTTTGTAAAGGTAGTGATAACATTATCCCTTCACAAAACTGTTAAAGTATTTTGCTCTGTAATTGTGTCAAATTATGGTTTTACAGGGAAACAAACATTTGTTGTTCGAAGCTGTACGGATATGAGTATATGTTACAGCTCTGTTTACAGCAATCTCAGAAAACTCTAATGCTCGCACTTGAAAAAAACTTCCCAAGCAAGACAATATCTGGCGCTGATCTCTGTCCAGGCTCATACAAATCTTGCTGCTAAGCGCCAGACTTCGACAAACAGTTGCAATTTTCATAAGATATCTCATTGGACTACGGCGTTCAGTCGCAGCACAGCGCAGAACAATTGGAGAAATTCTGCAAGATTTAAGTTATCCAGTCATTCAGGCGGGTGCAAAGTTCGCCTTGTGGGGAATTTATGTTTGCACATGTTGATCCTAACGTTGCATAGATAAACCAAAAAGCTCATGCAAGCTCTTGTGATGCTGCATAATCAATCTCACTAAACTAATATCAATCTAGTGCTCGGTGTTTTTAATATTCTAAGATCATAGGTTGTAGACATTCGGAATTCTCTGTCATATGAACTTGTGAATCAAATCGAATTAACTTATTATTAACCATGTGACAGGTATAGTACCTTGTGTGCAATCATTACCTGTCGCTCGAGTTTCATAAACAGTAAATCAAGCATAGGTTTGGTTAAAGCTATAAATCTGATTGAGGGTACCTTTTGATTGAAGCGTCCCGGCTTACTTGATTGGGGCACTGTTTGTTTACAAGGTCAGCTATAAAGTCTTGCACCTGTTAGGTATTCTTTACGGATATGATCTTGTTCAGCACGCATGACCAACGGCTGTTATTAATTTAAAAATTTCAAAGGTCTCATAAACTATCTCCCTTACACCTAAGAATGTTTTCGAAGTCTCATAAGAAATCTCCCTTATACCCAAGAATGTTTTCGAAGTCTCATAAGAAATCTCCCTTATACCCAAGAATGTTTTCGAAGTCTCATAAGATATCTCCCTAATACCCAAGAATGTTTTCTCTGATCATCCAACGACCCATTCTCTTACCGTTGTGGTTCATCAGGTAATTTCTTCCCACGTCATTTCTATTACAAGAGGGCCATATTTCCAAAAATTCAAATCCGCTGGAGGTGTCAAAACTCAACACATATCGTCATTTTCATACAATTTAACACGTTGAATATCTAAGTCTGAAAATTTTAAAACGTGCGCACCCCACAAGTGGAGATACTCTAATTCCTCAACGTTTATGAGAGAGAACCGAATGCTCAATTGACACGACGTCCCAAAACCAGATTAGATTGCAACTAATGAGGAACAGATATTTGAAGCCAAGATAGTTCAAGCTCAGAGGTAATGCCTGAAGAAATAACCTTAGTAACCTTTGTTGCTCACAAACGCAACCATTTCCTGTCCAACTCTATGATGGGTTGTCGCACCTTCTAAACTTATAGCTTCAGGCTTATAAAATCTGCCTTTCTTTAATGGTATCTGTAACCAAATATTATTTCTAGTTTATGCTCTTAACTGGAAACAGATTGATACAACCATATTTCTGGATTTATATCTTTTCGAAAATTCTTAAATAATATTGACAAAAGGATACATGATGACGAAAAGCTGATAAAGATTTTAAGACAATTTGCAATTCATCATTGACACTGGCCACCCAGCGAAGTGTTTGGGGGGCTACCGCAGTGTCTATCAAGTACCTGTGTTTCGTAGTTACCAAGATACAAGTACATAAACTGAGAGTTTAAGCCGTTCAGTATATAAATATGATATTCAATGATCCCCTATGTAAACATCGTTTACTCTCATTGTTATGACGTGCTAAGAACCTGACGTTGAAGATCATGACAAACGTAAATGAAAATGTTTATTCAGTTTTGGTTCGCCGTGCATTCCATATTCCATATGTTTTATACTGATCAGTTGCTATATGAATAGGAAATGGGATGAGGTTTGTTCACATCTTCACAAACGTTTGTCCCCACCGATTCAAGAAAGCTTGAGGTCCGACAATCAACAGAAAACGGAGAATTTTTCCTGGTCGAAATTCCGATGTAGTACAAAAGTTGTGGATGATGGTAGTATTCATTTTGATCACACATCTGTTACAGTAGAATTTTGTAATATCCTTACACCAACACTCCATAACACAAAATTGGCAAAGCAGTAAAGGCTGGCAGGAGGAGGGAAAAATACGTTTTTTATTCTTCATAAGGGATTTTCAAAAAATGTAGTGGCGGTGGTTTAAGGGCTTCATGATACCATCTCTCATATGCAAACCTATTAAGGCAACATGTTACTGTCATTACATTATTTAGTAACTTGATTGATTCTTATCAATGACATGAAAACAGTTCTATCCTAAGATAATACGTTTATCTAAAGATGTGAGTGAATTGCTCGTCCAAAGATGTGGGAGAATGACGCTCAAATCCACCCTGAGGCAGTCAGGCTATGACTAAATAAAGCATCAAACCATGTACGTTTTTCGTGATTGTACTGTGACGCTCCGAAAAACAAATGACAATGAGGGTTACATTAAAAATATTTTATTTATCTTTTCATTTTAAAAAAAAAAACATGTATGTTTATAAAAAAATTATGAAGCATCTGAAACAAGAAAATATAATACATATCAATCAAAATCATAGAATATAATATGTATAGGCTTCAAAACATAAAAATTGCAATAAGTTCATAATATCAAGAAAAACATTAAATCAGGTAAAAATATTGCCATATAGGCATACACCAATGCTTTATAAAATATTCATATTTACGTTGATGCTATACAAGCAAACATAGATACATAAGTACTAAGAAAATGGCTTTTAGACCACATGGTGCCATTGCTATGCAAGTAAATATAAATACAAAAACATTAAGACATACTTTTTTGCAAATGCTGATAGAGATGCCATCACTAAAAGAGTACACATTTGTGTTCTGGCCATTTCCAGATACAGATGCCGATTCTATTCCAGAAATATGGATTACTCATGTACATAAAGATGCTGATGCTATACAAGTAAATAAATGATACACAAATATTGAGATATTTGTTTTTTGGCCATATCCAGATACAGATGCCGATTTTATACCAGAAATATGGATTGCTCATGTGCATAAAGATGCAGATGCTATACAAGTATATAAAGCATATATAAATATTAAGACATTTGTTTTTTGGCCATTTTCAGCTACAGATGCTGATGCTATACCGGGAATATGGATTACTCATATACATAAAGATACCAATGCTATACAAGTAAATAAAAATACATAGATATTGAAACATTTGTTTTGGGGTCATTTCCAGATACAGATGCCGATTCTATACCAGAAATATGGATTGCTCATGTACATAAAGATGCTGATGCTATACAAGAAAATAAAAATACATAGATATTGAGACATTTGTTTTTGGGCCATTTTCAGATACAGATGCCGATTCTATACCTGAAATACTGTATACAAATGTACATATAGATACCAATGCTATACAAGTAAATAAAAATACATAGATATTGAAACATTTGTTTTTGGGCCATTTCCAGATACAGATGCCGATTCTATACCAGAAATATGGATTGCTCATGTACATAAAGATACCAATGCTATACAAGTAAATAAAGAATACATAAATATTGAGAGATTTGTTTTTGGGCCATTTTCAGATACAGATGCCGATTCTATACCAGAAATATGGATTACTCATTGTACATAAAGATACCAATGCTATACAAGTAAATAAAAATACATAGATATTGAGACATTTGTTTTTGTGCCATTTCCAGATACAGATGCCGATTCTATACCAGAAATATGGATTACTCATTTACATAAAGATGGTGGTGCTATACAAGTAAATAAAGAATACATAAATATTGAGACATTTGTTTTTGGGCCATTTTCAGATACAGATGCCGATTCTATACCAGAAATATGGATTACTCATTTACATAAAGATGGTGGTGCTATATAATTAAATAAAGAATACATAAATATTGAGACATTTGTTTTTGGGCCATTTTCAGATACAGATGCCGATTCTATACCAGAAATATGGATTGCTCATGTACATAAAGATGCTGATGCTATACAAGAAAATAAAAATACATAGATATTGAGACATTTGTTTTTGGGCCATTTTCAGATACAGATGCCGATTCTATACCTGAAATACTGTATACAAATGTACATATAGATACCAATGCTATACAAGTAAATAAAAATACATAGATATTGAAACATTTGTTTTTGGGCCATTTCCAGATACAGATGCCGATTCTATACCAGAAATATGGATTGCTCATGTACATAAAGATACCAATGCTATACAAGTAAATAAAAATACATAGATATTGAGACATTTGTTTTTGGGCCAGTTCCAGATACAGATGCCGATTCTATACCAGAAATATGGATTACTCATTGTACATAAAGATGGTGGTGCTATACAAGTAAATAAAGAATACATAAATATTGAGAGATTTGTTTTTGGGCCATTTTCAGATACAGATGCCGATTCTATACCAGAAATATGGATTACTCATTGTACATAAAGATACCAATGCTATACAAGTAAATAAAAATACATAGATATTGAGACATTTGTTTTTGTGCCATTTCCAGATACAGATGCCGATTCTATACCAGAAATATGGATTACTCATTTACATAAAGATGGTGGTGCTATACAAGTAAATAAAGAATACATAAATATTGAGACATTTGTTTTTGGGCCATTTTCAGATACAGATGCCGATTCTATACCAGAAATATGGATTACTCATTTACATAAAGATGGTGGTGCTATATAATTAAATAAAGAATACATAAATATTGAGACATTTGTTTTTGGGCCATTTTCAGATACAGATGCCGATTCTATACCAGAAATATGGATTACTCATTGTACATAAAGATACCAATGCTATACAAGTAAATAAAAATACATTGATATTGAGACATTTGTTTTTGGGCCATTTCCAGATACAGATGCCGATTCTATACCAGAAATATGGATTGCTCATGTACATAAAGATACCAATGCTATACAAGTAAATAAAAATACATAGATATTGAGACATTTGTTTTTGGGCCAGTTCCAGATACAGATGCCTATTCTATACCAGAAATATGGATTACTCATTTACATAAAAATGGTGGTGCTATACAAGTAAATAAAGAATACATAAATATTGAGACATTTGTTTTTGGGCCATTTTCAGATACAGATGCCGATTCTATACCAGAAATATGGATTACTCATTGTACATAAAGATACCAATGCTATACAAGTAAATAAAAATACATAGATATTGAGACATTTGTTTTTGGGCCATTTCCAGATACAGATGCCGATTCTATACCAGAAATATGGATTACTCATTGTACATAAAGAAGTTGATGCTATACAAGTAAATAAATAATACAAAAATATTAAGGCATTTTTTTGGGGCCATTTTAAGATATAGATGCCGATTATATACCAGAAATATGGATTGCTCATGTACATAAAGATGCTATAGCTAGTGCTATACAAGTAAATAAAAATACATAGATATTGAGACATTTGTTTTTGGGCCAGTTCCAGATACAGATGCCGATTCTATACCAGAAATATGGATTACTCATTGTACATAAAGAAGTTGATGCTATACAAGTAAATAAAGAATACATAAATAATGAGACATTTGTTTTTGAGCCATTTTCAGATACAGATGCGGATTCTATACCAAAATACTGTATACAAATGTACGTAAAGATGCTGATGCTATACAAGTAAATAAAGAATACACAAATATTAAGACAATTCTATACCAGAAATATGGATTAATCATGTACATAAAGATGCCGATGCTATACAAGTAAATAAATAATAAATACAAATTATATATAAATATTGAGACATTTGTTTTTGGGCCATTTCCAGATACAGATGCCAATTCCATTCCAGAAATATGGATTACTCATATACATGTACATAAAACTGCTGATGCCAATACACTGACATTGAGATTTTAGATTGGTAATATTCATATACAGATGTTGAAAACATTGCAAACTTATTCAGACATGCATATGCTATACAAGTAAACATAAAATACAAAACAATGTGGCATTAACTCTTTTGACTATTTTTGAATAGATATGCTAATGCAATGCCAAAAAAAGAAAACAGGCATTGAGCTTTTTTGTTCCCTAATAGACTAACAGGTGAGAAAAAACCTATGATCCTAAATTATTATTGATGCAAAGAAAACAAGAAAGATCGCCGAGATGATAATGGTCACATTTGCATTGCTCTATTGCTCTATTGGTTCCATGTGTTCTGCAATTCCATCCTCACTATGCGTATGACAACACGGAAGCAATTTGAGATTCTATGGAAACGGAATCTGTCCCGGATTCTCTGTCGCAAAGATTTTCTATCCTTTTTTTTGGAAGACTCTGAAGAAAAAAGAGAAAAATGATGACAATAACTTCACATAAGAAGAAAATGAATTGTTCATACTTTAACATGTCTAGCAACAACTGCGAGGACTCTTTCAAAAGAGAAACAATTTGAAACAGTCGGAAAATATTCTTTGTCAATTTTAACGTGGTTAAATGCAGTCTGGTTTCATCTGTTAACAAAAGATTAGATTAGTTGGTATGTAACAATATGTACTGTCCTAATGCCCCACTGACACTTGCACGTGGTATGCTCAAAAATATGTGTGACATTGCTGATCCACAACCTTGAACATGTCCAAGCTCAAGCCATCACTCCAGTGCACACCAATCCATGAACTTTAAGAAAACTATGTGAAAACTTTTCGTAAGAGTGTCAATGCAAACCACATTACGCATTTAAAAAAGGAACCCGATGTCCCACATCATCGCGTCATATTTTTCCGCCACTGGTGCGTTGAAGGTTAAAGGTGCTCATTACGTTTTCATTGTGATTTCAAGGGGGCAACAAATGTTGCGCGTCCTTACAGACCCCATGCACAAACGTCAGGCTGCTATGGCATGAAATGTTTAATTGACAGTTGCCTGACACTCGGTTGTCATTATTGTATACTTTGGCGGATTTGGAATGCATGTAATGTTAATGAGGCATAATTTTTTGGCAATAATACTTTCACAAATCTCTAAGGTGATCCTAAGTCAGTAACCTTCATCAATTATTAAAGAATGGGAGTAAAGGTTTGAGAAAAGAAGAAGCACTGGAATGGAAACCACAAGAATGATTGCGCAACGTGAAGTAGTGTCCACTTTTCAGGACAGACTTATAAAGTGGGAAAAAACAGTCAAAGCAAAATACTAACCTTTCACAGGTGAATCTCCACTTGGTCCATTCAGTTTGTGGATAAAATCTTCAGGAGGTGACCGTTCCGTATCTGTATTAGAAAATAGATATATAAAAAATTAGAAACTCTCTCTATTTAACTGATTTAGAGTAATTTTACTATTTTTTTCATTAAAACAAGAGGTACCACAGGTTGAAGGAGACCAGTGTGATGACAGATTTACAATAACGTCAAGGATGAAATACAGGTGACATCCAAGAATAATACAAGTGCCTGCGTTAGTTTTAGCTCTGTATACAAAATACTGACAGATTTTCTTCACATGAGCAAGCTGATGGGTACCAAGAATGTCAAAGGAAATTTTGGCTAAATTCAAGGGAGACAGATATACTTTCCTGAAACAATTATGAAACAGGATGAGACATGGGTACATCACTTTGAGCCCAAAACCAAAATCCAAAGCAACATTGTAACCACGCCAATTCCCCCATGTCCAAAAAAGTTCAAGCAAGTTCCTTCTGCTTGAAAGGTGATTGCCTCGGCTTTTTTCCGGATAAACCAGGAATCATCATGATAGATTACTTAGAGAGGAGCCAAACTATCAATGGGACATATGATGCTAATGAATTGAGACCATTGAGGGAAGCGATCAAGACCAATCATCAAATGGAAGATCAGTGCAGGAGTGTTGCTCCTTCAGGACAATGCTCCCATCTATACAGCAGATGTTGCTGTCACTACTGCCAACGAAAGTGTCTGAAATTGTTACACATCAAAACCTACTCCCCAGATTTGGCACCAACAGATTTCTTCCTCTTCCCCAATCTAAAGAACCTGATTTTATCACGATCAAGAAATGCAGTTCTACAAGAATAGCATAATGAAGGTGGATCATCGAATTGTATTGAGGTCAGTTGAAATTATGTTGAAAAAGAAATCGCAAAAAGTGATACTTTGATCTTGTTTTCTATGTCATTTTATGAGGTTTTTGATTTACCCTTGTACAAAACAAACGATGAGTATGAAATCTCACCATTTGTGAGGTTGGATCCAGATGTTTCATGTACATGATCAAGGTTTATCCCTCCTGGATCCCTCGTGCTGGAGTCGGAGGAGTTCTCAGTGGTCTCCCCTTCCCCTGAAGAAAGGTCAACTGCATTTAAATTTGTCAGTCACCAGTTGTTTAAAGGAGCAGAGAATGTGTCATGTGTCACATAAATGGTGTTATTTGATCGAGAAGTGGGGTTTGTTTCTGAGAATAATCATTTTTATGCTTAGTATAGTGACAAAAACAGGTCAAAATTTGTAATCAAAAGCTAGATAACAACACGTGGCATATCCATCCTTTCTCTTAGACATTTGAATTGAATGATCATTATTGAAAGTCTTTCTTTCTACTCCAAATACATGTGTAATTATAAAAAGATACATTTTTAAAATTCCTTCTCAAAGGGTAATACATTTAAAGCAAAAAACCATTGAGAATTTCCTTATTAGAAAGGTTATTTTCCTAATACAATACCTGATTGATCAAGCCTGTTCCTTAACCGAAGTGAAACAACAGCCCCATTCTTAGTAGATCGTTGTTTCCTTTTTTGTTTTCTTTTCCGCCGAGTGAAGCCTCGAATTGCTGTTGGAGAAATAAAAATTGTTTGAAGTGCCCATAAATAACCATAATCAAAATAACTTTGATTTTCCTTGTTTGGAACAGTTTATGAACCTTGGTTAACATTGACAATTGGTTTTAAATATGAAGCATTTACCAAACAAAATAACCTATAAAGAAAATGCCGAGTATTACCAATATTCCTTGCCCTGTTGGATAGCCGTCTCCAGACAGAAGCTTTCATGCTGCCATCTTTTAGATGTTTCAATTGTGGTCCTGTGGATAAAAAATCAACAATGATAATAACATTGTAAACCATACCAAGTTGAGTCCTAATTGTTCCCCTGCTACAGAAGTCAGGGATGTATATATAGTGTTAAACATGTTCGTCCTTCCGTCACACTTTTTGTTCCTCTCATTTCTCGAAACTCAATTGTTGGAATGTAACAAAACTTGACTCATGTTATCACTATTATGCAGTCCCTAATTTTCTTAATTTCTAAGGTTTTCCATATAATTTGGTTCAGACACTAATTGTTGAAATATTGTAAAACTTGACACATAAAATCATAATGTTAAAATGTGCCTTTTTAATGTCTCAGTCTCTTAATTGCATAATTCATTTTCATGATTTCCCATAACTCGTTACTAGGACTCTTATTGTTGGAATGTAAAGAATCCTGTCACATTCAATCAAATTTATGTGTCTTTGTATGTTTCAGTCCCTAGTTTGCATTATAGATGCATAAATTCACCGTTTTTCCGTCAAATTTTGTTCCTCCACAACTCAGACACTATTTGTTAAAGTAATGAAACTTTTAATCACATTTAATCACTATGATGTATAGATATTTGTTTAATCAAAATAGTCTAAATCTTTTTGTAAATAGTGTGTTCCACTCATGGCGCAGCCACAAATAATTGGGAGGTCATGAAACTTGACAGAACAACAAATTAAGTTGTAAGTGCTTTGAAGGTTATTTAACTATATAATTTGAAATGGGATGCTGAACTTTAATTTCTTAAAATTTGTATGGCGGTTTGAAAATTACGATTGAAAACAAGAAAATATCATAATTTTCATACTTTAGATGCAACTGTTGAAAGACAGCTTAATCTTAATTTATGTCATATGGAATTTTGGCTCATATCTAAGCCACATACAAAAATTATTAAACACATCCTGTGCCACTTTTAACTTTGTTTTTGAAGTAAGATAATAAACAATTGAAGTGTAAGATTACTAATTTGGTGTCTACTTAAAAGATATCTCTTGTTTCCCTCACCTCTGCCAAGTTTGCCTTCTTCATACACCGATTGTCTCCTGCCAGCCTCCACACATCTCACATATCCCGGAGGTAGGCCTTCTTCTTCCAGTATACTCTTTATGGGTGCATCTTTAGCTTCAGGATCTGACAGTCTGGGTTCACTAGCTTCACTAGCCAGGCACCTATCTGTTTCGGAGTCTTCTAGCTTCAGCTTATCTTCTGTGTCGCTAACATCTCCTGTTTCAGATGGTCCAGGTTGTGAATCCGCTTCACTGGCCAGGCACCTATATGTAGCTGAGTCTTCTGGCTTCAGCTTATCTTCTGTGTCGCTAACATCTCCTGTTTCAGATGGTCCAGGTTGTGGATCTGCTTCACTAGCCATGCAGCTATCTGTGTGCAAGATCTGGTGTTTCACCTCAGTTTTAAGGCGCCAAATATCTCCTTCACAAGCTAGTAACATATCCTCAGGTGTGTCCTGGTGTTTCACTTCATCTTTTAAGCCCCCAACACCTCCTTCACAAGATAGTAACAAATCCTCAGGTGTGTCCTGGTGTTTCACTACATCTTTTAGGCCTCCAACATCTCCTTTAGGAGCTAGTAACAAATCCTCAGGTGTGTCCTGGTGTTTCACTTCATCTTTTAGGCCCCTGACATCTCCTTCACAAGGTAGTAACATATCCTCAGGTGTGTCCTGGTGTTTCACTTCATCTTTTAGGCCCCCATCATCTCCTTCACCAGCTAGTAACATATCCTTGGGTGTGTGCTGGTGTTTCACTTCATCTTTTAGGCCCCCAACATCTCCTTCACAAGATAGTAACAAATCCTCAGGTGTGTCCTGGTGTTTCACTTCATCTTTTAGGCCCCTGACATCTCCTTCACAAGGTAGTAACATATCCTTATGTGTGTCCTGGTGTTTCACTTCATCTTTTAGGCCCCCAACATCTCCTTCACAAGCTAGTAACATATCGTTAGGTGTGTCCTGGTGTTTCACTTCATCTTTTAGGCCCCTGACAACTCCTTTAGAAGCTAGTAACATATCCTCAGGTGTGCCCTGGTGTTTAAGTTCATCACTTACAACTACTAATCCTCCACAATCAGTCACTTTGGGCTGTTCATCTACTTCTTTAGAAAGTTCACCAGGTTCATTTCCAAATCTATCAGGATCAACAAAGAGTTGTGGAGTTGCCTCACTGTCTGCATCTGGTTCACCTCCCACAGTATTATCAATCTTCAATTCCTGGTTTTGAAGTTCATCTGGTGAGTCTCCTACTTCCCTGAGATCAGGCAAACTGGTATTTTTGTTTGATTCATGAGCCATTGAACCAAATGTGGACAAGTAATAGTCCATCAGTTCATCTGACGATATGAATTGTGGATCTGTTTGACTAATCAGAGACCACCAGGTATCTAGCTTCGGTAAATGTGGTGAACGTCTGGCTCCTCGAGAATTAATTGGTCCAAGTTGTGGTTCTGCTTTACTAGCCAGGCACCTATCTGTTTCTGAGTTTTCCAACTTCAGCTTATCCTCTGTATCACTAACATCTCCTGTTTCAGATGGACCAACTTGCAGATCTGATTCGCCAGCCAGGCACCCATCTGCTTCTGAGTCTTTTGGCTTCCGATTATCCTCTGTGTCGCTTACATCTCCTGTTTCAGATGGTCCAGGTTGTGGATCTGCTTCAATAGCCAGGCACATATCTGTTGTTGAGTCTTCTGGCTTCAGTTTATCTACTGTGTTGCTAACATCTCCTGTTTCAGATGGACTAAGTTGCAGCTCTGGTTCATTGGCTGTATCATCTTCCTTCTCTATTGAACTAAATGTAACTGTATCATCCCTATCGTTGGAGACCTGCTGAGATGAATCTTCCTGCTTTGAGCTTGCTTCACTAAGAATAGAATTATCTGTGTGCAAGATCTGGTCTCCTCCACAAGCTAATGACATATCCTCAGGTGTGTACTGGTGTTTGAGTTCATCACTTACAACTACTAATCCTCCACAATCAGTCACTTCAGGCTGTGCATCTGCTTTTTTAGCAATTGACTTATATGTGTCCAATTCCTGGTGCTTAAGTTCACCTAGTTCATCTCTAACTCCATCAGGGTCAACAAAGAGTTGTGGAGTTGCCTCATCATCTGCATCTGGTTCACCTCCCACATTATCATCTGTCTCCAATGCCTGGTGCTTAAGTTCACCTAGTTCATTTCTAACTCCATCAGGGTCAACACAGAGTTGTGGAGTTACCTCATCATCTGCATCTGGTTGACCTCCCACAGTATTGTCAATCTTTATTTCCTTGTTTTGAAGTTCATCTGGTTTGTCTCTAACTTCCCTGAGTTTAGGCAAACTGAATTTTGAGTTTGATTCACAGTTTGAGTCACAATGCCTCAGTTCATCTGCAGTGATGAAGATAGGGTTCACTAGAATTGTGTCTGAATGATACTCAGATGGTGAAATCTGATTCATTGATGGTTCAGACAGCATCTTCTGTTTTGAAGGTTTATTTTTCAAAATGCAGTGAGGCTTAGGTTGAAATGCTGCATTCATTACCATGGTTTGCTTTTGCTTTTGTAGAGAAGACTCATCCCTGAGTGGGTAAGGCCAAAGCTTTTGTGAATGTGCCTCATGGAAGAGTAAGTTCGACCTAAACTTTGTTCGAGATCTTTCGGTCAGAAGTGAATTGTGCAAAACGCTGTGGCTGGCTTCCCCTTGCAAAGATTTGTTATGACAATTTGTTGGTGATGATCTTTCATTCATAGACTCATTTTGACGTATCATTGATGATAATGCCTCAAGTGTGGATTTGTTTGCTAGACACTTGTTTGTTGATGCTTTCATCAAGGAGGAATCTGCCTGCTGCATTGAGAAAAAATCTTTAAGCAAAGATGTCTTATTTTCTTGGAATGCTGGAGATTCATCTGAAACACATTTGACTATGGCTGTGCTTTCTTCACTAGATGGATTCTTTCTATCCTTGACTTCATTCTTAGACCAGAATGTCTTAGTACAAGGCTCTTCCCACGTGTCATCTGGGGTATCGTCATCTGAACTTGAAAGTTCCTCATCAGTAGGAGGATACTCGTCATTGGAGTGTTGTATATATTCCTCAATGGATTGAACAAATTCCTCCTTGCATGGTGATCTATCTTCATCCAATAATTCAATATTATCACTGATATACTGAACATTATCTGTTTTAGCATTGTTGTCCTTATCAACATCACTATTTGGTGATATTTTATCATATTTGATAAACATATCATCAGAACAAATTGTTACCTTTCGAGAGTTATGTTTGGCAGTTTCATAACCAACTGTTGGCTCCTCTCTTCCTTCCTTAGATCTCTCTGTTTCTGTACTCTTGTTAACATTATCTTCTGCTAAAGTCCCATTTGCAAAG
Organism: Phorcus lineatus; assembly: GCA_921293015.1. Taxonomy (NCBI): domain Eukaryota; kingdom Metazoa; phylum Mollusca; class Gastropoda; order Trochida; family Trochidae; genus Phorcus; species Phorcus lineatus. Next base: position 26,139,802 of record OV121096.1, on the reverse strand, counting down.
ATTTGCTCAGATAAATCTTCCTCCTCCGAACATGAGTAAGCTGAATCATCTTCAACCTTTGAGCTTTCATCCATTGTATCCTCATCCTGCTCGACAGAGTTTTGCTCATATGAATCTTCCTCCTTAGAGTATGTGTCAGGACAAGTTACAGTTGTCTCATATTCCTTCTCAATCATTAAGCTTACTTCAGTTGTATAATCATCCATATCATCAGAGTTTTGCTCAGATGAGTCTTCTTCCTCAGAGTAAATGTCAGGATAATCATCCTCTATTGAGCTCACAACAGCTGTATCATCTTCCTTCTCTGGTGAATAGTGCCCAGATAATCCTTCCTCCTTCGCGCAAGTGACAGCTGTATCATCTTCCTTCTCAATCATTGAGCTTGATTCAGCTGTATCGTCCTTCTCATTGGTGACTCGCTGAGATGAATTTTCCTCAATTGAGCTTACTTCAGCTGTATAATCATCCATCTCATCAGAGTTTTGCTCAGATAAGTCTTCCTCCTCAGAGTAAATGTCAGGATAACCATCCTCTATTGAGCTCACAACAGCTGTATCATCTTCCTTCTCTGGTGAATAGTGCCCAGATAATCCTTCCTCCTTCGCGCAAGTGACAGCTGTATCATCTTCCTTCTCAATCCCTGAGCTTGATTCAGCTGTATCGTCCTTCTCATTGGTGACTCGCTGAGATGAATCTTCCTCAATTGAGCTTACTTCAGCTGTATAATCATCCATCTCATCAGAGTTTTGCTCAGATAAGTCTTCCTCCTCAGAGTAAATGTCAGGATAACCATCCTCTATTGAGCTCACAACAGCTGTATCATCTTCCTTCTCTGGTGAATAGTGCCCAGATAATCCTTCCTCCTTCGCGCAAGTGACAGCTGTATCATCTTCCTTCTCAATCATTGAGCTTGATTCAGCTGTATCATCCTTCTCATTGGTGACTCGCTGAGATGAATCTTCCTCAATTGGGCTTCCTTCAGCTGTATAATCATCCATCTCATCAGAGTTTTGCTCAGATAAGTCTTCCTCCTCAGAGTAAATGTCAGGATAACCATCCTCTATTGAGCTCACAACAGCTGTATCCTCTTCCTTCTCTGGTGAATAGTGCCCAGATAATCCTTCCTCCTTAGCGCAAGTGACAGCTGTATCATCTTCCTTCTCCATCATTGAATTTGATTCAGCTGTATCGTCCTCATCATCGGAGACTTGCAGAGAAAAATCTTCCTCCATTGAGCTTGCTTCAGCTGTATCCACTTTCTTGTCCATTGAGCTTACATTAGCTGTATCATCTTCTTTTTCCATTGAGCTTACTTCAGCTGTATCATCTTCCTCCTCTGGTGAATAGTGCCCAGATAATCCTTCCTCCTTGACACAAGTGACAGCTGTATCATCTTCCTTCTCAATCATTGAGCTTGATTCAGCTGTATCATCCTTCTCATTGGTGACTCGCTGAGATGAATCTTCCTCAATTGAGCTTACATCAGCTGTATAATCATCCATATCATCAGAGTTTTGCTCAGATGAGTCTTCCTCCGCAGAGTAAATGTCAGGATAATCATCCTCTATTGAGCTCACAACAGCTGTATCCTCTTCCTTATCTGGTGAATAGTGCCCAGATAATCCTTCCTCCTTGACAAAAGTGATAGCTGTATCATCTTCCTTCTCAATCACTGAGCTTAATTCAGCTGTATCATCCTTCTCATTGGTGACTCGCTGAGATGAATCTTCCTCAATTGAGCTTACTTCAGCTGTATAGTCATCCATCTCATCAGAGTTTTGCTCAGATAAGTCTTCCTCCTCATAGTAAATGTCAGGATAACCATCCTCTATTGAGCTCACAACAGCTGTATCCTCTTCCTTATCTGGTGAATAGTGCCCAGATAATCCTTCCTCCTTAGCGCAAGTGACAGCTGTATCATCTTCCTTCTCCATCATTGAATTTGATTCAGCTCTATCGTCCTCATCATCGGAGACTTGCATATTAAAATCTTCCTCCATTGAGCTTGCTTCAGCTGTATCCATTTTCTTGTCGATTGAGCTTACATTAGCTGTATCATCTTCCTTGTCCATTGAGCTTACTTCAGCTGTATCATCTTCCTTCTCTTGTGAATTTTGCGCAGATGATCCTTCCTCCTTGGCGCAAGTGTCAGCTGTATCATCTTCCTCCTTGGCGCAAGTGTCAGCTGTATCATCTTCCTCCTCAGGCATTGAGCTTACTTCAGATGTATCATCTTCCTTCTCTTGTGAATTTTGTGCAGATGATCTTTCCTCCTTGGCGCAAGTGACAGCTGTATCATCTTCCTTCTCAAGTATTGAGCTTGATTCAGCTGTATCGTCCTCATCATCGGACACTTGCAGAGATGAGTCTTCATCCATCAAACTTACTTCAGCTGTATCATCTTGTTCAGATGATCCTTCCTCCTTGGCGCAAGTGACAGCTGTATCATCTTCTTTCTCAATCATTAAGCTTGATTCAGCTGTATCATCCTCATCAAATGAAATTTGCAGAGAAAAATCTTCCTCCATTCGGCTTACTTCAGCTGTATCATCTCTCTTGTCCATTGATCTTACTTCAGCTGTGTCATCTTCCTTGTCCATTGAGCTTACTTCAGATGTATCATCTTCCTTCTCTTGCAAATTTAGCGAAGATGATCCTGCCTCCTTGGCACAAGTGACAGCTGTGTAATCTTCCTTCTCAATCATTGAGCTTGAATCAGCTGTATCGTCCTCATCATCGGACACTTGCAGAGATGAATCTTCCTCCATCAAACTTACTTCAGCTGTATCATCTTGCTCAGATGATGCTTCCTCCTTGGCGCAAGTGACAGCTGTAACATCTTCCTTCTCAATCAATGAGCTTGATTCAGCTGTATCGTCCTCATCATCAGACACTTGCAGAGATGAATCTTCCTCCATCAAACTTACTTCAGCTGTATCATCGTCCTTATCCATAGAGCTTACTTCAGCTGTATCATCTTCCTTCTCCATTGAGCTCATTTCAACTGTATCCTCTTCAGAGTTTTGCCGAGATGAATCCTCCTCCTTGCAGCAAGTGTCAGGATGATCATTTTCCTTGCCCACTGAGCTTACTTCAAATGCATCATCTTCTTTCTCAGCCAAGTTTTGTTCAGATGATACCTCCACCTTGGCGCATGTAACAGCTGTATCTTCATCTTTCCCTATTGAGCTAAATTCAGCTGTATCATTTTCCTTCTTGAGGGATTTTTGTTCAGACAAAACTTCCTTCTTGTTATGATTACCATCATTCTCCATTGAGCTTACTTCAGCTGTATCATCTTCCTTTTCGGACGAGGTTTGCTCAGATGAACTTTCCTCCTGGGCGCTTGTAACAGCTGTATCATCTTCCTTCTCCATTGAGCTTAACTCAGCTGTATCATTCCTCTCATCAGAGTTTTGCCCAGATGAATCTTTCTCCTTTAAGCATTTGACAGCATTGTCATCTTCCTGTTCCTGTAAACATGCTTCAGTTGTATCATCTTCCTTTTCGACAGAGACTTGCAGAGATGAATCTCGCTCCTTCGAGCATGAGTCATCAGTAACCTGTTGCTCCTCTTTTGAATTTACTACAGCTGAAGTCTTTACCTCATCGTCTTTCAATTTATTCTTTACTTTATCCTTCTTGGATTTAGTCTTAACTTTATTCTCCTTGGATTTAGTCTTTACTTTATCCTCCTTGGATTTAGCCCCGACTTTATTCTCCTTGGATTTTGCCTCAGCTTTTTGCTGTCTCCTCTTTCTCCTCTGACGTCGGGAAAACACCCGGATAGCTGTAAATGAATTATTGATTCAGACAACATGGAAATAATCATTTATCAGAACAGTAAGCAATTGATAAGGTATACAGACTGAGTCTCATCTATGGTATAGTACTTGCAGAAAATGAAATAAAAAGTTTCTTGGCAACGATTTTGAACTTTGGAAAGTAGAAACTAACCCATCATTTTTACTAATAATGGAGAACATTTCTTTTCATATGTCAAAATATTTCTAGTGCAAACTCTAGAATCTAAATATGCTCTGATGTCTATTCGATCACTGAACATGATATATATGTTTTCAAAACCTGTTTAATACACTTCGGTTGCAAATAAGAAAACAGAAACTAAAAATATGTTAATTTTAAATTTTTTAACACCAGTGTTAAAAAAATTGTAGTAACAATGAAAATGAGTCAAGGTCACTCAAATTGACTGTCGTCTTTATCTGTTCTCCTTCATCAAGTCTGATGCAAAATTTAAAAACTGTGTAATCTGAAAACTGTGGAAATTGCGCTAGCAATATCATGAAAATTTGTCAAACACTCGTAGTTGCCTTAAAATCAGGTGAATTCAGCTGGTATCTAGGTACTCTCCCCTTTGAAGCTATACCAAATTTGAAAGCTCTTTGCGCAAAGGTTTGATACATCGCGCTTACATTAAAACAACTGTTCAAAGTCTAGTTGTTCTCTTTGAAATGTGTTAAGGACACTAGGGCAGTCCCTCCTGGATTCTGCAATTCTGCAGTTGCAGAAAAAATCGCGGAAATAGGCTTCCCAGTCTGTTTAAAATCGACCGTGTTCCGAGTTTCAAAATATTGACTCTATCAAGATTCGAACTCTATCTGTCTAGGCTATCCTCTCCACAGCGGTCTGAACGCACCCTACTGGAGCGCATGTGCTGACCCCAGTTTAGCGCAGACAAAACCTAGTCAATAGCGAACCAATCACATCATCGCGTTTAAAATAAAGATAGCGGCGATCAAGGTTAACAAATGGTAAATGGGAGTTACTTGCCCCTAGCTACTGATACCGAATGCTTTCCCCGCACGCATCGTGATTGGTTAGATGCGTTTAAGCAAGAACGTGCGCTACAGTAGGGTGCAGTCAGACCTAGTGGAGAGGATAGCCTAGCCAGATAGAGTTCGAATCTCGATAGAGTCAATATTTTGAAACTTTTATTCCTCGGAACACGGTCGATTTTAATCAGACTGTAGGCTTCCAATGCAGAAAATGGTATAGTCCGCGGAAAAGTTATTTTAATGCAGAATGCCTGCAGAATTCATCATTTTCTGCCGCAGAATTAACTTATTTTTTTACTTGATATTTTTTTTAAAAAACCAAATACGTGGAAAAGTTTGCTAAAGGACAAAATTATGTATGGTTATACAAATACGATCTAAATACTGGTTACAAAGTATATTTTTCACAACTCAAGATGTTTCATTCACAAGTTTATCCTTTGAAAGCAATTCAATATCACCCAGCGCTAAAAGAAGTGTAAGTTATGTGAATAAAATGAATTATTTTATCATTTGAAGCTTCTTTTTAGTGTTTAAAGTTGCAGAATCTTTTGCAGAATTTGGTAAAATTGGGTGCAGAATTGACTTAAATATGCCGCGGAATTCTAAATATTCCTCCGCAGGATCCAGGAGGGAGTGACTGGGGACAGACATATGCAGCTGAATATAATGTCAACGCACCTCACTCAATATATGCATTTTTTAAAATTAAAGAGTAAAGAAGAAATAAACATTATGATTATAAGAGATTTGGAAAATTAGTTTTGTCAATTCTCTTTGAATAACATATCTTCATTGATTATTTCCATAGGGATCATGTAGCTGCCCATCGACCAATTGTACACATATCATTCTTGTGAACTGCAATAATCATTTGCGTATTTGATTTAAACATAGCAATATGTTGCATTTATAAGTTCATAATTATAATTGGACAACAAAAAGGTATAAATTTAAGAATAGAAGGGTTTACAAGGAACTAGTGAGGATAAACTTTTTTCTTACATTATTGTGAGTGTCATATTCAAAAAGAAAATTATATCCATTTTCATTGTTACCACTCTTAAACATTTTGCAATTTTGAATATCTTTTTCTTTTTTATACAAACTAAAAAAGAGGACAACCATTTTGTTCTTTTTCTGTAAAGTACTATTTGGGCAACCGTCACATTTAGTTATCATAAATGCTTGAAATTTTTTTTTCTATGATATAATTTGAGATAAAAGAAGAAACATTAAAGGGATAGGGATGTCTCATATAAATACAACTTTGAACAGAAAAACAAAAATAAATTCATTCTACTTTCTTACCAATACTTCTGGTCCAGTCGGTCAGCCTTGTCCAGCTTCCTTTGGTCTTCAAGGTGACCTCTCCTTGGGGACCCCCTTTCTCCGACATTTCCTTTTGAAGAATTGATGTCATTATTTCATTTGGAAAAAAAAGTGATGCAGATTTTCATTCGAGGGATGTGTTTTTTCATTTATATGTAATCAATCTTCTCCTGAATCACTTAACTTAAGGGTTTATTCCCTGTTCTATTGATAATAGCTGTTTTCATGGTATTTTCATAATGTCAAAATATGACAATACAACACATGCCACAACTTCAAATTTTTCTTAAACACAGATTGGTGGTGTAGAATAGCATTTAAATTAATGTTGACACTTTTTGAAAATATTTATCATCTGTAAATTAGTAAAAATGCCGATCTGTTTTTAAAATGTCATCTAGATTCAACAAAAGAATAAAACAACTGTTTCATTAACATTAATAACAGAATCTATCAATTTGTTATCTTCAGGATAGATGTTACTATCAGCAATAATGCTCATAGAAGTGTATGTCCAATACCACAGAAACCAATAACACAGGGTACATTTGGCATAAACTAATGTTTACTGCATTGGGGGAAAATTAAAGAGCCACTCTGTGATTTTCATAACATACTATTTACCTTTGATACGAACCTAAATGTCATATGCGGTGTTATAAAATCAAAACATCTTAACATTTCATGTATATATAACAAATACTGGTTTTCCATGAAAATCTATAAACAGCCTTATAAATGCACAAAGGTGTACTGTAGATATCACGTCCAATAAACATGGATACTAGTTATATAACCTAGCAAAAACTATCAACTCCCAACTGCCCCCCTGGCTGTTTTAAATAAGTCTCCAAAATTACGTTTGACTATTTCAAAATTGCGACGTTCTACCTTCATATAGTCACCGTACAAAGCCAATATGCTTTAAAATGTGTTTTTTTGGTAACAGTCAATACTTGGCGATCAAATGACACCATTGATTAAATTTGGCACATATGACTCCAACTCACGGAGTGGCTCTTTAAGAAACAAATCCTTCAATAAACATGCTACTGTATTTTTAACTACTAAAGAGGCTTGACTTATTAAATGCAAAATGGTACCTTAGACTCAAATAACGAAAATGCAATACAACGGAAACAGGTAACACAAGGGTATGCAGATGATTTTGCAGCCATATTTCTCGGCCAAATGTGGCAGATAAAGATTAGAGTGTAATCGTTTTGTTTCAGAAGTTTAGAAGTTCTTATTTGGGTACAACTATAGAATTGGTTCGCCGCTTATTTTCATAAATACTAAGTAAAAGTACCTAAAGTATCCCTTTATGTCTAAGTATTCTTCGATAAAACATCTTCAATAGGTACCCTCGTGTTACCTATTTCCGTGGTAATAAGAAATAATCTTCTAAAAGTGTTATTGCCAATAATGTCAAACATCCTGAACATCATAAAGTGATAGAGTACATACTTTTCAACTAGGTAATGTTAAACAAACAGTTGTTTTACCCTTTTGATAAATCTTGTTCACATTTTAAAAACAGATGCAAATTGTTATTAATTTATTTGGTGTCACCTGTTTTCATGGTAATTCTATTATGTAAAATTATGAGAATACAACACATGCAACAACTTCAATTTTTACCTTTTTTTAAACACAGATCGATAGTGTACAATAGCATTTAAATTGATGTTGACATATGTTTAAAATATTTACAGGGTCATTGAATTATTTCACTTTTATGAATATTTATCATAAAATGTCTTATTTCTGGTAATGTATAGAAATCATGAGGCTGCTTACAGTATATTTAGTATTACAAAATCTTCTAGTCACCAAATACCTTGCAGTTAACGTAGTTTAAGATTTAATATTAGTAAGCAAAGCAAAGTTTAACTTTGCAAGCAATAACTTGCTTTCACTGCACCGGAAAATCTTACAAAATAGCCAAAAATATATAAGAATCAACCTTTCTATGATTCCATATATTTATTAGTAGAACAGGTATTATACTCAAAAGTCAGGTGATTCAGGATAAGAATAACATGGGTTTACTGGAAAACATTGTTTAAAAAAATTATACATGGATTGTATTTTTAAAAATCAACCATAAATGTTGTCCAAAAAAGGTGTTTTGTGAAAAGCATGAAATTTCATTTGATTTTCTTCACTGAAATGAATCAATGAATAGATTGATGAAATAGTGATCATTTCCTTCTTGGGTCAATGCAGAACAACTGGTGAATAAAATAAGTGCTAACATGTCTGGGTACAGTAAGGGGTTAGAGAGAATAGACATCTTTTGTAAATACCACGAAAACAGGTGACCCATGAAAACAGGTTACTCCAGGGTATTATATTTCACTTAGATCTATAGGGTTTACTAGGGTTAGTGTGAGTTAGGTTTAGGATATGTATTCTAGGTGGCGAACCAATTCTATATTTGTTTATTCGTTAAATTACGATCGTATTTTAACCAATCATTTAAACTAGCAACTGGCTTATAGGCCAAAAGGCTGATCGACAAACGGTACTCGCAATGTTCAGATCTAACAACACTGCGAGGAGTTTGTTACATAGCAAACATGTCGCGTAAAAGGCAGAAACAAATAATTTTATCCGGCAAGTTTTTTTAGTTTCATCTTTCTACTTTATCTGAAAAGCTAACTATTATTAAACAGAGAGTTTCATTTATGTTTCTATCATCTCAAGAGGACAATAACATCTACAAACAAGCGCGTATGTGCAAACAACGCTGTGGAATGTAAACATGCCTGTTCATCATCTTGACAACTCAAACGCAAAATTTCCGTTTAAAGTATATGAAAATCAAATAATTATTAAACTATACTTACCCTTTAAGTTGATTTCATCTTCCTGTACGATAAAATCATAGTTGTAAAGTCATTTATTTCCATAAGTTCATATTTGCCGCAAAAGGCACTTCGAGCTACATCGCTCTTGGATGCCAAAACAAAGCGTGACCCCGCGTTACTATGGGTGACGTGACGTAACAGGTCATTCAGCTACGTCCAAATATGGCTTTGAATTTTAAAAAATCAGACTTAATCTTATACGAAATAGGATCTCACGAAATTCAATCTGTGAAATCTTAAACTATGAATATTAGCAAGTTGGGATTAAAGGGGCACAGAGTATGCTGTAGGGGTTAAATATGTCAAACTTCATAACTGGTGTTGTTTCATCGACAAGTAGTGGTTGTTTCTGAAAATAATATCCCAATGCTTATCAGTAATATATAGGCCTAGACAATAAAAAGGGAAAGAAATCAACAGGACAACGACGTGCGCCGATGTTTCGAGTTTACGTAATTTTTGAAACTTAATCATAGCTCAACTATTATACATGTAAGTGGGACGCATAACTTGGAATTCTAAAAATTGATATGCCCGTTTTTAATCTACGATCGGAAACAAGAATCAAATTGTGATATTTTGCATTTAAGGATGTCCGTTCCTCAAATTTAAAGTATTAAACTTTTTTTCTAACTTGTTTTTTTCAAAGGTTTAGCGTATTTGCTTGAAATATCCTCCCCCAAAAATAGGGGTTAGTGTGGGTTTTTTCAAGATATTCTAAAACAAAGATCCATCTGTCAGTCAGAGTTTTAACATGGGAGTCAGTGGGGGTAATGGTGACCTTTTCAGAGAAATCTTAAATTTTAATTAGTTCCTGTATTAAACTTATTTTTAATATGAAAACATGTTAACATAACATAAGTTAACATAATCTTCTTCCAGAAAAAAATATATGGTACTGTGGGTTTTAAGCCGCTACAGCACATCATTTATTCAAACATTTCAATTAAATTATCAACATTCAAGCTATTTTTGGACTAAAAACATGCTTTCTCCCCCTCATTATCTTAAAATATACCTGAACGCATTCATACAAATCATATTCATTCAACAACATCTACTTTCTAAGAAAAACAGATAATAGAACTTGTTCAAATAATAGTTACAATTAAAAATGCTGAGTCAGCAAAATTGTGAATTATTTCAAAATGAAAATAATACGATTCTTTATATTAATGAATATTTAGTCAGAAATCATCAAAATTGAGAAATAACTGCTTCATATTGGTTTACCATTTAAGAACATTAAGCTTTAAGGTTATTTGAATTTTGTAACTGTGACTGAGGAGCGAACATCCTTATAATAAGAAATAAAAATGTTACTTTAGAAATAATCTCAGGTCATATGTCATCCTGGCCTCCTTAGGTCACATGTGAAATTCATGACACATACTATGTGTCACTTCAAAATACATTAACTAAAAATAGTAAAATAGGTAGCTTATTTATAGCTTAATTATACAGAAAAGAGAGAAGAAATGTTTATTATTGTGTCACGCAACAATTCAATAAGTACATACATTCTATACAATCACGATCTGTTTAGAATTGTTAGCCCAGCCAGTAAATGGTTTATGAGACACATAATATACATTTTAAAACAATATACATTAAGAATAAAATAATGATTGAATAAATACTTTGTGATAAAATGGACACACATAAAATATTTAAAAAACCCTGAAAGTTCAGATTCTTATGAAATTCTTACAATTTCATTCATGAAGTAAATATACAGCAAAATCTTGAACATAAAAGGGTAGAGTTAGAACACACAGAGCGTTTTTTATTTTTTGATGAAATCGTTGTATTTTGGTATAACATTACTTTCGGTTCATTATCAAAATTCACAGACTTAAACGGACCAATCAACATTATTTGTTTACGTAATGTAAACAACAGTTATCCGAATAATTGAATTAACGGGGAAAATATCGGGCCAATAAAAAGTGTCAATAGATCAAAGATTTATGTGGGGGAAAAAAATTACTTTAAAATTTTGAATTGATAATTAACAGTAGTTAAGGTATAATCGAAATCTTCAGTTTAGTTATAAATAGATAAAGAAAACAAACAAACAATAATATTCATATCCCCGGATCCACATCTTTTCCTATTTGTCATTTTTCTTTTATTCCTTTTATTTATAATGAAATGATCACGAATATTAAGCATGAAACACTATCATCAAAAGGAATTCATTCAAAATGATAAATAATATTTTGAAAATAACAATTATTGAAATTAATGAAACTAGAAAGTATACCTTTACTTTATTTTACCCGTAACAATGAAGAAATTGATTAACCTTCGATGTAATTAATGTATCATAAATAGAATAACCATCCAAATTAATGACGAATTGTATAGAAACACAATCCTGTAATGAAATAACATTCTTTCTAACAATCCTAATTAAGCTCCTTTTTCAATCAAAAAGTCGTCACGATGTTTCACAAGACAAAACATCTTTTCCCAAATATCTAACTACAAAAAAGGACTTTTTCTACTTGTCCTCTAAGCTCTCAACTCAATTAATCATGGTTCATTTCATATGTGTATGTATATTGAGTACTCTGCCAGCGAGCTAACATTCCAGACTCAAGTCATTTTGTTATATTTTAAGAATGCTTCATTCAGTTGTTTAGCTCTGAGCAGGGTTTAGCTATTATTATGCTTGGCGTAGTGAATCCAGGTCAGTGCGATGAGGTTTTTTTAAAGCTCTTGGCAGTGCTGTGTAATAACATAGTATTTTTGTGTTTCGGGTTATCTTTGTGTCGAGTTAAAAACCACGCTTTTTCAAATGGTAGAGAAAACGCAAAGTATTCTCGCTACTATGCAGAAAATTTAATATTTAGTTCATATGCTACTGAATAAAGACATCAACCATTATGCATTTCGTTGAACTCTTTTTTACATGAAGGGTAAAAAAGAAGATTTGAATTTACGAAAACCGATGCGATTGCCCAAAGCGTTCTTCATAGAAACGGAAACGGAATGGGAATGGGAAAGCTAGTAATAAGCCTCTGATTGCAAATGGGCAACCAAAGCGATTTGGTTAGTTTATGATGTCCTAATCTTTCCATTACACAAGAAGCGATTACGGTGTCTTTTTTATAATAATTATTTACAAACAGCATATATTATATGATTTACCCTCGTGTTACCTATTTCCGTGGTAATAAGAAATAATCTTCTATAAGTGTTAATGCTGATAATGTCAAACATCCTAAACATCATAAAGTCATAGAGTACATATTTTTCATCTAGGTAATGTTAAACAAACAGTTGTTTCACTCTTTTGTTAAATCTTGTTCACATTTTAAAAACAGATGCAAATTGTTATTAATTTATTTGGTGTCACCTGTTTTCATGGTATTTCTATTATATAAAATTATGAGAATACAATGTATGCAACAACTTCAATTTTTCCTTTTTTTAAACACAGATCGATAGTGTACAATAGCATTTAAATTGACGTTGACATGTGTTTAAAATATTTACAGGGTCATTGAATTATTTCACTTTCGTCAATATTTATCATAAAATGTCTATTTCTGGTAAAGTAAAGAAATCATGAGGCTGCTTAGAGCATATTTAGTATTAGAAAATCGTCTAGTCACCAAATACCTTGCATTTCAAGTAGTTAAAGATTTAATATTATCAACCAATGCAAAGTTTAACTTTTCAAGCAATAACTTGCTTTCACAGCACCGGAAAATTATACAAAATAGCCAAAAATATATAAGAATCAACCTTTCTATGATTCCATATATTTATTAGTAGAACAGGTATTATACTCAAAAGTCAGGTGATTCAGGATTAGAATAACATGGGTTTACTAGAAAACATTGTTTGAAAAATTATACATGGATTGTACTTTTTCAAGTCAACCATAAATGTTGTCCAAAAAAGGTGTTATGTGAAAAGCATGAAATTTTATTTGATGTTCATTACTGAAATGAATCAGTGAATAGATTGATGAAATAGTGATCATTTCCTTCTTGGATCAATGCAGAACAACTGTTGGATAAAATAAGTGCTAACATGTCTGGGTGCAGTAAGGGGTTAGAGAGAATAGACATATTTTGTAAATACCACGAAAACAGGTGACCCATGAAAACAGGTTACTCCATGGTAATGATGAATTGAAATAACAGCCAATGTAACAAAGAGAATATTGTTGTAATTTGAAAGAGTCCAGTCCAAAAGAATAGATAATTGCTCGAAATTTTAATCTTACTGTCAGGTCTAAATTAAAAATCAGATTTCCACCCAGTTTTAACTTTCGTATTTTTACAATAACCCATTAAAGGGAGCTAACTTTCACCGCGCGAAAAGACGAACTGAGGTCATAGCCCGGGCAAAGCGTGTATCACATTTGTATTTCTATGCAGAAAGGGCGACAATATGGTGTTTACGCTACTACTTAGGGACACCTTGTAACCAGCTTTATCAATGGATCAACGTTGATGGAGGTAAAATAAGCTTGAATCCCAATTTTCAAATAGATTCTATAACCTGGAGAACATAAAAGTCAACATGGCCGCTGGAGTGAACATGCAGTTTAAGCAACAAGGAAGATCAAGGTGTACGAGGTACGTGTGGTTGGGTGTAGGTGTTCGTAGACAGATTGACGGTGGTTTCGTAGACACTTGGGAAATGGTGGTATCCCCACCGGGCCACGTTACGTGTTTTCGAGCCCCTAAAACACAGGCATAGAATTCTTTCAAATCATCAGTTACACATAAAGTAAGGGGAAAGCTAAAAAATCATCGGAAAGAATTATTTTTTCTCGTGGAAGTCTTTTATTCTGACGTTTAGTCGATAATTATTATTCCTGTAAAAGAAACATTGATTTCGACTAATACGGTTTAAAGTCATGTGGTAAATTAAGCTGACAGCTTTCCTAACAAGACGTTTGTGAATAGTTTGAACTTGACTGAAGAACATGAACTTCCGGAAAGACCACAGAATACCGGATACCAGTCTAAGTAAACCTAGCCTCGATAACACCTTTTTCACTCCGATACTGTTTCACTCTGATATCGGGAGTAAAGCGAGTATATAAGATAAGAAGATAAATTTTTAGAACGGCGCCATTAGGGAAACAATTGGTAGACAATGGTCGGAACATCATAATAAAGGAAATTATTTGAATGTCTCCAGTTAAGTATGGATCACGAGATATTCTTAATATCATAGTCTCATTTTTGCAAGGCAAATTGTAATAACTTCCGGACAAATAGTTCACCACTCACAGAAATCTTTCTCCTGACCTTTGCAACAATTTTAAGAACTCTGCAGGCATTCTAGCCCTCAATAATGAAGTTCAAACTACCCTACCCTACCCGAATATTATGTTTTTTGCGAGCGTTAGTCCTTACAACGTCATTTCGCTAAGGCCGTGACAAAGAACACATAAAATTTCCCAGCTGAATATCCAATGAAAATAGCTAATAGCTTACGCTTTTTCAAATACAGAAATAACAGAAAGGTGGTAAACTTAGTGAAGAATGTGTCTGTCATAAGTAACGGCGCTGCGATGACTAGAGTTCCGGTGTTTCGTACTCGCGATGGGATTGCACTTGATTCGGTACCTCATTGGTCTGAAACGGCATACGCCAATAAGCTGCTTCATCCAAAACTGTAAAACGGGCATAAAAATGAAAATCTTTGCAAATGTGACAGGAAATATTTGTGTTAGTGATCAGATTTTGTTCCTGAAGAATAATTAGTTCAGATTAGTTGCCTTACAAAAATGAGACTATGACTTTAATAAATTCATGATTAATATGATAAAATGACGTATCATATCATACAAATTCCATTTGGTTCAGAATTCAAAATTGAAATGTTAGATTTGAATAAATTGTAAACTCATTAATTTTATTTCTATTTTTTTTCACTTAATTTCAGGAGCCGAAAGGAACATGGCCAGTTGATGCCTATTATCTTGGTTTTCTTCAAGAAATTGGTTTGGTTTACACAGAGGTGAAAAGGTTTGCTTGAAACTAGGAACCCTGACCAATACTCAGTCTCTGTTGGTTTTTAAAATCACATTGTCAACATTGTCAATGGCTTTAATTGATTAAGAAGAATTGACTGGTGCAAAAAAAATGTCAATTTGTGGGTAATTCATAGAGCAGAACACTTTAGTGGAACCATCAATGTTTGACACCGTCTATTGATATTTGATTACTGTTATTTGCTTATGGTGTTGCAAGATTACAAATTTTTAAACTTAAAATAAGATGTGATACAATTACAACTATTGGTTTAGATATTTGATAATGCATTACTACCAGCTATAGTCTTTAGATAAAACAGTTACCAAAAGATTATTTTAGAAATAATGTAGAAATTTGGAAATCAATATATTAAACTATTTAATATATTGATGATATTAAACTATTTACATAGGCAGGAAATGATATATTCTATGATTTTTAAAATATTGATTATACTCACTTTCCTTTATTTGGAAAAGATTGTTCAAATTTCTTGGTGACTTTAAATGTTAACAAATATTACAAAAGCTAATTAATACAAAACAATACATCAAAGGCATTTAAATCTTATCAAATTATTTATGATAATTTTTCAAAACGGATAACTAAAATGCAAACTGTGTGAAAATAACTTTTTCCTTCTCAATGTCCTATATAGTTTTACAACCTTTTTCAGGTACTGAGAAGAAGAAATCTGCTCACGATAACATTCTGAGACTTTGGTTTTTTCAAGATATTGTTTGTAAACAGGTAAATTAGTCCTTAGAAAATACTTCGTCACTATTCTGCATCTTTCCAAACTGTGTTTATAACTTATATCTTGAGAATTATGGGTGTGCAGTATTATTGGTATATCAGTATATTGCAATACAGATGCAACTATATATCAGAGGTTTTAGAAAATTGAAAATAGCACGGATAAGTTAAA
This sequence comes from Phorcus lineatus, assembly GCA_921293015.1. Classification (NCBI taxonomy): domain Eukaryota; kingdom Metazoa; phylum Mollusca; class Gastropoda; order Trochida; family Trochidae; genus Phorcus; species Phorcus lineatus. The sequence goes on along the minus strand of OV121096.1, from coordinate 26,123,859 downwards.
AGTCAGAATCCAGCCACTGACATATCTCTCTGTACAAAACGACCGCCAGTTAAACATTTATCACCGTTCTAATTAAGGACGACAATGATATATGGATATACAACTTCTTTATTTCACTTAGAAATATATATCAACTTCTAGAATGCCACTGAAACAATACTGTTCTAATTGCTGTTATTTAGTCAAGAGGGCTATGAAAAACTGAAATATGAAAAGTACCAATATAATTATGATATTACTATACATATTACAATACTCTTTTCTGTATACGGAAATAAGGAGCGATACCCATCCTTTCTTGGGATAGGATATATCAATTTGACTGTGCCCTGCTATCCTCATCTTTATTACCGCACTATTCTTTGACATTCTCAAGTAGTGATAGCATAAACAGGATGATAACACTACATTAGGAGTCTAACACCACTGCTATCTTCAGAGAAGTTCATTTGATCTCATTAGACTATGGACCAGATGGACTGTCATCCATCTTTAGACCTTCAACTTTTCCTCAAGAGTTGCTGGGGGTGGTATAGTGGATCAAGAGGACTGTGGTTCGAATCCCTTAGCAACTTTGTAGTGGAGAACTGTTCTACAGGCAGTCAGGTTTGGGTGCAATGGTACACTTAATTTCAGTGCAGTACCATCTAGTTCAAGCCGATGCTCGCAGGTTTCACGGCAATGCATAGCCATAATGGTGTTACAAGCTCTCTCCCTGCAGTAATAATAGCAGCCGCGATATAAGTGAAATACTCTTGCAAGCGGCGTTAAACCCCATTTCACCTCACCTCAAGAGTTGCTGTTATACTGAAAATCTAGGGAGGTACCTATCACTTTGAATATGAATTATCTCTTTAATGCAGAAATCTTGTGTGGATAAACTTTGTCTATCAAATTGTAATGGTTTACTTTATTGTTTTGTAATATTTCAGTGCATATAATAATAATAATGTAATATCAACTGAAATACTTTGATTAAATATCATAAATCATGAAAAAGCTATGAGATACAGAGGCAATGTCTTTATCTTACATTGTACCTTAAAAACATTTATTTTGTATGATAAATATAATCTCATTCCCGTTTATCTGATAATGTCTTCCTTATTGTTGAATTATAGAAGTTTCATAAAGTGGAATGGTGGGAAAAACAATGATTTGAAACATGAGATCGTGTACATACATGAAACTGTGCACCAATAGGCCATTTTCCGATGGTAGCATCTCACGAGATGCCCTAGCAACTGGTTATGGCTGATGAGAGGTCGGCAACATGGCTATCGTTGTTTGCAGAGATGACTTCGATTCTTTCTCAGTCTCAGCTTTTAAATATTTCTTATATAAAATAACGGCATATAGACGTCCATATATCGAAAGATAGTTTGGCTATGTTTATTATGTGTATTTGTGACCGAATGTTGAATTTGACCCCGATAGAGAAGAGAAAGTAACGCATGATTAGTGGTGATCAAGTATAACGAATGGTAAACAGGAGTTACTTACCCCTTGATACCAATACAGAAGGCTTTTGCCGGAGTCAAATAGTTGAGATTATGTTAGAACGTGCGAGCTACTAGGCTGCTTTCAGACCGTTGTGGAGAGGAAAGTCTCTGATAGCATGAGTTTGAATACCACTAAAGTCAGTATTTAAAAACTTTTATTCCTTGGAACACGATCAATTTTCATACGACTACTCTAGACTGCTGCAGTGAGTTTTGAGTATGGGTGCTGTGATGCTTTACTGCATTCATCCAAGAATGTAAATGGTAAAATGGTTATCTTCAACCAAGGACTTCAATAAAATACAATAAATATCCTTGCCTTAACCTACAAGGATACCTGTTTCAGTAATGTTATTTAGTTTTTTCTGTATGGTATGATCTCTGTAACTATAAAGGTTAATTATATACAAAGTTATCATTTTGCTGGGAAAATGTATTGAGTAATGAAATATTATCCTGATGATTCTTTGAAATAAGATTAAAAGGTCATATCTATGTTATTAATCCATTGACCAGGGCAATTATTCTTTAAATGTTGATCACAGTATTCAGTTGTTGAAAACTTACATATCCTATTCTTTGTTGCACAGGTAATGCCATCGTGAGATAAACAAGCACAAGGTGGATAAACTAGATGCACAGTAGCTGGAAAGACACTGCATACAGCACCATACAGAACCAGTTGATTAAGGCAGGTTACCAAAACCGATCATGAAAACTCCAATGTTACTGATCAAAATAACAGTCTGATTTAAAAAACTAAACTTCCTAAGATTCGCATACTTTTGCCACCTCAACTTCTGACAGATCTGACCAGATAAGTTGCTTTACTTCACTATACTGTAATCACCTTTTCAGACTGATCCAAATAATTATTTCCCAGTAGAATATTTTAAAAATATTAATAGTATTCGACTTCTTTCTAGATTTATGTTTCATCGTATCGTTGAAACAAAACTGAGAATTCTTTTTTCGGACCAGAACTCAAAAGCCATGAAGGCTAAGCTCAATCGAATGATATGATAGTGTTTTATATGTTTTTGACCTCTGCAGAATTAAGATTTTTGCTGTTTAGACGGAAACACAACTTGCAGTACTGTGTATGATGAGCAGGACCTGAAAATCTTAACTCTGAGCATAGCAAAGCGAAGGATGTTTAACATCTGTCGTGTAAATTCCGTCAGGATAGTTTTCAACTTAAAATATGAGTTACCTAGATTTTATCATTGAATACAGCTTCAAAACTATTGTTGAATATATTTCACTCTTTGTTTACTTTTAGAGGGCTACAGCTGACTTACTGTAATTTATCAATTAATTCAAAGTCTCTAAAAATTGTACCCTGCAAATTTGAAATTGAAACTCAATCTTGATCAGATTTCCACTGAAGTAATGATTAATAGGATATTTAGAAGTAAAATACAATTAATATGATGCAAGAAGGAATCAGTAGGTGCTTGTCAGACAGATTTGTTTATTTTCATCTCACTCGCAATAAAATAAATACATAAGTAAACTCTTCACATGAAAAAATAAGGGCAAGTTGTTGAGAGATTGTAAAATGCATAAGACCGGTATATTTATCACAGCAGAGTTCTAAAAGATCACTTGTAAAATGTGTACCGGGTATATAAAGGTCAATTTACTAAATCGTATGCTTCATCTTCAGCGCAGTTGGGGCAATTAAAACAGTCTATTTTCCAAAGGGATACTTTCATATCTGCCAGTCTCTATCTTCAGGGGTGCTACACCGCACCTTAACTTAGCTTAGTATGATAGAGCTTGACACGAAACTAATTTCATGAGGCTTGAACAAAAACCCTGTTAATCATTTTCACAAATTTTAAAAAGAGTCAATATAAATTTAAGAATTAAGAAAAAAAAGAGATCTGTAGTTCTAATTTGGCCAGGTGTGCGGTAAATTTGTCTGCAGTAAAGAAATGTTTTATATGCAGTAAAGTTTGGGTTAAAAGCTAAACTGAATTTCAGGGCAGTACCACCCATGGTTTGCTAGTTACAGCTGATGCTCGCAGGTTTCACTGCAATGCATAGCCACAATAGTGTTGTGGGCTTTCTCCCTGCAATAATACTAGCAGCCATGACATAAGTGAAATACTCTTGACAGCACCATTAAACCCCAAATCACCTCACCTCGTCTATGAGTGTATATATATACCGTAAAATAACACAGGTCCATGTGAAATTTGCTGTTTGCTAATAGTTCGACCTTAGTGTCTTCCGTTTTTATGAAAGTGAAAAGTAGTTTGATAATAGACATTTCCTGAACGTCTTTGGAAAATTTGAGGGTAAAAACATAACTTGAAATATTGGTCTAGAGCAGAACCCAAAACCCATACGAAAAAATCTCAATGAAACTTGATATGTTTTAGATATATGCCTTTTTATGTTTTGAAACTATAAATGTAACTTAAAAGTTGTCTCCAGAACAACTTGAAAATGTTCATGATTCATCCTTCATTGGATTTATTTCAAATAAACTGAGTTGAAAACATTCTCTGAAAATCGTTTGTTATTGCTTTTTTTCTTTTACGATAGATGTATAGATCACGAGGCAATGATTCTGTTTATGAGTCACAAAAAGGGCGTATGACCAGTCATGCATTCACTGGTTTGTGGCCAGATTGATCTAAGCGGCTCATCGAAAGTGGCATTCAAAAACGGCTTTCATTACCAAACTGAACACATTTGAGTAGCGACCTTTGACGCACTATACAATATTATAATCACACATTCGTATATTCCAAAGAAAATTGTGAAATATGTTTGCGATTATGTAATCTTTAAAAGCAGACAATAATCATTTTCTTAATGTTTCAGCAAGGATGTCTTGTAACAAATTTACCTGAAGCTTTATCTGTTGTGCAGAAGTATAAACATGTGAGTACTTGGCTTCTGGTGATATGACATTTGCTATGATTTCAAGCCATGGTATATTGGTAGTAGTAACAAATGAAAGTGTTTGAGTCAACTTCTACGAGAAAAATAGTTTTATTCATCAGAATGGACTGCAAGGTTTGACATAATCATATAAAAAAAGTTTTTATAGTGCAAATATCTCATTCGCGATTATAATACATTTCAGGTAATCTGTATCCTGAACTTGAACCTTGACCTGAGAAGAATATGAGAGTGAGACATGGATGAATCCTGATAAACTACCGGCTGACGTCAATGTGCATGGAAATGGTGCTGAAAAAATGGATTTTCAATGAATTTATCATCAATACAATTTCATATATTAAAAAATCATCTGAGAACTGTAAGAAACAGTTATTTTGGAAATTGGAATAAAGTATTTGAAACTTGTTTCTTTTCTTCGTATCAATGAAAGAAAATCATGAATGAGGTCAGTCTTACTGTTGGTTACCTGATAACTTGCATTTTAGATTTCCTTTGATGTATCCATCGGGTTTTTAAGTTTGGCTACATTTACACCTTATTCATAGAGTGCATAAATTTATTCTATAACAAGTAAACATTTATCTAAGTCGGGAGGTTAAAGGAGGAATAAAAATTTAAAGGAAACTGGTCATGACTGTTTTGAACACTGCACCGTGAGTCTCTTTCACTCTTGCACTCTGGAACTGTCCACTAACTCCTTTCTATCTCTCTCTCTGTCTCAGTCTTTTTTCTTTCTGGTTACAACTTTTTATATGTTGAAATTTTACAATTTGATTGTATCATTTTTTTCGTCTGTAATAAAAAATAATCACTACAATAACACTTCAATGACATTAGAAACATTTGCTTGAGAATTTTGTGTATAATGCATACAGTCATAGCACTGTACAAAATTTACTCAATGAAGTATTTTGCTGTCGATGAATCTAGCGGATTAGCAATCAAGCAATCAACCTAGAAGAATTTCAAGAGGAAAGCTTGTTTACAGATTGATTACACTGTGGTTGTAGACAAGGGTCTCCTCCTGACCAAATGCATCTGCTATGAATGCTCAAACAACTATGCAACCTATGAACTTTAAACCTGGTGCAGGGCTGCCTTCTTGTACTCTTTCTGGGTATTTTGTACACATGACAGTCTTAAAATATAATTGTACACCAATGTAGCAAATTGTACACCCATTCTGAAAAAAGTAATTTCATTTCATAGTAATACTTTTGAAGTATTGCAGTGCTGATAAAATTTTCAATTTGAACTGTATATTCTGTGTAATGAAACTGAAAGTTTGAAAATGTCAAACAAGTGTACAGAGTTCAATTTGAACTTTGTACTCCTTGTTAACAAAATGATAAAAGGTTTAGAAATGTCAAACCAGAGCATGTCTTAATGGAACTAAGGGTAAAATACTACCTTCATTGTTTTTGTACACATTCAAATTACAAAATACACCTAAATAACAATATGTCTACACATTGACTGAACTGAAGGTAGGCAGTTCCGTTGGTGGATTTGTTTCCAAAATCTCCGAAACATGCACGTATGTAATTCTAAAGCAAAGGCTATTTTTTTATGTGGTTTACGTACAAAATAAGTATTGGTAAAAAAAGGACAACGTGTACACTTCGGTATAGTTTACTCAGTTTATTCATTATTTCGGGCCATTAGGCCTATAGTACAAGTATATCCTAAATCCCGACATTAATGTAGTGTAAGTTAATTTTGATATTTTGAGGCACAAACTGCAGACATATCCTAAATCCCGACATTAATGTTGTGTAAGTTGATAATTTGGGGAATAAACTGAAGATGTATCCTAAAGCCCGACATTAATGTGAAACAAGCTGATATTTTGAGGCACAAACTGCAGATATACCCTAAAGCCCGACATTAATGTGAAGTAAGTTGATATTTTGAGGAATAAACTGCAGATATATCCTAAAGCCCGACATTAATGTGAAGTAAGTTGATATTTTATGGCACAAACTGCAGATATATCCTAAAGCCCGACATTAATGTGAAATAAGTTGAGATTTGGGGTTCAAGAGTATTTCACTTATATCGTAGCTGCTAGTATTATTGCAGTAAGAAAGCCCACAAAACAATTGTGGCTCTTCATAGTGATGAAACCTGCAAGCAACTGCTGGAACTAGGGAAGAAAGATTGTCTGCAAATAGGTTTAAGGGTCTAGCTTTTAAAGAGCCAAAAAGAACACAAATCTACTATTCATGATCCCAATTTGCTAGAGAGTCGGTACATAGGAATTTGAGCTTTCTAAGGCCTTAAGCAGAAGACATAAATATAAATCAATACATAAATAAATAAGTTAATAATTGAAAACATTGACTAGCTAGCAATGCACATGTCAAGTACAATAAGTGTTTGCCTGTCAATAATTATGAAACGGTTGAGATACAATAAATAGTTTTAATGATTTGGTAAGAAGCATGCCTTTTATATTGTATGGCAATCTCTCCCAACAGAGGTAGCTCCGTCATAAATTTCTATACAACCTCTGTCTTAATTCGAAGGTTTCTCGGTCTTTCAGCACTTTTCCCTAGCGGGACAATATTGCAACTTAAACTACCTGGCTATATTTCAGCCAATGAAAACAACGAATGCATGAATAACATATTTGACGTCACACAGGCCTGTGCAATGAAACAGTCGGAAAATGAGGCGTTTGCGTTCTGTAAAGACGACTCAAAGTGCAAGGTACATATTTGAATAAAGTTCAGCTTTTGGGAAGCTTACGGAAATACGGATTTGATTGATAACTTTTGAAACGGCCACGCTGATTGCACAAGTAATTTTGATTGCATCCAATCAGGGTTCTACATTTCGTGCACAAGAAACCATTGAATTAAGACAGAGGTTTATAGAAATTTATGATGGAGCTTCCTGTTGGGAGAGAATGATTGTATGTCTGCTCTCAAAGAAATTTGAATATCAGGGGATGAGATGTCAAGGTCACCATAATCAACTAGTGTCTACTCGATCCCCTAAATTTAACTAGAAAAGGATGATAACCTAAAGATGGCTTTGTCATTTCAACTTTTCTTAAAAAATTATAATTCAAAGGTCAAGATTAACTTCTTAGAAGACATGTCTTAAGTCTGGCCTTATGTTCTTCTAATTCATGTTTATATGAAACTCAATATCAAATATGATCAAAACCAGTAATTAGTTTTAAAGTTATGACCACAATATATTATAAGATAGATTTTGCGTTTCAATGACAAATTGAAATGTTGGTTTATTATTTGCACAGCTATCAGTCAGATGCAATGCTAACAGATGGACAGATTCTATTCTTATAACCCCAAGAGATTTGCTGTTTCAGGCCATTGGCTTGGTAGCTAGTCTTCAATCCCTGATGCATGTCTGAAACAGAATCGGAATTAATAATATTCAGGTAAATCAAATAAAACTATGTTAAAAACCTTATAAAAATAGAAACATAATGAGAAAAATTTAAGTAAAAAATGTCTGTTGAAAATAAAAATACATGCAACTTCACCCACAATTCTGTTTTAAAAGGTTTATTAATGTTTTCAATTATATTGCATGAATATAGGTCTCACTTAAAACATAATGAGAACTACATGTTCTTGAATACAGTTTTCCTGTAAAATAAAACTAATATAATATGATATAAAATAAACTTATCAAAAAAGGTTAAGGGACAAACCTATATTTCTGCCTGATACGTTTAGACAAATTCGTCCCATGAGAACCGCGTTGTTCCAACTCCAAAAAAGTACTTTTGAAGATAGAGCCATTTTTAAGTTTTGACCTTCATAAAATATTCCTTAATTATTTAATTTTGACCAAACCTCTCATGCATGTGGAGGGATCTAAGTGTAACCGAAATCAGTTAACATATATTGGGTAATGTGTATTGATATCCAGAAAATTTAATTTTTCTGTTTGGAGTTAGAACATTTACCTAAACTTTTCGAAAAAAAGTTAAGATCCAGGTTATTCTAAGCGACATTTGCATACCAATTATAGGTAAAATCATCTGGTATATTATACTTCAATAAAAAGCAAACTCTTTGAGATAAAAAAATACTTTCTTTAATGAAATTGATGTAACAACAGAATAGCAAAACCATGAAAAAGGAAAAATGAAACATGAATGGACGGAATCAAAGACTTCACCTTTGTTGAAAAAATGTAAGCTTATGAAATTATATTTCTAAGTGAAAATTTCTTTCACAGGTACACATTTTACGTTTCTAATTTGTTAGCCCAAAGCTTGATTAAAGAAATGTTACTATATAGTCCTGCAAGCATGAATGAAATGCACACTTTTTATTTGAGACTTGACATCAAAACTCCTAAAACTATTCATTGACCTTTCTTTGAAAAAATGCTACAAAACGGCTATTTAATAAAACTCCAACTTTCAAAAATCAACAATGAAATAACATTGTTGTCAACATGAGAATAATAGCCCGAACATGAGTGGACCAACGTTACAGCCAGTGAACTTCCAGTGTAACTAGCACATAGTTTGAAAATATGATTATTGAAACTTTGTTTAAAGTGTAGAGTTTGCTATATATTAAGCAAGAACTTAAATCTTGTACTTTGTAAATGAAACTAACTTCAGCGTGCAACAGCTATAACATAATTAAAATTTGAATCTCAAATAAAGACTATGTTGTAAAACGACAAAGGGTATTTCAACTTTTGAAGCCCCTTACAAGTTTCGGAATTAAGTTACTTTCAAACTTCAAATCCTAAACAACAAAATTAACAACATCAATTGAAACATACTCTAAATCCTTCTGAGATTAAACTTAAGACATCAAGATTATCAAGCTTTAAACAAATCATGTCAAACATGAATTGTCAGAAAACGACTAAGAGCTTTAAAGATGGAATGTGGTGTCATTTCAACTGAAAAAGTTCTGGTAAGCCAAAGGTAGTTGTTTGAACCATTACGTGAATTTACGATATGAGACCGCTCATGAATGTCTTATCCACGGGCGTCATGAATTTCAACATAGCTTTGATGTCAACAATTTTTTCCTTTGACAGTTCTGGTTTCTTCTTTAGATTTTTGGCTGTCGGCCATGACATCGACACTGGGGTGTGAACAGACAGACGAGCTGACTGGTTTCTCGGACGGACTGATACCGTGGTTGAAGGATCCGCGAAGGATGTTTTGTATTCAAGGCTGTAGATGTCATCCTTCTTGAACTTTATGGACTTCACTTTCGTAAAAGGGACTTGTTTCAAATTCAGGAGTTTTGCAGGTTCCATGTATTTCTTGAAGTTGTTCTCCTTCATTTGAATGATGTGCATTGGAGCCTTGCTCCAAGACCTTTTCATAGCTTTGATTACTCCCAAAGGACTGAAAATTTCGTGGTTACTCATCTGGTTCTCGAGTCTACTGTGAATACTATCCACCTCTTGTATGGACGAGTGACCAGGTTCACAGTATTTCTGCTCAATTGACTTGATCGGATGTTTTGACATGAAGTCCTTCAATGCAAAAAAGATTCCAGAATTGCGATTCTGCGCGACACACGAATCCGACCAAAGAACTAAATCTTTTGGGGCGTGTATATCGTTTATCCTCTCCAGGATGGTTATCAAGGCACTTGTTATCTCATTGGCTCCTCTCCCAGCTTGGGTTTCATTCCATATTGCACACCATGCAGAGGAATCTAAAGAGCAATGTGCGGTAAGATTATAAACACTAAGTTTACGTCTGTAAAAGAAGCTAGAAATGTTAGCACGGGGACAAGAGATAACGTTTTCCAGGTCAAAGCAGACCACAGCAGATGTGCTTCTTCTATCTTTGTCCCTTTCTTCTTTGGTAGCTTCTTTTGAGGCAACGTGTTGCTTATGTGTGATCCGGAGATCGTCATCAACTTGGTTAAATTGTTCTTTTATCTTGAACTCTTCACACCTGTCACATGTCTTTTTTGGGTTTGTAGAATGCCAAGTTGAATTCACGATTGAAGATTGACCTGTAGATGTTCTCCTTCACTGATGGCTGGCTGGTTCTCACACTCCTCTAGATACAGTCTGTACATTTGATTGAGTGTTAGACCTTGCTCCAGATACTCCCGCTTTGTTTTTGATCTACAATAGTGAGATTCAACCTTTGGGAAAGACCCAATGTGTGATCTTACAAAAGTTTTTTGTTGCAATGGAACCCTGTCTTTTGTTGATTTACCCCTCAGGTCAGTCTGATTGGGTGTGGAACTTTCCTTATTGTGTTTGACCTCAAAGTAGTAAGACACTCTTCTTTGTGAGATGTTGAGTGTGGACAAATAATATTCTTTGCACACTCGGATTCTGTTTTCCTTTACATTGAAGAAAAAGGCAAAAGAAAAGGTTCTCCTACTTTGACCAGGAGTACGCTGTCTCTTTTTTTCCATCCTTTCAACTGTTTTATTGTAAAAGTGATTCTTTCCGTCATCTGATAAAGACCAATATGATTTAAATATTGTTTGCCTCTCAATCGCCGTTATCTTTTGGGCACATTTGTATTTACAACTTCCAATGCAATCCTTGGTTGTCTTTATCCTTCGTTCAGGAACTTCAGTTCCTCTTGAACTTGTATAACTTTGCCCAGATTGTCGTTTGACCTTTCGTTGAACCTTTATCCAAGAAATTGGATCTCTTTTTCTTTTCCGACTTCTGGAACAAGTCTCCAGACTTGGATTACCGATATCTAATGTAGTGCCATCTTCTGTTGGAGAGTTTTCCGTTGTGGTGTCATCATCTGTTGGAGGATTGTCTGATGTGTTGCCACCATCTGCAAGGAATTGTGATTCTGGTGAACCTGTAAGGTCATCCTGATTTGACTTTTCAACGTTTTGTGTAAGCACAGAAATGTCTGTAGCAAAGTCACTAGCTGAAACCTCAACCACTCTTGATACATCCAGATTGCCATGAAGATGATTAAGTTGTATTACCGGTTCAACTTCATGAACATTTTCAGAATTCAAAATATCCTGGGAACTTTCAGTTGTGTCTGATGTCACTAACATCAAAACATCATCTAGATTGTAGGAATTTGCCATGTCTTTTTCCTCAGTTTATTACACGAAATGTGCAATCAGCAAATCTGTCCACAACAATGTGTGTAAAATCTTCCATCTGTACTGTATCATCAAGTGTTAAATCGAAGAATATAAGGCTTGGGTAAGCTACTTTAAGAAAATCTACACAACTTGCAAGATCAAAGCTTACACCGACAGCTTCCAGTGAAAAACAGTGATTGATGAATTGAAATATTTCCTTCAGCATGGATGGGGAAACTCTTGTAAAATTCAAATTGATATTCAGAAGCTTCCTACAGTACTTGATAATTTCAAAATCGTCTTCGTCAAGCACAGTGCAGTGCTCCAAGTTCAACGTGACCAGATTTCTCAAACTGACTAGAAATGATAGTGTTGAAATTTTCACATAAGAGAGATCAAGAGTCTGAAGGTTTTCGGCTCTCACTAGTCCTAAGGTCATAGAGTAGTCAACTGCTGATACGCAGGCATTAAATGAAGCATGGCATAGGTTCAAACTTTCACAATATTTTGATTTCTTTAAAATCCTATGGAATTCGACTATTGACAAGTCTTCAAATGACAGATCGATGGATTTCCACAATTGAGGAACATAATGTACTATATTGTATAACAACTTGGATGTCTTTGCTACATTCTGCAGAAGATCTTGGGCAGAAACATAGGACAGGATGATCACTATGACTTCATTGGGAAGGCTGCTGAAACTGAAAAGAAATGAGCCATTATTTTGTTCTATGTAACAGTTTACGCATTAAAACATTCAATCAAATTCAAGAACCAGAATGTACTATCTCCAAAAATACAATTAATTGGACTTGTTTTGCAGTTAACGATGTCTATGTATAAGATATGCATAACAAAATTTTAATGGTTGTTCGAGAACCGTTATAGGCTGTTATTGAACTGTTATTTATCAAAAATTAGGAAAGGGTAATGAAAAATATACTCACTTTTTACATGTGACTTCCATGGGTTTTTCACTTCCAAAATGTTCTATCTCCTGATCATGTGACAACAGAAACTTATTTGATTGGCTATGGACTTAGAATAGTTTGGAACTAAAGAAAGACTTTTATAAGTGGAGTTAACCCAATAGTAGATTGTGAAATAACACATTTTCATTCGTTATTTTGCTCTGAAATTTCATTAGGACATAGAACAAATGATCTTGTGAGAGAATATCACCATAACTCAAATTTGACCAAAAGTGGAGATAGAACAACGTGGTTCTCATGGGACGAAATGGAAAGATATATTATTCTGAGCAGAGATCCTGTTAAAATATATTCAGTAAATCCAAATGACAAGGACTGTGCATAAAGCAAACACACAAAATCAAACACAACCACAGTCATCTGAGAAATGACACTAATCAAGTACAAAACAATGTGTTTTCCTTTTTCAATTTTGGCGTTAGATACAAAGTAATGTATTGTTTTTTACACTAACTGTACAGCTGGTAAGGGATGGACTTACATTGTAAAACCGCCCTCTGCCAAAATTTTGAGAACTGAAACAAAATAGTTATAATTATGATTAAATAACTATAATCAGGTTCAAAACATTTGGTTGATACAATTGGGTGCTCAATAGGTTGATAATAAAGATATTATAGAGGACAAACTAGAAATGTGTGCATGTGATGCACAGTGATGTCCCCCTTCCAAACTTTTAATACAACCTAATCATCTTATTGCCACTTATACCAGACACAATACATACCAAACATATACTAAAAAGGTTAATATATCACACACAATCATCAAATATTATAATTAGCATCTACAGACCCCAATATGCACTAAGGTCAAATTGTTTCCACGGAAACAAGTAAAAAAATAAATTCAGAATTAAAAAAATAGCAAAAGGCACCACGCAACCACTAGACCTAACCACATACCAAGTTTCATAAAAAATATCGAATGGTTTTTGATATAAGGTCCGGAAACGGAAGAATTTCAGAATTCAGGAATTATGGACCGAACTGAAAACAGTAAGGGGTACAGAGTATGTTGTTGGAGTCAATTATGTAAATCTTTACATAAAGTTTTATCAAGAAGCCCATGTAAATAGATGCGCTTACAAGGCTGTAGGGTTGGCTTCCTTCTGGTCATTTTAGTCGATGTTTTTCCCTCCCCTGTGGCAGGACGATACAACAAGAGGAGGGAATGGTAGCCACCTCCTCATAGTTTTACCATCTGAAACATTAAAAAAACACCCTTTCTTTAGTTTTACAAATGAGTAATTACTTACAGGTCCAAACGCAGTCACAATGACATTGCCTCAGAAATCTATCTTAAGATACAAAATATATACCAGCCGGCAGGGTCATATTTTTCCAACAAAATTTTGAGGGATATTCCTATTTTACTTTTTTGTGATTAATATTCAAGTTTTTTGCAATGCATTTAAAAAAAGACAAAGATATGCTCTGGTAAATTTGCTAATGCATTGAGAAACTGAAATCCCATAGAGCGCATTCATTAAAAAATAATATAACAAAAAAGTCATTAAAGGTGTTGTTGGTGTTATCACATATTCACTTTAAATCCATACCAGTAACTCGTAAAAGCCTTTTCACTTCGAAGGAGGTTTTTGCTTCTCACAATTATATATCAAAGGATTTAATGCCTCCCCCAATGCAGATATTAAATCCAAAATTGCAGAGAGAATGATCCAAATCACCTCAGCCATAATGTGTAATAATTTCTACAAATCTCAGCAGTTTGTGGACGCAAGTACTGTTCCAACCTTTTTTTCGATGGTAGATAGTCGGCTACAGACGTTGTTCCCAGCCATTCTTTTACCTGCTTGCAAAAGGTGGTCTGAAAAAGAGAAGCTTAAAGTAAGTAAAGAGCAAGTACACAGTTGTTCCATCTCAATTAGAAGTTCATTAACAACTAGGACCTGTAAACGTCAAGAGATTTCTTCAAGTAATTGTCTCATGTTATAACTGTTGTATTCTTTAATATGATAATTGGATATATATATTGGAATATTGGAAATGCACTCAATGAAGAAGTATTGTGTATTTGTAATAAACAAAACAACTCATTCCGGACGGCCCGTCTCGAACTCATAAATGCAAAATGTAAACAAGCCACTGCATACATAATTATTAAGCCTGTAAATTTCAAACTTACAATTTTTTTCTTGGATTCATGAGAGATTCAGGCCTACCAAAGAAAAAGTTGAATCGCAATGGAAAGCAACGAAATTGCCACATTCACAGAAGAAAATGCATCACAATGTAGCAATGCGCATTGAATAGTTACAAAATAGCATCCTTCAAGCGACGATTAGCAATTTAAACTTTCTTAAGTGAAAAAAAACCCATTCGATTAAAAAATTGTCACTGCGCAGGCACAGTAAGAAGGCTTGAAAGCTCAAGGCAAATCTTGCTTATGTGATAATAATAATTATAATAAGTATTTTTATTACCCAAATGGTTAATCATAAGCGGTGACATCAGTCTGATTAAAATCGACCATGTTCCGAGGAATAAAAGTTTCAAAATATTGACCCTATCGAAATTCGAATTCACATCATCGCGTTTAAAATAAAGATAGCGGCGATCAAGGTTAACGAATGGTAAATGGGAGTTACTTGCCCCTAGCCACTGATACTGAATGCTTTTGCCGCACGCATTGTGATTGGTTAGCTTAGTTTACGCAAGAACGTGCGCTACAGAAGGATGCCTTCAGACCGTTGAGGAGAGGATAGCCTAGACATATAGAGTTCGAATCTCGATAGACTCATTATTTTGAAACTTTTATTCCTCGGAACACGGTCGATTTTAATCAGACTGGCGGTGACATATTTTCAATATGAGCACAAATGCACATATCACTTTTGCCTAGCAACGATTGTTTCAGCGCGAGTGACCACATTTTGTTGTTTGTGACGTCATAAAACCATTGTTCATGACGTCACTGTAGCAGGCCGTCACAAGGGAAGGAAGCCGTTTTCTGAATATTTCCATGCTTTCAAAATGGAATAGAATCGGTAATAAAGCAATTATTACCCTTGGAAGTGTTTCATATAACTTTAATGAAACTCGTTCGAATTTTTTATAACCCTCGCTCTCGCTTGGGTAATACAAAAATTCACACTCGTTTCTTAAAAGTCATATGACACACTTCCTCGGGTATTAATTTCTATATATTGTGCTAATCCATGTCACTGAGGGATATGCACTAAGCGCATAAATCAGATCTTAAGGCAGTAAGTTCCACAGCGTGACAGCAGCACACTTGAAAGAGTTTGCACCCAATGTTTTTAGGTTGTGTTTGGGATCAATTGGAGCGCGGTGGTGTAGTGGTTAGCATGGTGGCCTATCGCCGCCGACGACCTGGGTTCGAATCCCGGTGGAGACACCAAACATTTGTGACCTGGGTCTCATACCGCGTTGTGTCCTTGGGCAAGGCACTTCATCCACATTGCACTCAGTCAGCCCAGCTGTATAAATGGGTACCTGAATAAGGGAAGTACGGAAGCGCTAAGTAGCTGCTGTAGTACAATTCCTTCAGGGTAATAATGTACCGCCAGTGAGCAGTGCCTCGCACTGGATATTAGGCGTTAAAATGTATATTATTATTATTATTATTAATTACAAGATTCTGTTGACTGGAGAACATCTAGATGGTTCATGCACTATGATCAGTTCCTGTAGATAGGCTGGAACGATGTTGTTGAGGGATTGATATACAAGGGTGAGCACTTTGAATACGAAGCCAGTGAACCGAAATTAGATATCTTATTAAACTCATAATCAAATTATCTTTATAGCTATTAGTGTTTAATTATCAATTCTCAAATTCCTTGTTATTCCTCTACTGACAACTCAGTGCCATGTACATGTAGATTGACAGAAAACATGTTTTGACCTACTGAAGTAATTACGCTTGCGCAGTAACAGTGTTGCTTACTGTTCATTTTTATTTCAAAATTATTTCCAAATATTACGAAATCAAAATTCTAAGTCCCATTTGTTTGTTTACTAGTTATGTGATATACTCAACACTACCAAGTCATATTTGTCTTTTTGTCTGCTATAGACAAGTTTCTACATTTACGTTTGAGTCTTGGGGCACACCACTACATAATTGTGATATTCTACCTTCATATTGTCACTGTCAATAAGCTTTAAAATGTGCCTTTTTGTTAATAGTCGATGCTTCTCAATCAAATGACACCATTGACTAAGTTTGGCATATATATCTCCAACAACTCATGAAGTGGCTCTTTAAAGAAGCTGGCTCGACCATGTGTTTACATTTGAAAACGTGGGCAGCGTGCTTTTCCCTCCTCATTTATTTTGTTTTTAAAGTTTTATTTGAATTAAAAATTGTCACACATGTTTGTATACCTTTTCACGTAAAGTTCAATTCGTATTTACTCCACAAAAACATATATATGTGAATTTAAACCACTATCAGTATGCAAGGCGAAGCATGATATCCCGAAATAGATTTTCTAGGTCATGTGAAATACGCATGCGCGGTACAGGTCAAAGTTTGCTCAGCGAACAAATAAATGCAATAAATGTTGCAGTTGCCAGGTTTTATTTGTCTGACTCTGCGTTTTTTGTTGCATATTTTATTGTTTAGGTGTCGAGGGAATGTATCTATGTTGTAGTTTCCATGTTTAATGTGGACTTTTCCACGTTTTCCTACGCAGTGCGGCAGTTTTGTCTGCTAGGCCTGTTAAATGTTATCCTCAGAATGGTATGCTTCAACTGGGTTATGTTATGTTTATATAATGATATTATACTTGTATAAATGGGCATGTCACCTTGAATTTCGTTTTTAAAAAAATCCGATAGTACAGCCATGTCTAGACCAAAATTTCTGTCACCAAAAGCTCTATTCTCACAAGCGAGCCGCATACTAACTATCCAATGGGGTTGCAGGTAGAGCCTCTCGACCTAAGCCATGTCGGGAAAAGATACGCGGAGGGTACAGATCCGCACTTGCACAGAACTTAACAAGTACATCAGGAGGGGTGTTGGCTTGTTATGTACATTGATGGCTTTGCACCTTTGGCAATTTGGAAGATATCATGAAATTTTTGAAAGGATAAAAAGGACTTAAATGTTGATTATTGGCACAAACTTGGTAAAAACTGACAAAATTACTAGCAAACATGTCATCATTAAACAGTTTGCCTTCCCACATAACAATTGTCATTGGAAACCAAAACATTGGTCAAAATATAAGTTTGTCCTTACAAATTACAAATTATCTCTTGAAACAAACCAATTAATTAGGTTCTCTTCTAGAACAAAGATCTCCAAATCAATAAATACTATTAAATAGCACATACAAATAGCGACTGCTGGTGAATTAATATGAATGAATAAATGAATAGTTAACTTAGGTACATTATAAACTACATATTAGCAGAATTTATCATTCTAAAATGGCACACGTGTTAGATTTATCAAGTAAAGTTACAAAGGTCGGTCACAAGTTAAAATGTGTGTTGATATTGTAAATGAGATCCTCATAATATCATAACGGTATTTCCAAAACAATAGATGTATCCATTCAACAAGGCATTTCATGAAATGAAAAAATAAACAAAATCATACCTCGATCACATTTCCCGGCATTTTTGTGGAGAAAGCGGAAGTGACCGTTGCGCATGGCCGCTAATGTGATGACCGCTAATAAATGATCATGTCCTTAGATAGTATGATTCATTTGTACTATCTAATGCATGTATTTCAGGTATTCTAACACACCGGAAAGGCCAACCCCCTTCTTTTGAATCATATCCCTCAACACACCAACACTGGCATATGTCCACATTTCTTGAGTCATTTTTCCTAAACTCCCTTTAGCTTTAACGTTCCCAATGTCCAAAGTAATGCCCTCACCAATGTTTATTGTTTTTGACTCACTATCAACAAAATCAAATGAATCTTCCCACATATAATTAGAAAGTTTCCTTAGCTTTCCCTTCTTACCCTCATCACTGGTTGCATTAGGCACACTTCCAGACACTGAACCGCCATTTTGAAGAGATTCACATCCTAAGTTTTGATCAGCCGTTAATTCCCGTCTCAGGCGCTCCACCTCCCTTGCTAGTCTCACTCGCATGCTCTCGAGGTGTAGTCTCTTCATCTCAGACTCAAGGGATTCACATTCAAGTTCCAAATCACGCCGACATGACGCGAAAATAGGTGACTCCATTTTCGACGGCGTGGTCGGTTCATGCGGTGAACTGATCTGCCCATCTCGTGTCGAATGTTTGATGGACTCCAAAGCTTCCATCATTTTGAGTCCTGCATTTTTTCGTTTCGGCTTAACATCAGCCATCACCAACAATTTCTTGGTACACGAAAACTATTGTAAATATATACAGGATATATTGCGTGGTGAACACAAGACGCCATGCGGGCGTGAATGCAACGTACGACAAAGTGAAAGGGAGGTAACTCCGTATAAAGAAAGCGTGAAGTACAAAGGGAGACCACTCATGACTTACATGTCAAAATATATTTTAACAAATAAAATATAACTTTGTACTATATAATGAGTTTTCTCCATAGTAGTTATTGCACTAAATAAGGCTGTGTATGCCTATCAGTCGAGCCGCTAATCCCGTCTGTTGCCGACAGATCGAAAAACAAACACTACTCATGTACCTCCGCACTGTCTGGTGTTGAGGGACAAGCTCGGGCAGGGGTTTGATCAGGGGGGTGGGGATGCAGGATGGAGGGCGTGGAGGGTAGATACATGTAATATATTTAGGAGATAAACCTAGTGTGTTTGAAAATCAGAGACAAGATATTTCTTCATACACGTGAGGAGAACCTTCTTTATGATACAGGATTGAGGCTAAACGAGCATTGATCCATATAAGATATGAAATCACAGGATTTATCCTAGTTGATACACCCTCAACACGTAGGGGTAGATACATGTAAGATATTTCTTCATACACGTGAGAAGAACCTTCTTTATGATACAGGATTAAGGCTAAACGAGCATTGATCCATATAAGGTATGAAATCACAGGATTTATCCTATAGTTGAGTACAATAACACACCCTCAACACGTAGGCACCTGTGGGGCTAGATAGATGTAGATGTAGATGAGGGGACGTATTCCTGGAACTAACTGAATTTGAGGAGTAGAATGTTTAGATGGGAATTGAATGTTATGATGAAGTGATGAGGTTGGGGGAGGGGTCTAAATAGAATCATAGGTTAAAAAGAGAATGGTTGAGGGTCGGGGATAACGAAGTCTTTGTTGGGGGTTGTGGTTTGAAATGAAGGGAGAGTGAAATTTAATTTAATCCGAAAATAGGAATGTAGGAGGGTTTGTGAATGTGGGTGGGGATGTGTTGATGGATAGATGGATGAATGTATACTGTGTACGTGTAAGAACTAAAATAAGAATGTAGGTGTGTCATGAATGAATGTTTGTATATGTAAAGTAAATAATCATTTTATGATATTTTCAATGCGATGTTTTCATTGCAAGACTGTTTATGTTGCAATGCATGAATAAAGTATTCGTCGTCACAAAGGCCAATGCAATGATGCAGTTGCTAAATACGACAAGTGTGATGTGTACAGATATCTCAAGGTGCTAAGTGTATATCCGAATAAAGTTGAGCTTTCCGAAAGCATATGGAAATATCTGAGGCGTTTTGAATGATAACTTTTGAAACGGCTTCCCTAAATGCACAACAAACTGTGATTGCATCCAATCAGCGTTCTACATTTCGTGCCCCAGAAAGGCTTGTATTAGGACAGAGGTTGTATAGAAATTAATCTCGGAGCTACCTCTGTGGGGAGAGAATGTACTGTGGTAGATATGAACAAATACATTATAGACTATAGAACTGTCTGTTGTTGTCGATGGTGTTGCTGTATACTACGCTAATTGGTTTCTGATGGAATAATGAATTGATCAGCATCGGGACACTCGAGACATCATGAGGGCTGAAGAATGATGCCAATCATAGAAGTCATGAAAGACAGTGTTGATACGACAGCGATACAGAAAATCCATCCTCTGTTTAAGTAAACGACAATACAACGAAAGCAAGTCGTTTATAAATATACAAGTTGGTCCGTATTCGTACTCCACGTGCGCAAAATATAAACAAATATTTTTACATTATGGTATACATTATACACGAAATATGTAAAAGTTATTATTTTCTTACAGTTTTGACAAAGGGTAACTTTAAAGCAACAAGTTCATAAAATACTTTTCAAAATTAGATTATTCACTATGCCTTTTTAACGTCATATTTTCTTACTCATGTTGTACTATTATTGTTATATTCACTAAGTTCTGTCTACAATGTACAATACAGACAACACTATCTTAGATATGACCTGTGAATTCATCAGGCGTGAAACTACATGCCTAGACGTATAGGAAACCAATCAGCTTGTTATAGGCACCAACCAATACAGACAGAGTAATAACAATGTCTTCTCGCCCTTTGATGACCCACCTGAGCAATAAATTACCGTGTGACTAGAAGTGTGACCATTTACACCTGACAGGTATAGTGATTACCTGTACCTGGTGTATTGTAGGTGTGTAAACATTACCTGTCCCCTGAGTGCCATTAAAGTATATCGAGCATAGCACTAGGTCAAAATAACAATCAGGAATTGGTTGATGGTGTTTTTCGTTTGAAGCGTCATTGTTCGCACTTGATTGATGTATTGTAATACACTGATTTGTATATGTCACATTATTCAAGGGAAAATGAAAAAAAAAATTGTCTTTGATCAACCGTGAGTAAAGTATTTTTGAACTGCTCAACAGAGGTTTGTTTTATTACTTTAAGATTTAGTGCAATTATAATGTAAAATGGTGTTCACTTAAGATCGACTTACTCAAGCATCATTCACCTGAAATTTACGATTTACGATTACTACAAGAACACATTTATCAGGTATGTATTAAAAAATGGTGTCCTAAATGTAAAAACGTAATTATCTTCATTCTTGGTTATAATAATGTTAAATCATGTTCTCTGTTTTGACCTATAAAGTGTCCACAAAAAATTCAAATAATGTTTTATCGCAGAAATAAAAATATCTAAATTTAATTTTTTATATCTCATTGCCCTTTAGGAATGCCAAATTTGTTCTTTGTATAGGTAGTGATAAAAAGTATTTTGCCTTGTAATTGTGTCAAGTTATGGTTTTACAGGGAAACAAACATTTGTTTTTCGAAGCTGTACGGATATGATTATATGTTACAGCTCTGTTTACAGCAATCTCAGAAAACTCTAATCCTCGCACTTGAAAAAAAACTTCCCAAGCAAGACAATATCTGGCGCAGCACAGCGCAGAACAATTGGAGAAATGCTGCAAGACTTAAATTATCCAGTCATTCAGGCGGGTGCAAAGTTTGCCTTGCGGGGAATTTATGTTTGCATATGTTGATCCTAACGTTGCATAGATAAACTAACAAGCTCATGCAAGCTCTTGTGATGCTGCATAATCAATCTCACTAAACTAATATCAATCTAGTACTCGGTGTTTTTAACATTTTAAGACCATAGGTTGTAGACTTTCGGGATTCTCTGTCATATGAACTTGTGAATCAAATCGAATTAACTTATTATTAACCATGTGACAGGTATAGTACCTTGTGTGCAATCATTACCTGTCGCTCGAGTTTCATAAGCAGTAAATCAAGCATAGGTTTGGTTAAAGCTATAAATCTGATTGAGGGTACCTTTTGATTGAAGCGTCCCGGCTTACTTGATTAGGGCACTGTTTGTTTACAAGGTCAGCTATAAAGTCTTGCACATGTTAGGTATTCTTTACGAATATGATCTTGCTAAGCACGCATGACCAACGGCTTTTTTTAATTTAAAAAATTCAAAGGTCTCATAAACGATCTACCTTACACCTAAGAATGTTTTCGAAGTCTCATAAGAAATCTCCCTTATACCCAAGAATGTTTTCTCTGATCATCCAACGACCCATTCTCTTACCGTGGTGGTTACTCAGGTAATTTCTTCCCACGTCACCTCTATTACAAGAGGGCCATATTTTCAAAAATTCAAATCCGCTGGAGGTGTCAGAACTCAACACATAACGTCATTTTCATACAATTTAACACGTTGAATATCTAAGTCTGAAAATTTTAAAACGTGCGCACCCTACAAGTGGAGAGATTCTAATTTCTCAACGTTTATGAGAGAGAACCGAATGCTCAATTGACACGACGTCGCAAAACCAGATTAGATTGCAACTAATGAGGAACCGATATTTGAAGCCAAGATAGTTCAAGCTCAGAGGTAATGCATGAAGAAATAACCTCAGTAACCTTTGTTGCTCACAAACGCAACCATTTCCTGTCCAACTCTATGATGGGTTGTCGCACCTTCTAAACTTATAGCTTCAGGCTTATAAAATCTGCCTTTCTTTAATGGTATCTGTAACCAAATGTTATTTCTAGTTTATGCTCTTAACTGGAAACAGATTGATACAACCATATTTCTGGATTTATATCTTTTCGAAAATTCTTAAATTAATATTGACAAAAGGATACATGATGACGAATGCTGATAAAGATTTGAAGACAATTTGCAATTCATTATTGACACTGGCCACCCAGCGAAGTGTATGGGGGGCTACCGCAGTGTCTATCAAGTACCTGTGTTTCGTAGTTACCAAGATACATGTACATAAACTGAGAGTTTAAGCCGTTCAGTATATAAATATGATATTCAATGATCCCCTATGTAAACATCGTTTACACTCATTGTTATGACGTGCTAAGAACCTGACGTTGAAGATCATGACAAACGTAAATGTAAATATTTATTCAGTTTTGGTTCGCCGTGCTTTCCATATTCCATATGTTTTATACTGATCAATTGCTATATGAATAGGTTTGTTCACATCTTCACAAACGTTTGTCCCCACCGATTCAAGAAAGCTTGAGGTCCGACAATCAACAGGAAACGGAGAATTTTTCCTGGTCGAAATTCCGATGTAGTACAAAAGTTGTGGATGATGGTAGTATTCATTGTGATCACACATCTGTTACAGTAGAATTTTGTAATATCCTTACACCAACACTCCATAAAATAAAATTGGCAAAGCCGTAGAGGCTGGCAGGAGGAGGGAAAAATACGTTTTAATAGCTTAAATTAATCTTAAAACTGTTGTTCTTCATAAGGGATTTTCAAAAGAAGTAGTGGCGGTGGTTTAAGGGCTTCATGACACCATCTCTCCTATGCAAACCTCTTAAAGAGCCACTCCGTGATTTTCATAACATATTATTTACCTAAATGATATGACACCATTGATTAAGTTTGGCATATATGACTCCAACAACTCACGGAGTGGCTCTTTAAGGCAACATGTTACTGTCATTACATTATTTAGTAACTTGATTGATTCTTATCAATGACATGAAAACAGTTCTATCCTAAGATAATACGTTTATCTAAAGATATGACAGAATTGCTCCTCCAAAGATGTGGCAGAATGACGCTCAAATCCACCCTGAGGCAGTCAGGCTATGACTAAATAAAGCATCAAACCATGTACGTTTTTCGTGATTGTACTGTGACGCTCCGAAAAAAACAATTGACAATGAGGGTTACATTAAAAATATTTTATTTATCTTTTCATAAAAAAACCAACATGTATGTTTATAAAAAAAATTATGATGCATCTGAAATACGTAAATATAATATATATCAATCAAAATTATAGAATATAATATATATAGGCTTTAAAACATAAAAATTGCAATAAGTTCATAATAATAAGAAAAACATTAAATCAGGTAAAAACATTGCCATACAGGCATACACCAATGCTTTATAAAATATTCATATTTACGTTGATGGTATACAAGCAAACATAGATACGTAAGTACTAAGGCAATGTCTTTTAGACCAAATGGTGCCATTGCTATACAAGTAAATATAAGTACAAAAACATTAAGACATACTTTTTTGGAATGCTGATAGAGATACCTCCACTAAAAAAGGTACACATTTGTGTTCTGGTCATTTCCAGATACAGATGCCGATTCTATACCAGAAATATTGATTACTCATGTACATAAAGATACCAATGCTATACAAGTAAATAAAAATACAAAAATATATTGAGACATTTGTTTTTGAGCTGTTTCAAGATACATACACATTAAGACATTTGTTTTTGGTCATTTTCAGATACAGATGCCTATTCTATACCAGAAATATGGATTACTCATGTACATAAAGATACCAATGCAATACAAGTACATAAAGAATACATAAATGTTGAGACATTTGTTTTTGAGCTGTTTCAAGATATAGATGCTGATTCTATACCAGAAATATGGATTACTCATGAACATAAACATACCGATGTAATACAAGTAAATAAAGATACATACACATTAAGACATTTGTTTTTGGCCATTTTCAGATACAGATGCCGATTCTATACCAGAAATATGGATTACTCATTACATAAAGATACTGATGCAATACAAGTAAATAAAGATACATACACATTAAGACATTTGTTTTTGGGCCATTTTAAGATACAAATGCCGATTCTATTACAAAAAAATGGATTACTCATATACATAAAGACACCGATGCAATACAAGTAAATAAAGATACATACACATTAAGACATTTGTTTTTGGCCATTTTCAGATACAGATGCCGATTCTATACCAGAAATATGGATTACTCATATGCATAAAGATACCAATGCAATATAAGTAAATAAAAATACATAGATATTGAGACATTTGTTTTTGGGCCATTTCCAGATACAGATGCCGATTTTATACCAGGAATATGGATTACTCATGTATATAAAGATACCAATGCAATACAAGTAAATAAAGATACATACATATTAAGACATTTGTTTTTGGCCATTTTCAGATACAGATGCCGATTCTATACCAAAAACATGTATTACTCATATACCTAAAGATACCAATGCTATACAAGTAAATAAAAATACATAGATATTGAGACATTTGTTTTTGGGCCATTTTCAGCTACAGATGCTGATTCTATACCAGAAATATGGATTACTCATGTACATAAAGATACCAATGCAATACAAGTAAATAAAAAATACATGCACATTAAGACAATTGTTTTTGGGCCATTTTAAGATACAGGTGCCGATTCTATACCAGAAATATGGATTACTCATATACATAAAGATACCAATGCAATACAAGTAAATAAAGATACATACATATTAAGACATTTGTTTTTGGCCATTTTCAGATACAGATGCCGATTCTATACCAGAAATATGGATTACTCATGTACATAAAGATACCAATGCAATACAAGTAAATAAAAAATACATGCACATTAAGACATTTGTTTTTTGGCCATTTTCAGCTACAGATGCTGATTCTATACCAGAAATATGGATTACTCATGTACATAAAGATACCAATGCTATACAAGTAAATAAAAATACATAGATATTGAGACATTTGTTTTTGGGCCAGTTCCAGATACAGATGTCGATTCTATACCAGAAATATGGATTACTTATTTACATAAAGATGGTGATGCTATACAAGTAAATAAAGAATACATAAATATTGAGACATTTGTTTTTGGGCCATTTTAAGATACAGATGCTGATTCTATACCAGAAATATGGATTACTCATATACATAAAGATACCAATGCAATACAAGTAAATAAACAATACAAAAGTATTAAGACATTTGGTTTTTGGCCATTTTCAGCTACAGATGCTGATTCTATACCAGAAATATGGATTACTCATGTACATAAAGATACCAATGCAATACAAGTAAATAAAAAATACATGCACATTAAGACATTTGTTTTTTGGCCATTTTCAGCTACAGATGCTGATTCTATACCAGAAATATGGATTACTCATGTACATAAAGATACCAATGCTATACAAGTAAATAAAAATACACAGATATTGATACATTTGTTTTTGGGCCAGTTCCAGATACAGATGTCGATTTTATACCAGAAATATGGATTACTTATTTACATAAAGATGGTGATGCTATACAAGTAAATAAAGAATACATAAATATTGAGACATTTGTTTTTGGGCCATTTTCAGATACAGATGCCGATTCTATACCAAAAATACTCTATACAAATGTACATAAAGATGCCGATGCTATACCAGTAAATAAAGAATACACTAATATTAAGACAATTTATACCAGATATATGAATTAATCATGTACATAAAGATGCCGATGGTATACAAGTAAATAAAGAATACGCAAATATTGAGACATTTGTTTTTGAGCCATTTCCAGATACAGATGCCAATTCCATTTCAGAAATATGGATTACTCATATACATGTACATAAAACTGCTGATGCCAATACAGTGACATTGAGATTTTAGATTGGTAATATTCATATACAGATGTTGAAAACATTGCAAACTTATTCAGACATGCAAATGCTATACAAGTAAACATAAAATACAAAACAATGTGTCATTAACTCTTTTGACTATTTTTGAATAGATATGCTAATGCTATGCCAAAAAAAGAAAACAGGCATTGAGCTTTTTTGTTCCCTAATAGACTAACAGGTGAGTAATAACCTATGATCCTAAATTATTATTGATGCAAAGAAAACAAGAAAGGTCGCCGAGATGATAATGGGCACATTTGCATTGCTCTATTGCTCTATTGGTTCCATGTGTTCTGCAATTCCATCCTCACTATGCGTATGACAACACGGAAGCAATTTGAGATTCTATGGAAACGGAATCTGTCCCGGATTCTCTGTCGCAAAGATTTTCTATCCTTTTTTTTGGAAGACTCTGAAGAAAAAAGAGAAAAATGATGACAATAACTTCACATAAGAAGAAAATGAATTGTTCATACTTTAACATGTCTAGCAACAACTGCGATCTCTTTCAAAAGAGAAACAATTTGAAACAGTCGGAAAATATTCTTTGTCAATTTTAACGTGGTTAAATGCAGTCTGGTTTCATCCGTTAACAAAAGATTAGATTAGTTGGGATGTAACAATATGTACTGTCCTAATGCCCCACTGACACTTGCACGTGGTATGCTCAAAAATATGTGTGACATTGCTGATCCACAACCTTGAACATGTCCAAGCTCAAGCCATCACTCCAGTGCACACCAATCCATGAACTTTAAGAAAACTATGTGAAAACTTTTCGTAAGAGTGTCAATGCAAACCACATTACGCATTTAAAAAAGGAACCCGATGTCCCACATCATCGCGTCATATTTTTCCGCCACTGGTGCGTTGAAGGTTAAAGGTGCTCATTACGTTTTCATTGTGATTTCAAGAGGGCAACAAATGTTACGCGTCCTTACAGACCCCATGCACAAACGTCGGGCTGCTATGGCATGAAATGTTTAATTGACAGTTGCCTGACACTCGGTTGTCATTATTGTATACTTTGATGGATTTGGAATGCATGCAAGTGTTAATGGGGCATAAATTTTTGGCAATCATACTTTCACAAATCTCTAAGGTGATCGTAAGTCAGTAACCTTCATCCATTATTAAAGAATTGGAGTAAAGGTTTGAGAAAAGAAGAAGCACTGGAATGGAAACCACAAGAATGATTGCTCAACGTGAAGTAGTGTCCACGTTTCAGGACAGACTTATAAAGTGGAAAAAAACAGTGGAAGCAAAGAACCAACCTTTCACAGTTGAATCTCCACTTGGTCCATTCAGTTTGTGGATAAAATCTTCAGAAGGTGACAGTTCTGCATCTGTATTAGAAAATAGATACATAAAAATTAGAAGCTCTCTCTATTTAACTGATTTAGAGTAATTTTACTATTTTGTTATTAAGACAAGAGATGAATTTTATGGATGATCATCCTTTATTTTCAGGACTCCTAAACCGCACTAGGGAGATGATAGGTAATACAGGTTGAAGGAGACCAGTGTGATGATAGATTTACAATAACATCAAGGATGAAATGCAGATGACATCCAAGAATAATACAAGTGCCTGCATTAGTTTGAGCTCTGTATACACAAAACCGACAGATTGTCTTCACATCAGCAAGCTGATGGGTATCAAGATTGTTAATTGTTGACCAGACACAGAAACACCTGGACATTTCAAAGGAAATTTTGGCTCAATTCATGGGAGACAGGTATACTTTCCTGAAACAATTTGTTTTCTATGTCATTTTATGAGGTTTTTGATTTACCCTTGTTCAAAACAAACGATGAGTATGAAATCTCACCATTTGTGAGGTTTGATCCAGTTGTTCCATGTACATGATCAAGGTTCATCCCTCCTGGATCCCTCGTGCTGGAGTCGGAGGAGTTCTCAGTGGTCTCTCTTTCCCCTGGAGAAAGGTCAACTGCATTTAAATTTGTCAGTCACCAGTTGTTTAAAGGAGCAGAGAATGTGTCATGTGTCACATTTGTCCAATTTCATAAATGGTGTTATTTGATTGAGAAGTGGGGTTTGTTTCTGAGAATAATCATTTTTATGCTTAGTGTAGTGACAAAAACAGGTCAAAATTTGTAATCAAAAGCTAGATAACAAGGCACGGCAATGACCATCTTCCTACGCAAAGCTTAACTATTGCCAGTCTCGAACTTTCCAAGTTAACCCTTGCTGCCGACACAAGACTTTCCTGTGCTAGCTCTCTAGCTCACTGCAAAGGAATTAGATAGTCCAATCAGAAAGCTCCTAGCAAAAGCTACATCTGGTGACTCGAACAAACATGGCTGCGCCCATGTCGCAGTCCGTCGACTGAAAGATTTGTAAAGAGAAAGTAGCAGCCGCCTCCAAAGCGATGAACAATATATTCAAGTTCATTTATGTTTATAGTCAATTTGCGTCATTATTTTTCTACAACCCTACAGCGGACAGCGGCCTGTCAAAGAATTTGTTCTTAAATTGCTTCGGTAAACTAATCAAGCTCGATAAAATTGACCATGATTTGAAGCACTGACTCGATGCACTACGCCCGGCAAGACTTTATTTCCTGTCATCGTACAATTGTTTTATCTTTTGTGCTTGCAAAAACTTTATTGAATACCCGTTGAACCGAAACATTGATTAAATTTTACATAAATTAACCGATAAAAGTTGAACATCTCGCGGTGTCATAACACTCAAAATGTAGTAGCCTGCGACCTCGTTGTATCGCGGTAGTAAACGTTACTCTCAACAAACTTTACTTCTTGCAGTCAAAAAACAGGTATGTTGACGTGTACCATTTAAATATCATGTCGTCAATAAAAAAAATTTTTAAAAGTAAAACAGTTGTTATATTTACTTCCATTTATACTGATTTCACTGGGTCATTTTCATTTTTGAAAATATTACTTTCGTACTTGGTATGTGCTTTGATATAAAAATTATTCTCTCTCCGTGAAATATTTCCTGTTTGGCTTGTACGTGTGTTTGTGAACAGTTGGATAATAAAAAATGAGACTTGTGCACATGATAAAGATAGATAATTGTTATGTTCTTGATATGATGTCAAAGCTTACCAACTAAAAATTAAGTCCATTTTTGTAGTAATCGTACCAGAATATTTTTCGTAGTTTTGCAAATGCTTTTATCTAAAATTAATATCAACTAAAATTCAATTAAATTTATTGTAATGATAATATTACTTTGTTTCGTTCACAGATATTAATATACCAATTAAATCATAATTGCCCTGAAAATAGGGCACCTCTGTTAATATACATTGCATAGACAATATATACTATTCATTGTATGTCTAAAAATATTTTCTCCCCTATAAATTTGATTTTCACATATTTTCCAGGATAATTTTTCAGCTATTTAAAAATAAACAATGTGTAAACTGTTATTATTTGATGATAAAATACAATTATATAATGGTAACGACCACGATAAATGGGCCTATATATTTCCCTTTGAAAAATATAAGGGGCGCAGTCATATTTTATTCATTTACCAAAACCGGCCCTAATAAACAGAAAAACATCTTTTCCGTTCATCAATACATTTATAAACTGAATCTTCTTGTTTGAAAGGTTTGCAATGCCAACTTCTTTGTAACCTGATCAAACAGGTCACTTTCAATGGGCACGGGCACGGCCATTTTGATTATATCGCAAATGACAAGGCGTCGCCGATTGGCCATAGTAAGGAAGGTAACTGGAGATAACTAAAACTCGCAAGTGAGGGCGCTGGTATCAAGCCAGAAAAGTCTTATCTCGGCAGCAAGGACTGGCAATAGTTAAGCTTTGCGTAGGAAGATGGGCAATGACTCAAACAAAATTAAAGCTAAACCTTACAAATTGTTCTACATCATATCCTTCCTTTCTCTTAGACATTTGAATTGAATGATCATTATAGAAAGTGTTTTTTTCCACTACAAATACATGTGTAATTATAAAAAGATACATTTTTAAAATTCCTTCTCAAAGGGTAATACATTTAAAGCAAAAAACCATTGAGAATTTCCTTATTAGAAAGGTTATTTTCCTAATACAATACCTGATTGATCAAGCCTGTGTCGTAACCGAAGTGGAACAACAGCCCCATTCTTAGTAGTTCGTTGTTTCCTTTTTCGTTTTCTTTTCCGCCGAGTGAAGATTCGAATTGCTGTTGGAGAAATAAAAATTGTTTGAAGCGTCTATCAATATCCATATTCAAAATAACTTCGATTTTCCTTGTTTGGAACAGTTTATGAACCTTGGTTAACATTGACAATTGGTTTTAAATATGAAGCATTTACCGAACAAAATAACCTATAAAGAAAATGCCGAGTATTACCAATATTCCTTGCTCTGTTGGATAGCCGTCTCCAGACAGAAGCTTTCATGCTGCCATCTTTTAGATGTTTCAATTGTGGTCCTGTGGATAAAAAAGCAACAATGATAATTACATTGTAAACCATACCAAGTTGAGTCTTAATTGTTCCCCTGCTACAGAAGTCAGGGTTGTATATATAGTGGTAAACATGTTCGTCCTTCCGTCACACTTTTTGTTCCTTTCATTTCTCGAACCCCAATTGTTGGAATGTAACAAAACATGTTATCACTATTATGCAGTCCCTAATTTCTCAGGTTTTCCATATAATTTGGTTCAGACACTAATTGTTGAAATATCGTAAAACTTGACACATAAAATCATAATGTTAAAATGTGCCTTTTTAATGTCTCAGTCCCTTAATTGCATAATTCATTTTCCTGATTTCCCATAACTCGTTACTAGGACTCTAATTGTTGGAATGTAAAGAATCCTGTCACATTCAATCAAATTTATGTGTCTTTGTATGTTTCAGTCCCTAGTTTGCATTATAGATGCATAAATTCACTGTTTTTCCGTCAAATTTTGTTCCTCCACAACTCAGACACTTTTTGTTAAAGTAATGAAACTTTTAATCACATTTAATCACTATGATGTATAGATATTTGTTTAATCAAAATAGTCTAAATCTTTTTGTAAAAAGTGTGTTCCGCTCATGGCGCATGCAGCCACAAATAATTGGGAGGTCATGGAACTTGACAGAACAACAAATTAAGTTGTAAGTGCTTTGTAGGTTATTTAACTATATAATTTGAAATGGGATGCAGAACTTTAACTTCTTAAAATTTGTATGGCGGTTTGACAATTACAATTGAAAACAAGAAAATACCATAATTTTCACCCTATAGATGCAACTGTTGAAAGACAGCTTAATCTTAATTTATGTCATATGGAATTTTGGCTCATATCTAAAGCCACATACAAAATTTACTAAACACATCCTGTGCCACTTTTAACTTTGTTATTTAAGTAAGATAATAAACAATTGAAGTGCAAGATTACTAATTTGGTGTCTATTCAAAAGATATCTCTAGTTTCCCTCACCTCTCCCAAGTTTGCCTTCTTCCACCGCCGATGGTCTCCTTCCAGCCTCCACACATCTCACATATCCTGGAGGTAGGCCTTCTTCTTCCAGTATACTCCTTTTGGGTGCATCTTTAGCTTCAGGATCTGACGGTCTGGGTTCACTAGCTTCGCTAGCCAGGCACCTATCTGTTGCTGAGCCTTCTAGCTTCAGCTTATGTACTGTGTCGCTAACATCTCCTGTTTCAGATTGTCCAGGTTGTGAATCTGCTTCACTAGCCAGGCACCTATCTGTAGCTGAGTCTTCTGGCTTCAGCTTATCTTCTGTGTTGCTAACATCTCCTGTTTCAGATGGTCCAGGTTGTGGATCTGCTTCACTAGCCATGCAGCTATCTGTCTGCAAGATCTGGTGTTCCATCTCAGTTTTTAGGCCCCTGACATCTTCTTCACAAGCTAGTAACATATCCTTGGGTGTGTCCTGGTGATTCACTTCATCTTTAAGGCCCCCATCATCTCCTTCACAAGCTAGTAACATATCCTTCGGTGTGTCCTGGTGTTTCACTTCATCTTTTAGGGCCCCATCATCTCCTTCACCAGCTAGTAACATATCCTTGGGTGTGTCCTGGTGTTTCACTTCATCTTTTAAGCCCCCAACATCTCCTTCACAAGCTAGTAACATATCCTCGGGTATGTCCTGGTGTTTCACTTCATCTTTTAGGCCCCCAACATCTCCTTCACAAGATAGTAACAAATCCTCGGGTGTGTCCTGGTGTTTCACTTCATCTTTTAGGCCCCTGACATCTCCTTCACAAGCTAGTAACATATCCTTGGGTGTGTCCTGGTGTTTCACTTCATCTTTTAAGCCCCCAACATCTCCTTCACAAGATAGTAACAAATCCTCGGGGGTGTCCTGGTGTTTCACTTCATCTTTTAGGCCGCTGACATCTCCTTCACAAGCTAGTAACATATCCTCGGGTGTGTCCTTGTGTTTCACTTCATCTTTTAGGCCCCAGATATCTCCTCCACAAGCAAATGGCATATCCTCGGGTGTGTACTGGTGTTTCAGTTCATTAGTTACAACTACTAATCCTCCACAATCAGTCACACCAGGCTGTGCATCTACTTCTTTAGCATGTGACTTATCTGTCTCGAATTCCTGGTGCTTAAGTTCACCTAGTTCATCTCTAACTCCATCAGGGTCAACACAGAGTTGTGGAGTTGCCTCATCTTCTGTATCTGGTTCACCTCCTACATTATTATCTGTCTCCAATGCCTGGTGCTTAAGTTCACCTAGTTCATCTCTAACTCCATCAGGGTCAACACAGAGTTGTGGAGTTGCCTCACTGTCTGCATCTGGTTCACCTCCCAGTGTATTATCAACCTTCATTTCCTGGTTTTGTTCATCTGGTGAGTCTGTTACTTCCCTGAGATCAGGCAAACTGATATTTTTGTTTGATTCATGAGCCATTGAACCAAATGTGGATAAGTAATAGTCCATCAGTTCATCTGACGATATGAATTGTGGATCTGTTTGACTAATCAGAGACCACCAGGTATCTAGCTTCGGTAAATGTGGTGAACGTCTGGCTCCTCGAGAATTAATTGGTCCAAGTTGTGGATCTGCTTTACTAGCCAGACACCTATCTGTTTCTGAGTCTTCCAACTTCAGCTTATCCTCTGTGTCACTAACATCTCCTGTTTCAGATGGACCAACTTGCAGATCTGATTCGCCAGCCAGGCACCCATCTGTTTCTGAGTCTTTTGGCTTCCGATTATCCTCTGTGTCGCTTACATCTCCTGTTTCAGATGGTCCAGGTTGTGGATCTGGTTCAATAGCCAGGCACCTATTTGTTGTTGAGTCTTCTGGCTTCAGTTTATCTACTGTGTCGCTAACATCTCCTGTTTCAGATGGATTAAGTTGCAGTTCTGGTTTATTGGCTGTATCATCTTCCTTCTCTATTGAGCTAAATGTCACTGTATCATCCCTATCTTTGGAGACCTGCTGAGATGAATCTTCCTGCTTTGAGCTTGCTTCACTAAGAATAGAATTATCTGTGTGCAAGATCTGTTCTCCTCCACAAGCTAATGACATATCCTCAGGTGTGTACTGGTGTTTGAGTTCATCACTTACAACTACTAATCCTCCACAATCAGTCACACCAGGCTGTGCATCTACTTCTTTAGCAAGTGACTTATATGTGTCCAATTCCTGGTGCTTAAGTTCACCTAGTTCATTTCCAACTCCATCAGGGTCAACAAAGAGTTGTGGAGTTACCTCATCATCTGCATCTGGTTGACCTCCCACAGTATTGTCAATCTTTATTTCCTTGTTTTGAAGTTCATCTGGTTTGTCTCTAACTGCCCTGAGTTTAGACAAACTGAATTTTGAGTTTGATTCACAGTTTGAGTCACAATGCCTCAGTTCATCTGCAGTAATGAAGATAGGGTTCACTAGAATTGTGTCTGAATGATACTCAGATGGTGAAATCTGATTCATTGATGGTTCAGACAGCATCTTCTGTTTTGAAGGTTTATTTTTCAAAATGCAGTGAGGCTTAGGTTGAAATGCTGCATTCATTACCATGGTTTGCTTTTGCTTTTGTAGAGAAGATTCATCCCTGAGTGGGTAAGGCCAAAGCTTTTGTGAATGTGCCTCATGGAAGAGTAAGTTCGACCGAAACTTTGTTCGAGATCTTTCAGTCAGAAGTGAATTGTGCAAAACGCTGTGGCTGGCTTCCCCTTGCAAAGATTTGTTATGACAATTTGTTGGTGATGATCCTTCATTCATAGACTCATTTTGACGTATCATTGATGATAATGCCTGTGTGGATTTGTTTGCTAGACACTTGTTTGTTGATGCTTTCATCAAGGAGGAATCTGCCTGCTGCATTGAGAAAAAATCTTTAAGCAAAGATATCTTGTTTTCTTGGAATGCTGGAGATTCATCTGAAACACATTTGACTATGGCTGTGCTTCCTTCACTAGATGGATTCTTTCTATCCTTGACTTCATTCTTAGACCAGAATGTCTTAGTACAAGGCTCTTCCCACGTTTTATCTGGGGTATCGTCATCTGAACTTGAAAGTTCCTCATCAGTGGGAGGATACTCGTCATTAGAGTGTTGTATATATTCCTCAATGGATTGAACAAAGTCCTCCTTGCATGGTGATCTATCTTCATCCAATAATTCAATATTCTCACTGATAGACTGAACATTATCTGTTTTAGCACTGTTGTCCTTATCAACATCACTATTTGGTGATATTTTATCATATTTGATAAACATATCATCAGAACAAATTGTTACCTTTCGAGAGTTATGTTTGGTAGTTTCATAACCAACTGTTGGCTCCTCTCTTCCTTCCTTAGATCTCTCTGTTTCTGTACTCTTGTTAACATTATCTTCTGCTAAAGTCCCATTAGCAAAGATTTGCTCAGATAAATCTTCCTCCTCTGAACATGAGTAAGCTGAATCATCTTCAACCTTTGAGCTTTCATCCATTGTATCCTCATCCTGCTCGACAGAGTTTTGCTCATATGAATCTTCCTCCTTAGAGTATGTGTCAGGACAAGTTACAGTTGTCTCATATTCCTTCTCAATCATTGAGCTTACTTCAGTTGTATAATCATCCATCTCATCAGAGTTTTGCTCAGATAAGTCTTCCTCCTCAGAATAAATGTCAGGATAATCATCCTCTATTGAGCTCACAACAGCTGTATCCTCTTCCTTCTCTGGTGAATAGTGCCCAGATAATCCTTCCTCCTTAGCGCAAGTGACAGCTGTATCATCTTCCTTCTCCATCATTGAATTTGATTCAGCTGTATCGTCCTCATCATCAGAGACTTGCAGAGAAAAATCTTCCTCCATTGAGCGTACCTCAGCTGTATCGTCCTCATCATCGGAGACTTGCAGATTAAAATCTTCCTCCATCGAGCTTACTTCAGCTGTATCCACTTTCTTATCCATTGAGCTTACATAAGCTGTATCATCTTCCTTGTCCATTGAGCTTTCTTCAGCTGTATAATCATCCATATCATCAGAGTTTTGCTCAGATAAGTCTCCCTTCTCAGAGTAAATGTCAGGATAACCATCCTCTATTGAGCTCACAACAGCTGTATCCTCTTCCTTATCTGGTGAATAGTGCCCAGATAATCCTTCCGCCTTGACACAAGTGACAGCTGTATCATCTTCCTTCTCAATCACTGAGCTTGATTCAGCTCTATCATCCTTCTCATTGGTTACTCGCTGAGATGAATCTTCCTCAATTGAGCTTACTTCAGCTGTATAATCATCCATCTCATCAGAGTTTTGCTCAGATGAGTCTTCCTCCTCAGAGTAAATGTCAGGATAACCATCCTCTATTGAGCTCACAACAGCTGTATCCTCTTCCTTCTCTGGTGAATAGTGCCCAGATAATCCTTCCTCCTTAGCGCAAGTGACAGCTGTATCATCTTCCTTCTCCATCA
The DNA here is from genome assembly GCA_921293015.1 of Phorcus lineatus. NCBI lineage: Eukaryota > Metazoa > Mollusca > Gastropoda > Trochida > Trochidae > Phorcus > Phorcus lineatus. The sequence goes on along the minus strand of OV121096.1, from coordinate 26,087,100 downwards.
TTGAATTTGATTCAGCTGTATCGTCCTCATCATCAGAGACTTGCAGAGAAAAATCTTCCTCCATTGAGCGTACCTCAGCTGTATCGTCCTCATCATCGGAGACTTGCAAATTAAAATCTTCCTCCATCGAGCTTACTTCAGCTGTATCCACTTTCTTATCCATTGAGCTTACATAAGCTGTATCATCTTCCTTGTCCATTGAGCTTACTTCAGCTGTATCATCTTCCTTCTCTTGTGAATTTTGCGCAGATGATCCTTCCTCCTTGGTGCAAGTGACAGCTGTATCATCTTCCTTCTCAAGCATTGAGCTTACTTCAGATGTATCATCTTCCTTCTCTTGTGAATTTTGCGCAGATGATCTTTCCTCCTTGGCGCAAGTGAGAGCTGTATCATCTTCCTTCTCAAGCATTGAGCTTGATTCAGCTGTATCGTCCTCATCATCGGACACTTGCAGAGATGAGTTTTCCTCCATCAAACTTACTTCAGCTGTATCATCTTGTTCAGATGATCCTTCCTCCTTGACGCAAGTGACAGCTGTATCATCTTCTTTCTCAATCATTAAGCTTGATTCAGCTGTATCATCCTCATCATATGAAATTTGCAGAGAAAAATCTTCCTCCATTCGACTCACTTCAGCTGTGTCATCTTCCTTGTCCATTGAGCTAATTTCAGCTGTGTCATCTTCCTTGTCCATTGAGCTAACTTCAGCTGTATCATCTTCCTTCTCTTGCAAATTTAGCGAAGATGATCCTGCCTCCTTGGCACAAGTGACAGCTGTGTAATCTTCCTTCTCAATCATCGAGCTTGATTCAGCTGTATCGTCCTCATCATCGGAGACTTGTAGAGAAAAATCTTCCTCCACTGAGCGTACCTCAGCTGTATCGTCTTGCTCAAATGATCCTTCCTCCTTGGCACAAGTGACAGCTGTATCATCTTCCTTCTCAATCATTGAGCTTGATTCAGCTGTATCGTCCTCATCATCGGACACTTGCAGAGATGAATCTTCCTCCATCAAACTTACTTCAGCTGTATCATCTTGCTCAAATGATCCTTCCTCCTTGGCACAAGTGACAGCTGTATCATCTTCCTTCTCAATCATTGAGCTTGATTCAGCTGTATCATCCTCATCATCGGACACTTGCAGAGATGAATCTTCCTTCATCAAACTTACTTCAGCTGTATCATTTTGCTCAGATGATGCTTCCTCCTTGGCGCAAGTGACAGCTGTATCATCTTCCTTCTCAATCAATGAGCTTGATTCAGCTGTATCGTCCTCATCATCAGACACTTGCAGAGATGAATCTTCCTTCATCAAACTTACTTCAGCTGTATCATTTTGCTCAGATGATGCTTCCTCCTTGGCGCAAGTGACAGCTGTATCATCTTCCTTCTCAATCAATGAGCTTGATTCAGCTGTATCGTCCTCAGCATCAGACACTTGCAGAGATGAATCTTCCTTCATCAAACTTACTTCAGCTGTATCATTTTGCTCAGATGATGCTTCCTCCTTGGCGCAAGTGACAGCTGTATCATCTTCCTTCTCAATCAATGAGCTTGATTCAGCTGTATCGTCCTCATCATCAGACACTTGCAGAGATGAATCTTCCTCCATCAAATTTACTTCAGCTGTATCATCGTCCTTATCCATAGAGCTTACTTCAGCTGTATCATCTTCCTTCTCCATTGAGCTCATTTCAACTGTATCCTCTTCAGAGTTTTGCTGAGATGAATCCTCCTCCTTGCAGCAAGTGTCAGGATGATCATTTTCCTTGCCCACTGAGCTTACTTCAAATGCATCATCTTCTTTCTTAGCCAAGTTTTGTTCAGATGATACCTCCACCTTGGCGCATATAACAGCTGTATCTTCATCTTTCCCTATTGAGCTAAATTTAGCTGTATCATTTTCCTTCTTGAGGGATTTTTGCTCAGACAAAACTTCCTTCTTGTTATGATTACCATCATTCTCCATTGAGCTTACTTCAGCTGTATCATCTTCCTTTTCGGACGAGGTTTGCTCAGATGAACTTTCCTCCTGGGCGCTTGTAACAGCTGTATCATCTTCCTTCTCCATTGAGCTTAACTCAGCTGTATCATTCCTCTCATCAGAGTTTTGCCCAGATGAATCTTTCTCCTTAAAGCATTTGACAGCATTGTCATCTTCCTGTTCCTGTAAACATGCTTCAGTTGTATCATCTTCCTTTTCGACAGAGACTTGCAGAGATGAATCTCGCTCCTTCGAGCATGAGTCATCAGTCACCTGTTGCTTCTCTTTTGAATTGACTACAGCTGAAGTCTTTACCTCATCGTCTTTCACTTTATTCTTTACTTTATTCTCCTTGGATTTAGTCTTTACTTTATCCTTCTTGGATTTAGTCTTTACTTTATCCTCCTTGGATTTAGCCCCGACTTTATTCTCCTTGGATTTTGCCTCAGCTTTTTGCTGTCTCCTCTTTCTCCTCTGACGTCGGGAAAACACCCGGATAGCTGTAAATGAATTATTGATTCAGACAACATGGAAATAATCATTTATCAGAACAGTAAGCAATTGATAAGGTATACAGACTGAGTCTCATCTATGGTATAATACTTGCAGAAAATGAAATAAAAAGTTTCTTGGCAAACGATTTTAAACTTTGGAAAGTAGAAACTAACCCATCATTTTTACTAATAATGGAGAACATTTCTTTTCATATGTCAAAATATTTCTAGTGCAAACTCTAGAATCTAAATATGCTCTGATGTCTATTCGATCACTGAACATAATATATATGTTTTCAAAACCTGTTTAATACACTTCGGTTGCAAATAAGAAAACAGAAACTAAAAATATGTTAATTTTAAAATTTTTAACACCAGTGTTAAAAAAATTGTAGTAACATTGAAAATGAGTCAAGGTCACTCAAATTGACTGTCGTCTTTATCTGTTCTCCTTCATCAAGTCTGATGCAAAATTTAAAAACTGTGTAATCTGAAAACTGTGGAAATTGCGCTAGCAATATCATGAAAATTTGTCAAACACTCGTAGTTGCCTTAAAATCAGGTGAATTCAGCTGGTATCTAGGTACTCTCCCCTTTGAAGCTATACCAAATTTGAAAGCTCTTTGCGCAAAGGTTTGATACATCGCGCTTACATTAAAACAACTGTTCAAAGTCTAGTTGTTCTCTTTGAAATGTGTTACGGACACTAGGGCAGTCCCTCCTGGATTCTGCAATTCTGCAGTTGCAGAAAAAATCGCGGAAATAGGCTTCCCAGTCTGTTTAAAATCGACCATGTTCCGAGTTTCAAAATATTGACTCTATCGAGATTCGAACTCTATCTGTCTAGGCTATTCTCTCCACAGCGGTCTGAACGCACCCTACTGGAGCGCATGTGCTGACCCCAGTTTAGCGCAGACAAAACCTAGTCAATAGCGAACCAATCACATCATCGCGTTTAAAATAAAGATAGCGGCGATCAAGGTTAACAAATGGTAAATGGGAGTTACTTGCCCCTAGCTACTGATTCCGAATGCTTTCCCCGCACGCATTGTGATTGGTTAGATGCGTTTAAGCAAGAACGTGCGCTACAGTAGGGTGCGGTCAGACCTAGTGGAGAGGATAGCCTAGCCAGATAGAGATCGAATCTCGATAGAGTCAATATTTTGAAACTTTTATTCCTCGGAACACGGTCGATTTTAATCAGACTGTAGGCTTCCAATGCAGAAAATGGTATAGTCCGCGGAAAAGTTATTTTAATGCAGAATGCCTGCAGAATTCATCATTTTCTGCCGCAGAATTAACTTATTTTTTTACTTGATATTTTTTTTAAAAAACCAAATACGTGGAAAAGTTTGCTAAAGGACAAAATTATGTATGGTTATACAAATACGATCTAAATACTGGTTACAAAGTATATTTTTCACAACTCAAGATGTTTCATTCACAAGTTTATCCTTTGAAAGCAATTCAATATCACCCAGCGCTAAAAGAAGTGTAAGTTATGTGAATAAAATGAATTATTTTATCATTTGAAGCTTCTTTTTAGTGTTTAAAGTTGCAGAACCTTTTGCAGAATTTGGTAAAATTGGGTGCAGAATTGACTTAAATATGCCGCGGAATTCTAAATATTCCTCCGCAGGATCCAGGAGGGAGTGACTGGGGACAGACATATGCAGCTGAATATAATGTCCACGCACCTCACTCAATATATGCATTTTTTAAAATTAAAGAGTAAAGAAGAAATAAACATTATGATTATAAGAGATTTGGAAAATTAGTTTTGTCAATTCTCTTTGAATAACATATCTTCATTGTTTATTTCCATAGGGATCATGTAGCTGCCCATCGACCAGTTGTACACATATCATTCTTGTGAACTGCAATAATCATTTGCGTATTTGATTTAAACATAGCAATATGTTGCATTTATAAGTTCATAATTGAAATTGGACAACAAAAAGGTATAAATTTAAGAATAGAAGGGTTTACAAGGAACTAGTGAGGTTAAACTTTTTTCTTACATTACTGTGAGTGTCATATTCAAAAAGAAAATTATATCCATTTTCATTGTTACCACTCTTAAACATTTTGCAATTTTGAATATCTTTTTCTTTCTTATACAAACTAAAAAAGAGGACAACCATTTTGTTCTTTTTCTGTAAAGTACTATTTGGGCAACCGTCACATTAAGTTATCATAAATGCTTGAAATTTGTTTTTCTATGATATAATTTGAGATAAAAGAAGAAACATTAAAGGGATAGGGATGTCTCATATAAATACAACTTTGAACAGAAAAACAAAAATAAATTCATTCTACTTTCTTACCAATACTTCTGGTCCAGTCGGTCAGCCTTGTCCAGCTTCCTTTGGTCTTCAAGGTGACCTCTCCTTGGGGACCCCCTTTCTCCGACATTTCCTTTTGAAGAATTGATGTCATTATTTCATTTGGAAAAAAAAGTGATGCAGATTTTCATTCGAGGGATGTGTTTTTTCATTTACCGTATTCGACGTGATAAGCGCCCGGGGCGCTTAAAAAATTGGTAAAAGGGGGCGCTAATTAAAACGATAAAAAATTTCCTCAAGTTTAGTCTTGAAAGTGGTTTCTTATGATACATATGTCTTTGAAATATGGTTTTATAACTTTTATCATTTTGATGGTGGCTGGAGGTCTTGAAATACCCTGTATTCTTCACTTTAGTGGAAGTAAAAGACTTATTGCAAGACTGAAAAAACTTCCCTAAATGAATCAGCATGCAAGGTAAGCAATGTTGAGAGGTGGGCGCTAAATCAGGACTCATATTGTTCAGTCAAAAACGTGGTGGGTGGGCGCTTATAGGGGAGTGGGCGGTTATTAAGTCGAATACGGTATATATAATCTATCTTCTCCTGAATCACTTAACTTAAGGGTTTATTCCCTGTTCTATTGATAATAGCTGTTTTCATGGTATTTTCATAATGTCAAATTATGACAATACAACACATGCCACAACTTCAAATTTTTCTTAAACACAGATTGGTGGTGTAAAATAGCATTTAAATTAATGTTGACACATTTTGAAAATATTTATCATCTGTAAATTAGTAAAAATGCCGATCTGTTTTTAAAATGTCATCTAGTTTCAACAAAAGAATAAAACAACTGTTTCATTAACATTAATAACAGAATCTATCAATTTGTTATCTTCAGGATAGATGTTACTATCAGCAATAATGCTCATAGAAGTGTATGTCCAATACCACGGAAACCAATAACACAGGGTACATTTGGCATAAACTAATGTTTACTGCATTGGGGGAAAATTAAAGAGCCACTCTGTGATTTTCATAACATACTATTTACTTTTGATACGAACGTAAATGTCATATGTGGTGTTATAAAATCAAAACATCTTAACATTTCATGTATATATAACAAATACTGGTTTCCATGAAAATCTATAAACAGCCTTATAAATGCACAAAGGTGTACTGTAGATATCACGTCCAATAAACATGGATACTAGTTATATAACCTAGCAAAAACTATCAACTCCCAACTGCCCCCCTGGCTGTTTTAAATAAGTCTCCAAAATTATGTTTGACTATTTCAAAATTGCGACGTTCTACCTTCATATAGTCACCGTACAAAGCCAATATGCTTTAAAATGTGTTTTTTTGGTAACAGTCAATACTTGGCGATCAAAAGACACCATTGATTAAATTTGGCACATATGACTCCAACTCACGGAGTGGCTCTTTAAGAAACAAATCCTTCAATAAACATGCTACTGTATTTTTTAACTACTAAAGAGGCTTGACTTATTAAATGCAAAATGGTACCTTAGACTCAAATAACGAAAATGCAATACAACTGAAACAGGTAACACAAGGGTATGCAGATGATTTTGCAGCCATATTTCTCGGCCAAATGTGGCAGATAAAGATTAGAGTGTAATCGTTTTGTTTCAGAAGTTTAGAAGTTCTTATTTGGGTACAACTATAGAATTGGTTCGCCGCTTATTTTCATAAATACTAAGTAAAAGTACCTAAAGTATCCCTTTATGTCTAAGTATTCTTCGATAAAACATCTTCAATAGGTACCCTCGTGTTACCTAATTCCGTGGTAATAAGAAATAATCTTCTAAAAGTGTTATTGCCAATAATGTCAAACATCCTGAACATCATAAAGTGATAGAGTACATACTTTTCAACTAGGTAATGTTAAACAAACAGTTGTTTTACCCTTTTGATAAATCTTGTTACTCCAGGGTATTATATTTCACTTATAGGGTTAACTAGGGTTAGTGTGAGTTAGGTTTAGGATATGTATTCTAGGTGGCGAACCAATTCTATATTTGTTTATTCGTTAAATTACGATCGTATTTTAGAGTCAGTGCTCCGAAAACCGTACGGTACCCTAAGTTCCGTACACTACATATTAATAAAATTGCTGATTAATCTCTTGCGTCAATGCGTCCGGTTGATCGCCGACACTTTTAAGTGGTTTCCGGTTGTTATTAATAGCACGCAACATGACAGCTATCACATGATCATTTTACGTATTCTCATCTCTAACCAATCATTTAAACTGGCTTATAGGCCAAAAGGCTGATCGACAAACGGTACTCGCAATGTTCAGATCTAACAACACTGCGAGGAGTTTGTTACATAGCAAACATGTCGCGTAAAAGGCAGAAACAAATAATTTTATCCGGCAAGTTTTTTTAGTTTCATCTTTCTACTTAATCTGAAAAGCTAACTATTATTAAACAGAGAGTTTCATTTATGTTTCTATCATCTCAAGAGGACAATAACATCTACAAACAAGCGCGTATGTGCAAACAACGCTATGGAATGTAAACATGCCTGTTCATCATCTTGACAACTCAAACGCAATATTTCCGTTTAAAGTATATAAAAATCAAATAATTATTAAACTATACTTACCCTTTAAGTTGATTTCATCTTCCTGTACGATAAAATCATAGTTGTAAAGTCATTTATTTCCATAAGTTCATATTTGCCGCAAAAGGCACTTCGAGCTACATCGCTCTTGGATGCCAAAACAAAGCGTGACCCCGCGTTACTATGGGTGACGTGACGTAACAGGTCATTCAGCTACGTCCAAATATGGCTTTGAATTTTAAAAAATCAGACTTAATCTTATACGAAATAGGATCTCACGAAATTCAATCTGTGAAATCTTAAACTATGAATATTAGCAATTTGGGATTAAAGGGGCACAGAGTATGCTGTAGGGGTTAAATATGTCAAACTTCATAACTGGTGTTGTTTCATCGACAAGTAGTGGTTGTTTCTGAAAATAATATCCCAATGCTTATCAGTAATATATAGGCCTAGACAATAAAAAGGGAAAGAAATCAACGGGACAACGACGTGCGCCGATGTTTCAAGTTTACGTAATTTTGGAAACTTAATCATAGCTCAACTATTATACATGTAAGTGGGACGCATAACTTGGAATTCTAAAAATTGATATGCCCGTTTTTAATCTACGATCGGAAACAAGAATCAAATTGTGATATTTTGCATTTAAGGATGTCCGTTCCTCAAATTTAAAGTATTAAACTTTTTTTCTAACTTGTTTTTTTCAAAGGTTTAGCGTATTTGCTTGAAATATCCTCCCCCAAAAATAGGGGTTAGTGTGGGTTTTTTCAAGATATTCTAAGACAAAGATCCATCTGTCAGTCAGAGTTTTAACATGGGAGTCAATGGGGTAATGGTGACCCTTTCAGAGAAATCTTAAATTTTAATTAGTTCCTGTATTAAACTTATTTTTAATATGAAAACATGTTAACATAACATAAGTTAACATGATCTTCTTCCAGAAAAAAATATATGGTACTGTGGGTTTTAAGCCGCTACAGCACATCATTTATTCAAACATTTCAATCAAATTATCAACATTCAAGCTATTTTTGGACTAAAAACATGCCTTCTCCCACTCATTATCTTAAAATATACCTGAACGCATTCATACAAATCATATTCATTCAACAACATCTACTTTCTAAGAAAAACAGATAATAGAACTTGTTCAAATAATAGTTACAATTAAAAATGCTGAGTCAGCAAAATTGTGAATTATTTCAAAATGAAAATAATACGATTCTTTATATTAATGAATATTTAGTCAGAAATCATCAAAATTGAGAAATAACTGCTTCATATTGGTTTACCATATAAGAACATTAAGCTTTAAGGTTATTTGAATTTTGTAACTGTGACTGAGGAGCGAACATCCTTATAATAAGAAATAAAAATGTTACTTTAGAAATAATCTCAGGTCATATGACATCCTGGCCTCCTTAGGTCACATGTGAAATTCATGACACATACTATGTGTCACTTCAAAATACATTAACTAAAAATAGTAAAATAGGTAGCTTATTTATAGCTTAATTATACAGAAAAGAGAGAAGAAATGTTTATTATTGTGTCACGCAACAATTCATTAAGTACATACATTCTATACAATCACGATCTGTTTAGAGTTGTTAGCCCAGCCAGTAAATGGTTTATGAGACACATAATATACATTTCAAAACAATATACATTAAGAATAAAATAATGATTGAATAAATACTTTGTGATAAAATTGACACACATAAAATATTTAAAAAACCCTGAAAGTTCAGATTCTTATGAAATTCTTACAATTTCATTCATGAAGTAAATATACAGCAAAATCTTGAACATAAAAGGGTAGAGTTAGAACACACAGAGCGTTTTTTATTTTTTGATGAAATCGTTGTCTTTTGGTATAACATTACTTTCGGTTCATTATCAAAATTCACAGACTTAAACGGACCAATCAACATTATTTGTTTATGTAATGTAAACAACAGTTATCCGAATAATTGAATTAACGGGGAAAATATCGGGCCAATAAAAAGTGTCAATAGATCAAAGATTTATGTGGGAGAAAAAAAATTACTTTATAGATTTGAATTGATAATTAACAGTAGTTAAGGTATAATCGAAATCTTCAGTTTAGTTATAAATAGATAAAGAAAACAAACAAACAAACAAACAAACAATAATATTCATATCCCCGGATCCACATCTTTTCCTATTTGTCATTTTTCTTTTATTCCTTTTATTTATAATGGAATGATCACGAATATTAAGCATGAAACACTATCATCAAAAGGAATTCATTCAAAATGATAAATAATATTTTGAAAATAACTATTATTGAAATTAATGAAACTAGAAAGTATACCTTTACTTTATTTTACCCGTAACAATGAAGAAATTGATTAACCTTCGATGTAATTAATGTAGGCCTATCATAAATAGAATAACCATCCAAATTAATGACGAATTGTATAGAGACACAGTCCCGTAATGAAATAACAATCTTTCTAACAATCCTAATTAAGCTCCTTTTCCAATCAAAAAGTCGTCACGATGTTTCACAAGACAAAACATCTTTTCCCAAATATCTAACTACAAAAAAGGACTTTGTCTACTTGCCCTCTAAGCTCTCAAGTCAATAAATCATGGTTCATTTCATATGTGTATGTATATTGAGTACTCTGCCAGCGAGCTAACATTCCAGACTCAAGTCATTTTGTTATATTTAAAGAGTGCTTCATTCAGTTGTTTAGCTCTGAGCAGGGTTTAGCTATTATTATGCTTGGCGTAGTGAATCCAGGTCAGTGCGAAGAGGTTTTTTTAAAGCTCTTGGCAGTGCTGTGTAATAACATAGTATTTTTGTGTTTCGGGTTATCGTTGTGTCCAGGCAAAAAACACGCTTTTTCAAATGGTAAACACATTCAATGTATGCAATTTATAACCTGGAGAGGAACCACCTTCAGGTATTATGATATGCATATACTCAGTTTACTTAGTATGTTAATTTCAAGTATTCCATAGACATAATTCCTTCAGAATTTGTAATTTGGTGCATGAATTATATGTACGACTGTACATAATGTTTGCCAGGAATTTTGTCTTGTTTCTTTTTACAGATTTGTCAGTCTCTGCTGCCTCTACTGCCCTCTAGTCAACATTTAAGGCCTTTTTACTTTTATGAAAACTTCAATATTATTTCTTTCCAATTTTTTGAAGACACAAGGACAACAATGTATAACAAGTTCACACTTATCATGTGCTGACCAGGTAAACATCTGTGTGAGGGTGTATTTTTACACAGCTGTAAATTACAGTAATTGTTTGGCAACTTTTTTATTCAATTATTATACCCCCTGCTTCATTCATTTTACATCTTTATTAACTAATTGTAAAATTTGAATGAAATCGTCTATCTTCATTCACTCAAACCCGATTCCTATGCATGAAATCTGTAAACTACGAGTGAACTACTTTTTATGCATTGACTCCTTTCCGGCGGTCGGCACTTGAGGCAATCCAGCTAAGCAGATTCATGAATATTCATCAGATACGTTGTACAGCGTGACTCCTAAGCGTTGTTATTTATAGATTCACTTTATTTACGCATGGGCATTGGCATAATTAAACCTTACAGGGCGCGATTTTCAAAATCACCCACATTCTCCGACGGCCGTTAACTATAGCCGAGAGAGAATTTGTTATTCGGAATTTTGACGAGGTCATTGACCTCATTAACGACCACAGTAATTGTACTAACACTGCATACTGCGTGTCCAAGAGTACAGTTTGTCACTGTTTTACAGATGACAAAAATACAAGTAGGCGATGCGTTGTATCAGTATCATTAATTTTATGTAATTGATGAACACATTGTGCATCCATTTAATTTTTGGTTTTGGTTTCAATTCATTAATTTACAAAATTATCTTTAAAAATCCAATTTCAAAAGACAAACTTGTGATGTATAAATTCATATAAATGAATAAAGTCAAACTTGGCAATAGTAAGTTAAGGTGTAAATATGTAAATATTGCCTCTCAAAACAGATTTATATTCAATACAGTTATGAAATATGATACATATGAATAAAATGTTAGATAAAGATAATGTATAGAATAGCAAAAAGTCTTTTTATTTCCAGTTTTAATTATCCTAACCAATGTAATCATTTTTGTTTCCTTGATTAAAATAAGGATGGTATTCTTTCAGTGTAACTTAGTTATTATGGTCAATGTGAAATTTACACAGGATTGTAGGCTGTCAATAATAACCTGTTAATTTAGTTTCAAATCTTGATACAATAATATTTTTAAAATGTCTCCATGCTGGAAACAGTAACCACATTTCTTAGACTGAATATTCAGGTATAAATTTGTTTTTGCAAATAAAAAGACAACACATTATAATAGTCTGATTTTCAGTATTTTATTACAAAGGAAGAAAAATCAAACAACTGAACACACAATTATAAAGTAAAAATCATAAAATAATATATATACATGTATGAAAATAAATCAGTAAAAATTAGTAACAATTAGCAAAGCAATTAGTTACTGTACATATTCAATACTTCAAGTCCAATTAAGCGATCCATGAAAAAGCCTTTCACAACAGTATCCCTCAAAGACATTTAAATGTAAAAAATATCTAATGATGCTGATCAAAACCAAATAATGATATTTAACCTCTGGTTCTAAAATTCAACTAAGCAGTTACATCTGGTTGATAGCTTTTAAGCGTTTTTAACTTAACATCAGAACAGTATTATTAAACAATAAAAATCACAATGGTTTAGGGTTCTCTAACTTTGAAGGTATGGAGGGTAGCCATTAGCAGTGTTGGTTTGGTGGGGATGTATGTATGTTGAATGTCTAATCCAATGAGAGCACATTCATGCAATTTTAAAATTCTGAATCTGTACTGTTGATTATTTTAGAAAATTTGAAAAAGTGACTTCTATTCAATGAAGTAACATTTATCTTGACAAGTGAAATTTTGAAATTACACGACAATAATTTATTTACATTGGAATGACAAATTGTATTGGTGTTCAATTGAATAGCAAATGTATATATATATATTTAATATCAAATACTTATTCAGAAATTTGCAACCACAAGATATATTTTGAAGACCCTCAAAAGTCTAATGGGTGTGCCTTACCAAAAGGAGAAGCTTTCATCATAAATGGCATCATCAATTTAGACTGCCACCAAGGACCAGACAGACATCATGCAAGGAAGCAGAGACTAGAGAAAGAGGTTCAGGTAGCCTGTCTTCATCATTCAAAACATAATCTTAATGCTAACAACATGGATATAAACCTGATTAATAGAATACAATTTTTCTTCAGAAAATTATGCAAGAGCCATTTTTCCAAAGCTGACATTGATTGTTTCCCCTTAACATGAAAACAAAATGTACAAAGGAGAACAAGAAGTAATTGTATATCGCTCCAACTAACTTGTGAAATTAATGTCTTGCAAATTGAAAATTGCAATTATTCTTTCAGGGTGATCATGAGTTTGGGAAAAAGAAATTTCTCATACAAAACACTAAGAAATGGAATTGTCCTGCAGCTGTAAATATTAGAGAAATAACATTATTTCCGGAATATTCAGCAAGTAATAATTGAAATTACCTACTCATTAAATGAAATTTAAAAAAAGAGGTTAAAAAATCTTAACTTTACTGTTTGCATTTAATGAAAAATAAGTTTTCTTAATATTGATATACATTAAATGGCTGAAAGATATTACATATTCATCACATGTCTAGTAAAGCGTAACGATTGCCCATATTTCAGGTCAGGGAGAATGACACAAAAAGTAACAGAGACAGAAGGTCAGCAGAACTAAAAGCAAATCTGCAGTCACCAGCATATGATGAAATTATTTATCACAAAAAATTCTTGGTTAAATTACCTCACCAGGATGATCAGTCAAACCACTTCAAAGGAGAGGTAAATGAAACATCATATTATGGTTTACACCCCTTGGGAAGTTATTTCCTTTGTTTTATTTGAAGGTTATATGCCATAACCACCATGTGCGCAGGTTGGTTATCTCATAACTACCATGGTCGGTTATGAGTGAGTACATGAGTTGAGGTTTAACATGTTTTTCTAACATTTTAGATATTTAACACCTGTCGGTTATGAGATGTTCAATGTGTAGAAACAAATTAACTTGTAAAATTTTGAAATTTCAACAAGCTAGAAATTTAAGATTTATAAAGGGCGTAAGTGGGATTCGAACCCTGGACCTCTCTATTGTCAAGCAACACCTCTACCACTTGAGCTAATGAGGATCCATGTCAGCCGAGGTACTTTTTGTTGTGTCATGTCTACACTGATTTCCCCCTGTATATATATAAGTAATAGGTTTTGTATATTTTTAATGTAAAGGGTCTATTTTTTAGCTTTAAAATCTAAAGCAGGCGTGTATTGTAAATATTCTATGTGACTCTTTCGGTCAGAAAACATAAAGCCGCAAAGTGTTAAAATATAACGTTTATAAATGCAATATATATGAATAATTTAGTTTAAAATTATTTTACGAATGTTCCGCGGGAGTGTAAGCCAAATAATGACCTGATTGCCTCGCGTTATGGCAATAAACTCAGCTCGGGCTACGCCCTCGCAAGTTTATTTGCCATAACCGCTCGGCACCAGGTCATTATTTACTACATACATCAATGCTTCACTCGATTGCCCCTTATGATGGAGACATCCGGTCAAGCAGATATGAACACAGGACACTTTCAATGTCCCTCAAAAGTGTCCTATTTCATCTACGCAAGCTTATAAACATTTGACTTATTTCATAACCAACATCAATGCTTCACTGGATTGCCCCTTATAATGGAGACATCCGGTCAAGCAGATATGAACAAAGGACACTTTCAATGTCCCTCAAAAGTGTCCTATGTCATGTAGGCTTATACACATTTGACTTATTTCATAATCAACATCAATGCTATTTCATGCTCACACTGTCACACATTTGACTGATTACATAACTTTTATCGATACAATAATTTTGTTATCCAGGTTGCTGGATTCACGTTACCCATTGACAAGAGACTCATAATCCGAATAAGAGATCTGGTTGCTGATGGTATTACGAAAGCAAATGAAGTTCAAAGACGCCTCAAATTTTTTGTTCAAAATGAAATGTCTTTCTCAAGTAATTTCAAACCAAGCATGAACAATAAAAGATACTATCCAACAAAACTAGATATCAGAAACCATATCTATGCTGCCAGAATGGCCCAAATGGACTTACAACACTTGTTGAAACTTGGAAAAAAACAGACAAAAATGGCAACTTTTTCTTAAGGTGTCCTCGTAACAAAGACCAGCACGAGGACTCATTTCTATTTGTACATCAAACAGAATGGCAACAAAATCTGCTTAAAAAATATGGTGAGGAACTTGTCATGCTTGATGCCACCTATAAAACCACAAAGTATGCTCTCCCACTTTTTTTCTTGGCGGTAAAAACAAATGTGAACGATTGTGTTGTTGCAACCATGGTAACACATGGAGAGACAATGGCTCATATTACAGTAGCCCTAGAAATAGTTAAACAATGGAACCCTAACTGGAAACCAACAAACTGGATGGTTGATTTCTCTGAAGCTGAAATGAATGCTATTGGATCTGTATATAAAGGTATTTACATTAGGTTGCATGATGATAAGGAAGTGTATCTTGCACTCATTTTCTGATTCAAATTTACAATTTGCACCTCCAATATTTGAATAAATGAATTTGAAGTCCCAAAACTATTAAATGATATTAAACTTTTATAAACTCATTCTTTACCAGAAGACACTTTGGCGAGTTTCTCTATTCATCAAATTAAACTTTAAACAATTCATACCGTTATATCCACATTTCCTGAATTTTTTACAATAATAGAAAATCATTTCAATATGTAAATTTAAATTACAGGTCAGAACATCCTCATTTGCTCCTTCCACAGAGAACAGGCGTGGGATAGGTGGTTACGTGCAACAAAGCATGGTGTCAATGATGTGAAGGAAGACATACTAGTTCATTTGAGAGCCATTGCAAGCAGTAGTACGGAAGAAACTTTCCAGTACAATCTCAAGTTACTACAATCATCAATTACTTGGAAACAAAACAAGGATTTACGTGACGTGACTGGATTTCAAACAAATGGTTACCACATTCAGATGTAAGTCAAATCATTTATCAGCAAGCATTTCAAGTTTCTAAAAAGATCAGCCATTGGCTCTATAGATTATCGACATTTGCATTGTTTAGGCGATAGAGGATATCATATGAGTGTCCATGAGCAAAAGTATCTGAAACATAGTATGTCATGGGCATAAATATGATATTTTGTTTATCAAGTAATCAAAGAAACTAATCAAAGCATTATTTTTTAACATCAATTCACAATTGAAAAATCAGATATCTTGCTCTAAGGCCTGTTCCCCAAGCGACGACCCCCTACAGTGACGTTAACCCATGGGTAATAAATAGAGGATACTAAACGACCTTCCATTTAATACTTTTTTTTATTAAACAAGTTTATGATTCAGTATAAAACAAGCGAAAACGAGTTTCATACCAAATAATTTAAGAGTTTAATATAAATAGTATTAAATTGAAGGAAGTTTAGTCTTCTGTTTATTATTCAGTGTCCTAAGTGTTTCCTTAAGTTAAGCTTCTTGATTGGAAGAGATTTTCTTAGAGTGTCTTGAAGATGGTTTGGGGATATTGAGCGAGTCCCTCAAATTGTTCACAACACAGCATATGGCATCAGCTGATGCAGTTGCGTTCTTGATTTCATTATTGTTTTTATTTGCCCCAAGACTCTTTATGAGTGCTTTCTGATTTCTAACAGAGTGTTCTTGGCACAGATCAGCCTCAACATTTTTGCCTTTTCCTCCATGGGTGTTCACAAAAGCCAAGTCAAGGCACAAACTTTGCTGTAGTGGAGATAGCCTGTGGAGAATTTTAACCCAAAAATCCAAATTCTCAACAAGATATTTGCTCAGGTGTGAGTGTGAGAAAAACAAGGGAATGCTGTACATAGCATTAGGGATTAAGCGTTCCCCATTTGCCTCTTTGGCAGTATCATCCAAAGCCATGATATGTAGTGCCCAGTGGCATAAATTGGAGCAGTAGTTATACACTTCATCAGGATTCGTGCATCTTTTTGGGGTAAGCGTGACTTGAGTTTTACCTTCTGCCTCAAAGGTGGAAAGTGTGAAACCATCTTGCCTCCTCAAATCTTCCTTGTACTTCAGAGTGCCATATGAAAAGTGCCGCATGAAGTCTCTCATGATCTTGATTGAGGTTTCTTCATTGTATTTCTGAGGAGGAAATTCTGGATGATGAGGAAGGTTTCTTCTTGCCAACATTCCATCTTCATCAACATCAAAGAACTCCATTGCCTGCTCACAAATAAGAGCTTTACCAACCCTTACAAGGAGATCATGATGGGCCTTGAAATTTTTCTTTACGCTTCCTGAAAAGTAAAGAGTATACTCTGTTGTACTGTATAAGAATATTTGAATTGAAAAAATAATTGAATCAATGAGGAAAATGATTGATGATATTATTTAAACATTTAGAATTTCTCGCTATCCTGTTGAAAACAACTGTTAATATTGTTATCTAGTATCCATAAAAGCAATCAATAATTAATCACATCATCTATTATAATTAAGATATGTAATAACATTGACTAAGTTCATGACTAACCTGAGACATCACTGAGTTGGAATTTAGACTTGAAAAAGTACAGCGTTCCAGCTTCCCGGATTGAGGCTTTTTCAAATAGGGATTTGTAAGCCTTCTGAAAGAGAATATGTTGCAAAATTTTTATTACTTTAATTCAATTGTGAAACATTGATCATAAATTTTTTATTTACAAATGCTTTTTATTTACATGATAGGAATTTTGTCAGTCATAATACCAATTATATGATGAATTGTTAAATTAGTGTTCAATGACATATATTTATAAGGGTTTTTCTTGGGGGGTGAGGGGGGATGCAATTTCTTTAATTTTGCTATTTTTTCAATGAAATCAGAAGATGGGGGATAAATTACTGAAATTTGATTGTGACTTTAAACAAAACTTCATCCACATGGGTTGTGAGATGTTGAATAAGTGCAGCAGTTTACCTCCAACAGGTCCTGCTTGTTGTGCCACCATTCGATCATAACAGGAGTAAGGTGGTCAAGTCTTCTCCTGGCACTTGGGGCTAGTTCTCGGAGAAACTTAGCCTCTTCTAACCTCATTCTGGTCAGTTGGTCACCTCCTACAGGTACAGCAAACTGGTCCAATGCACTTGTGTTTCCTAGTATAAAAATATCAGTAAATTACGAAATTGGTTAAAACAAAAATCCATGAATTGCAGAAGGCTCGTAGCTATGTGTTTTTTGCAAAATGGTATCGAAATTTTCTTTTTTCACTTGATATATGAATTTAACTGGATCTTACAAGCCTTCAATTGATAATAATTATCAATATAACCATGAAAATATACCATGAGCTTCTGTGAATAAGCTGTGAAGTTGATCCTCATACTCCTGCATGATGGAGACACAATCTTCATGCTTTGCCTCATTATGGAACATAATGGGCAAAGGCATAATCGTGGTCTTCTGGGCAGCAGTGATACTATTCCTATGAGGAATGTGGTCTGGAAGTTTAAGCCAAGAGAATGCAGGGATTTCCTGCAAAGAAAACAAGTATCTTTAAGTCCCCATGTGATACAATTATAAAGGTAATTTCAGAGAAGTATTGTGGTGGCTGATCAGTCTCAACAATGGAGATGGCTCATTGGATCTAAACTGGGTCTCCTCAGACATTTCAATGCTCCATTACATATTCAATAGTAAGCAAAGTTCACACTTAGGTCAGCTTCAGGACTTGCTCATGCACATTTTATATCACAGCTGGTTAGACACAAGCTATAATCCTATCACACTATCATTATAGCATTTTCATGAAGTTATTGAAATAAATCAAAATTCTTGTCCTGGGGTCTGCACCTTTAAAAGAAATTGTGTAAAAGGATTACTTCAATGAATTACCTTTATGGTAACGTCCAAGTAGAACAGCATAACCATATAGAAGAATTTCCTCATGGTCATCTGCAGGCAGAAATGTATCTGCAGCCAGGTGGGATGGCATTCTTGGGCTTTTGTTGCTCATGTCAGTGCTGGCAGCTTGAGAGAAGATGACATTGGAGCACAGGCCCTCAGATCATTAAAAACAATTAAAAAATAAATTAAAAATTTTTTTTTGAGAACACCCCCTGAATAAAATTGTGCCTCTGTTAATAGTATATGGAAAGGCAAGACACTCCATTCGCCCCCACCCGCTTTCTTGACCGAATGCTACAATAAATACGCACGCAATCAATATAAAATCTATGCAGACATGATGTCAAATGATTTGCCTTTCTACTTCAACTCACTTAAACAAATAAATCTTTGGGGTTATTTAATGAGGACGGCCGAAAGACGATTTCCACGCCCAACTTAATGCTGATGGGACAAATGGCCGCCCGTCACCTTGACCTTACGGGGTGTGTGGCCGCAGCGACAGATCTCATTCGTTGCAAGAACGGAGAATTAGAGTTATCTGTTCCTAACTTTGCATCAAACCAATGAGATCTGTCGCTGCGGCCACACACCCCGTAAGGTCAAGGTGACGGGCGGCCATTTGTCCCATCAGCATTAAGTTGGGCG
Source organism: Phorcus lineatus (assembly GCA_921293015.1). Classification (NCBI taxonomy): domain Eukaryota; kingdom Metazoa; phylum Mollusca; class Gastropoda; order Trochida; family Trochidae; genus Phorcus; species Phorcus lineatus. The sequence goes on along the minus strand of OV121096.1, from coordinate 26,068,017 downwards.
TGGAAATCGTCTTTCGGCCGTCCTCATTAAATAACTCCAAAGATTTATTTGTTTAAGTGAGTTGGAGTAGAAAGGCAAATCATTTGACATCATGTCTGCATAGATTTTATATTGATTGCATGCGTATTTATTGTAGCATTCAGTCAAGAAAGCGGGTGGGGGTCTGGCCTTTCCATATACTATTAACAGAGGAACAATTATATTCAGGGGGTGTTCTCAAAATATTTTTTTAGATTTTTAATATTTTTTAATATTTTTTTTTAATGATCCGAGGGCCTGTGCATTGGAGGCAAAGAGGTGAAAGTCCCGATGCTGCTGATCCACAGCCTGATGGGCAGCCCGAACATAGACATCAAGGTTGTCTCCAGTTATCTGGGACCAACACAAACAAGTCATGTCTATGATGTCAAATAACAGTTGTTCTGAAGACAATTCATGTTTCTTCAATTTAGTCATATTCATTCGCCAAAACGCAACATGGGCTTCAGGCGAGCACCTGTTGTTCATTTCACGTACGTGCGTCAAATGCACGGGCTTTTCGTTGTCTGGTCGCCAGACTTCTAGACAGTTTTTTCATTACACGCTAGGCAGCCGAATCGTTTAGGCTACAGACGATTAGAGAATCTATTTAGTTGATTTAGAAAGACTTTATTGTTCTTATTCGAAAAAGGACAAAAGTCATTTATAAGCAATTCATATATACTTTGTCTCATTCGCAAGAGACAATCAGTACATAAGGCTTACTTGCAGCTATGCCGTATTAGCTGCAAGTGCTGAGCATACGTACTGTTTATAGTTATCTCATAGAAAAACAAATAGACTTTGCAATCTGATAGAAGGTTTCAAATAATCATTGGCTCTTATTAGTTATATTCACACGCACGTAGAGAATCACATTTAGTTCCTTGACATACACTTACAGAGATTCACATTTAGTTCATTGTCACACGCACATAGAGATTCACATTTAGTTACTTGACATACGCATACAAGAGATTCACATTTAGTTCATTGACATCCACATAGAAAGAGAGTCACGTTTAGTTCCTGGTTTTCCACATAGAAGAGAGTCACGTTTAGTTCCTGGTTTTTCCACATAGAAAGAGAATCACGTTTAGTTCCTGGTCATAGTCATTTTCCGTTATTGAGTGTTTCAAACTACCAGTTGCCATTCCATCATCAAGCTTCCACTGCAAAACAAACTGGTAGCAGAGCGTGGTTCTTTTAATCATTTTTCATTGTAATTGAAACATTCAACATGGGTTAGATTCAATGCTTCACTCACTCACTCTTATCGCATTGCTGGTAACCATTTGGTTACAAATGAGTGCTGAAGCAGGCATGGATGAGACTGGCACCTCTAAGGCTGAAGAGCGACCTAATGAGGATTTAGGGCCTAAGATTGTCACTTTCAAAAAGCAGAAGGCCAGTGCAAAATCTGCTCTGACAAAACAGAAAAACAAACTTGTTGACTTAGTTGAATCAGAGCTTCCCTCACGGAAATCAGTTAGGCAATCCATCGACAAGGTCTGTTCTTTACAATGTAAAGCAGTTGATATCATAGCTGATTTAGTACTGTTGTACAATAAGGCTGGTGAATCTGAACTAGCAGCCAAAACAAGTAAAGAACTAGATGAGGTGGTTGAAGGTACGGAGGAAACTGTCAACTACGCACAGGTGTTTTTAAAAAACACATTGGACACTGGTTCAGAGAAATCAGTTATTTTGAGGATAGGTCAGCTTTTTGAAACACGAAGTAATGCTAGTGAAGGTGGGGCTGTTGGCAATGGTGCTGCAAATGTGAACAATGCAGACCATACTCATGATAGGGAGCATGCGCAAATTAGGTCATCGTCTGCAAAGTCTACACACACCCCTCTGCATGCACACATTAGGTCATCACATGCACAGTCTACAAACACCCCTCTCACAAACAATCATCCAACTCATTCCAAATCACATCACAATATTGGCGATGATCTGTGGAAACAACTTAAACGAGTTTCCATTCCCACTTTTTCGGGTGACATTAAAGAATATGATGGTTGGAAAGCTGCTTTTGTTGCATGCGTTGACAGTGCCCCTGCTACAAACGAGTACAAATTGTTGCAGCTCAAACAATCTCTAGCTGGTGAAGCTGCACAACTAGTGTCTAGATTAGGGCATAGTGCCATGGCATATGACATTGCGCTTGAGAGATTAGAACGCAAATATGGGGGTAAAAGGCGTCAAATAGCTTTGAAGATGGAGGAAATTTCTAATTTCAAACCTTTACGCCCTGGTTTTGCAAAAGATTTAGAGAGATTTGCAGATATGCTTGATGTTGCGGTTGCTTCTCTTCAGGATGCTGATAAGATAGAGGAATTAGGGGATGGTTGTTTGTATTCACTGTTGCTTAAAAAGTTGACAGAAGACATGATTACTCAATACAAACGATGGGTATATGAACAACAAAGACAGGAATCAGTTATCACATTGCGTGAATGGGTTCTATTGGAGACTGATTTCCACACAGTGGCATCTGAGGCAAAGTATGGTGTATCAAAGTCAGGTGCAACGTATAGGCAAAAGTCAGATTCCTTCTTTGGCACGCCAGACAATAATCAGCGTCAAATGTGTACCGTTTGCCATTCACAGAGTCACAATATATGGCAGTGTAGAGATTTCAAATCTTTGTCTGTTTCACAACGTTGGCAGAAAGCAAAACAACTTAACCTTTGTTTTCGTTGCTTAAGTGCAGAACACCATGGTAAGTTATGCACACGGTCAGACAAATGTGGCATTCAAAATTGTACATCTACACACAATAAGCTATTGCACACCAGCAAAACAAATGCACAACGGGGAACAAATCCACACAATCCACAAAACACTGGTTGCACTTCAAACATCCCTCAAAATGTACAGCAGACCACAATGTCCACAAACAACCAACAAAAACACTTTTCGGCACTTCGGACAATCCCTGTAGTACTCACAAATGGAAACCGCAAAATTGTGATTAATGCACTTCTTGATGATGCGAGTACTCAGACGTATATCAATGAAGACGTAGCAGCCGAGCCGTATTAGCTGCAAGTGCTGAGCATACGTACTGTTTATAGTTATCTCATAGAAAAACAAATAGACTTTGCAATCTGATAGAAGGTTTCAAATAATCATTGGCTCTTATTAGTTATATTCACACGCATGTAGAGAATCACATTTAGTTCCTTGACATACACTTACAGAGATTCACATTTAGTTCATTGTCACACGCACATAGAGATTCACATTTAGTTACTTGACATACGCATACAAGAGATTCACATTTAGTTCATTGACATCCACATAGAAAGAGAGTCACGTTTAGTTCCTGGTTTTCCACATAGAAGAGAGTCACGTTTAGTTCCTGGTTTTTCCACATAGAAAGAGAATCACGTTTAGTTCCTGGTCATAGTCATTTTCCGTTATTGAGTGTTTCAAACTACCAGTTGCCATTCCATCATCAAGCTTCCACTGCAAAACAACAGTAATTAGTTATTGTTAAAGAGGCTTTATCATATTTGGATACAATCTAAAAAGGACATGTGTCAATATAAACAATTGCTGCAATGATGTTAGTTTATTTTATGTGAAACTGGTAAAATTATGGCATATTTTACATCAAGCCATGTAACAGTGGATTTTTATGTATTAATATCTACATCATTGGTTTTAACTAGCAAACATTTGTACTAAATGAATATGTGCACTTAGAAAGCCTGACTCCATGGTAAGATTAACCTATCTGTGTCTTGAAACTCACCTTGATCAAGGGATTCCTCTTCAGGTGATCTACAATGCGAGCATGTGACTGTGCCACAGCAAGGGCCTGAATTCTTAACTAGGTTGATTGACTCTGACACAGTCCAAGGTTGTTCAGGATACGATATCCCTATAACAGAGAAATATTTTTAAAAATGTAAGGATGTTTTATCAGGCATCCAATTGTGGAACCAGTTCAATTTTTAGCTCATCAGGCACGGCAGGGGTGCATATTTATTTAAGGTGAATCACCACAATCCAAACTTGTTAGCATAGGAAGCTCAAGTTTGAAGAATAACATCTTTGTAATATGAAGATTAAATCTTGTAGATTTGGTCTTGACCCCTTCAAATATGGGCCTGGCAGATTACCCACCCTTGAATCTTCTGTTGCTTTTATCAGACAACAATCATGCTGGGAAATCTAAGTGATTACAGAGAGAGCAACTGTATACATAAGAGTTTTGAAATGAATCAAAATATAGTTACTCCCTAACTGCTATTTTGTTTAAAGAATCTGTGTTCTATTTTGCATAATGAATTACTGCAATTAATATGGTTGTACCGATTTTTGTCCAACTTTGTGTTAGAACATCTTGTTTTATTTGACTAATGCACTGACACTGGACAACTTTGGTATCAAATGTCACCTGTAGAACTAACGGTTATTTATCTTAGTCTTGAACATCAACATTATTACATACCCATGTAATCTTACGATAGTAATACGTAATGAAATACAACGAATTCCGTATTGCACTCCTCAATCCGTATTGCACTCCGTATTGCACTTCTCACGGAACTACTTTCTCAGCGAGAGAGGTGTCATGTCAGCTATTTTTAGAAATTGCCGAACGTCAACGAATGCTTCAAGTTATGAATGTTTACATTGTATTTGAATGAAATGTTGATATACATGTAAGTGATATGCATGTGTCATTAAAGAAATTTTAAACATGTGAACAAATATCTTGCGTCTGTTTTTTTCAAATATTCATCACAGTTTCGTGTGCACTCTATTGCCATGTGACGTCGTAGGTGGAGGAATGTGATGACGTAATATTTCGTGAAAGGGTTGGCGGAGTTATTTCTTTACGTCAAGACAACACGTAAACACTCTTCGGCTTTATTTGAAGTAAATTAAACGAAAAAAGGGTATGTAATAAATATAGAACGTCATTCTAGTGCATTTTTTCGTTTGTATTGAACTCGTAGATGTCACAAAGAGAACGAGTTGTTTCTTTGCTCTTTGTGACATCTACTCGTTCAATACAAACGAAAAAATGCACTAGAATGACGTTCTATATATATATATATACTAAAGCTGACGAGCTACAGACACAATGGCCCTATTTTTAAAAGCATTTGGTAACTTAAAGGTAATGTTAAAACTCATAATTTACCTGTTCTTCAAGATGACATAGAAGCAAAACATAGGTCACCATCCTATGCCATGCTCCCATACGCTGACATCTCTTGTACAGTAGAATACTGTAGCATGAGATAAGTGGTGCCATATCTTCTATTTTCACTTTATCCTTTTTCCCCAGTCCCGCAATTGTGGAAAAGAGGTTTAGAACAAATGGAACCCTGTAAATGGAAATGTGATTTTTTAATTGAAATGTTATTTTAATTCACTCCATCATTTTACAGTGATAAGATTTGATTTTCAATATAAAGTATTTGAAGAACTGTTTATCTCCTGTACAGCAAATGTGTAACATTAAGAGAATTGTAGCTTTTAAGTGTTCAAAAACAGGGTACAAAAGAGGTAGCATTTTAACAGTAGTTTCTACAAATCATATCCTGGTTTTGAATTTTTACCCTTTTCCACTTTGTTTATTATGTATAAATATTACAAATTGAACTTTGCAACAGTTAAGAACTTTAATACTCCAAAAATAATTCTTTGAGATGAAATATTTATTGCCCATAATAGATGTACAATTTGCAACATAAGTTTACAATCACACTCATATATCATATTCTAGCCCAATGATAAACTACTCCAACACAGAATTGTAAGTAGCCCTGTGATTGGATCTAGTTCATCTAAACAAAGAAAATAGGTAAATTAAATAGTTAAAAAAATTATCATTACTTATTCATTATGCAACTTTTAAAAAGGAATATTTACTATATAAACATTTAAATTGTGATTCGATTATAAAAAGCAAATGAAACTGACACATAATCTAGAAAATGCAAGTAGCCCAAAGTTCCAAATTTTAACATAAAATTGTTAAAGAAGCACCTGTAAAATATACTTGCCTGACTGTTCATGTTCATATTTTACATACATTCATTTTAATTTGCATCTAATTGCTTGTACAAACAAATATTCGTTTGATTTCAGATATGTTATAAATTATTTCAGTATTAATGTGATAAAATGTCACTTGTGTTGGAAAGGTTCTGAAGTCTCACTACTGTTCAGTAGCAGACTGATTAAATAGTTGAAACATAACATTTAATTGAATTAATTAATTAATTCACATGATATAAAGATTACCTTTTCTTCATTTCAAGGTAGATCTCCTCAAGGAAATTAGCCGATGCTAAATCATTAAGATCTCGGTTTATCCTAAGTCGAGACTGTGTCTCTGTGTCTGTGCCGCACAACTTTCATCAACACTTTCAAGAATTGTCCTTTCAAAATTGTCTAAAGTTTTATCTTGAAGGCCAAGAGGAGGGACATTTACAGAGTCTACATAATTGTCTTTATTTTTCCCATAATCATGGTCCTCATTAGACGGACCCATGACTAACTTTCGTCTTGTTTTGGTCTTACTGTTTGAAAAATTCAGAGAGGCAACGGCAGGCCTTTTTTGCTTATTTTTTGCTTCCAAAAATTTCTTGGCCCCGGACACAGCCATCTCTCGAAAAGCATGAGCTGACTCTGATTTATTAAAACAAATGAGGCAAATAGAAATTTGTGAATCGAGAGTCAGCTCTTTGAACGCTGAAAAATCCGAAATGAAAACCCATCCCAATTTTGACAAAGCGTTACTCTCTTTACATTTCTGGTTGAAAATTTTGAAAGATCTTATTTTCCCGGTGCTTAAACAGCAAAAACATGATATAGAGTGATAAGAAACGGGAAGACATAATTTTGACATATTTACATTACCCATCCAAAAAAGCAGAGGATCCAAAAGCGTCTTTGACAACCCGGGGTCACTTCCGCTTAGGTCAAGGTCACGGGTCTGGATGCAGTGTTGATAAAGGCTCGATTCGAGGAGAGACGTAGCAGCACTGCGAGGAGTTTGCAATATGTAGGAAGACTCAGATGCCAGTCAACATTGGTGACCTTGACCTCATTTTCAAGGTCACAGTTACCACGACACTTTGACCACTTTGTAATACATATTTTTGTAAATTTATTTTTTTAATCAATTTTTTATTTCTGAAACACTGTTACAAATAGGACTTAAACCCAGGGTAGTAGAAGCCCAAATGAAAATTAGAATATGGAGTATTCAAGATTTTTTTACTCAACTTTATAACTGAGAGTAATTAGATATTCAGAGAAGGTTGCAAGTGTTATTTGAAGAGTTTCATGTATTTTGTGTAAGTATTTGATTGATTGATAATTGTATGGAATCAGTGCTGTGATTTACACAGAGTTATTGTTTATTTTAGAACACATACATGCTAAGCATGCCATATAACATTTGTGAATACAAGTGTAACCAAAATCCTTTCCAAGTTCATGTCCTATCTAGATATTATTTTAACCTGTCATACCTGTTAACCTGTTTTCATTGTCTCTATCACAATTGTTTTTCTTGTTAATTGCATCTGTTAATTATATTGTTTACCATGATATAAATGTAACCCCTCTATCCCTTCATCATTGCTTGACAACGACACAAGAAGCTGTGTCGAAACGTCGCATTCTAAGAATAAAGAAGTTGTCATCCATATATTCGTCTCTTATCTGATATCCAACTTCTAAATGCCACTCAAATAAATGTATTTGAGATGATTGTGGCTATATTTCCCTTATTTAACCGCTGTATTTGAGTAGATTGTGGCTATATTTTCCTGTCTTTAGCTTTTGTATGTGAGATGATTGTGGAAATATTTAGCTACAGGTTTTGAAAAGACTTGTGACTGTCTCCCCATATGTAGCGTTAGAATTTGTGGCTATATTTTCCGTATTCAGCTAGTGTAGTTGAAGTGATTTGTGGCAGCTTGTATAACTGTTGTGATGTCATCAGTCACAGCACGTACTTGAGGGAAAAAAAAATTAAATAGTTGTGATTATTCTAAATAAAGTGCTAATGATTAAGTACTAAGGAGTGTAAGAGGATTTTGCTTTATTTGTGTCCTGAGTGAAATAAAATGTTAAATTATATTTTGTTTACCATATGTTTTGAGACAATATTCTCTATTCTTTTTCAGGGTAAAACTTCCATTGGGGACCTTATTGCAAATTCATTATTCAGATGAAAATAACACGAAAGTTGTAGAAATATTGAAAATATTATGAATAAAACTAAAAACTTACCCGATCAGATCAGCCGCTTGCCTGTACTCGCCCCTAACACAGCACACGCGAGTACTGGGTAAGGGGACATAATCAAAACCCAAACCTCACTTTCATAACTTCCATCGCGGTTGCAACACATGTTGAAGATTTGCTGATAGAAAGTTTTCAGAAGTTAAGAAAATGACAGAGAAAGAAAATGTATGTGTGGTAAAGTTATTGTTTTCGCAAAGGCTTTGCGTTTTTCGCATTTTCGTATTTTAATGTTGTAGAATTTTTGGTTCTTGTTTCACACGTTCGTGTTCAAAGAATATGTGTTTGGTAACTGTGGGGTCGTATGTTTGCTTCACTTGCTTTTAATTTTGATTTGCGTACTTTAATTTTCGGAGAGATTACGGATCAGGTACCTCCCTCCAAAAAGATTCGTAAGGGTAAGAAGGGTAAGAGCTCTTCAGCGGCCTCTTCTTCCGAACCCTCTGGGGAGGTGGGGGAGAAGCGGCAGAAGACGTCTGAAACTGCGCAAGTTTCAAACACAGCCACTTCCACACCCACTCTCGCACCTACACCTGCAATTACTATGCAACAAATTAACCTTTTGCTTGCAGATCAAATGAGATCCGTCCAGTCCATGTTTAAGGACACGATGGCTGAACTCCGAGAGAGGAGATCAGGCCCCAGTCCGAGGGACGGAACTGTGCAGTTCTCTCCAGTGGAGGTGGGGGGTCTGTTCTCCGTTTAGGCCGGGGCCAGATCCAGCTGCCTAGGGTTACGCCCAAGCCCGGTCTTTTGCTGCTACTGAGGGTTCATCCCGTCCTGGCCTCGGCCTTGACGCGGGTCGAAACCTCAACACTGCAGTCTCAGGAACTGTGTTGTTGCCTGCCAGTGTCCTGGCCAAAGGGCCGTTGGTAATCCCAGGTCTTGCACCAGGGGGCGCCATGGCCCAGGGTATGCCCAAGAGTACTTCCCATGGGAATCGAGTCTCAGGGAGGGGGTTCGGAGTTGAACCAGGTAACGACTGAGACCATTGTGATGGGGGCCAGATTTCTGACCAGGATTCTGAGGAGGATTTGGATGAGTCTGGTGTTCTTGATCCACCGCCTACGATGTCCTCTACCCTGCGTCATGTGCGTGACAAGATTGTGCGGGCCCTGCCGCAGGTGGTTATGCCTGAGGAGTTTTAGGACTCGGCTGAGTACCGCCTGCCGGGGGATGCATTTGCTGCGGTAAAGGTATCTCAGACTCGACTTTGTATCTTGCCCTCACTGACGACTGAGGTAATTGATCCTCTCATATCGGGTGCTCAGAAGAAGTTTGATCTTCCTGAGCTCGTTAAGAAATACCCGATGGGGGAGGACCAATTATTTTCGTTGCCAGAGGTGGATGAGTGCGTCATCGCCTCGGTCACTCTGCAAGGGTCTTTGACCAAGCAGGGCCGACGGCTGCCTCCTTTTAAGCTTTGTGGTCAGACGCTGAAGGCAGCATACCTGGGCTTTCAGGAGCAATTCAGGAATGCTAGTCAGCAGCTTCGGATCAGTGTTCACTCAGCTTATATTACTGCCATGCAGCAGAAGTTGATTGAACCAAGCACGAGCTCTGATTCTTCAGGGCTCAGTGGGCAGCTGGTCGAGGTTCAGAGTTTCCTGGTCAAGGACAGCTTGAGTACTCAAAGCTCACACGAGAGAAACTGCTTGGTTTGCCCTTTTGGTTGGGGGACACCCTTTTTCCTGGGGCAAAACAGGTGGTTAAGGACGCTGCGGAAACGGCTAACTCCCTCCTAGAGACCAAGGTCCTGTGGGAGAAGCCCAAACCCAAAAAGCAGCGGGCTTCCGTCCTTGCTAACGCCTACCCTGATGTGCCGGCTAGGGGTAGGGGGGAGGGTTGGAAAGCTCCAATCTGCCCCCTTCCAGGCAAAGGCAAGAAGGGCAAAAGCAGAGGCGGCTCTCAGCAGCATTTTCGTGGCCGGGGGAAGTCAGAGGCGTTCCAGTAGCACCGAAAGAGCCTCAAGAGGTCTCGTTCCCAGTCGTCCAGGTTACACTGGGGGTCGGGACTCTAAGCTTGTTTCCAGAATTTCCAGTTGGGGGTCGACTCAAACTGTTTGTGAACCATTGGGAGACGGTAACAACAAACCCCTGGGTTTTGTCCACCCTTCAGGATGGCCATTTACCAGTGTGGACTCATGGGCTCCCCACTTTCTCAGGGATAAGGCACACTCCGGTCCTTGCCTCCCTGGAGAAAGCACAGATACTCAGAGACGGGTCAAAGCATTGTCAGACAAGGCTGCGATTGAGTTAGTACCGAGGGGTCAGGAATAGGAGGGGCACTACTCCAAGTATTTCATTGTCACCAAAAAGGATGGGGGGTTCAGCCCTATTCTCAACCTGAAGGGTTTGAACAAGATGATTCAGGTACCGTCCTTCAGGATGGAGACACTGCGTTCAGTGATCTCATCCGTCAAGACAGGGGATTGGCTCTCGTCAATCGATCTCAAGGACGCGTATCTTCATGTGCCTATGCACCTTGAGTTCAGGAAGTTCCTGCGGTTTTCCTTCAACAACAGGTGTTACCAGTTTTGTGTGCTCGGCATCTCTACGGCCCCAAGGGTGTTCACGAAACTGATGTTGATACCAGGTCAAGTGGCCAGGTTGAGGGGCAAGTACCCACTCATGAATTTTATACCAAATTTTTTTTGGATGTAAATGTTGTCCAAAAACTTATTGGATCATATTCCATACGTGCAAACCCTTCTTTTTTCCGAAACGTATTACAAAACAAGTGAAAAATATCAGCACAATGCTGCAAAACACCAAAAATGATGTTTCCTGCTGTAGCACAAAATGCACGTGCATATCGACGGTATAAATCAGCTCACGCAACAGAGTATGACCACAGCAGAAAGAAAACCACAAAAAGAATGCCGCTTTTAAGAGAGAGAGCTGACGGTTTGGCGCAACAAGGCGCCAACAACACCATCATTGCCAGAACCTTTGGCTGCAGCAGAAAAATGATCACCAGACTGACAACGACTCAGGCAAACAGGCAATACGTCAGATCGGCCAAGAAGTGGTCGTCCACCCGTGAAGACACCCTGTGAATACCGTCACATCCGCACGATACATTTGCACAATCGTTTTGTCATGGCGACGTCAATGGCGTCGACAGCACTCGGACGCGTCATCAGTCGACAGACGACTACGAATCCATGTCATCCGAGCACGTCAACCTTACCGCGGCGTCCATCTGACTCTTCAAAACCAGCGTCGTATACTGGCATGAGCAAGGTAACTCCAATGTTGGCAGCTCCGTAATTTGCGACCTGTTATGTTTTCATATGAAAGCAGGTTTTGTCTCTTCAGAAATGACGGCAGAGCGCGTGTGTATCGACGCGTTGGTGAACGAACGGCCCAGAATTGCGTCCAGGGAGTCAGACCATTTGGAGGCAGGTCCGTAATGATATGGGGATGGATCTGCGGCAATCTGACGACGAGGCTTGTGAATATTCATGGCAATTTGAACGTCGAAGGCACAGAGACAAGGTCGAGAGATCAGTTGTGCTCAATATGAGGATCGCTGGTGTGTCGAAAAAGGGGAACTCGATCCCTTTTCTACGTCTGTAGGTACCGTGTTAGACTTCTTGCAGTCAAGACTTGAGGCTGGCCTTGCCCCCTTGACTGTCAGGGGCTATTCAACGGCTATCTCAGCGTTCCACATTCCCGTTGATGGTACGGTTCTAGGACTGCAGCCTCTAATACAGAGATTCTTGGCAGGAGTAGACAGAATAAGGCCTATCGTGAGAAAGACTAGTCCGCGTTGGGATCTATCTGTGGTCCTGGACTGGCTGTCGGGGCCAGCTTTTCAGGCTCCGTCTTCACTTTCCATGCAGTTGTTAAGCTGGAAGACAGCATTTTTGGTAGTGTTGACATCCGGCAGGCGTGTAGGGGACATACATGCTATGTCCTCTGATCCCGAGCGGACTTTTTTTCATAAAGACAGAGTCAGTATAAGACTGCCGGCCTCGTATCGCCCCAAGGTGGATCACAGTTTTCATGTGACAGCCCCTATTGAGCTTCCCGTTCTCCGTCAGGCCACTTCAACTAGCGCCTCGGTTAATACTAAACCTCATGTCCTTGATGTCCGTAGATCACTTAAAGTGTATCTCAAGGATGAGCAACTTTTTTTTTTGCTATGGAGGCAGGAAAACGGGATGTCCAGCCAGTAAACAGACCATTTCAAAATGGCCGGTTTCTGCCATTTATATGGCTTATATACTTAAGGGCAAGACACCTCCAGAGGGTCTGAAGGCCCATTTGGTTAGGGCAGTGGCAACGTCTAAGGCGTATGCCGCAGCCCTGCCCATTGAAGAGATCTGCCCAGCAGCAATTTGGAGCCGGCCGAGCACATTCATTAAGCAATACCAACTTGACAGGCACTGTAGGGAGCGTGCTCGGTTAGGTCAGTCAGTTCTTTCCAGTGGGCAGGGTCAACAATGGGGTTTTCTCTTGGTTGCTTGACACACTGTTTTAAGTTGCACCGAAAGGGCCAGGCCATGGGTTGGTAGGTCTAGTTGCGTTAACTTTCACTTCTGCACCTGTACATACAGTTCACTTGTTTTTGCACTTCAGAGGTTTTCTGCCGTTTTGGGATATTTTTTACGGGACATATCTGGAAAATTCATTTCCCTTTTTTCCAAATAAAAGGAGGGGGTGGGGATTTCGGGCATCAACATTATGCCGTGATCGCTATTTTTCTAGCTTGGCATTAGATATCCCACGGTACCCGCTCTCTCACCTGTGTTGCGCCTGCTGGCTGTCAAGTTGACGGGGTGAGTGACATTTGCTTTATTGTAGTCAGAATTCCACTCCCATATTTCTATCCATAGGAGTCTGTTTTTGGCGGGTTTTCCAAATCAACATCTTAACAAAAAAATCCCACAATGCAAATTCCATTAAGGGAAATGGAAGCCGCAAAACTCATCCTATTACACTTGCAACATGCATTATTATGTCCAGTTCAGTGATGTCAATAAATTCACAAAAAGTGCATCTGACACCATCAGTTGTGGTTGTTCTTAAGAAATAGAGTAGCCTCAACTATCATGTGTTTTGCGATAAAATACTATTTTTCCCTGAATTATTATGGTTAAAGCACAAGGGCTAAGGCCGAGTGGTTTTACGTTAATGATAGTTCAGGGAAAAACTGTACTTTATTGCAAAACACATGATGGTTGAGGCTACTCAATTTCTTTTCTAGCATGTCGATTTTAACTCGTGTAAATTATCTTTCAGCAAAAATTAACCTAAATGAAATCAGTGGCAGTGACTTGAAAATGCTAAACTATGGCCATCACTAGTGACGTCATAAAGTTATTGTTGTTGATGTCATGGGTTAGCAGGGCTACAGATAACTTTTTAGGTATTAGTGTACATACACCTTGAATATAAAGTGGAGTTGTACTGAAACTAGCGAAGCTGTACATAATTTTAGAAATACATTTTAAAAGGTATCAACAATCGATAATTTTTTGTCAAATGAACCTGAACATGAAATTATTATATTCATCAATAATGAATCAGAACATCCTTGATAAATTTAGAAATACGATACCCATGGAAATGAATGTCCAAGCGTAAACAGGCATGTATGTGCGTACATGATACGCATGAAATTTATTTTAGGGCCGTACATAGTAATTTTATAGGCGTACATTACTCGTGTACGACCCTTATCTGTAGCCCTGGGTTAGTGTGTTTTTGACGTCATTCAAAAACTATACTTTATTGCGGAATAAAGGATAGGCGGCACCTTTGATATTTACCAAAACAATGCTATAATTATGCATATTAGTTATGAGATTTTTTCAGAAAAATTTTCTATCTTGTTTAAAAAAATCAAGAGATTCACATGCACTATCAATTGTCATATATTCTTGACTGTGCAGGGGCATTGGTTCTCCATGATCCCATTGTCACCATGGTCACAGATTTTCCCATCAGGTGACCCACCCAGAAATGAAAACTCATTACTTACAACAAACCTACGACCATGAAAATGTCTATGTACATACTGTTGAAGATATCTTGTTTTGGCATCAGTTTCATGGGGTTTTTGACATACACAAGTGATTTTGTTTTTATTGTTTTTGTAATGAAAATAGAATTCAGTAAGCTCTAATTTGTCATTTTCTTTCAAGGTATATATATATAATATTTCCAAAATTTGAAGAAGTTGATCATTTGCCCCAATCTTCATTCCAGAGATTACTCATCTGACTCCGTTACTGTAATTCAGGAAATTTGAAATCTTTACAAATTGTATTTTCACCATAAAGATGACAAAATTCCTGAGGATTTCTTCACAGTTAGCATTAGATTAATGCTTGTGCTCCTGAGATCTGTGGTTTGTGGTTTCTCATTCATGACATCCTTGATCTGAAATATAGATGATATTATATTCGTGTCCATGACATACTATGTTAATGACATGAGTGCTTATCATTAGTATTTCACGAGCGAGAGCGATTATATTATGCTGTTTATAACCGAAGTCTAGACAATCAAAGTAATTAATAAAAATCAACATCAAAGCATGATATTTGGAACACAAGTCTTCGGCTAACTGTGAAAAAGTGATATATTGCCCTTGGGCATTGTATAAAAAATATTAACCTGGATATGATTGCCTTCGAAGGTAATAGATAGATATTTTAGTGATAAAATGAAATATATATATGTTAATTTATTTTTGATATTTCAGGGAAAACAGCAATGGACCTAACGACTATTTGAAGACAAGTCAAGAGAAATAAGCAAGCTGAATACCAAAGTGGCATTACAACAGCAAACATTATTGAGGGACTGAAGAGAGATCAACAGCAAACACTTTTATTATCCATTAATGTGGTGATCACCAGGAGTCTTAAAACCTATGGCATCCTATTTCAGCATTATACGGGTATAACATATGTGAGATTCCTTTCACTTTTAACATTTTTGCTTCCTCAAGGTTCAAACATTGATTATTCTTCGGAGAAAAAAGACATCAAGAAACTGACATCTCGGACTGCATTGTTGCTTACCATCTGTGCTTAGGGCATGGGTTTGGACTTAAAGAGCCACTCTGTGAGTTGTTGGAGTCATATTTGCCAAACTAAATCAGTGGTATAATTTGATCGCGAAATATCGACTTTTACCAAAACGACACATTTTAAAGCTTATTGTTTTCTTACATTGAGAATATGAAGGTAGAATGTCGCATATTATGATCGAAAACTAGACAGTGCCTCACATCAAATAGTCAAACGTAATCTTGGAGACTTATCTAAAACAGCCAGGAGGGCAGTTAGGAGTTGATAGCGTTTGTTAGGTTATATAACTAGTATTCATATATCCATGAATCAAACACTGGCAGTCTTTTTGCAAAGGTGGAATTGAGCAAAACAGTTACCCTCTTTGAGGAAACATGCATGGTCTAAATGTAAGATATTTGCAGTTCTTTTTCTTGCACCATCCAATCGCCAATCGTAATATCACAAAGCTGAGGCAGGTATTCCTCATCTGCACCAACTGTAGATATTCCGGGATGATGGTCTAACTGTCTAGTTTTAATGCAGAATTAACTCAAGGCAGAAGAAATCCGTCTGTGGAACAGTTATGCACATAACAACAGATTGATAATAATAGGTAGATAACAGCTTGGAGATCCCTCCAGGGGCATGACAATCTATATTTATATATATATATATATATATGTACGCTCAGCCCCTGGAGTTGTCTTGAGATGTGTCTAGAAGGGTATCCAAACTACGACTAAAGATGTAATTTCTATTCGGGTTTATAAAGGTAAATGTTGGTGATATCTCATTGGTCAGATTTTTAATCTTGTTAACAGTGTCATTTATAATCTAGCCAGTAATTGTTTCCACTGTTTATCCTCACTGTCCCAAACTTGAGAATTACTTTCATGTTGAGCTGTTTAACCAACTCAAGAGAAGGTTATCTGTGAAAACTTTGTAGATTAGACCTTCAGGAACAGTTGATGTCACATACATGACCACCTCACCCGTCGCACCCAGTGGAAATCGTTTTTCCATATTCCCTGCAGCTCCCTGGTAGACTTTAAATTCGTAGAGCAGTCCAGAAGCCCCAGCCCTGCCCCACATCTTAAAACCTCACTTGTGTGGTTTGTTCCTCATGTATTGCTTAACAGAGTTTTCCCTTTGACAGGAATCATTACCTCCTCCACTGCAATATGTTAATTCTCCTTGTGGAAGCCAATGAGTTCTGAACTTCATGGGTGCAGGAATGTGATGAATGCAAGAGTAGACGCCAAGAGCCCACGACTGGATTCAACTCTCTGGTGTAGAACTTTGGCATTTAAGTTTCGTGGGCTCCATCATGCAGACACTTTGGACATGTGCAAGTGCTGATGAATTATCGTCCAAACACTTCCATTAGAAATGCCTGCACAAGATAAAACAACCATATCTTCTGTAATGGCTTCAACAGGTCATCGTCCAAGGAGCTGCGGCCCCGCTTAAACTCAGCAGAATATTTTGCAACAAGAGAATATTGAGGGGCTTCTTTCCTATACACATTGGTCATGGTTTGTGTATTTCTGTTTATTGGCCCTTCTTTCATTAGATTAGAAATTCAGATGATTACAGAAGGTAACCCTTGTGTTCAACTGGCTGTAAATCTCAAGTAAATGATCGGGAAGGGATGTTTAAGTCTATAAACTGTTTTTAGATGCCCTATCTCAATAATGATATCAATAATGATGTCTTCAGGGGTGTAGTAATACTCATTTCTATAATTTTATTGACTTCCCCTCATAGATTTGATGTGGAGCAATTAATATTTTATTGAAGATATTGGTTTTGCGTTTATTATGCTTGTTACTAAATAAACTTTACTGTTCTTTTATCCTTTGTTGGTCATCTTTGCCATCAAGGGAATTTGTTGAGAAAGAATATTAGCCATCCTGAGAAGAGATACATATTTAACATGGTCGTCACATCATTCAATAAAACCCTGTGTAAACATTATAATTACACTCATTGCAGCGGCATACTAAGAATCTGACGTGGAATATTATGAAAAATGTAGATGTAAATGTTTAATATCCCCAGCAAAAACAAATTTGCAGGGGGTATTGGTATTGTTACCATCCGTTCATTACACTTAGTGTCCAATCTCAATGCTTGCCGCAGATATCTTCAAGCAATCACAATGCAGGTAACTTGTTGGCTTTCTAAGAGATTGCAAGTACTTTTGCAATTTGAAGTTGAAACTCTTATAATTTTTCCATTCTCATAGGACAAGTCTAAGAAATCTGCACGTCCTTTAATTGAGTAACAAGCCAATAGAATTTATTATAACATGTCAGTAATTAACGAAACAAGGGTCAATCTCATTAGCATATTTACGTCGCATATGACTATATATAATTCTCAAGAAACCTCTTAATGGTATTTGTAGATGTTTTGGTGGTTTTCATTTCTCAACATTTTTATGGGTCATTTGATTCACGAAATTGAAAATTATTCAACGATTACTACAAACTAAAAAACAAAACGTTTATTAAACGTATATGTTTCCAGAAAGAGCATTTTGGATTTATACCGTCTACTAAAGGATTACATATAGGCATGCAGAGTTTGCTGTGCAAAAGATAACTCAATTGCGTTTGATTTTACTTGTTTGTCAAACAAACCAAGCTAGGGTAAATTGAAAGTACATAATATACACTCATTCGGCTGTTCAGAGAATTCGACATTCGGAAAACAGTCGAAAATTTTCGGTTTCCAAGTGCTGAAAAGCAAACGAGAAATAAAATTTGCCTGCACCCTAGATTACGGGGCTAAATTGCTGATTGACTGATTTGAATTATGTCAGAGGCAAACTTGACAGCTCGCGTGCCTTGTGAGATCGACACGCGTAAAGTAGTGGAGCATTTTAGATTTCATTTTAATGAGATTGACATTGTGTCCAGCTCATCACTTTGTAACTAATCATCAATTGCAATTGAAATTTGTCGTGGACATTCAGAAATATGTCATAATGTTTGTGTAATTGTTTAATTGTAGTGAAACTATTTGAGTGATTTTGATCAATGAGTCAAGTAAATGGTTTCATAGTAAAACGTTGATACGTTTGTCCATAAATGTGGGTGAATTGACACTTAAACTTTTCTATGGGAGTCAGGCTATAAACCAAGGCATCAAATCATGTACATGTATCTGTGACAAATAACAATGAATAGGTTACTTTAAAAATATTTTATTAATCTTTTCCATTTTTAACAAACATGTTTATATAAAATTATGATGCATCTTAAATATGTAAGTATAAGACATATAAATCAAAATTATAGAATATAATATGTATAGGCTATCAAAACATATTAATTGCACTGATTTTAAGTTCATAACACCAAGAAGAAATGATATAAATCAGGCACAAACATTGTCATATAGGCATACACCATTGCTTCATAAAGTAGTCATATTGACATTAACCACATACAAGTAAATATAAATTCATACGCACTAAGACAGTGGCTTTTAGACCAAATAATAACAGTTCTATTCTAGAAATAAGGATTACTCATGTACATAAAGATACAAGTGCTATACGATTAATGTTAAGAATACATAATTATTGAAACATTTCTTTTTTGGCCACTTTCAGATACAGACGCCGATTCTGTACCAGAAATATGGATTACTCAAGTACATTAAGATGCCAATGCTATACAAGTAAATAAAAATGCATAAATATTGAGACATTTGGGGTTTTTTTTTTCAATTTTCAGATACAGATACCGATTCCATATCAGAAATATGAATTACTCATATACATAAAGATGCCGATGCTATACAAGTAAATAAAGATACATACATATTAAGACATTTGTTTTTGGCCATTTTCAGATACAGAAGCCGATTCTATACCAGAAATATGGATTACTCATATACATAAAGATACCAATGCAATACAAGTAAATAAAGATACATACATATTAAGACATTTGTTTTTGGCCATTTTCAGATACAGATGCCGATTCTATACCAGAAATATGGATTACTCATATACCTAAAGATACCAATGCTACACAAGTAAATAAAAATACATAGATATTGAGACATTTGTTTTTGAGCCATTTCCAGATACAGATGCCAATTCCATACCAAAAATATGGATTACTCATATACATAAAGATGCCGATGCTATACAAGTAAAAAAAAAACCCATAAATATTAAGACATTCGGTTTTTTTTGCAATTTTCAGATACAAATGCCGATTCCATACCAGTAATATGAATTACTCTTATACATAAAGATGCCGATGCTATACAAGTAAAAAAAACCAACATAAATATTGAGACATTTGGGGTTTTTTTTTTCAATTTTCAGATACAGATACCGATTCCATACCAGAAATATGAATTACTCATATACATAAAGATGCCGATGCTATACAAGTAAATAAAGATACATACATATTAAGACATTTTATTTTGGCCATTTTCAGATACAGAAGCCGATTCTATACCAGAAATATGGATTACTCATATACATAAAGATACCAATGCAATACAAGTAAATAAAGATACATACATATTAAGACATTTGTTTTTGAGCCATTTCCAGATACAGATGCCGATTCTATACCAGAAATATGGATTACTCATATACCTAAAGATACCAATGCTACACAAGTAAATAAAAATACATAGATATTGAGACATTTGTTTTTGAGCCATTTCCAGATACAGATGCCAATTCCATACCAAAAATATGGATTACTCATATACATAAAGATGCCGATGCTATACAAGTAAAAAAAAACCCCATAAATATTAAGACATTAGGTTTTTTTTGCAATTTTCAGATACAAATGCCGATTCCATACCAGTAATATGAATTACTCTTATACATAAAAATGCCGATGATACACAAGTAAATAAAAAATACATAAATATTGAGATATTTAGGGGTTTTTTTTTGCAATTTTCAGATACAAATGCCGATTCCATACTTGAAATAAGAATTACTCATATACATAAAGATGCCGATGCTATACAAGTAAATAAAAAACACATAAATATTAGACATTTTGGTTTTTTTGCAATTTTCAGATACAGATGCCAATTCCATACCAAAAATATTAATTACTCATATACATTAAGATGCCGATGCTATACAAGTAAAAAAAAAATACATAAATATTGAGACATTAGGTTTTTTTTGCAATTTTCAGATACAGATGCCGATTCCATACCAGAAATATGAATTACTCTTATACATAAAGATGCCGATGCTATACAAGTAAACAAAAAATATATAAATATTGGGACATTTATTTTTTTTGGAAATTTTCAGATACAAATGCTGATTCCATACCAGAAATATTAATTACTCATATACATAAAGATGCCGATGCTATACATGTAAATAAAAAATACATAAATATTGAGACATTTGTTTTTTTTGCAATTTTCAGATACAAATGCCGATTCCATACCAGAAATATGAATTACTCATATACATAAAGATGCCGATGCTATACAAGTAAATAAAAAATACATAAATATTGAGACATTTGTTTTTTTTGCAATTTTCAGATACAAATGCTGATTCTATACCAGAAATATGGATTACTCATTAATATAAAGATGCTGATGCTATACAAGTAAATAAAAAATACATCAATATTGAGACATTTGTTTTTGGCCATTTTCAGATACAGATGCCGATTCTATACCAGAAATATGAATTACTCGTGTACATAAAGATGCAGATGCTATACAAGTAAATAAAAATACATAAATATTGAGACATTTGTTTTTGGCTATTTTCAGATACAGATGACGATTCTATACCAGAAATATGAATTACTCATGTTTATAAAGATGCCTATGCTATACAAGTAAATCAAGAATACACAATAGTGAGACATTTGTTTTTTTGGGCATTTTCTGATACAGATGCTGATTCCATAAAAGAAATAAAAATACTCATGTATATAAAGATGCTGATGCCATATACACTAACATTGAGTTATTAAGAATCTTTTTAAAATATACCAATCTTATAAAGGAAATATAGATAAACAATCATTGAGTAAAGTTTGTTCCATAATGAAGACAAAATAACAGGTGACTAATACCTTCTGATCGCATTCATACAAATTACACAGATTGATGCAAAAAAACCAAGGAAGATCGTTGGGATGAAAATGGGCGCATTTGTTAGTTCTACTGCATCCATGTGTTTTACACTCCAAACCTCAGTGTGCGCATGACAAACAGAATCTGTCCCGGATTCTCTGTCGCAGAGATTTTCTTTCTTTTTCTTTGGAAGTGTCTGAAGAGAAAAGAGAAAATTGATGACCAAAACTTCAAATATCAAGGACTAACATATATCTGTTAACTTTGATTACGATATGGTTTATATAGGATGTTCTGTTAATGTTTTCAAAAATATATATATATATACTTGTTATAGTGCAACAATTAAGCCATATTGTTCCTTCGATCTTTATCATGTCAACCAAAAATTGCAATCTCTCTGAAAATAGATACGATCAGTGTATGATATAATTTGTCAAAGTCACTAGCAAACTGGGCTAGTAAGGTTTCAAAGTTACTAGCAAATTTGAAAAGTTAATAGACTAACTAAATAAAAAGTTATAACAATTCATAAAAGTTGTCATTTATTATTCATGTGTTATTAAGCTCAAATTAACTTCAAGTTAAAATAAATCTTTGATAATGAAATGAAAAAAGCCAATGAACAATATTTTTACTGAACAAAGACTGAAAATAAACACTAACAAGTGGGGCTAATGTGAGGGTATTTTCACTAGCCCAGGGAAATTTTAACTATTATCAGGCTAACGGGTTAGCAGTTATTTCGAAAGCTTGATATGATCAGCTAAATAAAAATCATGATGACAACGCAAAACACATGCACATATCTGTGACGTCAGATGGCAGAATAATGCGATATGAGGGACAATTGAGGGACGAATGTACCAGGTTTGAACATTTGCGCAAACCATGAAAAAACCAAAGTCTGGCAAAGCACGAATAGTTTGATTGACAGGTGCCATACACTCCGCAGAAGTATGCATTTAATGTGTACCTTTGCAGAGTTAAATACATGCAACTGTAAATTGGGCATAGGTTTTTGCAATCATACTTTCAAAAATGTCTAAAGTGATAAGTCAGTTACTTTCGTGCATTATAAAAGAATGGGAGTTAGGGTTTGTCAAAGGAGACACTGGAAATGGAAACCAAAAGAATGATTGCTCAATGTGAAGTAATGTCTATGTTTCGGTAGCCTTTAAAAGTGGAACAAAACAGTGTAAGCAAAGAACCAACCTTTAACAGTTGAATCTCCACTGGGTCCATTCAGTTTGAGGATAATGTCTACAGAAAGTTCCGCATCTGTATTTGAAAATAAAAATATAAAAAAATTAGAAACTCTTTTGATTAAAATGTTTTAGAGTTATTCTACAAGTTGGTTATTAAGAGAAGAGATCAATTTTATGGCCCATCACCCTCATTATTTTCATAATGATTGTTTAAAAAATGTATAAACCGCACTAAGGAGATGATAGGTACTACAGATTGAACAAAAAAGATGAAATATAGATGACATCTGAGAAAAATACAGGTGATATTGATTAACAAATATGATATTGCCATGTGATTGTCATGAAAGCAAGCGTTGGTAAGTTGTGTAATTATTTCGGCACGATCCAAGTTGATAAAGTTTCTGAAGTTCATGATTCACACGTGAATTTGACAATGTACAAAACAAATTATGTGTAAGAAATCTCACCATTTGTGCTGTTAGATCCAGTTGTTCCATGTACATGATCAAGGTTTTTCTGTCCTGGATCTCTGGAGTCGGAGGAGTTCTCAGTGGTTGCTCCTTCCCCTGGAGAAAGTTCAATAGCATTTAGTCCATTGGTTATTGAGGTCAAATATGTCAAACTTCATGAATTATATTATTTGATCGAGAAGAAAGGGTTGTTACTGAGAATTAGTAAATATATCATTTATACAGCATCAGAAATTTTATGAAATATGCTCTGTGTCATTTTAAATCTGTCAGCCAAAACTAATTTTTTAAAAACTTGGCAACAAAATTGTGCAGTATATCTTTAGACAGAGAAAAGCAAGTTGTATGAGAAAATACTTGGTTAGATATATTATTTGAAAAGATATTAAATGCAGTTAAATAAAGTGAACATCAAAAGCATCAAAACTGCAGTAAAAAGTGTTGGTAAGCTGAATCTATATAGCTAATTAATCTATATAAGGAGATCCATGCCAATAAAGTCATGATGCAAATGAACGGAAAACCTGAACTTATTACTCTTAGAATGTATGTAATAAAGATGCTTGATACGGTAAGCTTAACAAGTGTCTCTCTTTCATTACCATTTTCAAAAAATTAATAGTCAAGTTTTGGGTGCATAATTAAAAAAATCTTGCGCATCATAAAAATAACAGTTGCAACATGATGACGATGAAGTATATATATTTTGTTAAAGCAAACCTTACAAAATTTTTCTCCATCATATTAGTTCTGAACCAAGTTCAGACATTTGGATTGAATCATCATTTTGAAACAGAAAGTGTCTTTTTGTACTTCAAATAACTTATATGATGAATCATTATGGACTTACATGGGTAGTTATTGAAAAATAAGTCTTTAAAAGTTTTTCACAAAGGTTAATACATATAGAGTAAAAAACTTTTTGAATTTGCTATTTTCCTAAAACAATACCTGATTGATCCTGTCTGTTCCCCAACGAAAGTGGAACAGTCTTAGTTGTTCGTTGTTTCCTTTTCCGTTTCCTTTTTCGTGGAGTGAAGATTCGAATTGCTGTTGGAGAAATAACAATGTTTGAAGTGCCCATAAAATGTAAGCATGTTAAAATGTTGAAATTGATTTTATTTGTTTGGACTTATTATGAGCCTGCGTTAACATTAACAATTGGTTTTAATGCAAAGCATTATAAACAACAAAAAATAGCTATACAGAAAATGCAGGGTATTACCAATATTCCTAGCTCGGTCGGTTAGCCGCCTCCAGCGAGAAGCTGCTTTCATGCCGCCATCTTTAAGGCGTTTTGATTCTGGTCCTGTGGATAACATTAACATAAATAATGATACCGGAAACCATACAAAGTGAAGTCCATATTATACCCCTGCTACAAAGTTGTATGTTTCAGTCCCTAATCTGCATACTTTATGCAATTTCTTTTCAGTTCTTCAATCAATTTGTTTCTCTCATAATTCAGATACTAATTATTGGAGTGCCATGAAACTTGACACAGGTCAGCGTTACGATATGTTGACGTGCCTATTGTTTCAATTCCTTATTTGCATAAAAATAGTTTTTCTGTCATAGTTTTGTTTTTCTTGAATACCTACTGTTTGAATGGAAGGAAACATGACACTTGTGGTTAATATGATATACATATGTGCCTTTTGTATACATCTATCAATGTATCCCTGTTTTGAATTATATAGTATTTTCCATTATGTAAGGTTGACTATTACAAATACATAACCCATAAACTATACAGCTAGCTTCACTATACTTGGTACACATGCCAACCAAGATCCTGTATGTACTTAGTAAGAAAACTATGACAATCAGGAAGTCATCTCCCCCAAAATAGATAGATGTTAACTGAATGAAAGGTAAAATTTAAACTTTCGTATGAAAGGTAAAATTCAAACTTTCGTATGAAAGGGGGGATTATTCCATAACATATTACGTAATATCTATGTTGTTTCCAAAAAGGTAAAGAATAATGATGCAAAAGTAAAAGATATCTCCGATTCCCTACCAAGTTTGCCTTCTCCATAAGCGGGTGGTCTACTGCCAGCCTCCACACATCTCACATATCCCGGAGGTAGGCCTTCTTCTTCCGGTATACTCCTTTTGGGCGCATCTTTAGCTTCAGGATCTGACGGTCTGGATTCACTAGCTTCGCTAGCCAGGCACCTATCTGTTTGTGAGTCTTCTAACTTCAACTTATGTACTGTGTCGCTAACATCTCTGGTTTCAGATGGTCCAAGTTGAAGATCTTCTTTACTGGAGAGAGATCTATCTGTGGGTCTTTGCTCATGCTTTAGTTCATCAAAGGAGGCTGTATCTCTTCGGACATCAAAATCAGTGCATTTCGACTGTACTTCATAAGCCAATTGTCTATATGTGGAAGAGTCCTTGTGTTTCAGTTTATCTGTTTTGTCTCTATCTTTTTCAGGATAGGACAATTCATGATGTAGTTCCACTTCACTTGCCAGGGATATATCTGTATTCGATTCCTTGTGTTTCACTGTATATATTGTGTCCCTTTCTCTATAATCAGACACATTGAGATGCAGGTCTGCCTCACTTGACAGAGATGTATCTGTAGCTTCACAGTGGTGATTACCTTCATATAGAGAGTCCCTCACCTCCAAGGAATCAGATTGTCTGTGGTTTGTGTTTGTTTCACTAGCAATAGAACTATCTGTGTGCAAGATCTGGTGTGTCACTTCATCTTCTAGGCTCCAGATATCTCCTCCACAAGCAAATGGCATATCCTCAGGTGTGTACTGGTGTTTAAGTTCATCACTTACAACTACTAATCCTCCACAATCAGTCACTTCAGGCTGTGCATCTACTTCTTTAGCATGTGACTTATCTGTCTCCAATTCCTGGTGCTTAAGTTCACCTAGTTCATCTCTAACTCCATCAGGGTCAACACAGAGTTGTGGAGTTGCCTCATCGTCTGTATCTGGTTCTCCTCCCACAGTATTATCAATCTTTATTTCCTTGTTTTGAAGTTGATCTGGTGAGTCTCCAACTTTCCTGAGATTAGGCACACTGAAGTCAATGTTTGATTCACAAGCCATTGACATAACTATGGACGAGTCACAGCGCCTCAGTTCATTTGCAGGGATGCTTGTAGACGTGTCCAGAAGACATGTGTCTGAATAATATCCAGTTGGTGAAATCTCATTCATTAATGATTCAGACCACATCTTTTGTTTTGATATTTTGTTTTTCAAAATGCCACGAGGCTTTGGTTGAAATCCTTTATTTACTTCCATGTTTATCTTTTGCTTCTGTAGAGAAATGAGTAGTGAGTTTGACCAACGCTTTGTTCGAGCTCCGTTAGTCAGAAGTGGATTTTGCCAAACGCTGGGCCTGGCTTCCCCTTGCAAAAATTTGTTTTGACAATTTATTGGTGATGACAATGCTTTAGGTATGGATTTGTTAGCTCCACACTGTGGTGATGCTTTCATCAAGGGGGAATCTGACTGCTGCAAAGAGAGACAATCTTTAAGCAAAGATGTCTTTTTTTCTTGGAATGCTGGAGATTCATCTGAAACACATTTGACTATGGCTGTGCTTTCTTCACCTGGTAGATAATTCATATCCTTGTCTTCATTTTGAGTCCAAAATGTCTTAGTACAAGGCTCTTCCCACGTTTCATCTGGGGTATCGTCATCTGAACTTGAAAGTTCCTCATCAGTTGGAGGGTACTCCTCATTTGACTGTTGTATATATTCCTCAATGGATTGAACAAAGTCTTCCTTGCATGATGATTTATCTTCATCCAATAATTCAATAATATCACTGATAGACTGAACATTTTCTGTTATTCCAATGATGTCCTTTTCAACAGTTCCAATTGGTGATATTTTATCATATTTGACAAAAATATCATCAAGACAAATTGTCACCTTAGGAGAGTGATGTTTGTTAGTTTCACAACCAACTGTAGGCTCCACTGTTACTTCCTTTGAGCTTTCTTCAACTGTACCCTCGTTAAGATAATCTTCTGCTAAAGTCTTGAAAGCTAAGACTGGCTCAGATGAATTTTGCTTCTTAGAGTAAAAGAAAGCTGTACCCCTGATTGAGCTTACTTCAGCTGTAACATCTTCATTGTCCATTGAGCTCACTTCCAGCGTATCATTTTCCTTCTTGATGGAGTTTTGCTCAGATGAATCTTCCTCCTTGCAGCATGTGTCAGGATTATCATCTTCCTTCTCTAGTGAGCTTATCGCAGCTGTATCATCTTCCTTCTGAGCAGAGATTTGCTCAAATGAATCTTCCTCCTTGCAGCATGTGTCAGGATTATCATCTTCCTTCTCTAGTGAGCTTACAGCAGCTATATCATCTTCCTTCTCGTAGGAGTTTTTCTCAGATGATCCTTCCTCCTTGGTGCATGTTACAGCTGTATCATCTTCCTTGACCACTAAGCTTAACTCAGCTGTATCATTCCTTTGGTTGGAGACTGCTGGAGATGAATTTTCCTCCATAAATCTTGCTTCAGCTGTATCATCATCCTTCTCAAGATAGTTTTGCTTAGATGATACTTCCTCCTTGGGGCATGTTACAGCTGTCTCATCTTCATTCTCCATTGAGGTTACTTCAGATGTATCATCTTGCTTGTCTATTGAGCATTTTCCCACTGTATCATCTTCCTTCTCGGGGGAGTTTTGCTCAGATGAATCTTCCTCTTTAGAGCATGTGTCAGGATTATCATCCTCCTTGTCCATTGAGCCTACTTCTGCTGTATCATCTTTCTTGTCTATTGAGCTTACTGTAGCAAGTGACTTATATGTGTCCAATTCCTGGTGAATAAGTTCACCTGTTTCACCTTTATATCCATCAGTGTCAGGAACTTGAAATTGAGAATTTGCATCGTCTGAATCTGATTCATCACCTACAGTATTTTCAATCTTCATTTCTTGATTTTGAAGTTCATCTGTTTGGTTTCTAACTTCCCTGAGATTAGGCACACTGAATGTTGTGTTTGATTCACAAGTAATTGAACTATCTGTGGCTGAGTCACACTGCCTCAGTTCATTTGCAGTGAGGCTTGTAGGGCTCAGAAGATATGTGTCTGAATGATGGACAGTTGGTGCAATCTCATTCATTGATGATTCAAACCTCATCTGTAGTTTTGATATTCTATTTTTCAAATTGCCACAAGGCTTAGTTTTAATTGCTCTATTCCATACCATGATTATCTTTTGCTTTTGTACAGAAGCCTCATTCCCAATTGGGTTTCGCCAAAGCTTTTGTAATGGTGCCTCGTGGAAGAGTAAGTTTGACCAACCCTTTGTTTGAGATCCTTCAGCCAGAAGGGAATTGTGCAAAGCATTGTGGCTGGCTTCCCCCTTCAAAGATTTGTTTTGACAATTTGTTGGTGATGAAGCTTCTTTCATAGACTCATTTTGGCGTAGTGTTCTTGACAATGCTTCAGGTATGGATTTGTTTGGTTGACACCTATTTGATGATGCATTATCTTTCTTGACAGAGTTTTGCTCTGACAAATCTTCCTCCTTAGAGCAAGTGTCAGGATCATCATCTTCCATCTCCTTTGAGCTTTCTTCAGCTGTATTATCCTTCTTGTCCATTGAGCTTACTTCAGCTGTTTCATCCTTCTTGTCCATTGAGCTTATTTCAGCTGTATCATCTTCCTTGTCCATTGAGCTTACTTCAGCTGAATCATCTTCCTTTTCGGACAAGGTTTGCTCAGACGATACTTCCTCCCGGGCGCTTGTTACAGCTGTATCATCTTCCTTCTCGATTGAGCTAAATTCAACTGTATCATCCATATTGTTAGAGACTAGCGGAGATGGATCTTCCTCCTTTGAGCTGATTTCAGCTGTATCATCTTTCTTCTCACGGGAGTATTGATCAGATGAATCTTTCTCTTCAGAGTATGTGCCAGGATTATCATCTTCCTTCCTCATTGAGCTGAAGTCAGCTGTATCATCCTTCTCAATGGAGACTTTGGGAGATGAATCTTCCTTTTCCAAAGTGCTTACTTCAGCTGTATCATCTTCCTCGTCCTTTGAGCATACTTCAGCTATTTCATCTTCCTCATCCATTGAACTTTCTTCAGCTGTATCATCTGCTTCATCCAATGAGCTTACTTCAACTGACTTTTCAACAGAGCTTCCCACAGATGAGTCTTCCTCATTGCAACAAATGTCTGGATTATCATCTTCCTTCTCCATTGAGCTTACTTTAGCTGTAGCATCTTCCTTGTCGAATGAGTTTACTTCGGCTTTCTTGACTTCATTGTCAATTGAGCTCACTTCTGCTATATCATCTTCCTTCTCATGGGAGTATTGATCAGATGAATCTTTCTCTTTAGAGAATGTGCCAGGAATATCATCTTCCTCCTTCATTGAGCTCACTTCAGCTGTATCATCTTCCTTCACAGACGTGTTTTGCTCAGAGGATCCTGCCTCCTTGGGACATGTTACGACTGTAGTATATTCTTCTTCCATTGAGCTTAATTCAACTGTATCATCCTTCTCCTGGGAGTCTGCGGGAGATGATTCTTCCTTTGCCATAGTGTTTACTTCAGTTGTATAATCTTCCTCGTCCTTTGAGCATTCTTCAGCTGTATCATCTTCCTCATCCATTAAGCTTAATTCAACTGTATCATCCTTCTCCTGGGAGTCTGTGGGAGATGAATGTTCTTTTTCCATAGTGCTTACTTCAGTTGTATCATCTTCCTCATCCATTGAGCTTACTTCGGTCGTATCATCTTCCTCGTCCATTGAGCTTACTTCAGTCATATCATCTTCCTCGTCCATTGAGCTAACTTCAGTCATATCATCTTCCTCGCCCATTGAGCATTCTTCAGCTGTATCATCTTTCTCATCCATTGAGATTACTTCAGCTGTATCATCTTTCTCATCCATTGAGATTCCTTCAACTGTTTCATCTTCCTTCTCGACAGAGCTTTGCTCAGATGAATCTCCCTCCTTGCAGCATGTATCAGGATTATCATCTTCGTTCTCGAATAAGCTTACTTCAGCTGTATTATCTTCCTTTTTAGAGGAGGTTTGCTCAGATGTTCCTTCCTCACGGGCGCTTGTTACAGCTGTATCATCTTCCTTCTTCATTGAGCTAAATTCAAGTGTATCATCCCTATCGTTGGAGACTTGCGGAGATGGATCTTCCTCCTTTGAGCTTACTTGAACTGTATCATCTTCCTTGTCCATTGAGTTAACTTCAGCTGTATTATCTTCTTTTTCCATTGAGTAAACTTCAGCTGTATCATCTTCCCTCTCAAGAGAGTTTTGCTCAGATGAATCTTCCTTTTTAGAGCATGTGTCAGGATTTTTATTTACTTTGTCTATTGAGCTTAATTTAGCTGTATCATCCTTCTCGCCGGAGATTGGCCCAGATGCTTCGCTTTCCTTGAAGCATTCGTCAGCATTGTCATCTTCCTGTTCCTCTGAACATACTTCAGCTGTATCATCTTCCTTCTCGACAGAGACTTGCATAGATGAATCTTCTTCCTTCGAGCATGTGTCATCAGCCACCTGTTGCTTCTCTTTTGAACTTACTACAGCTGAAGTCTGTTTTACATCTTTCTTTGATTTAGTCTTTACTTTATCCTCTTTGGATTTAGCCCCGACTTTGTTCTCCTTGGATTTAGTCTTTACTTTATCCACCTTGGACTTAGCCCCGACTTTATTCTCCTTGGCTCTTGCCTCTTCTTTTTGTTGTCTCCTCTTCCTCCTCTGACGTCGAGAAAAAACTCGGATAGCTGTAAATGAATTATTGATACATATAACATTGAAATAATTATTTATCAGAACAGGAAGCAATTGATGACATATACAGACTGAGCTTCCCTAAGTTTCATCTATGAAATAGTACTTGTGGAAAATGAAATAAAATGCTTCTTGAAGATGATTTTGAAAATTGGAAATTAGATACTTAACTCTCCCCTTGCTGGATTGTTTGCAGGTTTTGACTGAGAGCATATAAACTGTAAAATTCTAACAATTACGTCACAGGAGCATCCATCATGTAAGATTATTCTCTTTATTGATAACTTTTTTTTTTCAAAAATCAAAAATATTTCTCTGAATTATATATTTTTCTCACTAAAATTATCATTATTTCTTCTTGATTTTTATATTTTTTCCAAAAGTAACTTTTATTTTCACTTGTATAAGAAAATACACAAGTCAAAATTTTGTACTTTAATTTCTAAATTGGATTATTTTGTCAATAATCAGGTTGAAACAAATTATTTACATCAATTTGTTCAGAATTAAATTTTGTACCAGAAAAAATTTAAGGTGCATTACTCGGATTTTGTTCAAGCAAGCTAGAAATATTGACGTAAATCTCAGAAATATACATTTCTCACTGACCAATGCATTTTACTATGCATTATTTAACAAATAATGTATCAATTGTTATGAAATTCACACCGAAGTTTAGCATATCTATGCACAATAATTTCTATGTTCCAATTATGAGTTTAAATAACATTGCATATTTCTTATATGTGAATGTCCATCTTTAGTTGTAATCACAAATATGCCTGATCAAAAAGACTTCATGACCTTGTTATGATGCGCCAGTAGGCACATTGATCACAGAGTTTATCAAATCAAAATATTTCCCTGCTTCATGGACAATACATTAATGGCTAAAAACTTTGGCTTTTTACTGTGTGGACATTAATATGTTTTAAAAATTACCATTCTAACTTGGTTCATTCATTGCTTTTAACAGTTCAGTTGGAGTGTAAAAACATCTTCCCCTGTAAACATTATCTTCTTCAATTATGCTTGTTAGATTTCTCTACTCATGAAAGCAGATAGGGAACAATGTAGGCCATCGAATCATGGTACACGTACCTTGGTCCTCAGATTTGCAATATTCATTCATATATTTGAGAGAAACATGGCAACCTTGTGAAAGAGTGCAATATTGAAATTGGACACCAAGAGGTTATAAATATAAGAATAGAAGGATTGACAAGATACTTGAGATAACTTTGTCTAAGATTACTGTAAGTGTTACATTCAAATTGAAAATTGCATTTTCACCACTTTTACAAATTTTGCAAACCCTTTTATTATCTTTATCTTCTAATAATAATTCTAAAAGAAAACAACCATTTTGTTCTATTTCTTGGAGTATTAAATTTAGGCAACCGTCAAATTAGGTTATCATGCACACTTGAAATATGTTTTTCTATGTTATAATTTGAGCTAAAAGCAGAAACGTTTAAGGTATATATCCTGCAAATGTACATTTGATATCATGATATCATATTAATTTATTTTTTACAGAAAAAACACAATAAATTCTGTCTGTTTCCAAAATTTTAATTTCTTACCAATATTTCGGGTCCAGTCAGTGAGTCTCGTCCAGCTTCGCTTGACCTTCACGGTGACCCCTCCCTGGGAACCCTCTTCCGACTCTGCCATTCCCTGTTCAGGAGTTGATGTCATTATTTCATTTGGACAAATCATTTGATGCAGATTTTCATTTGAGGGGTATGTCTATATTTATTTTACATATTTCACACTATGTTTAAGATTACACTACCTAATCTAAGAAAAATCTAGACTTGTTTCTAGATAGACAACTTGATGAAAATACAACCCTTCGTTTTATTATGAAGAGAAAGGAAATATTGAAAACTAGGTCACAAAATGAAAAGTATTATTTTTTATATTTTACAATCCTCTATGATTTAGGACACTGAAATAAAAAATTATTTTGAGACTGAATGCATAAAAGATTGCAATCATATAAAATTGTGGAAGTCTCTTTACTCAGTAAACTAGAGAGACTGAGGGTGCCATGTTACATATACTAGTATATTTATAAGTGTGTACATTCAAGTTTGTCAACAGACATTCGATACACTGGAGGCCATTTGTTAGTAAAATTTTCATTTTAAACATAGTTAATGAGTAAGTCAAGCTTTGAAATTGCAGGAAATTTGTTGTTACAAAATACTTTTGAAAAGTCAATTTTTCTATCATTTCCAATGCTTTATCCATTTTTCACTGTATTTGAAAGGAAACCATAATATTGATCCGACTATCGGATAGTCCTTACATAGACTTCAGAAAACAATTAAAAATTTTATCAAAATCATAATATTGGAAATGTTAGGTGTATTCAAAACCTGCGTGCACATCTTTTTAATCCCTGCATTATCTACATTTGCTTCGCCAAATTAGGCTCTTTCATATCCTTACATCGCCAACTTTGGGAAGAGTTTACATACAATTCTGCAGCTACCCCTTCTGTTAACTTTTGGCTTGAGATTTTTGGTATTCTTTAAAAACGAATACATTAACAGGTTAAGGTAATGATTTAAACACAATTCCTAGTTTAATTTTCATTTGAGCATCATTTATCCATTCCATTCACCCAGAGGTAGCTCAGTTCATACATTACTGAAAGTAATTTGCCAATAACACACTCAGGGAAGGGCCATCAAAGGGCCATCAAATCTTCAATTAGGTCGAGAGGCTCTACCTGCAACCCCATTGGATAGCATAGTAGTTAGTATGCCGCTCACTTGCGAGAAAGAGCATTCGGCGACAGAGATTTCGGTTTAATCTTCAATAGGCCGATTTTTCATCACAATTGACAAAATTCTTTGAGTTAGGATCAAGTTCGGTATTTCTTTTCTCAGGCTCAAGGATAAAGCATTTGGAAAATGACGGCTGAAAATGTCAACCTTGAAAAACTGAAATGGTTCGTTATCAAAATGTTTTAAATTGTGTTGCTCCAGAGTTTGCAGATCACATCTTTAGCCACATTTCTCAGCCAAATGTGGCATAAATATAAAGATTAACATGTAATCATTTTGTTTACAAGTTTTTATTACATAAATTACCATCGTAATTGACCAAGTATCTGAACCAGCACATTGTATATTATAGATGTAGGCCTTGTGGCCTACATGAACTTAGTCTAAAAATCTGATCGACAAAGACTTACAATGTTCAGAAGGGACAACAGTGCGTGGAGTTTCTTACAACGTAAACATGTCCGGTCAAGAAACAACTTTATCCGACAAGTTTATCTATGTGTTTTTTCTTTTGTGTTTACCTGAAAACCTAATTATAATTTCACAGAGCGTTTCATTCATTTTCTACCATTTTAAAAGTACAATAACATTTCAAGAGTACAAGAACATCTACAAACAAACACGTATTTGAAAACAACGCTCTGGAAAAATAAACATGCCTCGACCATCACCCTAGTCTAGCGCTTCAAACGCAAAATTGCCCTTAAATTAATTCAAAATCAAAACATTATTAAACTGTACTTGCCCTTTAACTGAATAGCATTTTCCTGTGCAGTAAAATCATAGTTGTGAAGTCATTTTTTTCCACAAGTTCATATTTGCCGCAAAAAGTACTTCGAGCTACATCGCGCTAGGATGCCAAAACAAAGCGTACTGGCGTTACTATGGGTGACGTGACGTAACAGATTATTCAGCCACGTCCAAATATGGCTCTGATTTTTCAAAAATTAAATACAATCTTTAACGAATGAGGATTTCACAAGATTTAATTTCAAAAGTTATTGAAACTCCGTGAGTTGTTGGATTCATATATGCCAAGCTTAATCAATGGTGTCATTTGATCGCGAAGTTTCGACTGTTTCCTAAAAAAAGACACATTTAAAGCTTATTGTGCTTTTTACAGTGACAATATGAAGGTAGAACGTCGCAATTATGATCGAAAACCGGACAGTGGCGCGCGTCAAATAGTCAAACGTAATCTTGGAGACTTATCTGAAACAGCCAGGAGGGCAGTTAGGAGTTGATAGCGTTTG
Source organism: Phorcus lineatus (assembly GCA_921293015.1). Lineage (NCBI taxonomy): Eukaryota > Metazoa > Mollusca > Gastropoda > Trochida > Trochidae > Phorcus > Phorcus lineatus. Next base: position 26,033,080 of record OV121096.1, on the reverse strand, counting down.
TTAGGTTATATAACTAATATCCATGTATATTTAACGTGATATGTACACCTCTGTGCATTTATAAGGCTGTTTTTTAGATTTTCTTGGAAAACCATTATGTGTAATATATATGTCTTTTGGAAATGAAAAATTAAGATGTTTTGATTTTATATCACCGCATATGACATTTAGGTTCGTATCAAAGGTAAATAATATGTAATGAAAATCACGGAGTGGCTCTTCAAGCACATTAACTGAAATCAAACTACCAACCCTCCCCTACCCTCCTCCCCATATCTTATATCTAACTTTTGTTGTTGTTTTTTTATCAAAGTTAACAGACTTAAGATAGTGGACCTCTCAAGCATTATCGGTTTTTGTTTCGAGATAAACAGATAACTGATTAATTGAATTGACAGGAAATATGTAGATCAATCCAATTGCCAAAACGATAAGTCATACGTGCGAAAGAAAAAGGTAATTTAGAAATATCGATTTCATAAATGGCAATGCCGGGATCAAATTAAATTCATTCTTGAAATGTTGTACAATATTATGAAAATAACAGTTGCAAACACTTAAGCATGTATTTATTACAGTATCCTAAATATATGGCAGTTTCTAAATTGTGGTGGTTCACAGGTTAAACGAGATGATTTATTTCCTTTTGAATTTTAATAAGAAAAAATATAATTTTGAATATTTGCAACGCATTTGTAATATCTCAAATTTGTTTATACGGCACGGAGAATAGAAATGCCTTGTTATGAAAACAGAATGGATGTATACATACTGAATTATTTGTAATGTTTTGGAATATTAAATTATTTAACTAATCTTACACATGTTAAAGCGAAATAAACTGTAAAGCCAACACAGAATATTGAATATTGCATTTGGAAGACATTTTGTCTCTGAGAATTCTGTCGAATTTCGTATAAATCACGGCAAATAACATTTTTTAAAACGTTATCACTATATTTTGCAAGGGAGCAGAGGTGTTAAATCGACCAGAAGATATATGTCTTAACGTATACACATTCATTAAAAAAATGCTTTATCGCTGGAAAATTACGAAAAGGGGAGGTTTTCACGGTATAATTAAAGTCGCATATATTATTTGTAGTATCCTATGAAATTGAATTAAACAAATTTGAAAAATCATAATTTTCAATTACCAGCGCTTCGATTGAGGAATAAAATATATACATTGTCATGGTTCTCAACTTATAACTGGATTGAATTTTCACAGTTGATTTTGTTTTTATTCCTTTCATTTCAAATAGTGCTCGGGAAATTAAAAATAATGGTTTATGTTTACACCTGGAAATAATAGTCGCAGTGTTTGCTTTTTCGAGAATAGGCACCCAGGATTGGAACCACGTACCTCTTGATCCGAAGCCGAACGCGCCAACCACTTCACTATCCCGTCCACGCCTACATTTAAGGCCAAGCCCTTATCAAATCAATATTTTTCCGAAGTTAATTCTAATACTCAAATCATAGAAATAAACATGTTATACATTAATCTTGTATGGTATGTACTAATATATGTTTAGGTACCCAGTTCCCCCGGCTGATATAAATAAGTGCCAGGCCTGATAACATTTGGGCTCTTAACATTAAAGGAGTTGTTAAAATCGCATTTATGATTACTTACTACTTATATTTATTATCGCTCCTTTCATTTATCTATTTAGCTTCTAATAAATTGTTTTTCAGATAATTTTAATATAATAGTCATTAAGGTAAGATTTAATTACGATGAGAAAGTTTAAAGAGGCAGAAGCACATATTTTAAAAGACTTAACTCTTCAGATTTTCTCCAATAAACATTGTTTAAGCCAAATGCATTATCTACAGAGGATAAGAACATTTTATTACTCAACCCGATCATGTGTGTAGAATATCTAATCAAGTATAGAGCAAAAACCACTGGTAGCGATTTTTGTGTGAATATATATATTTTACTAATTTGGGTAGGGAAATAGATTGGCATAGCTGTAACGATGGTGCTTTCGAGTTTCGTTTTAAAACTACTTCTTTTGATTGAAAGCATTGTCCTGTTTTGTTTTCGTGAGATCACTTTATTTCTCTTAAAACGTGCTTCAAATCCTTTATAGAAACCGATAGATATAATAATTAATTAATTTTATATTTCGTTTTCTTACTCATTCCTACTTATTTGTTTACCGTGGGCATTTTCCGGAAATGAAACGTTTCATTGCAATAAAAAGAGTTTTGATTGGTTGATTGTCATGTTGACTAAGAAGGATAACTATAATTGGCCTTCACCCAAAGTATAAAGTTTGTGGCTTTTCGCCTTGTTATGTTTCGTTTTAGATGATCTGTCTAATACAAGTGACTTAATATGTATGTAACTCATTATATGATATTGAATACATTTGAAAAGATGATATTGTTGAGCAACCTTTAGATACCGAAGTAAAAGTTTCAGCCACTGGATGCTGTTTCAGATACTGTAGTGTTGAAAGCAAACTTTTGTTACTGGCTGAGGTTCTCGGACCGTTCCCAGTCTGTCTTTTGGTGTATCAAGTTGCAACTATAGACGGTATAAATTTATATTACTTTTCAGTCATGAAGCCTTTATGTCATCGTTAAGATTGACATACATAATCTGATTTTTACAAGAAATTTGTAATTGGTAATTGGCAACAATCAATATAGTGCTGTCGGGTAAAGCTGCGCAGCTAAGAGATACAAGATAAGTGTCAGATTAATTACAGGTCTGTCGGGTAAAGCTACGCACCTAAAAGATATGTTCATTCTTCCAATAAAAATACAGTATATGGGATAAAAACCATGTCACTATTAAAGGTTAGAGCTTCACTGATAATTTTATTGAAAAGTATTTATGTTGAATTGTGTTTGTCAGTGACAATGAAAGGTTTCAAACGAGTAGCCCCCTATTCCCATAGGTCGGCTTGTGTAGGCTAAAGATACAGAGGGTTTGAATACACCAAACATTTCCATTAGTAGGATTTTGATAGATTTTGAAACTGTTTTCTGAAGTTTAGGAAAGGACAAACCTGTTTGATGACGATATGTTTGCTAGGAATTTTGTCAGTTTTACAAATTATGTGCCACTAATCAACATTTAAGTCCTTTTTAGACATCAATCTATTATAAGCTAACACTCATCCTGATTTATTAGGTTAAAGGGCCACAGAGAATGTTGATACAAATTAGAAAATAGTGCACAAAATCCATCTTGTTGAAAGATCTTTACATAATTTTTCGCCAATTGTTTTGACTACAAATAAGCCGAGAAATCTAATTAATTAGTAATGGTATTTCCTGTGTTTATTAATATATTGACTTAATTATTTTATTGCGCAAAGCATGTGGTTGTCGTTGGCTCCCATCCTTTAAACAAAGATAACCACGTTGGGACGAAAAAGAGAAGCACGATACAGTTAAAACGACAATAGACCAGAAGGGAGACAAGTTGGTCGACAAAAGGAAAGTCAAAACAGCGAAACTATATGAATTATTTGAAAGTCAAAGTTGCTTTACTCTGAGTTTGATTCGTATTAATATGGGCAGTTGACAAATTCATATTGAGCGTGACCATTGTACGTTGTTTTCAATTAAATACATCATGATCAAGATGATGGCGAAGTAACTCTTTTAGACGTCTTGATTTGCATAGAGCAAGGCGAGATCATTAGCATAAACCCATCTTGTGACAACTAAATCTTATGATTTCCAGCAGGTATCTGACGTCATTTCCACATTGAAATTTGGTTGATTTCAGGTCAGGATGTCGATCAATCAATTTTCAATGTCCGAACAATGTTAGTTTCCTGACGTCGAAATTTGGTTGGTTTTTGATGTTGTTTTAACTTTATGAGAACAACTTAGAACTCACAAGTTATTACTTTTATAACATTCCATAATTGTTAATAACATCAAGTAAGTTATGTATTGTTTTAAAGAATGAAATGAAAAACACAAAAAAGGACAACTATCATTGACATTAAAAAGGGTTATTGATATTGGATTGAGATGAATTAAAGTTAATTTCTTTCAAATTCACAATAAAAGGAGGTAACTCTTATATTTATAATTAGAGTTAACAAGATATATGATATTTTTTCAACAGTTTTTATTTTTGAAGTTATTTTCACAACTTACAACATAAATTTTTTATTTGAATAAAGTTAGTAGTTCTTACAAAACAGTAATTGCGCATTTGTAACATACATTTTTTGGTGACACTTTGATTTAAATTGTTGCAGTGTCATATAAACAATAATACCCTCATTAATAAATTAATTTCCATTACATGGATAACTTCTCACGAGCAGCCATTGGAGTCTTGTACCAAGACTAGCGAAAGCGCTGAGGTAAAGACCATAGCCTCAAAGATGATGCATTGGTTAATAAGTATAAACGAAATATAACTTAATACAACCTGAAAGATGTTCAAACCTTGACGTTGATACAACGACATGGCTTCAACGTTGAACCCACATCGAAATGATGTCAGATTTCGACGTGGCCACAAATTTCAAATCCAATCATATTTCAACGTTGTTTCAATGTTATTTCAACGTCAGATTGCCTGCTGGGTTATAATTTCTCAGTCTTCGACGGAACAAGGATCTTTTTCTTTTTGTCACCTTTTTGTGTAACAAAATTATGGTTATTTCTTTTCACGAATTTCAAGTGTTTATAATATTTTAAGAAAAGAAATTGTACTTGTTTATTTATTATCACTAAAACTCGAGCTTACGTAGTACACAGGAAAGGAAAATTTGCGTAATGACACCACAATTCAGTAGCGCGCGCTACCCGTACGGGAGAAATATAATTACACCGACTTGTCGTTGTATATTAGACCTAGTCTGAGGGCGTGTTCCACAGTGGTAGTATGCGGCTGATGGTACTGAGTGGGCGTCTGGATCCATTAAAGGATGCTGGATAGTAGACTTAGGGTAAACCGAAGTATGAAGCTTAAAGGGGGGTAACCATCCAATGGATAACAACTCAGTGTTTACAATTAAGTTTTTAATTGTTACGTTTCGCCACCCGTGAGGTATATATTTAGGTATTATATGTCGTGGTATATATACTATTTCTAACATATCATGTTGTGGCTGAAACAATTATTTACCAATTGATATCATTTTTAGGCGTTTTTGAAAAAATGTTGTATTAGAAAAACTAACATACTCAGTGGCCCTTTAAGTTTTGTGCAAGTGCGTATCTTTACTCTCCGCGTATCTTTACCTGACACGGCTGTACTTCATAACTTGTAAATTGGTAAAATCAGATGTCCATCTCCATTCCGGTAGGATGCTAGGGTAGATTATTATGTTAGGAGACAAATTGTCTTTCTTCTGTTTTTTTATTTTTTTTCCCTACCTCCCTCAGTGTTTGTGTGTGTGTGGGGGGCAGTGATTTTCCTTTGTTTTTCCTTCTTGTGTCTTATAAAAAAAACCTGGTGACACATTTTTAAAAGCTTGAATTCTTTACAAATGTTGTATGATCTTTCCAGGAATAAAAATTGAAAAAAAATAAATGTTAGGAGACAAATGTAGATCTTTGAATTAGTGCTGTGAGATCTAAAATGTCATTTAATATTTTTACTGTTATGTGGATTGATAGTCAGATAGTGTAGGGAAGATTAGTTTTTCATTGTCTCCGCCAGTTTGTTTAGGTCGTGGCATGGTCATATGATATCTGAAGCGGGTGCATCATGATTGTGATGTCATGATAATTTACTATAAACAGGTTTGGCATTGGTCAGTCGGTGCTTGCACTTCCACTAGGAGCACATAAGCTATGGCACATGGTACTTTTTAACAGCAGAGACAGATGAGGGTGAGAATGGCAGAGTTTTTCTTGGATTTTAGTATTTGTAATTGTTAATGAAACCATGATTTAAAAGTAATTATTATTCATAAGTTTGCAGAGTCTTAATTAGTTAAATCAGGCATTGGCATGCACTTTAGTTTCAGACGTCATGATCAAGTTGCACCAAGTTAGGTTTTCATTTAAAGTCAAATTTAAAATATGTATTCATAGATATATTGTCATGTAAATGAGTTATTATTGTTGCTCATATAAATCTTGTGTTCTCCATAAAGTTTCATGTTTGTTGTTTGAGAAGTTTTTGAGTTTTTAAGTTTCTTCAATACTAATGCTCAAGGTTTAGCCATTTTTTATTGTCAGCTAGCTCATTATATATTCATTAACATTAGGTCAAAGAGTGGTCACGCCGGGAATTGGCCAATGAGGAGCTAGAAAAACTTAAATATAACATGTCTAATAACATCGCATTGATCTAGCACTTAGCATTGGTATCGCAGTACCAGACGTGAATGGCAGAAATACAAGATTAAGAAATTAAAATGATTAAGAACATTTGCAAAACACATAAGTAGTTATTCTAAGACGTTTTGCTACTAGGGCTAGTAATCAACAAAGTATTTTTCTTGGAGTAACAAGCGAACTCGTAGCTTAACACAAGTGGGCGGAGTCTAGTATTTATAGTATTTTCTGTAGTAAACAAAGTTGCGCTGCCATATTGAACTTAAAACATTTTAGGCTTGCATGCACTAGAAAACATTAGTGAGTGGTTTAAACATATCTTTATTTCATTAAATGAAATAAGGATTGGTGAACAAGCCTTGAGGCTTATTTGAACACCGTTCCTTAAACACAACAAAAAGAGCTGGACACAAAAACAGAAAATATAACTAATGAAAACACCTTCTTTGTAATAAAATGCAAATGTGAATAAAGATTGTTGGTGATGCTTAATGATTGGCTGCAGTTTCAAAACATGAAGTGCTTATGAAAGTTAGTTAGTCTTTTATAGAGTTAGTCTTGACACCCTTCTCTACTTGGCGTTACAGTATAAAGCTGTAGAAAAATAGAATACTTTTTTTCCATTAAAAAAAAGTTATGGTAAAAAATATATTCATGTATTCTAGGTGAGCCCATTGAAATGAAATTCAATTTAGCAATTTGAGTGATCAGAATTCTACACAGAATTAACATATCAAGTTGCCTTGAAAAATCTACACTTGAAAGGGAAAAATTATGGTACATGTGTTACAAAGTGGAATAGTTCAAAATCTTCTTACCGGAAAGTCATCTTTTTTACACATTCAGAGTGTCAAAATTTCACTGCCATAACAACCTGACTTGGAAATCAAAACCTCCCCCATTTCATATGTCCCCAAATATTTGCTATGCTTGTGAGGATAGAGAATTTTGGGTAAGGTTGAAAAAAAGTATAATATGACAGGAGATTGATTTGCAAATTTTTGTATTACTTGTCAAGAATATATATATGGTAAAATTATTCATTTCAAATATATCTGAAATTTGAAAAAAGAGATTATGTCTGTTTTCAACTTTTTCACAAAATGTTAACAAATACAGTTCAATGTAAGGGTTAATATCATTTAATGTTGTTCATCTCAAATATAAAAGATGAGGTGAGGTGAGTTGGTGTTTAACGCCGCTTTCAAGATTATTTCACCTATATCGCGGCTGCTAGTATTATTGCAGGGAGAAAGCCCGCCACACCATTGTGGCTATGCATTGCGGTGAAACCTGCGAGCATCGGCTGGAACTAGCGAGAACAGTTCTCTACTGCAGTTGCCAAGCCCCTGATATTGTTATAACTATATTTTTAGATTTTAGATTATAAATAAATTGATTCTTCCAAACTTAATGCAATGAAACTGAAACTACTACCAGCAACAAGTTGTGGCAAAGTTTTGTGACCTTTAACCCTGCTGAGCTCTCCCAGGCACCCAAAAACCTATTAATACCCTGTCACTTAAATGCTGATAATGTCTTTTGTTTATTGAATCAAGCAATCACAGTAAAGATGACAAAGATAAGAAGGGTTTTTTTTAGGTTTGCATGACAGCCTGTAAGAAAAATGTAATTTCCAAATAAAAAGAAACCTTATAAAAGCAATTTGTTCCCCCTTTATTTAATGTTTTACAAAAGGAGCACCTTTTAACACAAGTAATGATTATTTAGACAATGTTATGTATCGTCGCTTGAGCCTTTATATCGTTCTTTTTGCATCACAAACTACAGACAGTTGAGGGTACCTCTCAGTGGTGTAACGATTCATCGATAGTATCGATGTTTGCATCGTCTACTATGCGATACGAGTGCATCGATACAAAACATGTTTACACAATATATCAGGATATTTATATCGTGAGGGTCCACGATACATTGATGTATCGCCCTAAGAGACAATATATCCCGATACTTTTAACATAATTGGTTTTAAACAAATAACTTTAAAAGCTAAAAAGGTTTTTATTCTATTTCAGAGATTTAGAGTGATTAGAACAGAAACAGAAAATATATGATATTTCTGATATTTTATATGCAATTTCACAGTTTTTTATTCCCCTTCATGTAATATCTATGACAGGTTGGTATCTAAGAAATAACATTACTGTTTCATGTCCTATCTATAGTTCTTTCATAATCTGTAGAGAATCGAGATACGTATTGTATCGTAACCACTGTATCCTGATGAAAATCGTCTCGCAGGTACCTCGGCAATAATTCCATGATATATTGTCTCGCTCATTAAAACTGGAATCAGGATATATCGTCTCGCCACTAAGGCCACGATACACAGGTCTAGATTACCTCTCAATTTAATTATACTATTGACATTGTTTTAAATATTTTATTCCTACATTATCGTATGTCATTGTTGTATTCTTATGGAGGTTGAGTTTTAGACCAATGAATTGAATACCTGATAAATTTCAGAGCATTAAATCTTACTGTAGAAGGATCAATTTACTAATATTGCTTCATAATTTACCCAATGGGCAAGGGAAAAAGTTTAATCTCTCTGTTGGTATTTGTATTTAAAAAAATTGAATAATACACAATTTTTATGAAGAAAATCGTATATTAAAAAGACACATAAGCTATGAATATCAATTTAAACTGCAGACCCGTACAGTGTGACAGAAGGAGGCTTGGAGCTCGAGACAAGACTGGCGGAAAGACTCCGCAATGTGGAAGAACCATCTCCTTAGAAAACAACTGAGGTACTGTCTCTTTAACCCTCAAGTTGCTGAATATTATTTTGACCAGTTTTGCCCCCGTGGCTGAATTTTCCAGCACTCGCCTCGCTACCGTTAAAGCCTAATTAGCCCCTGTGGCTGAATTTTCTAGCGCCGCGAGACGCGACCGTTTTTACAGTATATGATGTTTTTATACCGCGAAGTACGGACGGAATAAATTGTTTTATACAAAGTCAGTTGGCGAATCCCGTGTAAAAATGAACATTCCTTATCCGACACTTTGAATGAATTTTTTATACCTCCTAGAACGATTTCTATTACAATTTAAAGATTGTCTTCATTTCGAGTTGAATAAAATCCTGAAATATTATCGCGCAACTAAAATTCTTATATGGAATTGAAGGTACATTATTCCTTTTTACGATGGTATGAAAATAATTACGATACGATCTCTAGTTAGATTTCTACAGGTTTTTTAAGACTGTCTTTATTTCAAGTTAAATAAAATCCATAATACTGAGCGCGCATACATGTATTATATATGAAATTATAGGCAATTTATTCCTCTTTACAATGACGAAAAAATTATTAGAATATGTCTTACGGTTCAAAAGATATACGTTGCGAAAGATGGCTGGGGGTACCCGACAACGTTCCGACCCTACGGCATTTTTAGCTAAAACTAAATCCAACAGCCTTGGCTCCCGCATTACCGATTCTCTCGGCAGGTGAAGTCACGCGCGGGCGAGCATTCGCGCAAACACTCCAGCATTATGAAACAGGAAGTCTTTACGTGCACTGCATCGTTATTTTTTCATACGCACATACAAATTATACATGGAATTGAAGATAAATCATTCCTCTTTACGATAGTGTAAAAATAATGAAAAAGCGCCGATTGGTTTTAGAGATATACACCGCGAAAGAAGGGTACTCTCAACTATTTGAAAACAGATTTTGATAATCGTCCTATTTGCGACATTTGTCGCATCACTCGCAGCATCTTCATCAGTTACTGCGCATATGCAAATTATACATGGAATTAAAGATAATTCTTTTGTCTTGATAAAGCTGAAAAAATTATGAAAATAAACCAAACAGTTTAGGAGATATGGACCGCGAAAGGAGGGTACTCTCATTTATTTGAAAACAGATTTCGATAATCGTCCTATTTGCGACATTTGTCGCAACACTCGCAGCATCTTCATCAGTTACTGCGCATATGCAAATTATACATGGAATTAAAGATAATTCTTTTGTCTTGATAAAGCTGGAAAAAAATTTAAAAAATACCAAATAGTTCGGGAGATATGAAACGAGAAAGAGGGGTACCCTCAGACATTTGTGAATTTATTTTTATCATTGCGACAATTATCGCATCATTCACCGCTTCTTTATTATTTCATGCGCACATGCAATTGTCATATTATATCAAAGCCAGTTCTTTTCTCTTTATGATGACATAAAAGCCATGAAGTTCGGCCGCCCGATTCAGAAGATATAAATTGCGAAAGATCGGGGGAGGTTTGTGATGCGGCTCATATTGAATGTCCCGTGACAGCTCACATTGACTTTCTCTGTCTCTTTTACGCAATAAAAAAAAGATTATTTTTTATTTATAATGAGTTTTTTACAATCAAGTATTTTCTATTAACACTTTTTCACCTTTTTGATGTGAAAACCAACTGGATCAGGAGAGTAACACTCATCCACACTTCTGCTTCTTTCTTCAATCTTCTTGATTATCCCCCTCATTTTCCTTCTCTGATATCAAACTGATATAAGCTTTAGTGCAATCTTGTGACGTGTGATAAATTCTGAAACATGGGGTTGCACATAGAGCCACATTACAGTCGCTACATTCGTAAGAAGATTCTCTGCCTACCCTTTTCTTCTTTCGAACTGGCTGATTTGTTTCTTCCACATCCCTTCGAAGTAGTTCTCTTCTCGCTTTGGAGCAAACAACACGCGTGCGTGAGAGATTCTTCTTTTTTCCAACAGGCTGAATCTTTGATGGAAAGTGACGACCATGAAGACGTAATACACTATCGTCGCTCGTGCTTGGTCGACCACGGGGACGTCTGCGCAGGGATGGCACCTTTTCTGTGTCGGTGAAGGTTATCATGTGCTGTACCAAGTCTTTTCTGAATTGACGGCTTGTTTTCAAGGTTTTATCCTTAGAGAATTCTTTGTAAAGAATGTAGGCGTTCAACATGGCAACGTTCAACACGTGAAACCACACACGCTTCCACCATTTGAGAGTTTTTATTTTGAACGGGGTGTACGACAGCATCTGGTCAGCCCGATCCACACCGCCCATGTACTTGTTATATTCATGCACGATACGTGCTTTTGCAATGGCTTCCCCAGTCATTCGGTTCTTCTTGCCTGTCTCTACAATTTCATTGTCTTCTACGGTTGACATGAGCAACACTGACTTCCTGTCTTCATACCGCAAAACGAGTAGGTCTTGGTTGTGATAGACTATCATATCCCGTTTCTTCTGTGCCTTCTTTACCTTGTCTGGAATGCCTTTGCGATTTCCTCTCAACGTTCCCGTCGCACCAGTGCCCATTTCCCACAAGTTTATATACAATGCCACAGAGGAATAGAAATTATCCATGAACACATGATATCCTTTCCCAGCATAATCCTTCACCAAATCAATCACCAGATCGAACGTTTTTCCACCAGCAGAGACAGTTTCATTAGTTTTTCCAGTGTAGAGTTGGAACTTGCAAACATAACCATTTGTTGAGTCACACAAATTGTAGGCCTTTATCCCATACTTCTTCGGCTTGTCGGGATTGTATACTTTGAAACTGAGATTGCCTTTCCAAGGCACCAACCCTTCATCGACGCAAATGTTTTGGTGCGGCTTGTAAACTCTAGAAAAACGATGTACGATTCTCTGGTACAAATAGCCAAGTTTATTGATAGGTGAAAAATGAGATGTGTTTCGTCCCGGCATTTGGTTGTTATCATTCAAATGTAGGTACGTTAGTAATAACCAGAACCTATCGCGAGGCATACATTTGGCAAAGAAAGGCGTCGACGTCACATCACTTGTTGACCAATACTCAGAAAAATTCCTCTGTACAACTAGAGACATCGCTATAGTCATTGCAACGAATACTTTCATTTCTTCAGCATTCGTATCATACCACTGCCTCAACCTTGAACATGGTTTCAGAACCTTATCATCGACTTGCTGGTGGAAGTACCTGTTGGTTTCTGCTGCCAACGATCCATAATCATCTTCATGCAGGAATAACCCCAAAAAATCTATAGGATGCGGATTATCAGGCAATTCTATAAACCGTCCTAATCCCGTTGCGCCAGTAAAATGCAGATCGGCCCCTCTGTCCAGCGTTCCATAAAGTTCTCAGGGTCATCAAAATGTGTGTCCATTTCATTATATTGCTCATCAAAGCCACTGAACTCTTCCTCTGTTGATGTACCAGCCCCACCAGTAGCAGCTAATATGTCTTTTGCAATGTTTCTTATTTCCATATCACTATCACTGTCACTTTCACTATCACTCTCATCAGTAGACTCCATGTCAGAAGCTTCATCAGCATGGACCTCGTTGATGAAGTCGTCGTCGCTTGACGTTGACGGCCCTTCCCAACTCCTAGTCCTCGGTCGCCTGGCCTTAGGCATCTTTCACATCAATCTGTAATTGATTGAAAAGAATTTAGAAATGTGCAATGTAGCACTACAGCTTACAATCAAATTAAAAGGAGTCAATCTTCAAGTGCAGGCTTTTATTTAAACTAGGAAGTGCACAGTGAGATATCCTGTCCTCTCCCCTCTCCGGGCCTAGTGGTTGTAGGTGTTTGGATTTGGTGTTAGTGGTTGCCTGTCTTTCTCTCTCTCTATCTCTCTGTTTCCATGGTCCCTCTTTCCCTGGGCCATCCTTCCGTCTTCAACCGTCTCTTGCACCTCTCTACCTCGCTCCCTCTCTCTATCTCAGTCTCTTGTCAGCCTGACCACCCCGGCTTTTAAGACGTGCTCTGTCACCACCGGGTCCCAGGTTCAGCTCAGGTAGGAAGTAAACAGTCCATTGTCTTAGTCCGGTATCAGGCAGCACGTGATGTTGATGCTGGTGGTATCTACAGGTGACCTTTTAAGACCCATTGTCTAAGTTGTCAACATCTTGTTGTGATGGACCAAGAGTTGGCCCACGTCTGACCACTGTAGATGTATCGTTTCATAACAAAGTCCTCAGCTGGCTTTGTTACATTCGCCCCTATCTTAAAGGAAATATCGTAGGAGATTTCACCAGGCCACAGAGAGGATCACGAGGGTTAAACATAATTACAAAGTCATGGCACATACATGCAGCTTCTGAGTTCATTGAGTTCATATTATAGTGTTCATCCGTTGCGAACATGCCATGTGTGGCTGTTCATTCACGTGTCCACAATTCAATCAGTTTAATCACAACAATCCTTCCCGACGTGCACTGTCACTAGAAGTTTCAAATTATGTGCATTGGTGCAAATGTTCTGGGAGATAAGAGTTCAGAGAATAGACGTGACATATATTTACACAGGTCACTATTTGACACACCTTTAAAATCGATATTTATTTCACTTGTGTGTCCATATAGACATCATCAACGCATGGCAATCAAAACATCACAACATCATAGCATCACAGCAACACAGCATCCTGTCATCCCGGCATTCTCCGCCGATTGATCCAAATGTCAGGCCCTGACGTCTCCCAGGGTTGGGTAAGGCTGACGGATGCCTCTCTGGAAACATCGGTCATTATCCTCAAGAGGTGCCAGTGTGTCCTCACTGTGATCGCTCTCCGCAACCTCCGCCTTAGCAGACACCATCTTTACACCGGATGTACCGACTGCCGTTTCCCCACCCTATCCTCTCTGGGTTCTCCTGACCAAACCGTACAACAACCCTATCCCAACCTAACAGTGTAGTCATTTCTAAAATTTGTAGCATCGCATATAGTTTCATGAATACCACATTTCCCTTTACTACCGTATTGCCTTGAATAAACCACCCAAAAGAGCTCATTTACATGGATCGTCCAAAATGTATACTTTTCATCCCTGAACTCTATAAAGCATGAAATAAAGGCCCGAGGTAAATAACAGCCTTTGCGTTGTGTTCTTCTCTTAATGACTAGACAATGGTTACATATTTATATCCCATCTTTGAAAACCTAAAGACCACCCGATGCCTATCCTTCTGCTTGGTTAGATTTGGTTTGTCTATCCCTGGCCTTCAGTACCCGGGATAATCCATCAGAGGCATGTTACCCTAATCAGATAGACTATCCCTCAAATCCGGCCTGTAAAACAAGGCCATTCAAGTCAATGGAGGGCCTGAGTGTCATCTCTGTCGATGACCTCGGGTTTACAACATTATGTGCCCGTCTACTCAGTCTGAGCTTCATCCCATTGTTACAGCAAGATATTCTATCAAATCCTGATAACCTATACAGAAAAATTCAATGTGAGCTTCATGGACATTCAATTGCCCCATTTTGTGACTTTTGTAAACAAATATACCGTTGCGCGCCGATGGCGCCAGCGGCCATCAATAATGACGGAATTCCGGACATTTTCTAACTGTCCTGGCGAATGCCGGACATTTTCTTTCATTTTGTTGCAAAAGTCAAAATCAGGACAAATTCTAACATTGCTGGACAATTTCTAACTTTCGGACAACTTTTCACAATCCAGCCGAACAAGTTCTAATGTCGCCGGACACTTTCTAACTTTTGGACGACTTTTCACAATCCCGACCCTGAAGTGTTTGTTTCATTAATAATCTCAAATTCTTGCACGAAATAAAGGAAGTGTGGTAAAATCCCTACCCTGAAATGTTTGGTTCATTAATAATCTCAAATTCTTGCATCAAATAAGTGTAGTAAAGCTCTATCCTGAAGTGCTTGGTTATAGAGGTGTAGTAAAATCTCTATCCTGAAGTGCTTGGTTATAGAAGTGTAATACAATCTCTATCCTGAAGTGCTTGGTTATAGAAGTGTAATACAATCTCTATCCTGAAGTGCTTACTTCAATAATGACCTTTATTGTTGTACAGAATAAAAAAATCGACAAAGTTCTTTATCCCAAAATGCATTATTAAATAACAATCTTTTATTTTCACTCGACTTAAAGGAAGTGTGGTAGAAGCTCTATCCTGAAGTGTTTTGGTCACAAATAACCTTTTATTCATTAAAAAAAAAGAAGGGAATTGTAGAAAGATTTCTATTTAGATCTCTATCCTAAAGTGTCAATAATTTTAATTTATTCTTACACTAAAAGGAAATGTACTAAGATCTCTCTATCCGTGGATGCTTATTTTGATAATAATCTTATATTCTTGCACACTAAAAGAAGGTGTAGTAAAATCTCTCTATTATGAAGTGTTTAGTTGAATAATTATCTTTAATTCTTGCACAAAATAGAGGACGTGTTGTAAACTTTTTCTATCCTAAAGTATTTGGATCTAGAGTAAGCGTAGTAAAAGGATACGTTGTATCAACATTATCAACCCTGATGCCGCCTTCTGACTCCTATGCAACGAGCCGGCGAGTCGCGAACAACTGCCTTCTACGTCAGGAAAGTTCTGATTGTCAGTTGTGGATTACAAAAGTCTTTCAACTCTTGACTTCTCTTCCGAGAATGATAGGTTCCACGGGCCTATCTGTCGGGACGGCCGTAGTCAACGAGCACCCGGCCCCTTGTCTTTAGTTCACTGGAAGGATCTCATGCCATCCCGACATATATAGCAAACTATTTAAAACATCGGAATGCTACCAAACTTTTTTTTCAAAAATGAGTTTCCTCGACCAACAAAAATTTGGCAGAAAAAAACATATACCTGCTGGCGGTGCCCGACGAAAGTCCGCTGAAATTTTTTTTCTCGAACACGAACATTTTCGTTGGACACATTTTCTCATGACCTGATGGCGGTGCCCGGCGAAAGATCCCCGACATATTGTGTCTCAACCACAAACATTTTCGTTGGACAACTTTGCCTTGACCTGATGGCGGTTCCCGACGGCATCCCCGACATACTGTGTCTCAACCACAACATTTTCGTTGGACAATTTTCCCATGAACTGATGGCGGTGCCCGACGCAAAAATCCCCTAACTCAAAAAAGACATCAATAACGCTATGAATGTAAATCCAAAAGTTTTTTTTCCTTCAACTTTCATGGTTTATAAAACTCTATAATTGAACACTAAAGAAACAGGGTTTCCTTCATAATGTTTTTTACTTATTACATTTATTTATAACATTTTAGCGGCGCTTGTTGAGTCTTTATTTCTATGAGCGCATATACAAATTGTATATCAAATTGAAGAGAATTTTCTGCTCTTTACGTCGATACCAAACGTTGTTGAGCGCGCCACTTGGTTACAGAAATACGAAATGCGAAACTTGCCCAATTTGCGGCACTTCTTGTGCCTTTATTTTTTGTG
The DNA here is from genome assembly GCA_921293015.1 of Phorcus lineatus. Taxonomy (NCBI): domain Eukaryota; kingdom Metazoa; phylum Mollusca; class Gastropoda; order Trochida; family Trochidae; genus Phorcus; species Phorcus lineatus. Next base: position 26,016,582 of record OV121096.1, on the reverse strand, counting down.
TGCGCATGTATGATCGATATAAGGAATTGAAGAACATTGTTTCCTCTTTATTTAGATGTAAAATTTATCAAAATGCGCCAAACGGTATAGAAGATATTGCGTGCGAAAGAAAGGTACATGAAAATCGCGCTTCATATCACATGATAAAAAACGACAAAAGTGCCCTTAGTGCGGCGCTTGCTGTATCACTATTTCTTTTAGCGCATATACATATTATATATCAAAATGTAGGCAATGTATTCCTCTTGACAATGATATAAAAGTTGTAGAAATGCGTCATTTGGTTACGGAGATATAAAGTGCCGAAGTTTTCCTATTCGCGGCACTTAACGGCGGAACGAAGTGCGAAAATTGCCCTTTTTACGGCACTTGTTTTGCTTTTATTTATTCACGCGCATAAATCATCGATATATGGAATTGAAGAGCATTGTTTCCTCTTTGTTTAGATGTAAAATTTATCAAAATGCGCCAAGCGGTATAGAAGATATTGCGTGCGAAAGAAGGGTACATGAAAATCGCGCTTCATATCACATAATAAAAAAGCGACAAAAGTGCCCTTTGTGCGGCACTTGCTGTATCGCTATTTCTTTTAGCGCATATACATATTATATATCATAATGTAGGCAATGTATTCCTCTTGACAATGATATAAAAGTTGTGGGAATGCGTCATTTGGTTACGGAGATATAAAGTGCCAAAATTGCTCTATTTGTGACTCTTACTGTGTCAATATTTTTGTTATGTGAGTGAACATATTTTATATAAAGGTAAAGACAACTTTTTCTTCTTTATTGTGATATAACAGTTATCCAAATGCACCAAACAGTTAAAAAGATATGAAGTACTAAAGAAAAGTATATCACAAAATCGCTACTCAGTTCACAAGGGTAAAAGAGCAAAATTAGTTCTTCGTGCGTCGCTCGCTGTGGCTTTATAAATATTTGCGCATATACAAATTTTACATGGAATGAAAGACAATCTTTTTCTCTTTCTTATGATATAAAAAATTCCAAAATACGTTGAGTACATGATGAGAAATAATGTGTGAAAGTAGGTATAAAACTAAAAATATCTGAAAATCACCTCATTTACGGCACATGCTGTATATTCAGTTCCTTTAGCGCATATTCGTAATTTATATCGAATTAAAGACAATTTTCTCCTCTTTCAAATGATTCCACCTGTATTGAAATCCGCCCAAGGGTTTAGATCATAGGGCGTGCGAAACCAAGGTGTGCTTTTGTTGTGAGTGCGCACGCCTGAGCAAACAATAACGTGCGCAGCTCGATAAGCTCGTGCGCGAGGGGAGCAATAAGCCCTAGGGCTATAGCAAGCCCGGCGGGTAGTGGGGGAAAATTGAGCGTTTGTAATGCATATTTTCGGTACGATAAACATAACCAATATCTATAAAACTTTCGGAAAATATGCCCCCATTCTTTAGAACAACAACGGGGAAAAAATCGGCAGCTTAGCGAAAGCCGGAACGAAAATACACGCGTTCAACCGACACGACTGCCGTGCAATTTTTTTCCGCGATCCGCTACATGGTACAATTGCGTTAATTAGTAAATGCGTCAGATTATAAGTCCGGCTTCCGGGGTTCGCCAAGGCTAACTGCGGCGTAGTTTAATTTCATCCCAGACCATTCCGTAAACCGCGGCTTGAGGGTTAAGATCATGGATTTCTTCGAACTACTTAAGGTTATTGTTTTACAATCTCATTAAGATCAAGTAGGACCCAATACTTGAATCCTGTACTGGTATAATAACTAGGGGTGAAACGGTACGCTCGAGCTTCGGTTCGGTGCGTATTGCGGTACAGGACCCTCGGTACTATCTCTTTAAGGGCCACAGACTTAGTATGTTGACACAAATTGGAAATTATTGCCAAAAATCTATCGCGTTGAAAGATATATACATAATTTTTTGTCAGTTGTGTTGACCCCAAATAAGCCGAAATTTTTTCGACTGTTTTCTCCCTATTATGACTTATGTCGGCAAATTTTTACTGAAAGTCTGGTATTGAAATTTCTTTTAGTTTCAACCACATTTTGTTAATTGCATTTTTTGCAAGTGAGTAGATAGACTACATTGCGGGATTGACAAATGTAATTGCATTTTCTGTATATATATACTTTGTGACTGACACTTCTAGTGAAGTGGTCAGAGGCGTTGATCTGAGAGCATACCATCAGCCCTGGATTTGTTCTTTAGTATTTGTTTTATTGGGTACCCTTGCTTGAGGTAGTATTTAATGAGATTGAAGCTGTGTTTGTCATACTCAGACTGAGATGAACAAATGTACTTTAGTCTTAGGAATTGGCTAAACGGGGATTTGGTTTTGATATGTCTAGGGTGACAGGAAGTATACAACAAGTAGGAATGTGAGAAACAATTCTCCAGACGAGATGACTGTATGAGACACATCCCTACAGTTCACCAGACTCACAGACACTAAACTGGATCCTGTCCTGTTCTGGCAAAACAAGTCAAGAGATAGTTATGCTCAAAATATGCTGGACTGCATCTTGAAGTCCATAACAGAATTTACGCAAGTTTCATGTAATCAACTTTCTTACTTTGCAGTACCTCGGACCAATTCTACCCATGTTGCAGAATAACATCAGAAGAAGGGCGTATTACTGAGCTGGCTGAGGTGAGACGATGGAGAAACAGAGAGTCAACAGCCACGCTTTTATAAACCATGTTCCCCCAGACCAAACACCTTTCTACTTCCCCAAAGGCAAAACTCCTTGACAACTTGGAGAAGCATGTATGAGCAAATCCAGGACATGTAGACAGAGGCAACAGGCACTGACATTGAGATTATATAACATCTCCGGGCTTTCAGCCACAGTACACAATCACTGAGAGTGACATCATCCACTCATCAGTTAAAGATTCAGTTGAATAAAGGTCCAGAGTGAGTCAGCAACAACACATACAACTGGCGACCCCCGCCATGTCTGCCACAACGCCTCAGGCAGAGCCGTCCAGGGTAATGGAGCCAACGCCACCTTGCTCAGTTTATACAGTCTCCATCAACCCAGACGTCCTCTGCTCATTTGACTTCTCAATGTTAGAGGACTTCCTAGCTGTTGACATTCAGATCACCCACGGTTGTCTTGCAACACCAGAACTGACAACAGAGAAGGTGCCAGCACCAGCCCTGCCTGCTGTGACGTCAGCTTCAGCTTCACAGAGCAGAATCACATGGGAGTTACACACTTTCCTGTAACTTGATTGGGTGTGTTTTCATTCATCTTTCATACTTTTCCCGACTGGTAATTTCTTCACCAATATTCTGCACTTTAACAATGTTTAATAAGTCCATTCCTCATTTCTCTGCCAAATTACTGCTCAAAATTATGGAAATTAGCAATTGTTGAATACTATGTCCTCACTTTAACTCTTAAGTTGCTGAATATTATTTTGACCAGTTTTGCCCCCGTGGCTGAATTTTCCAGCACTCGCCTCGCTACCGTTATAGCGCAATTAGCCCCTGTGGCTGAATTATTTAGCACCGCGAGACGTGACCGTTTTTACAATGTATGGTGTATTCACATGGCGAATTACGGATGAAAATGGCCGTTCGATACAAAAGTAGCCCGCCCATCCCGTACACAAATGAACGATCTTTATCCGACAATTTGAATGAAATTTTTATCTTACCTAGAACGATTTCTATTACAATATGAAGATTGTCTTTATTTAGAGTTACGGAAAATCCTTAAATATAATCGCACAATTAATTTTTTTATATTGAATTGAAGATACATAATTCCTCTTTACGATGATATATATCTTTTTACAATGCGACCTCTAGTTAGATTTCTCCAATTATCTAAAGATTGTCTTTATTTCCGACTGAATAAAATCCCTAATACTGAGCGCGCATACATGTATTATATATCGAATTGTAGACAATTTATTCTTCTTTATGATGATAAAAAATTGTTAGAATATGTCACCCAGTTCAAAAGATATACGCCGCGAAAGATGGTTGGGGGTACCCCGAGGATGCTCCGACATGACGGGATTTTTAGCCAGAACTAATTCTCCCTAGGGCAGTCTGGCACCGGTACGCTAATTAGTGCCGTTATACCCCCGGGGTACCCCCGAGGCACCAGCATGCGAGAGCCAGTGTTCTTGGCACCAGCGTTGGTTCCTGGCATACCGATCCTCTCGGCGCGTGCAGTCACTCGCGGCCGAACATTCCGAGATAATAAAACCAATCATTCTATACGCACGCCGTATCGTTATCTCCTGCTGCGCATGTACAAATTATACATGGAATTAAAGATAAATCTTTCGTGCTTACGACTGTGAAAAAATAATGAAAAGGTGCCAACTGATTCAAAAGATATGAAAAGCGAAAGAGGGATACCCTCAACTACTTGAAAACAAATTTTGATAAGCGTTCTATTTGCGATACCAGTCGCATCATTCACCGCATCGTTATTATTGACTGCCCATATGCATATTATACATGGAATTAAAGACAATTCTATTCTCTTGAAATAGGTGAAAAAAATATAAAAAAGTATACAATAGTTCGGGAGATATGAACCGCGAAAGAGCAACACCCTCAACTTAGACTTGAAAACAGATTTTGACAATCGTTTTATTTGCGACATTTGTCGCTTCACTCGCCGCACCATTTTTATTATCTGCGCACATGCATATTATACATGGAATTAAAGATCAATCTTTCCGCTTGAGAAAGGTGAAAAAAAATTTAAAAGTGCCAAATAGTTCGGGAGATATAAACCGTTAAAGAGGGGGACCCTCAGACATTTTGGGAAAAAAATTGATAATTGCGACATTTTTTGCAATATTTGCCGCTTCTTTATTATGTGTTGTGCACATACACATTTCATATTGAATCAAAGCCAGTTCTTTTTCCTTTACGATGATGTAAAAAGTATGAAGTTTCGCCACCCGATTCTAAGAATACAAATTGCGAAAGATCGGGGGGGTGTTCTTGATGCGGCTCGTATCGAACGTCCAGTGACAGCTCACATTGACTTTCTCTGTCTCTTTTACGACTTAAAAAAAAGATTATTTTATTGACAATCAGTATTTTATATTACACTTATTCACCTTATTGATGTGAAGAATAAACTTTATAAGGAGAGTAACGCTCATCCACACTTCTGCTTCTTTCTTCTTTCTTCAATCTTCTTGGTTATCCCCCTCATTTTCCTTCTCTGACATCAAACTGATATAAGCTTTAGTGCAATCTTGTGACGTGTGATAAATTCTGAAACATGGTGCTGCACATAGAGCCACATTACACTCGCTACATTCGTAAGAAGATTCTTTGCCTACCCTTTTCTTCTTTCGAACTGGCTCATTGCTTTCTTCCACTGCCCTTCGAAAGAGTTCTCTTTTCGCTTTGGAGCAAACAACACACATACGGGAAAGCCTCTTCTTCTTTCCAACAGGCTGAATCTTTGATGGAAAGTGTCGACCATGAAGACGTAACACACTTTCGTCGCTTGTGCTTGGCCTGCCACGAGGACGTCTAAGCAGGGAAGGTACTTTTTCCGTGTCGGCGAAGGTGATCATATGCTGCACTAAATCTTTTCTGAATTGACGGCTTGTTTTCAAGGTTTTGTCTTTTGAGAATTCTTTATAGAGAATGTAAGAGTTCAACATGGCAACGTTTAACACATGAAACCACACTCGCTTCCACCATTTAAGAGTTTTCATTTTGAACGGGGTGTACGACAGTATCTGGTCGGCCCGATCCACACCTCCCATATATTTGTTGTACTCGTGCACAATACGTGGTCTCGTATTTGCTTCCCCAGTCACTCGGTTCTTCTTCCCTGTCTCTACAATTTCAGTGTCTTCTACGGTTGACATGAGCAGCACTGACTTCCTGTCCTCATACCTCACAACGAGTAGGTCTTGATTGTGATAGATCATCATATCCCCTTTCTTCTGTTTTTTCTGTGCCTTCTTTACCTTCTCAGGAATGCCTTTGCGATTGCCTCTCAACGTCCCAGTCGCACCAGTTCCCGTTTCCCACAAGTTTATATACAATGCCACAGAGGAATAGAAATTGTCCATGAACACATGATATCCTTTCCCAGCATAATCCTTCACCAAGTCCATGATGAGATCATAAGTTTTCCCATTGACAGAAACAGATTCATTTGTTTTTCCAGTGTAGAGTTCAAACTTGCAAACATAACCATTGGTTGAGTCACACAGCATGTAGGCCTTTATCCCATACTTCTTCGGCTTGTCGGGATTGTATACTTTGAAACTCAGATTGCCTTTCCAAGGCACCAACCCTTCGTCAACACAAATAGTTTGATGCGGCTTGTAAATTCTGGAAAAACGATGCACGATGCGCTTGTACAAATAGCCAAGTTTATTGATTGGTGAAAACTGGGGTGTGTTTCGTCCCGGCATTTGGTTATTATCATTCAAATGTAGGTACGTTAGTAATAACCAGAACCTATCACGAGGCATACATTTGGCAAAGAAATGCGTCGACGTCACATCACTCGATGACCAATACTCAGAAAAGTTTCTCTGTACAACCAAAGACATTGCTATAGTCATTGCTACGAATACTTTCATTTCTTCAGCATTCGTATCATACCATTGCCTCAACCTTGAACAGGGCTTTAGAACCTTATCGTCAACCTGTTGGTGGAAGTATCTGTTGGTTTCTGCTGCCATTGATCCATAATCATCTTCATGAAAAAACAACCCGAAATAGTCTACAGGATGCGGATTATTAGGCAATTCTATGAAGCGTCCTAATCCCGTGTTGCCAGTAAATTGGAGATCAACACGTCCACGTGGCCTCGGACCCTCTGTCCAGCGTTCCATAAAGTTGTCACGGTCATCAAAATGTGTGTCCATTTCATTATATTGCTCATCAAAGCCACTGAACTCTTCTTCTGTGGAAGTACCAGTCGTAGCAGTTTCACCCGTAGCTGCTAATATGTGTCTTGCAATGTTTCTTATTTCTACATCTCTATCAATGTCACTTTCACCATCACTGTCACTGTCACTATCACTCTCATCAGTTGATTCCATATCAGAAGCTTCATCGGCATGGACCTCGTTGATGAAGTCGTCGTCGCTAGACGTTGACGGACCTTCCCAACTCCTGGTTCGCGGCCTCCTGGCCTTAGGCATCTTTCACATCAATCTGTAAATGATTGAAAATAATTTAGGCACACGCAAGATATAATAACATCAACACATGACCTGTTGTACAGAGAAATTCAATGTGAGCTTCATGGACATTCAATTGCCACATTTTGTAAGTGTTTGAAACAAATTTGCCGTTGCGCGCCTTTGGCGCCAGCGGCCATCAATAATCCGGACTTTTTCTAATTGTCCTGGCGAAAGCCGGACATTTTTTTCACGATTTGCAAAAATAACAAATCAGGACAAATTCTAACATTGCTAGACAAATTCTAACTTTCGGACAACTTTTCACAATCCTGCCGAACAAGTTCTAATGTCGCCGGACACTTTCTAACTTTCGGACGACTTTTCACAATCCCGCCGATGGCACCGACGGCCGCCGACGTTGTATCAACATTATCAACCCTGATGCCGCCTTCTGACTCCTATGCAACGAGCCGGCGAGTCGCGAACAACTGCCTTCTACGTCAGGAAAGTTCTGATTGTCAGTTGTGGATTACAAAAGTTTTTCAACTCTTGACTTCTCTTCCGAGAATGATAGGTTCCACGGGCCTATCTGTCAGGACGGCCGTAGTCAACGAGCACCCGGCCCCTTGTCTTTAGTTCACTGGAAGGAACTCATGCCATCCCGACATATATAGCAAATTATTTTAAAAATCGGAATGCTACCAAACTTTTTTTTCAAAAATGAGTTTCCTCGACCAACAAAAATTTGGCAGAAAAAAACACATACCTGCTGGCGGTGCCCGACGAAAGTCCGCTGAAATTTTTTTTCTCGAACACGAACATTTTCGTTGGACACATTTTCTCATGACCTGATGGCGGTGCCCGGCGAAAGATCCCCGACATATTGTGTCTCAACCACAAACATTTTCGTTGGACAACTTTGCCTTGACCTGATGGCGGTTCCCGACGGCATCCCCGACATACTGTGTCTCAACCACAACATTTTCGTTGGACAATTTTCCCATGAACTGATGGCGGTGCCCGACGCAAAAATCCCCTAACTCAAAAAAGACATCAATAACGCTATGAATGTAAATCCAAAAGTTTTTTTTCCTTCAACTTTCATGGTTTATAAAACTGTATAATTGAACACTAAAGAAACAGGGTTTCCTTCATAATTTTTTTTACTTATTACATTTATTTATAACATTTTAGCGGCGCTTGTTGAGTCTTTATTTCTATGAGCGCATAAACAAATTGTATATCAAATTGAAGAGAATTTTCTGCTCTTTACGCTGATACCAAACGTTGTTGAGCGCGCCACTTGGTTACAGAAATACGAAATGCGAAACTTGCCAAATTTGCGGCACTTCTTGTGCCTTTATTTTTGTGTGCGCATGTATGATCAATATATTGAAATGAAGAACAACGTTCCGTCTTTATTTAGACGTAATATTTATCAAAATCCGCCAAGTGGTATAGAAAATATCGAGTGCCAAAGAAAGGTACATGAAAATCGAACTTCAGATCACATGAAAAGGACCCTTTGTGCGGCGCTTGCTGCATCGTCGTTTGTTTTAGCGCATGTACATTTTATATATCACTTTGTAGACAATTTATTCCTCTTGATAATGATATAAATGGTTTTGAAATGTGTCATTTGTACACGGGGATATGAAGTGCCAAGGTTTCCCTATTTGCGTCACTAACGGAATTGCGAAGTGCGAAAGTTGTTCTTTTTACGGCACTTGTTGAGTCTTTATTTATTTGCGCGCATAATAATTGATATAGGGAATCAAAGACAATTCATTTGTCTTTATAGTGATGTAAAATTCAACAAAATCTTTTTCACGGTGTAAAAGAAATTCATTGTGAAAGAAAGGCACATGAAAATCGCGCTTCAGATCACATGATAAGAGAGTCGGCAAAATTACCTTTTTGTGCGGCGCTTGCTGTATCTTTATGAATTGTTGCGCATGTACACATTTTACATGGAATTAAAGACAATCTTTTTCTCTATCTTGTGATATAAAAAATGTCAAAATATGTTGAGCACATCATGAGAAAATTGGTGTGACAAAACAGTGTAAAACTAAAAATATATAAAAATCACCTTTTTTGCGGCACATGCGGTATCTTTATTTCACGAGGCGCACATATGTTTTTTACATCGAATTAAAGACATTTTTTTTCTCTTTCAAATGATCCCACCTATATTGAAATCCGCCCAAGGGTTCAGAACATAGGGCGTGCGATAGGAAGGCGTGCATAGGGTCAAAATGCACGCGTCTCAGTAAACGATAGCATGCGCGGGTCGGTAAGCTCGTGCGAGAGGGTAGAAAGTGCCCACAGGCTATTAGCACATGCGGCGGGGAGTGGGGGAAAATTGAGTGATTTTAAAGCTTATTATCGGTACGATAAACGTTATCAATCGTTGCATAATTTTCGGAACATGTACGCGCATTATTTAGAACACCAACGAAACAAAATTCGGTAGCTTAGCGACACACGGACGGAAAGTACTAGCGTTAAACTGACACTACTGCCGTGCAACAATTGCCCGTCCTTCGCTACTGTGAACCTCGGCGTTAATGAGCTAGCGTGAGAAAAATAGAGTTTGGATGTCGCATCTCGCCCAGAGGACATGCGGTCAAAGCAAATTTCAACCCGGACAGGCCCGGGACCCGCATCTTAAGGGTTAAGCTTACAGTCACGAAGAAGTGCTTTGTTTCAGTCTATTGAAATGACGCCATAGACATGAGCAGCTATGACGTCACAGTGCAACCAGTTACGAGGGGATATAAAAATGTTTCAGTTATCACAAAGAATGTACTGGTGAATACGGACCAAATGGTCACTGTAGCATAAGTGATCCTTGTCTAGTTCCTGGTCAACAATAGTCTTTTTCACGACAGCCAGTTTTACGTCTGTTGACCAAATAGCACAGTACCCCCTATTGGGGAGAAAATTGAGGTGCGCAGTGTAATTAACTTTTTACATTTGAAGGGCTCTACTGCTAGTCAAATTCATGATGAGATGAATTCTGTTTAATAATGACAGCCCATCCTATGACACTGTTGTGAGATGGAAAAGGAATTTCCAAAAAGGCCACATGTCCTTCGCAGATGAGCCAAGAAGTGGACATCCTCACTTACTGATAATATGGATGTCATCAAGAAGGTTGAGACCCTGGTTCAAGAAGATTGCCGCGTAACTCTACGAATGATAATGCATGAAATGGTCTGAGTTATGGCAATGCATGGAACATAACTCCATAACCAGTTGCATATGTCCAAAGTGTCAGCACGCTGGGTTCCTCGCTTACTGACGTCCATTGCAAAAACAGAATCGATGGGATATGTCACAGCAGACATTGGAGCTTCTGGAACAAGACAAAGAGGATTTCTTCAAACGTCTTGTTATCATGGATGAATGCTGGGTCTATCAATATGGTCCTAAGACAAAAGAGATGAGCAAAGAGTGGAAGCATGCTGCGTCACCACATCCCAAAAAGGCCAAGGTGCAAAAGAACGCAGGAAGGGTCATGATGTCTGTTTTTTTGGGATTGTTGTGGAGTCATCTTGACAGATTATCTAGCTAAGGGTCAGACCATTACTGGAGCTTATTACTGCAACCTGCTGAGCAAGTTACGAGATGCCATTAAATAGAAGCACCGCGGTATGAGCACCAAAGGTGTACGCCTGCTAGCTGACAATTCCCCAGCTCACACTTGTCAAGCAGCTGCTGTTGTGCATGCACGGCGATGTGGCTTTGAAATCTCACTGCATCCCCCCTATTCACCCGATCTTGCACCAAGTGACTTCTTGTTCCCCGTGGTGAAAAATCCACTTCGTGGACGTCGTTTTGAGGACACCAATGACATCATTCGAGAGGTGGAGGCTTCAATTTCCATGAAATCAGGGGTCTTCTATTCAGACGGTCTGCGCAAGGTTCAAAAGTGATGGGAAAAATGTGTATCTCTGGATGGTCACTATGTAGAGAAGTATTAAAAACATGAGAACAAAATAAAGTTTTTACCTTTGATATGTGTCTGTGATAATTGAAACTGTCTTATATCCCCTCGTACGTCACAAGTACGTCTAATAGTATTACTGTAGGGCATCACTGACCTCTTCAAATCAATATAAAACTGTTATATGTAATTATTTTGAATGACGGTTATGAAAAGAAGGAATAACCTTTCAACAAAATTTACATTTAGTTTTTATTTTGAAACTTTTTCACAAATGACCATTTAGCTGTTCTGTGAGGAACTGACTTTTTAATTCATACATGTTTATTAACATTTTTCCAGTAACGTAAATATTTTCACATCGTTTCCAAATTGGCCCTATTTTTTAATTGTCATACATAATCATACTTCCCGATAAATGTAAATGTCACTAAATAATTTTCTCATCAACTCTCTTTTGCCATCAGTAAATATTAATATCTTTTGTTTACCTCTCAACACTCTCCTCGTGTTTGCATCTAGTATAACCTTTCATGTCAAATTACCTTGACCCCTGACCCAGGTCACGCATTGTTTACTTCCGGGTCACAGCTGTCAAACTTTCGCGGGTAAGTTACGCGATAGTGTACATGTCAAACTTAGATCTTCTCTTTATTCATGGTTAGGATTATATCATTGCCTATAAATGAATTGTTATGCTATTTTAGGGCTTTAGTAGTTAAAATAGATTTTATTTAGGTATTTAGGTTAGTTGGGTTACTCAGAAATTTTAGAGGGTTGTTATCGTAGCATTGTAATTCAGGTTCACATAAATAACGTTAGGAAGAAGTAGTATTGTGTTTTTGGCAGATAATTTATTAGCGAACACTCGCGCTCATATTAAAGTTTTACCGGAGTGTTCAGGGTTGTATTTTCACAAAGTTTATGAATGTTGCAGACTGAGTTAAACTCAGGGTGCATTTAATATTGAGATTGTTTCACGTTGAAATATGATAATACAGTAACGTAGCTGTAGCGGTTCAACTTGAAAGTATTTGTTGACATATTACAGGGTAAATTTCTGTGACATTAGAAGTAGTATTTTGTGAGATTGTCTGTTTCTCAGTGGTTCTTTCAGACAGAGTTTTACAGTTTTGAAGTGATAAATAACTGTAGTTCAGTGATGTTATAGTTGTTTGAATATAAAGTTGATCACTGTGAATTCCATTACAGTTGTCAGAGTTGAGACATTTCTAGTATAGATTAATTGAGATATACTGTTGAAGTTTATTTTTATCTATTGTTGATATCTCTTTCATCATAAGTATTGTATAATTACAAATACAAGAATAAACAATTAAGCATTACCTAACGGATTGATCTCAGAAGTTTGTTGATATTAATCTGTGGTCTTGTTGAAGGCATAAGATTCTGTCTATAAAGTATAAGCTCATTATAAAGCATTTAAAGATCATATTTTATAAGTAAACAAAGTTGATCAAGTTATGTAAACCTATGTGGTGTTAAGTCATTACACGTATAGATCTCATATTTCTAATACAAGTGTTGTGTTTATCCAGAGTTTAGACGTTCGATTCTGATACCTATCAGTGTTACAGTTTATTATTTAGTGTTGTTAGAATATTCCATAAGATTCTGTGATAAGCAACAATACAATTATTGTTGCTCTATGATCTCGCGTGAATCTTCATATATACATATTTTTCAGTTGGGTGTCTCATCACCAAATAAAATCGTTATTGAACTTTAAAACCATTTGTTGATTTATCATTTGCCTTGAAGTATTAATTGTTGAGAAGAATTAGCCATCCTGACAAGAGGCTATCATTGCATGGTCGTCACAACTTTTTGGTGTCAGAAGTGGGATGTGACTATTTCTATACACATCCAGTGATTCGATCCCATAAATCTTCTCGGAAATTTATTCAAAATTATTGGCTAAGATTGCAGATTTGCACATATGAGTTTCAAGGCAAATGGTATTAGGTATTCATAGGTATCTAGGGAAACAGGCTTTAATTTAATCTCTTAGCTTAAGGTCACACAAAAAAACAATTCACGGATAAGAATTTAGTTTTCCTAAGTACAGTTTAAGCAAATATTAATTAGTTTAATTAAGTTTTACTGATAGAAATTAATAGTAAGGCTCTGTTGTTCCACTATGGCTTCTGCTGCTGAAATTAAGATCACAACAAGATCAATGTCCCACAGAACAAGCCCAATGCAACCCCAACACAATTCTTGCATCCTTAGTCCTGAGTTAGTGCAGTTTGAAAGTCATCATACAGATACACATAATCAAGTTCCCATCCCAAGTCATAGCATGCACTCATCCCGACACAGCAGCTTGTCCGAGACACACATGCAGCCACCAAGCGTCGCTGTAAATGATCTAGAAGCAATAAAAGACCAGATGCATCATGTCTGTCAAGCAGTTTCAATATTAGGGGGGGCAGTCGAAGATATACACAGGGATATTGTGGAACAAAGGTTCCAAGCTAACCGGAGAAGACTCCGACACACTCATCGTATTGATTCACCACACACAAGTGAATCTGAAGGGGAAAGTGAGGGGAATAATATTTCATTTCATAGCAGACCCGTAAATCGGTCACACAAACACGTTAAACTTCCACCATTTACAGGTAAGGAATCTTGGACCGTGTGGTTCAATAGATTCCAAGAAGTTACTGCACGTCAGGGTTTAAGTCCTGACGAGAAGTTAGACGAGCTGCTGCCAAGACTTCAGGGTCACGCTGGGGAGTTTGTTTCGAACAACTGTCACCCGAGACCAGAAGAAGCTACAAGTCCCTTTGCAGAGAGCTTCACAACCGCTTCAGAGTCATCGAGACTTCAAAGAGCTACAAGACACAGTACAGTCGTCGACAACAAAAGTCAGGGGAATCTCCTGAGGATTTTGCTGCTGAGCTGAAGCGACTTTACGACAAGGCATACCCACGTCGTGATCAAGACACCAGACAGGAAGACCTTCTCCGAAAGTTCTTTGATGGAGCCTATGACAACAAGGCCAGATTCCACGTGGAATACATAAAAGAACCAGCCACAATCGATGACGCAGTGTACGAGAGAGAAGTTTGCCAGAGCAGCTGTCGTAGAGACAAGCTCAGATGATGACAACGAAACCACAATTGCAAGGGCACAGTACCCGAGCAAGAACAGAATAATCAAGAAACCAGCGCAACCCAACGCTGACGTCGACAAGAAGCAAGTAAATGAGGAGTTTGAAGAGATGAAGAAGGAAATCAAGCTGTTACAAGAGGAGTTAAAGAAACATCGAGGCAGCGAGCACCAACCCAACTCAAGTAGCAGATTCCAAGCATCAGCGAAACAGTACATCAGACCGAGAGCATGTTACCATTGCGGTGACCCATCTCACTTCATACGAGAATGTCCGAACCGTGGAGCGACCAATCAGGGCTATGTGCAGCAGGTGAAGCAAGCAACCGCCAACAGTCAGGACAGCGCTTTAAACTTCGAGGGACCAACCCAGCAGGCCTAAAGTTGGTTGACAGTTCACAAGGCCGGGATCAGCAAGACAAAATGTTGGCTGATCAAGCAGAAATAAAGCAGCAGGGAGACGTGGAAACCACAGTAAGAAGGGAAGTATCATCTTCAAAAGATGCAGTAGTTAGGGGGAAAATTTTAGGTGTTAATGTTAATTTTATTATAGATACTGGGGCAGAGAAGACGATCATCTCCAAAGACACAGTCATCGGCCAAGCAGAAGAAATTGCTGACAACGGAATCATCTGCACTATTCTAGACATGGAGAATGAAGAGATGACCGACAACTTGAACCGAGTCCGCCGCATTTCGTTCAATAATCCAACAATAAAGCCAGAACTTAAGGGAAAGACATCAGGAGTCAGCAATGTAGCAGCAAGCTACAGGGTAGAAGATTTGGAAAAGCAACTTCCAAGCCATCTGTTGAAAATGTATGCAGATGCAACTAGCGGCAAGGGGTGGGACATAAAAGAGCGACTAGCGGAGCTACTGATATGTCATGCAGACACCTTCTCAGTGGATGAGAACGACATTGGCAGAACTCACCTTGCCGAGCATGCGATCAGAACGGGCGACACACCACCAATCAAACAGTCATTTAGAAGAACTCCAGCAGCTTTTCAAGACGAGGAGAAGAAAGCAATCGACAAACTCAAAGCACAAGGTGTCATCAGGGAGAGTAACTCCCCATGGAGTTCACCACTGGTCCTCGTCCGAAAGAAGTCGGGAGGCGTGAGAGCAACAGTCGATTTTCGTAGGATAAATCTGGCAAGTTTGGACGACGCCTTCCCCACACCAAAGATTCAGGATTGCCTAGACACTGTAGCAGGTTGCCGGGTGTTTTCAACTCTCGACATGACGTCTGGCTATCACCAGGTTCCCATCAGAGAAGAAGACATCCCAAAGACAGCATTTGTCAGCAAGTACGGCTTATACGAGTTCACCACCATGCCGATGGGTTTGAAGACGGCAGGAGCAACCTTTCAACGTGTCATGGAGCTTGCTCTCAAAGGACTACAGTGGACGAGTTGCATCTTGTACATCGATGATCTGATCATCCCATCTGTGGATCAGCCTCAGAATATTGAGAGATTGAGCAGAGTTCTAGACAGACTGAAGAGTGCCGGGATGAAGTTGCGTCCGGAGAAATGTCAGCTCCTGAAAACTGAAGTCACATTTCTGGGACACAAGGTGTCTGAAGCCGGGGTAAAGCCAGATCGGAACAACATCTCTAAGGTTCTTGGGTGGAAAGAACCGCAGAATGCCAAAGAAGTACGGCAGTTCTTAGGTATGTGTTCGTATTACCGACGTTTTATTAAAGATTTCGCAAAAATTGCAAAACCTTTGTTTGATCTGACTAGGGATGATAGTAAGTTAGAGTGGACTGAGCAGTGTCAGGTGTCATTTAACGCTTTGAAAGGTGCTCTCACCGGCCCAAGCGTCATGGCGTCCCCCATCCACGGCGGCAACTACATCCTCGACACGGACGCATCAGACTTTGCTGTCGGAGCTGTGCTGTCGCAGATTCAAGACGGCCAAAAGAGGGTGATAGCATATGCCAGTCGCACACTTAGCAAATCTGAAAGAAATTATTGTGTAACAGATAAAGAACTATTATCAGTCAGATATTTTGTTGAGTACTTCAGTCATTATCTGTTAGGTAGAAAATTTGTTATCAGATCTGATCATCAGGCGCTGAAGTGGCTGATGAATTTCAAGGAGCCGAAGGGCAGAGTCGCACGTTGGATAGAGATACTGTCAGCGTACAACTACGAAATCCAATTTCGTAAAGGTTCACGTCATGGTAATGCTGACAGCATGTCACCATGTCCGAATCCAGAGGACTGCACGTGCGCTGAAGATGATTTAACAGGGGAGCTGAGATGTGGTCCCTGTAAGAAGTGCAGACGGAGAGCTGACGAGATGCAGAATGAACCACCTGTGACACGAAGACCTTTTGCTGTGAACTTCTCGACAGGATGTGAGTTTCCCTGGGCGAGAGAAGTCATGAAAAGTTTTAGAAGAATGTTTGTCATGGTCATTCTGTTGATCTCGACGTTACTGGGCTTGAGCGAGAGATGCTCATGCGGTACGTCAGCTGTCAAGAGAAAATTAGAAATGAAGCTCAGCTATGCTGTGTGTCAGCTGGACTTGTTGAGCCGAACACTTCGAGAGAAAGGTCGAAGTTATCTGCTGAGTGGAGGGTTGTTAGAGCCGCTTATCAGATGTTTGAAGAAGAACGCTTGGTCACAGCGTATTGGTGACATTTGCAGAAGAGTGTCGATGCGACACGAAGACAGAATCCGGGAAAAATGGTTCCCATGGAGATTCACCGTCACCTTGGATGAGCTTCCTTGTAAGCTGATCTGAAGCCGGTGATCAAGTGGATGGAGCAAGGCAAGCGTCCACCCAGAGAAGAGTCGTGTGTAACGAGTCCTACTACACGACACTACTTGATGTATTGGGACAATCTTGTCCTGCGAGAAGGTCTGCTTTACAGAAAGCATACCTGCAAGCTGAACGAAGAATGTTTGCAGCTTCTTGTGCCGAGGTGCATGAGAAATAAAGTCCTGCATCAGATGCATGACAGCCTTTTGTCCGGTCATTTGGGCCGAAAGAAGACGAAGGGAAAACTCTTGTCAAAATTCTACTGGTTCCGGGCGAGAGAAGACGTGAATAACTGGTTGGCACAATGCAGAGTATGCGGCGCCAACAAGTCTCCTCCCGTGAATCCGAGAGCTCCATTGGGCAGTATGAGAGTGGGTGCTCCCTTGGACCGCCTTGCGACTGATTTTGTTGGTCCATTGCCGAGAACGCCAAGAGGTAACAGGTATATCCTTGTCGTCACAGACAGTTTTTCAAAATGGGTTGAGATATTTGCAGTTCCAGATCAGAGCGCCGAGACCACAGCCCGTACCATACTTAACGAGGTGATCTCCCGGTATGGCTGTCCCCTTGATCTGCATAGCGACCAGGGCAGAAACTACGAAACTTTCGGGAGCTCTGCGAACTGCTGGAAGTGAGGAAAACTTGCACATCTCCATACAACCCTCGGTGTAATGGACAGACAGAGAATTTCAATAAGGTAATGATCAGAATGATCAGGGCCTACTTGAAAGATGAGCAGACTGACTGGGACCTGAATCTTGGTTGCCTCGCAGCAGCATACAGATCCACCCCACAAGAAAGCACAGGCATGACGCCTAACCTCCTAATGCTAGGGCGTGAGGTGCGCATTCCTGCTGAGATTGCTTTTGGTCACAGCACCAATGTTACGGG
Organism: Phorcus lineatus; assembly: GCA_921293015.1. NCBI lineage: Eukaryota > Metazoa > Mollusca > Gastropoda > Trochida > Trochidae > Phorcus > Phorcus lineatus. The sequence continues at coordinate 25,998,681 of OV121096.1, read as the reverse complement.
TGAAAGCGTATCATCATATGGCGAATATGTTGATAAGCTCAAGACGAATATGCAGAAAGCTCATGACATAGGGCGAGAGAACCTCAAATCAGCCGCTAGAAAACAGAAAGATACATATGACGTTAAGCAATCAATCAACACATACAATCCGGGTGATTTAGTTTGGTACCTCAACACAAGTAGGAGGGAAGGGTTATGTGTTAAGCTGCAAATGCCATACGAGGGGCCAGCCATCATCTCTAAGAAGTTAAGTGACCTTGACTATGTCATCCAGGTGAACGGGGCGGGGAAGCAGAGGGTCATCCATCACAATAGGTTAAAGCCATATACTGCGCAGCATAAACCAAAGTGGATATCCAGGGCCCTAAAACATAAAAAAAGTTAGAATCAGAGCAAGTTCACTATTACTGTATTAATCTAACCATGTTGATTTTCTTACAGTTATACAAAATGCAGGCCAAAGCGCTGATCAGAGGGAGAGCTTACAAATGTGGGAGATGTGGAGAGACGGCGGAGAAGTATCGGATCCGTAGCTATTTTTTTAAGAATCACGTTCCTCTTGATGAAGCGCCATATTATTGTACGTTGTGCAATTTTAGAAGTGAAAACAAGGACGAGTTGGAGAGACATGTGTTTGCTTATGCAGAGCATGTGGAAAGAATGAAGAGGCTGGAGGCGGAAGACATGGAGGTCAACCCCCAGGACCATCTCCGAGCGTCGATGCGGCCGTATCGGATCACGGAGACAGATGTGATGAAGCTAACAGCGGAGGAATCGGCAGAGGTCTGGGCCAAGAGACAGAAGAGGAGAGGGAGCACGTCAGCTGAAAGACAATCGACAGCTCCAAGACCCTCAGAGAGCCACGGGGACAGGAGGCTCGTGACAGCTGAACCACCGGCAGCCCCAACAGTTAGCGACGATGTGCTCAGCCTCTTCGACCTGAGCATGTTCGACAACCCAACTCCCATACAGGCAGAAGTTGTCCAAGAATACGCACCGATCAACACGCCGAAACCAGACGAACAGAAGGATCAAGAACCGCCATCTGTGGCCTCAGCATCATCAACCTCCTCATCATCATCGGAGTCATCAGACACCAACAGCGAAATTAAGACCCTGCTCTAGACCCTAAATACCACTCTAGGCACTCTTGTAGCAGGAACAGAAAAGTGGACCACAGCGTTAGTTAACCTCACCCAGGCCATCAAGGACATCCACAGAGCAGGCCGCCACTCACCAGATCGCTACCCTGAGAGACGCCCTTTCCAGGAAAATCGCAGGAAAAGAAGCTTCAAGGACAATCGACGACATTAATTATCTATTTCAGGCTTAGTTATTGCTCATGTATAATCAATGTATAAATTTCAATGTTCTATAAATCTTAGCTCATAATTGTTTAATTTATATATCTATAATTGTGTAGCGAGGACGCAACACGCTTAAGCGGAGGGTATTGTGAGGAACTGACTTTTTAATTCATACATGTTTATTAACATTTTTCCCAGTAGCGTAAATATTTTCACATCGTTTCCAAATTGGCCCTATTTTTTAATTGTCATACATAATCATACTTCCCGATAAATGTAAATGTCACTAAATGTTTTCTCATCAACTCTCTTTTGCCATCAGTAAATATTAATATCTTTTGTTTACCTCTCAACACTCTCCTCGTGTTTGCATCTAGTATAACCTTTCATGTCAAATTACCTTGACCCCTGACCCAGGTCACGCATTGTTTACTTCCGGGTCACAGCTGTCAAACTTTCGCGGGTAAGTTACGCGATAGTGTACATGTCAAACTTAGATCTTCTCTTTATTCATGGTTAGGATTATATCATTGCCTATAAATGAATTGTTATGCTATTTTAGGGCTTTAGTAGTTAAAATAGATTGTATTTAGGTAATTTTGATAGACAGTTTTGAAGTGATAAATAACTGTAGTTCAGTGATATTATAGTTGTTTGAATATAAAGTTGATCACTGTGAATTCTATTACAGTTGTCAGAGTTGAGACATTTCTAGTATAGACTAATTGAGATATACTGTTGAAGTTTATTTTTATCTATTGTTGATATCTCTTTCATCATAAGTATTGTATAATTACAAATACAAGAATAAACAATTAAGCATTACCTAACGGATTGATCTCAGAAGTTTGTTGATATTAATCTGTGGTCTTGTTGAAGGCATAAGATTCTGTCTATAAAGTATAAGCTCATTATAAAGCATTTAAAGATCATATTTTATAAGTAAACAAAGTTGATCAAGTTATGTAAACCTATGTGGTGTTAAGTCATTACACGTATAGATCTCATATTTCTAATACAAGTGTTGTGTTTATCCAGAGTTTAGACGTTCGATTCTGATACCTATCAGTGTTACAGTTTATTATTTAGTGTTGTTAGAATATTCCATAAGATTCTGTGATAAGCAACAATACAATTATTGTTGCTCTATGATCTCGCGTGAATCTTCATATATACATATTTTTCAGTTGGGTGTCTCATCACCAAATAAAATCGTTATTGAACTTTAAAACCATTTGTTGATTTATCATTTGCCTTGAAGTATTAATTGTTGAGAAGAATTAGCCATCCTGACAAGAGGCTATCATTGCATGGTCGTCACAGTTTTAAGTGCATGTCAAGTATAGCCACAACAAAGACGTATGAATTTGGAGCTTCGCCACTCTCATCCTTTATAGAGAAACGTTTATGTATTTTATTTTGAATTTGAGTCATTTAAGAACTTATGGGTAATATAAACAATAACCAACTTGTGATGGGGAATGACAGATTATCTTTCCCCCGATTATATCAATTTCGTAATTCTCTCGCCAAGGCTCGTGTGTTGACTGACATCACATGACGTCACAATTGTTATGCACGACGCCACAATGTTATCCCCCCTTTTCATGCTATTGTTTGGACATAATTTAGCTAGGAATAAATCAAATACTAAACTCAGTCCCTTTTAATTACATTCTTATGAAACTAGTGAATGGTATCAGTATATAACTCGCTTTCCCTCATAAAAAAACACACACTCATTTCATAAAAATGTTATTAAAAGGGGCATCGTTTAGTATTCTCTATATTCAACACAGCTAAGCCAAGGGTTTTGCGAGGAACCAACATTTTTAATACGATTTGTATTCATGTAAACATTTCGCTCATCAACCAAATTCACTTTTGTAGTTTTCTCTTTTCATTCCATAATTTCCACAATCCCACCTTTATGTCACAGGGTTGGAAAAATCAAGCATTGTCCACATGGTGCAAGCTTATTTATATGGTGTTAGTTTGTTTTGATTCAGTCTTGCTCAGATAACCATGTTATAGGTCACATGGGTAAGTGGGTTTGTTGACGGAATTTTAGAGGGTTTTTAATATAGATATTGAAAAAACTCATAGAAAGTAGTGATAGCATGTAATTAATATCGTTTGGGCATCTTGATTAATCAAAAGCACTATCTCATCATAATAAAGTTTAAGATATATTATTTGTACCAATTTACATGATATAAACAGACTGAATGATGCCAGTGTATATCTGTGAATAAGGTTGAGAATATTAATGCAGTAGGAAATTATGGTTTTTGTGGATACTTATCGGACTAGTTTCTGTGATAAATAGTTTAATGATAACAGAGTACTGGTTGTTTCTTCAATATTAAACAAACTCCCATATTACCAATATTTTACTTTTATGATATAATAACCCTTCATCTCATTACGTTAATTCCACTTCTCTTTAAGGCTTTTGATGCCAATTTTGTAGTCTGTAGGCCAGACCCTGAAATAAGGTAGAAGCCAAAGCAAGTCTATAAAAAGACTTTAAAGCTTGATTTCAGGGTCTGCAAAAATCCACAAGCTCACAGCCCATATTCTGGGCTGTGCCTTATCAGTTGTCATCAATACATGATGAGTGGAAGCAAGGAATGGCAGCGGCCTGCCACCTTAACCCCCACTGCATAGTTATACCCCCTTGACCTCGTGGTCCTCAACATGTGGTGTTATATTAAACCTAAACATTTGTGATACATTTTACATTTTATGTGATAGAATTTCAAGTTAATCAGAAAACTCCAATGGACATGATAAATTCTTATTTTTGTCGAAAAGATGTACCCTTTTGTTCACCTACAGGTAGTGGAGAATCATTAACCTTTTAACTATCTCCAATACTTTTTAACGAACATGGTAAAACAAAATGTGTTATTGTAATTGTTGTTTCTCCCTTCTTCACTTACGAAACGCCAAACTGAGAAATGTTTGTCCAACTTAAAGAGCCACTCCGTGATTTTCATAACATATTATTTACCTTTGAGACGAACCTGAATGTCATACATGTGGTGATAAAATCAAAACATCTTAACTTTACATGTCCAAAAGACATTTATATGACAAATACTGGTTTTCCATGAAAATCTAAAAACAGCCTTATAAATGCACAGAGGTGTACATATCACGTCCAATAAACATGGATACTAGTCATATAACCTAACAAACGCTATCAACCCCTAACTACCCTCCTGGCTGTTTTAGAAAGTCTCTAAAATTACGTTTGACCATTTAACGCGCACCACTGCCCTGTTTTCGATCATAATTGCAACCTTCTACTTTCATATTGTCACCGTATAAAAAACAAGCTTTAAAATGTGTCTTTTTGGTCGATACTTTGCGATCAAATGACACTATTGATTAAGTTTGGCATATATATGACTCCAACAACTCACGAAGTGGCCCTTTAAAGCAGTCTACTTGACATTGAGTGTATTAGTATAAAGAAAACCTTGTTGTGTCAAGAGAGTGATACAATGAAATGAAAGTCTTTTTGAAAGCTATAATAAGTCTTTCTATAGAACCATCAAGACTTAATTTATCTCACATGAACATTTCTTACCTACTGTATGTGTCGAGCATTCCCTCAAAAAAGAAAGATGGAGGGTATTTTCTATCAATTGACAAATTTCTGTCATTTGATATTTAAGTAAACAGTTTTAATCTACGGGTGGAATCAACAATACATTCACCACAAATGACACATATTGATCCTTTTGTCTTTGGAGAGACGTTCACTAAATGAGAGTTTTTTAGGCGTTCTCGAAATATTCAACTGTTTGCTATGTGAAAGAATACTAACTGTCCAGCTATCTTCAACCCATGCTGTGGTCCCTGAGACCATCTAAAAATAGATTTTAAGCCTTTTCCCAGTCAACTGATGCCAGATGGAACATTCACTAGCCATGAAGCATAAATATTGTTGACATGTCCACTAAAGTTAATTGGTGATAAGATATTTACAACATGAAGTGAGATGCTTGAAATTCCAAGGACCTGTCCATTTCTTTAGTCTCCTTTTCATTTCATTTATAATAAGTTTTTAAATTTTTCGATTAACTGATGGATTTTTCATTTCACAGTGCAATTGTTAGACTACCAATTTTGTAGAAGTCGATCTTTGGGTTGTCTCTCTGTGGAAGCCTTGACGTGTCGATCATCGTTTCCGTCGTCGTGTCCTTCCTCCTAGTCCTGCTTCATGACTGTGTACATAAAGGAGCCTTTAAAACAGTCTAGTTCCTCATACAGCAAGTCTAGATTGACTGAATACACAGTCATGACAACTTCACTGACCCACTAACAGATATTTCGTGAGTGGGTCACTCAGATGGATATCTTGAATTTGGAATTCACAAGACTGAGTGAATTGTCAGTAGTAGTATATGAGGGGCAGCAGGCCCCTAGGGGTGCTAGAATTGGGAGGGAGGGAAGGGGGAGGGATCTCGGCCAGAGGAGCTCAATGCTAGGTTGGGGATATCTAGCCAGGGGAAGTTGAGATTTATTTCACCTATAGTCACACTTAAAACAGAAAAAACAGATGGATATAGAGGGTTTTAATTGAATTCAGTATATTTGAAAGAGGACGGTGAGGATGGACTACCCAATCGAAAGTATAAGGAGTGTTGAGATTGAAATTATCTTTGCAAGCCTTTAGTAGTTATCGTGAACATGTTTAAGTATTTACAAAGGATAAATGGAGACTTTGAAATTCAAGCGATATGCTCCCTTCTGTTTTAACTTAACAAGGTCATGTGATCGGTTTACATAACCATTAAAGGCAGTTTATAAATGTATTTATGCCATAATTTGGGAGTTATACAAAATGTTGCCTTTTGATTGGACAAACCAAGGTCATATGGCCATTACTTTTTCAGTGTATCATTGCACATTAAGAAGTTCTTAAGGGTAAAAGCCTTTAACCAAAGCTAATTACTCTTGTATAATGTAACACACCCTGGTCAGACCTGGTCCATATAAAAAGTACTGAAAGTCAGTGATGCCCTCAGTAGGAACTTAGGAAGGATACAGAAACATGACACTTTTAAGCACCCCCCTATACTACTAGTTCAACCTGCTGTCTCTGAGCTGGCCATGGGTGTGGGAGCTATCATTGCTTCCAATGTTGACAGATTTACTGATAGTGGAGGCTTCAACAATTTAGTGGTAAAGAAAAGAGACAGAAACATGTGTCCACTTATCCAATTAAGATTGTCTTGATAAAAGGCCAATGAAGTTGTTTAGTCTATGAAATAAGGAGCCCAAAAAACAAATTATCGATGAAGGAACATTTAATTTTTAAAATTTTTCATAGACTAAATTTTAGTATGAAATAAGGAGCCCAAAAAAATAAATTATCGATGAAGGAACATTTAATTATTAAAATTTTTCATGGACTAAATTTTAGTCTACCTTCCTCCAAGAAGTGCCTTCCACATTTCTGTACAGGAAGTAATGGCTGGGGGCTAGTGAACTGGGGTGAACTGGAGCATTGTCATGCAAAAGCAGACTACCACATGACAGCATTCCACTGCTTTTCTGTCAAAATTATTTTTTCACAATTTTTGCATAAGGTTTGCATAATATTGACCATTCATTGTGTTATGAGTGTGTGATTGTTTATAAGTTTTACATTGTATAACATTGTTGTATTGTTTAGTGGGTCACACTTACACTTGTTTTGATAGTCTTAGCTGGCAGTGTCTAGAATCATCTATTCTAGAATGTTCTATCTATTTCTTGATTGCTTGAGTTGGACACTTCTGATTGGAGTTTGCCGTGGAACTTTAAAGAACATTCTGGAAGGTATCTAACCTATATATATAGGCTTGCATTAGAACTCTTACTCATCTTGCTTCTTACAATCAACTCTCCAATCATCTGCCGTGCCACTGTTTTTGGATACCTTTACAAGCCAGATTCATCTATCTCCTATCAAGACCCACTGACTGTTTTTCTACACTCATCAACTGTGTGATTCACAAGGACTGGTGAATATATTTATTTAGCTAATTAATGTGACTCATTTGATATTGTATTATAGCTTGTAATAGCTTGATATTGTAACCTTAAAAACTTTGTTTATTATTTGATTGATTAAATTGTAATTAATATACAATTGTCTTGTTATATTTTGCTGGTTTGACTGGGGACATTTTCCTATTCCAAATTCATTCGTAACAATTGTGATGTTTGGTGGCATGTAATCAATGAATAATAAGCCTTTTGCTACCAAAAGACCGTCGCCATAACCTTGCCAGCTGATGGTTGAGTGAGAAACTTCAATAGGGGCGGAGAACTTGGGTGCTTCCATTGTTTTGATTCCAGTTTAGTGTCAGGGTCCCAGTGGTAGAGAGACAAGAGAGAAACCAAGTTTCATCAGCACTATAAAGATCCAGGAGCTTCACACAACTTTCAGTTCTTTTATGGCCATCTTGTGCTCAGAGGTTTCTGGGTACCCATCATGCAAATACTTTGGACTTACCTTCAACATTCTCTTCAGGTTGGTAACTAAGTTGATCACCGTGAATTGCATGTTCTCAGGTAGTAAGATTAATGAATGCAGGTGTTCAACTAACTTTCTCACCTGTAACCAAGTTCAATTCATAATTATTAGTTTCTCATAGTGAAGATGAGTCTTGAAATAACTTTTTTTCTAGAAAAGGAGAATTTTCAAATGGTTTTGTTGAAACCGGGGATCGAACCCGTAAAATTCTGATATTTGTCTAGAAAGCTAACCTATAGACCAGCAAATCCAGCTGACCTATAAAGAAGACATTTTAATGACCAAATGATTCAGACCTTTTAAGTGATAGGATTTGGTTGAACATGGTTAATTTTGTAAATCTAAGGTAGTCAACATCTCCTAATTTACATTTTGAGATTTAGTTTTTAGCTCATCAGGTCTGAAAGACCCGATGGGCTTATGGCATGGCATGGCGTCCGGCGTCCATCCATCCGTCCTTCCATCCGTCCGTCCATCCTTCCATCCGTAAACTTTTCACTTTTTCGACTTCTTCTCCAGAACCAATGACTCTAGAGAGCTGAAATTTTATGTGCATACTCCTTGGCAAATGGGGATTCTAAATTGTAGATTTCGTGACCCCATGACCCCAAATGAGGTCAGAGGGGTCAAAACATGAAAAACCTATTTTCATCTTCTTCTCCAGTTCCAAAAGGTCCAGAGAGCTGAATAGTTGTGTGTAGACTCCTTGGGCACTGGAGATTCTAAATTGTAGGTTTGGTGACCCCATGACCCCAAATGACAAGGGTCAAAACCTTAAAAATCTATTTTAATCTTCTTCTCCAGTTCCAAAAGGTCCAGAGAGCTGAAAAGTTGTGTGTAGACTTCTTGGCCAATGGGGATTCTAAATTGTAGATTTTGTGACCCCATAGTCCCCAAATGAGGTCAGAGGGGTCAAAACATGAAAAACCTATTTTCATCTTCTTCTCCAGTTCCAAAAGGTCCAGAGAGCTGAATAGTTATGTGTAGACTCCTTGGGCACTGGAGATTCTAAATTGTAGGTTTGGTGACCCCATGACCCCAAATGGGGTCACAGGGGTCAAAACCTGAAAAACCTATTTTCATCTTCTTCTCCAGTTCCAAAAGGTCTAGAGAGCTGAAAAGGTGTGTGTAGACTCCTTGGCCAACGGGGATTCTAAATTGTAGGTTTGGTGACCCCATGACCCCAAATGGGTTCACAGGGGTGAAAACCTAAAAAAACCTAATTTCATCTTTTTCCCTAGTTCCATAAGGTCTAGAGAGCTGAAAAGCTGTGTGTAGACTCCTTGGCCAACGGGGATTCTAAATTGTAGGTTTGGTGACCCCATGACCCCAAATGGGGTCACAGGGGTCAAAACCTAAAAAACCTAATTTAATCTTTTTCCCTAGTTCCAAAAGGTCTAGAGAGCTGAAAAGGTGTGTGTAGACTCCTTGGCCAACGGGGATTCTAAATTGTAGGTTTGGTGACCCCATGACCCCAAATGGGGTCACAGGGGTCAAAACCTAAAAAACCTAATTTCATCTTTTTCCCTAGTTCCAAAAGGTCTAGAGAGCTGAAACATTGTGTGAAGACTCCTTGGACACTGGGGATTCTAAATTGTAGGTTTGGTGACCCCATGACCCCAAATGGGGTCACAGGGGTCAAAACCTATAAAACCTAATTTCATCTTTTTCCCTAGTTCCAAAAGGTCTAGAGAGCTGAAAAGGTGTGTGTAGACTCCTTGGCCAACGGGGATTCTAAATTGTAGGTTTGGTGACCCCATGACCCCAAATGGGGTCACAGGGGTCAAAACCTATAAAACCTAATTTCATCTTTTTCCCTAGTTCCAAAAGGTCTAGAGAGCTGAAACATTGTGTGAAGACTCCTTGGACACTGTGGATTCTAAATTGTAAGTTTGGTGACCACTTGACCCCCAAATGGGGTCACAGGGGTCAAAACCTTAAAATCCTACTTTCATCTTCTTCTCCAGTTCCAAAAGGTCTTGATGGCTTACTAGTTGTGTGTAGACTCCTTGGACAATGGGGATTCTGAATTGTAGGTTCGGTGACCCCTTGACCCCAAATGGGCAATGGGCCTTTTTTATTTGATTGTGAATAACTCGGACGTTGGGACAGGCTATCTTTCCTACACTGCCCATGACCCCATGGTCTAAAGCCAAACACCTATTTCTATCAAAAGTCTGATGAGCTACAGAGCCCATGGCTCTATTTTTGTGGTTACTCTTGTGATGCTTTCACTTGTTATACTTTCTGTTAAGTTGCAGGTTTATTTCAGCCTGCTGCACCTGCTGCGGAATTTCCTCAGGCTTTTGTCACCTATTCAGGCACGGTTTTGTTATCTGGAAGTGCCATTTAAATTGTACCAATGATATCAACATGATTATATTCTAACATGTGCTTTATATATTTTTTTTTAATGTTTTTATCGCTGTTTGAAATTGATTTTAATGGTTGAATGGCAAGTCAGTTACCAACAGATTCTGAGGTGTGCATGAATTGAAACCCCTTGGGTTTGTGTCTCAGGATGACAATTCGCACGTGCCCAGGTGTTCCAATTTATGCACACCTCCAACTCTGTTGGTAACTGACTGCATGCCCCTTCCACACTGAAGAGACCAGGAACCAACTGTTGAATAGTTTGGAGCATCCTTACCAATAACATTTCACATGTGATTGTGTCTTTCTGTAGCTTTGCATCCCTCCTTGTTAAGGAAACTTGATCACAGCGCGTTTGAAAGAATCCATGATTTATTGGAAACCCCTAGGTCAGAGCAGCTATTATATCTAAATAACTGTTGTGTCTGGAAATTGTTTTGACATGTTTCAATATTTTATTTTGACTTAAGTATCACATGCTATAAGCTTACACTGTTTATATAAATGCCCAGATTGCAAAACTTATTGATCACCAATTGATTAGATTTAATATTGATCAATATATATTTTTAATGAAGATTTTGCACTTCAGTTTATTGTTCCTTGTTACTGAATAAACTTTATTGATATTACATCCTTTGTTGGTCATTTTTGCCATTGAAAGAATTTGTTTGCGGAAGAATATTAGCCATCCTGAGAAGAGGGTATTGAACATGGTTGTTAGATCATTCAATGATACCCTGAGTAAATATTATTTACACTCATTGCAGCGGTCTAATATGAACCTGACATGGAATATTAAGACAAATATAGATGTAAATCGGATTATTACCCCTAGGTTAATCATAAGTGGTGACATATTTTCAACATGAGCACATGTGCACATATGAGTTTTGCCTAGCAACGATTGTTTCAAGCGTAAAAAAAACATTGCTTGTGACGTGCATAGTCACAATGGTGTTGCAGGCTTTCTCCATGCAATAATACTAGCAGCCGCGATATAAGTGAAATAATCTTGAGAGCGGCGTTAAACAACAACTCACCTCACCTCACCTATGTGATGTTAATTATGTGCAAACAAATGGACTTGTAAAATTTGGATATTTTAACAAGTTAAAAGTATAAGATGGAGAAAGACCATAGGTGGGATTCGATCCAGGAACCTCCGTGTTGACAATTTATGCCTCTACCTATTGATCTAATGACGATCCATGACAGATGAGTAACATTTTGTTGTTTCTTGTCCACACTAATTTCCCCCTGTATATATTTATAGGTAACAGGTTTTTTATATTTCTGATGTAAAAGATCCTTTTTTATGTTTTAAAATCTCAAGCAGGCATGATTGTGAATTTTCTATTGAAGTTGTTAGGTCAGGCATTAACCAGCAAATTGTAAAAGTATTATGTTTATAAATTCATTGTATATAAATCATTTAGTTAAAGATAAGTTTAGGAATGTTCCTCGGGAGTGTAAACCTAATAATGACCTGACTGCCTCATTTATGGCGATAAACTCTATGCCCTCACAAGTTTATATGCCATAACCCCTCAGCACCGGGTCAGTAATTCATACTTATTATACCTCTATTTAATTTGTAAGAATATCATTGGTCAGTTGACATCACTTGATTGAAAAATATATCCGTAGACTGACCCCGGCTATCAGCGAGGTGGTCAATTTTGTGTCAGAAATTTGTGACACTGACCTGAGACAAGTGATTTGTCACATGATTGCATCTGTCACGTGACGATTTGTTTTGACGTCAGAGATCCTTGTTTTCTTTTTCAAGTTTGTGTTAGTAAATGAGATATTTTGTTCAACTATTAATCTATTAATATAAAACACATGCATAACAAATCTAAGGAAAAAAGAATTTCGGTATAATAAAACACTAAATTACTCATGGTGAGGTCATTATGTGAAATACAAGGACTCGAGAACCTGACTCCCTTGGTGGTTTGACCTGTCCAAGGCCGCATCTCGAGTCCTTATATTTCACATAATGACCTCACCATGAGTAATTAAGTGTATATTATCCTCTGCAACAACAAAGTTAAATTGGTATTAATATGGGCACCGTCCGTACATTACAAATTGTCTCCAGCTAATAATTTTGTAACGATTCTTCCATTTAAATTCAAATTTGTCCTTGAAATTTAGAAATATGTCATGATGTTTCTTTTATAACTGTTTTGCAAATATGTTTATAAGAACACAAAAGGAATGCAAATCAAGATGATATAGGAATCATGATATATTTTGTTAAATCAAAAGTTTTTCTGCCTTTTATTCTTGTTAGGCTCATTCTGAAACAAAGCCATTTACAATTGAAAAATATAAACAATCATCTTATATAGATTTTAAGGGTTGGAGACTTTTCTTTCTTTTTGAGTTCAGTTTTTCAATGTTAACAATTTTGAAAATATTTTTTTGAAATTTTAGATTTTGGGAAAAAGAGTGATTTAGTTTGTAGAAAATTTTAGAGAAAAGTAAAAGACTTGTCTGGATCAAAAGTTGTTCTCTTTTGTTTGGTTCATTAAAGGTCAAATTCATCACAGAGATATTGATATACATGAAAATAATATTTAAAAGAAATTATTTAAGATATTAAATTGATGAAATATTTTATACCTAAAGACAATTTGCCATTTGCGGGGGATATAGCTCGACCATGTCAGCTGCATGTTAAATTTCGGTTAGGTGTGCTTTCCATATTTTACATGAAAAATATGAGCATGGCTCACATACCCGCGCAGCACGTCTGGTTTCTTCCCCCTCTAGTCTGAATTAATGTGATTCTGGATAACCTGATTTACTAAAAGTTACTGTAATAGTTTGAGAGTAAATATGTCCCAATTGGAGCAACAGATCTGTTAATCGTTACACGTCCAATTGCGCAATCAAGGGCCATAACTTTGTGAAAAATAATATTTTGGAAATGGCTTTCAAACTTGATTAAGAGCATCAACAGGTGTATCCAAAACCAAAATTTCATTCACCTGAGAAAACATTGAAGCATCACACCTGTCAATTGCTCCAAGTCCAATTTCAGAAGAAAGGGTAGTAAGTCTGTCCAAATTTATTTTTGGAAATTGCCTTCAAACTCGATCAAGACTATCATCAGGTGCATCCATAGCCAAAATTTCACTCCTCCAGGTGTAATAGTTTGAGAAAATCTGTCCTCCAAGGAGGAACAGGTTTGTTAATTGCTCCAAGTACAATTGGGCAATCAAGGGCCATAATTCTTTAAAAAATAAAATATCGGTAATGGCTTTCGAACTTGATCAAGAATTTCATCAGGTGTAACCATAAGCAAAATTTCACTCCTCTAGGAGTAATAGTTTCTGAGAAAATCTGTCCCCCTTTTACCATATAAATAAGTCCAAAAAATGTTTCCATGGAAACAAAAAACAATGAATGACTGAAAAATTCAAAAGTGGTTCAAACTGTAGACAAGGTTATGGTTAAGAAGTGTGCAAAGTTTGGTTGATCTAGACCTAACAGTTTTTTAGTAAATTGACCGGACGGAGGGACAGAAAGAATGACCGCTATATACCCCCACAGCGGGGGTATAATAAGTGTTATACTGATCAATTGTTACATGAATGTGAAACAGGTTGAGTTTGTGTACAATAGTTGTCGATGATAAAGGTAATGTTTATTTCCATGGGTATTCATTTTGATCAAAAACTGGTTACAATAGATTTTGTGTAATCCATATCCTCTCAACTTTTGTAATCACCAAAAGTATCATGGTTGGGAGAAGCAGCCTATAGAAAATACATTGTTGTAGCTACAGAACTTGAAACCTAGACTTATATAAACACAGTGGCAGATCCAGGAATTATAAAAAAGGGGGCGAGGGTCACCCATTTAGTAGAAAATACCCGCCACTGTAAGATGTTGAGCTTGAGGCACGGTTTAATCAACAGCAGGTAAAGGGTTCTCTTCTGAGGTGAAAAGTTTGTCCAAAAATGCGGGTGAATGGACATTGAAGTCTTTTCTGAGGCAGTCATGCTATAAACCAAACACAGCATCAAATGATGTCTGATATCTGTGACAATTAACAATGAATACATTTTATTTAAATTTTTTATCAATCTTTTTATTTTTTGAACAAACATGTATGTTTATATAAAATTATGATGCATCTCAAAAAAGTAAATATAAGACATATCGATGAAAATTATATAATATAATATGTTTAGGCTATTAAAACATAAACATTACAATGATTATAAGTTCATAATATCAAGAAGAAATAATATAAATCAGGTACAAATATTGCCATAGGGATATACCAATGCTTTATAAAATATTAATAAAGTTAGTAAATATAGATACATAAACACTAAGGGCTGTTAGACAAGTGTATCTGTTGCCAATGCAAATATAGATACAAAAAAATTATTGCATTCTTGTAATGCTGATAAAGACAGCATCAATGAAAGTACATATAGAAAACCAGAAATATTGGTTACTTATGAAAATACATAAGTAGATAAAGAATACAAAAACATTGAGGCATTTGACTTTTGGCCACTATAGATACAGATGCGGATTCTTTACAGCAAATATGGATTACTCATGTACATAAAAATGCGGATGCTATTTCATGTAAATAAAGAATGCACAAAAAATAAGACACTTTCTCATATTGAGACAAGTAAATAATACCAGGAAAATGGATTACTCATACATGTACATAAAGATGCCATTCAAATAAATAATGCTCAAATAACAGACATTTGTCTTTGGCTATTATCTAATACAGATGCCGATTTGGTACCAGAAATAGGGATTACTCACGTACTTAAAGATCCAAGTGCTATACAAGTAGATAAAGAATACATAAATATTGAAACATCATTTTTTTTGGTTATTTCCAGAGATACAGATGCAGATTCTATTCCTGAAAAATGGAGTCATTATGTACATATATATGCCGATGCTATACGAGTAGATAAACAATACATAAATATAAAAAAATATACCATTTCCAGAAACGAATGCCGATTCTATACCAGAAATATGGATTGCTCATGTACATAAAGATGCCAATGCTATACAAATAAATAAAAATACATAGATATTAAGACATTTGTTTTTGGCCATTTTTAGATACAGATGCCGATTCCTTTAACCAGAAATATGGATTACCCATTTACATAAAGATGCCAATGCTATACAAATAAATAAAAATACATAGATATTGAGACATTTGTTTTTGGCAATTTTCAGATACAGATGCCGATTCTATACCAGAAATATGGAGGATTATTCATGTACATAAAGATGCCAATGCTATACAAGTAAATAAAAATACATAGATATTGAGACATTTGTTTTTGGCCATTTTCAGATACAGATGCCGATTCTATACCAGAAATATGGAGGATTATTCATGTACATAAAGATGCCAATGCTATACAAGTAAATAAAAATACATAGATATTAAGACATTTGTTTTTGGCCATTGTCAGATACAGATGCTGATTCTATACCAGAAATATGGATTACTCATATACATAAAGATGCCAATGCAATACAAGTAAATAAAGAATATATTAATATTGTTACATTATTTTTTTGGCCATTTCCAATATATACTTGCCGATTCCATACCAAAAAAGTGAATTACTCATATACATAAGGATGCCGACGCCATTCAAGTAAAATTACACAAATAATAGACATTTGTTTTGGGTCATTTTCAGATACAGATGCCGATTTGATACCAGAAATATGGAGTTCTCATGTACATAAAGATGCCGATGCTATACAAATAAATAAAGAATACACAAATATTGAGACATATTTTTGTTGTTGGTGATTTCCACTTACAAATGCTGATTCTATACCAGAAAAATGGATTACTTACATGTACATAAAGATGCCAATGTTATACAAGTAATTAAAGAATACATAGATATTGAGACATTTGTTTTTGGTTATTTTCAGATACAAATGCAGATTCTATACCAGAAATATGGATTACTCATGTACATAAAGATGCCAATGCTATACAAGTAAATAAAAATACATAGATATTGAGACATTTGTTTTTGGCTATTTTCAGATACAGATGCCGATTCTATACCAGAAATATGGAGGATTATTCATGTACATAAAGATGCCAATGCTATACAAGTAAATAAAGAATACATTAATATTGACACATTATTTTTTTGGCAATTTCCACATACAGATGCCTATTCTATACAAGAAAAATGGATTCCTTATGTACATAAAAATGCAGATGCTATACAAGTAAATAAATACACAAAAAATCAGACACATGGCTTAAGTCTTTCAAATACAAATGCCGATTCTATACCAGAAATATGAATTACTCATATGATGCAGACGCCATTCAAGTAAAAAATACACAAACAATAGACATTTGTTTTTGGTCATTTTCAGATACAGATGCCGATTCGATACCAGAAATATGGAGTTCTCATGTACATAAAGATGCCGATGCTATACAAATAAATAAAGAATACACAAATATTGAGACATATTTTTTTTGGTGATTTCCACTTACAAATGCTGATTCTATACCAGAAAAATGGATTACTTATGTACATAAAGATGCCAATGCTATGCAAGTAAATAAAAATACATATATATTGAGACATTTGTTTTTGGTCATTTTCAGATACAAATGCCGATTCTATACCAGAAATATGGATTATTCATGTACATAAAGATGCCAATGCTATACAAGTAAATAAAAATACATAGATATTGAGACATTTGTTTTTGGCCATTTTCAGATACAGATGCCGATTCTATACCAGAAATATGGATTACTCATGTACATAAAGATGCCAATGCTATACAAGTAAATAAAAATACATAGATATTGACACATTTGTTTTTGGCCATTTTCAGATACAGATGCCGATTCTATACCAGAAATATGGATTACTCATGTACATAAAGATGCCAATGCAATACAAATAAATAAAAATACATAGATATTGAGACATTTGTTTTTGGCTATTTTCAGATACAGATGCCGATTCTATACCAGAAATATGGAGGATTATTCATGTACATAAAGATGCCAATGCTATACAAGTAAATAAAAATACATAGATATTGAGACATTTGTTTTTGGTTATTTTCAGATACAAATGCCGATTCTATACCAGAAATATGGATTACTCATGTACATAAAGATGCCAATGCTATACAAGTAAATAAAAATACATAGATATTGAGACATTTGTTTTTGGCCATTTTCAGATACAGGTGCCGATTCTATACCAGAAATATGGATTACTCATATACATAAAGATGCAGACGCCATTCAAGTAAAAAATACACAAATAATAGACATTTGTTTTTGGTCATTTTCAGATACAGATGCCGATTCGATACCAGAAATATGGAGTTCTCATGTACATAAAGATGCCGATGCTATACAAATAAATAAAGAATACACAAATATTGAGACATATTTTTTTTGGTGATTTCCACTTACAAATGCTGATTCTATACCAGAAATATGGATTACTTATGTACATAAAGATGCCAATGCTATACAAGTAATTAAAGAATACATAGATATTGAGACATTTGTTTTTGGTTATTTTCAGATACAGATGCCGATTCTATACCAGAAATATGGATTATTCATGTACATAAAGATGCCAATGCTATACAAGTAAATAAAAATACATAGATATTGAGACATTTGTTTTTGGCTATTTTCAGATACACATGCCGATTCTATACCAGAAATATGGATTACTCATGTACATAAAGATGCCAATGCTATACAAGTAAATAAAAATACATAGATATTGAGACATTTGTTTTTGGCTATTTTCAGATACAGATGCTGATTCTATACCAGAAATATGGATTACTCATGTACATAAAGATGCCAATGCTATACAAGTAAATAAAGAATACATTAATATTGACACATTATTTTTTTGGCAATTTCCACATACAGATGCCTATTCTATACAAGAAAAATGGATTCCTTATGTACATAAAAATTCAGATGCTATACAAGTAAATAAATACACAAAAAATCAGACACATGGCTTAAATTTTTCAAATACAAATGCCGATTCTATACCAGAAATATGGATTACTCATATACATAAAGATGCAGACGCCATTCAAGTAAAAAATACACAAATAATAGACATTTGTTTTTGGTCATTTTCAGATACAGATGCCGATTCGATACCAGAAATATGGAGTTCTCATCTACATAAAGATGCTATACAAATAAACAAAGAATACACAAATATTGAGACATATTTTTTTTGGTGATTTCCACTTACAAATGCTGATTCTACACCAGAAAAATGGATTACTTATGTACATCAAAATGCAGATGCTATACAAGTAAATGAATTAATTCACAAAAAATGAGACGGTTGCCTTTAATCTTTCAGATACAAATGCTGATTCTATACCAGAAAAATGGATTACTCATGTACATTATAAATGCCAATGCTATACAAGTAGATAAAGAATACATAAATATTGAAACATTATCCTTTTGGCCATTTTCAGATACAGATGCTGATTCTATACCAGAAAAAAGGATTACTCAGGTACATAAAGATGCTGATGCCATTCAAGTAATAATACACAAATAATAGACATTTGTTTTTGGCCATTTCCAGATACAGATGCCGATTCTATACCAGACATATGTATATAAAATGCCGATACTATACATGTAAATAAAGAATACTAAAAAAGTATTTAGGTCACCTTCAGATACTTGCTATACAAGTAAATAAATATTACACAAATATTTAGATATTGACTAATATTGGCGCATTTGTGTTTCTCTTCTGCATCCATCTGTTTTACCTTTCAAACCTCAGTGTGCGCATGACAAAATGGAAGCCATTTGAGATTCTTTGGAAACGGAATCTGTCCCTGATTCTCTGTCGCAGAGATTTTCTTCCTCTCTCCTTGGAAGTGTCTGCAGCGAAAAGAGAAAAATGATGTCCAAAAATTCACATGTCAAGAACTTACTATATATCTATCACTTAATTAGGATATCATTTTAACAGAATGTTCAGTTAATGTTTTCAACAAAAATATACTTTATATAGTGTAACAATTAAGCAATATTGTCCATACTTTATCATGTTGAACAACAATTGTGATCTTTTTGAGAAAAGATAAATGATTAGCTAAATGAATATTCTCATTGTTAATTTCAACATTATTGAATGCAGTCTGGTTTCATCAGTTAAGAAAATATCAGATTAGATGGTAAGCAAAAATAATGCCCCTATGACACTTTCACGAAATGCACACATGCTTTAGTAGGCCAACTTAAGTATCTTCACAGAAACTGTGAGTACCATATGGTGGGATATAAGCATAATCAATTCATAACATATATGACACTTGTTGACATTGCTGATTCAGAACCTTGGACAGGTCCAAACTCTTATTACAAACACTTTTTCTATTTGTATGTGGAGCTTAAACACACTAGTGCACACCAATATTTCGTAAACACAATGAATGCACAGATACTGCATATCTCTTGATATTACTCACCACCCTCATTTAAGTAATCTACCTCGTAAGTTATTTAACAAATATTTACGTATTCACGCAGTAAAGTTGATTTTTTTCTAGGCCGGAAGTATTTAATGCAACGTAACTTTAAATCCGCATGAACTATGATATCGGAAATACTAAAATTTTGCTTATAAACAGAAAAGCGGAAACGGCAGCCGCTTTGGTCAATCTAATAACAATGCTAATGCAGTGTGATTAAATTGGTTTATTAACAACATTGTTTTCAAAAAACATATTTCATACTTTGTTCTCAGTTCACAGTTTAGTTAAATTCAATAGCTGCACATAATACTAGTTCAGCGGCTTTCAACTGTCCGTAATTTATCCATTTTGTGCAAAGCCAATCATAGATTTTTTTTATATATCCAAGTCGACAGCGGCTGTCTAAACTTTTTCATTGTTGATTGCAGGTCAACTGTAAATAATTTTAAGTATTTCTTTGCATCGGTAGAAAGCTTAAGTGAATGTATAAGTCCTCTTAAACATTAAAATAGCCAATTTAAACCGTAAAAGCGTGCACTAGTGCCTTTGAGTTAATATCCTCACCCTTACAATAAGAATATTTGTATGTTTATCATAAATTTTAAAATTTGTTATATGCATGGTAGTATTATGATGTAGTGTATTTTGCTGAAAAATATCCATGTTGCTTAATTTCTTGTGGGAAGTATAAAATTTCTATGCAATTGACTGTAACCTGTCTCATTCTTTTCTTCTTTGTCCCTGTTTTGTTGCCTGATCTTTGTCTCTAGATATCTCTTTACAGTACATCAAACTGACTTGCGGCCAATTAAAAGATGCATCCACATAACAACTTTTATACTGGGTTTAAAGTGTGACCATGCTAACTGACTGTTCCTCATGACAATTAACGTTTAAGTGCACAAGAGTCGTATTGCACAGGCTGCACTTCAACAGTGTGTCTTTGAACAACTTAACCACCCTCTCTACAGCCCAGATATTTTTTATCAGTTTCCCAATAAAAAATCACACTAGCTTAGTACAAGATTTGGCGATGATGATGATGAACTCCAGGCAGCTTCTTGGATGTGGCTGAGCAGTCTCAAGGGCTCAATATCACACCCATTGGCTTATGTTTTATATCCAGTTCTATGAACTTATTGACTTCCCCTCGTATGCTATACATCCTGAAGTGGTATGCAATAATGTGTACTGGGGCGGAGCCGATAAAGTGTAAATGGGGCAAGTTTTTTGCAATTGCTCTTTCACAAATCCTAAGGTGATCGTAAGTAACTATAACCTTAGTGCATTATTGAATGGGAGTTAGTGTTAGGGAAAGGAGACACTGGAAATGGAAACCACAAGAACGTTTGCTCATCTTGAAGAAGTGTCCATGTTTCAGTACAGACTCATAAAGTAGAACTAAACAGTGGAAGCAAAGAACCAACCTTTCACATTCGAATCTCCACTTGGTCCATTCAGTTGGAGGATAATGTCTTCATCTGCACCTGTATAAGATAGTTATATAAAAAATGAGAAATTCTTAGATTAAATTTTTTTAAGAGTAATTCTACAAGTTGGTAATTTAGACGAGGGAAGAATTTTATTGAAGCTACCCCTTTTTATTCTCATAATGATAGTTTATAGATTTCTTCACTGCTCAAGGGAGACGATTGGTACTTCAGATTAAAAGAGACCTCTGTGATTATAGTATTCCAAAAACAACAAAGATGAAATATAGATGACATCTGAGAATATTACAGGCAATATTGATTAATACATATAATATCGCCATGTGATTGTCATGAAAATCTGTCAGTTTAGCCCTAAGGCTCAAAAGTAATGAGAAAAATTTTAAACGCAGAGATGTGCAGCACGGTGTGGGAGGGTAGTAAAGACCAAAAGCAAGAGTAGGTTGGTAATTATTTTGGCATGATCCAAGTTGATAAAGTTTTTTAGGTTCATGATACACAAATGAATTTGACAATGTACAAAACAAATGATGTGTAAGAAATCTCAACATTTGTGAAGTTAGATCCAGTTGTTCCATGTACATTACCAAGGTTTATCCCTCCTGGATCCCTCGAGCTGGAGTCTGTGGAGTTCTCATTGGTCTCTCTTTCCCCTGGAGAAAGGTCAACTGCATTTTAATTTGTTTGTCACCAGTTGTTTAAAGGATCAGAGAAAAGGTGATTGGGGTCAAATATGTCAAAATTCATAAATGGTGTCATTTGATCGAGAAGTGGAATTTTAATGCTTATGAGTTCATTAAAGTGTAAAAGAAAACAGGACTAGCAATTGTCTCAAACAAAGTTTCGGAAAGACATAAAGTCATAACGAACACATGAAACATACTCTGTGTCATCTTAACTCTGTCAGCCAAGACTAAAACACAAGATGCCTGGCAATTAAGTCAGAAAGTCATAAAGTACCTTAGCTCTTACCTAAGCCATTACAAATTTTATGAAAGAATACTCTGTGTCATTTTAAATCTGTCAGCACAATAATATAGATAAATATGATATAAAATCTAATAAACAAAGTACCTGGAAACAAAATTATGCAGTATATCTATAGACGCAGAAAAGCAAGTTTGATGATTGTATGAGAAAATACTTGGTCAGATGAATTAATTGAAAAGATATAAAATGCAGCTGAATAACGTGAACATAGAAAGCATGAAAATTGAAGTGGGAAGTGTTAGTGAGCAGAATCCAAAACACAAGTTCATATAATGTCTCACCGCAACTTTTTAAAAATATTTTATTTACCTGTAGTAAGGCTGGGTCCGACTGTGTTGCCTGTATAATTGATAAATATAATACGATGTATAATCCGATGTATTTGACAATTCTCTCAAAGTGTCTGAAAATTACATTGAAATGAATGAGAAATATATTCCAACAATTATCAACTTCTTTATTGAAGAGGGGGTGGGATAGCGCAGTGGTTAGCGCGTTTGGCTTCGGATCGAGAGGTCCGTGGTTCGAATCCCGCCAGGGGCTCGGCAACCTTGTCTGCAGTAGAGAACTGTTCTACACGCAGTCAGGTTTGGGTGCAATGCTATATTGAATTTCAGCGCAGTACCACCCATGGTTCGCTAGTTCCAGCCGATGCTCACAGGTTTCACCGCAATACATAGCCACGATGGTGTTGCGGGCTTTCTTCCTGCCATAATACTAGCAGCCGCGATATAAGTGAAATAATCTTGAAAGCGGCGTTAAACCCCATCTCACCTCACCTCTTTATTGAAGAAGAATCACAACAAAAAAAGTTATGATGCAAATGAGACGAAAACCCAAACCTACCACTCTTACAATGTAAGGAAGACGCTTAATAAGAAATCGTTCATTACTGTTTTCTAAAAGCTTTTCATATCTGAAAATTACAGTTGTAACATGATGACGATGAAGTATATAGTTTATTTCTCTTTCATTCATGCAAACCTTACAAATTGTTCTCCATCATATCCTTCCTTTCTCTTAGTTCTGAACCTAGTTCAGACATTTCAAATGTATCATCATCATTGAAAGTGTCTTTTTCCACTCCAAATAACTTATATGATGAATCATTATGAACTTACAAAATTCTTTCCCAAGGATAACACATGTAAAGCGAAAAACAGTGAGAATGTGAATACAAGAAAGTATTTTCCTAAAACAATACCTGATTGATCCTGTATATTCCTCATTGAAAGTGAAACAACAGCCCCAGTCTTAGTAGTTCGTTGTTTCCTTTTCCGTTTTCTTCTCCGCCGAGTGAAGATTCGAGCTGCTGTTGGAGAAATAAAATTGTTTGAAGCGCTCGTAAAATGTTAGCATGTTAAAATGTTGACTTTGATTTTTATTGTTTGGACTTTTTATGAGCCTTTATCAACATTAACAACCAAAAAAACTATACCAAAAATGCAGAGTATTACCAATATTCCTTGCTCGGTTAGTTAGCCGCCTCCAGCGAGAAGCTGCTTTCATGCCACCATCTTTAAGATATTTTGATTCTGGTCCTGTGGATAACATTAACATAAATAATGATATTGTGAAACCATGTACAAAGTGAAGTCCTTATTATACCCATGCTACAAAGTAGTTGTGGTGTAGTGGTCAGCGTGTCCATCCTTATTTGCATGAAGATAGTTTTCTGTCATATTTTTTTTTTCTCAAAAAATTATTGTTAGAATGAAAGGAAACATGACACTTTTAATTACTATGATACACATAGGTGCCTTTGTATTCTTCTATTAATCTTTCCCTGATTTGAATCATATATGGTATTTTAATTATGTGAGACTGTTAGCCAATACATATCCCTGGACCCATAAACTATACATGCTAGCTTCACCATACGTGATACACAAGCCAAACCCATGATCCCTGGAGGGGTCTGTACTTGGGTAAATCTCTATTTCTATGTGGTTTTTAAGGAAACATAACTAAAACCATGACAATAAGGAAGTCATTTATCTCCCCAAAATAGATTGATGATAGCTTTATAAAACGTGAAGGTTAAACTTTGATCTGAATTATAATAATTTCATTTATAAAAATTTTTGATTCAATACAAAATCTTTATCAGAAGCTTCTGCTCATTAATGTTTTTGTTCTTTCTTAGTCCAGTATATATAACTCCAGCTGCAGGTTGCGGAATTATAAAAATCAATAAAGCAATTCAAATTTCTCAAAATCTTAACATTATGTATGCATTTTCAGGGACTTTTTAACAATTTTAAAAACTTCCTACCAACAATATCAAATATCAATGAAGCTTTGTTTTAGTAGCAAGAAATAAACAATCAAAGTTGGTGTCTATTTTTTTCATAAGGAAGGGGAAGAGGGGAATTATTCCATAACATATAACATCTATGTTGTTTCCTTAATGGTAAAAAATAAGCAATGCAAAAATAAAATTTATTTTAGATTTCTCTCACCTTTCCCAAGTTTGCCTTCTTCATAAGCCGATGTTCTTCTGCCAGCTTCCACACATCTCACATATCCTGGAGGTAGGCTTTCTTCTTCCGGTATATACCTTTTGTCTTCTTCATAAGCCGGTGGTCTACTGCCAGCCTCCACACATCTCACATATCCTGGAGGTAGGCTTTCTCCTTCCTGTATACTCCTTTTGGGTGCATCTTTAGCTTCAGGATCTGATGGTCCAAGTTGTGGATCTGCTCCACTAGCCAAGCACCTATCTGTTGCTGAGTCTTCTGGTTTCAGCTTATCCATGCTGTTGCTAACATCTCTTGTTTCAGATGGACTAAGTTGCAGATTCAGCTTATCTACTGTGTCGCTAACATATTCTGTTTCAGATGGTCCAGGTTGTGGATCTGGTTTGCTAGCCAGGGACCTATCTGTTGCTGAATCTTCTGGCTTCAGCTTATCTGCTGTGTCACTAACATCCCCTGTTTCACATGGACCAATTTGCAGATTTTGTTCACTAGCCAGGCACCTATCTATTGCTGAATCTTCTAGCTTCAGCTTATCTACTGCTTTACTAACATCCCCTGTTTCAGATGGAGCAAGGTGCAGATCTGGTTCACAAGCTAGGCAACTATCTGTTTCTGAATCTTCCAGCTTCAGCTTATCTACTTTGTTGCTTACATCTCCTGTTTCAGATGGTCCAGGTTGCGGATCTACTTCACTAGACAGGCACCTATCTGTTGCTGAATCTCCTAGCTTCAGCTTATCTACTGCGTCACTAACATCCCCTGTTTCTGATGGAGCAAGGTGCAGATCTGGTTCACAAGATAGGCAGCTATCTGTTTCTGAATCTTCCAGCTTCAGCTTATCTACTTTGTTGCTTACATCTCCTGTTTTAGATGGTCCAGGTTGTGGATCTGCTTCACTAGACAGGCACCTATCTGTTTCTGAGTCTTCTGGCTTCAGATTATCCTCTGTGTTGCTTACATCTCCTGTTTCAGATGGTCCAGGTTGTGGATCTGCTTCAATAGCCAGGCACCTATCTGTTTTGGAGTCTTCTGGCTTCAGTTTATCTACTTTGTCGCTTACATCTCCAGTTTCAGATGGACCAAGTTGTGGATCTGATTCGCCAGCCAGGCACCTATCTGTTTCTGAGTCCTTTGGCTTCTGATTATCCTCTGTGTTGCTTACATCTCCTGTTTCAGATGGTCCAGGTTGTGGATCTGCTTCAATAGCCAGGCACCTATCTGTTGTTGAGTCTTCTGGCTTCAGTTTATCTACTTTGTTGCTAACACCTCCTGTTTCAGATGGACTAAGTTGCAGTTCTGGTTCATTGGCTGTATCATCTTCCTTCTCTATTGAGCTAAATGTAACTGTATCATCCCTATCGTTGGAGACCTGCTGAGATGAATCTTCCTGCTTTGAGCCTGCTTCACTAAGAATAGAATTATCTGTGTGCAAGATCTTGTCTCCTTCACAAGCTAATGACATATCCTCAGGTGTGTACTGGTGTATGAGTTCATCACTTACAACTACTAATCCTCCACAGAGTTGTGGAGTTGCCTCATCTTCTGTATCTGGTTCACCTCCCACATTATTATCTGTCTCCAATTCCTGGTGCTTAAGTTCACCTAGTTCATCTCTAACTCCATCAGGGTCAACACAGAGTTGTGGAGTTGCCTCATCTTCTGTGTCTGGTTCACCTCCTACATTATTATCTGTCTCCAATTCCTGGTGCTTAAGTTCACCTAGTTCATCTCTAACTCCATCAGGGTCAACACAGAGTTGTGGAGTTGCCTCATCTTCTGTATCTGGTTCACCTCCTACATTATTATCTGTCTCCAATTCCTGGTGCTTAAGTTCACCTAGTTCATCTCTAACTCCATCAGGGTCAACACAGAGTTGTGGAGTTGCCTCATCTTCTGTATCTGGTTCACCTCCTACATTATTATCTGTCTCCAATTCCTGGTGCTTAAGTTCACCTAGTTCATCTCTAACTCCATCAGGGTCAACACAGAGTTGTGGAGTTGCCTCATCTTCTGTATCTGGTTCACCTCCCACATTATTATCTGTCTCCAATTCCTGGTGCTTAAGTTCACCTAGTTCCTCTCTAACTCCATCAGGGTCAACACAGAGTTGTGGAGTTGCCTCATCTTCTGTATCTGGTTCACCTCCTACATTATTATCTGTCTCCAATTCCTGGTGCTTAAGTTCACCTAGTTCATCTCTAACTCCATCAGGGTCAACACAGAGTTGTGGAGTTGCCTCATCTTCTGTATCTGATTCACCTCCCACATTATTATCTGTCTCCAATTCCTGGTGCTTAAGTTCACCTAGTTCATCTCTAACTCCATCAGGGTCAACACAGAGTTGTGGAGTTGCCTCATCTTCTGTATCTGATTCACCTCCCACATTATTATCTGTCTCCAATTCCTGGTGCTTAAGTTCACCTAGTTCATCTCTAACTCCATCAGGGTCAACACAGAGTTGTGGAGTTGCCTCATTGTCTGTATCTGTTTCCTGGTTTTGAAGTTCATCTGGTGAGTCTCCAACTTTCCTGAGATCAGGCACACTGAATTTAATGTTTGATTCACAAGCCATTGACATAACTATTGACGAGTCACAGCGCCTCAGTTCATTTGCAGGGATGCTTGTAGACGTGTCCAGAAGACATGTGTCTGAATAATATCCAGTTGGTGAAATCTCATTCATTGATGATTCAGACCACATCTTTTGTTTTGATATTTTGTTTTTCAAAATGCCACGAGGCTTTGGTTGAAACCCTCTATTTAATTCAATGTTTATCTTTTGCTTCTGTAGAGAAATAAGTAGTGAGTTTGACCAACGCTTTGTTCGAGCTCCGTTAGTCAGAAGTGGATTTTGCCAAACGCTGGGCCTGGCTTCCCCTGGCAAAAATCTGTTTTGACAATTTATTGGTGATGACAATGCCTTAGGTATGGATTTGTTAGCTCCACAATTTGGCGATGCTTTCATCAAGGGGGAATCTGACTGCTGCAAAGAGAGACAATCTTTAAGCAAAGATGTCTTTTTTTCTTGGAATGCTGGAGATTCATCTGAAACACATTTGACTATGGCTGTGCTTTCTTCACCTGATAGGTAATTCATATCCTTGTCTTCATTTTGAGTCCAAAATGTCTTAGTACAAGGCTCTTCCCAGGTTTCATCTGGGGTATCGTCATCAGAACTTGAAAGTTCCTCATCAGTGGGAGGGTACTCGTCATTAGACTGTTGTATATATTCCTCAATAGATTGAACAAAGTCCTCCTTGCATGGTGATCTATCTTCATCCAATAATTCAATAATATCACTGATAGACTGAACATTTTCTGTTAGTCCAATGATGTCCTTTTCAACAGTTCCAATTGGGGATATTTTATCATATTTGACGAAAATATCATCAAGACAAATTGTCGCCTTAGGAGAGTGATGTTTGTTAGTTTCATAACCATCTTTAGGCTCCACTGTTCCTTCCTTTGAGCTTTCTTCAACTGTACCCTCGTTAAGATAATCTTCTGCTAAAGTCTTGAAAGCTAAGACTTGCTCAGATGAATTTTGCTTCTTAGAGTAAAAGGAAGTTGTACCCTCAATTGAGCTTACTTCATCTGCATCATCTTCCTTCTCGACACAGACTTGCTCAGATATATCTTCCTCTTTGGAACATGAGTAAGCAGAATCATCCTCAATCACCTTTGAGCTTACTTCAATTGTATCATCATCCTTCTCGAAGGACTTTTGCTCAGGCGATTCTTCTTCCTTAGAATATGTGTAAGGGTCATCATCTTCCATCTCCATTGAGCTTATTTCAGCTGTATCAACTTCCTTCTCGACAGTGACTTTATGGGATGAATCTTCCTCCATTGAGCTTATTTCAACTGTATCATCTTCCTTCTCCATTGTGTTTTGCTCAGATGAATCTTCCCCCTTGGCGCATGTAACAGCTGTATCATCTTCCTTGTCCGAAGAGGTTACTTTAGCTGTATCATCCCCTTTGTCCATTAACCTTTCTTCAGCTGTATCATCTTCCTTGTCTATTGAGCATAATTCAGCTGTATCATCTTCCTTGTCCATTGCATTTACTTCAACTGTATGATCTTTCTTCCCGACAGAATTTTGCTCACATGAATGTTCCTTCTTGCAAAGGGTGTCAGGGTTATCATCTTCCTTCTCAATTGAGCTTGATTCATGAGTATCATCTTTCTTATCCATTGAGCTTACTTCAGCTGTGTTTTCTTCCTTGTCCATTGAACTTACTTCAGCCATATTATCTTCCTTGTCCATTGAGCATAATTCAGCAGTATCATCTTCCTTGTCCCTTGAGCTTACTACAGCTGTATCATCTTCCTTGTCAATAGAGCTTACTTCAGCTGTATAATCTTCCTTGTCCATTGAGCTCACTTCCAGCATATCGTGTTCCTTTTCGGCGGAGTTTTTTTCAGATGTATCTACCTCACTGCAGTATGGGTCAAGATTATCATCTACCTTGTCCTTCAAGATAACTTCCACCGTTACATCTTCCTTCTTGGCAAAGATTTGCTCAAATGAATCTTCCTCCTTACAGCATGTGTCAGGATTATCATCCTCCTTCTCTTGTGAGCTTACAGCAGCTATATCATCTTCATTCTCAGAAGATTTTTTCTCAGATGATCCCTCCTCCTTGGTGCATGTTACAGCTGTATCATCTTCCTTGTCCATTGAGGTTACTTCAGATGTATCATCTTCCTTGTCCACTGAGCTTTTTTCCACTGTATCATCTTCCTTCTCGGGGGAGTTTTGCACAGATGAAACTTCCTCCTTAGCACATGTGCCACGATTATCATCTTCCTTGTCCGTTGAACCTACTTCTGCTGTATCATCTTTCTTGTCTATTGAGCTTACTGTAGCAAGTGACATATATGTGTCCAATGCCTGGCGAATAAGTTCACCTGTTTCACCTCTATCTCCATCTGTGTCAGAAACTCGAAATTGTTGTAAAGTTGCTTTATCGTCTTCATCTGATTCACCACTTACAATATTATTGATCTTCATTTCTTGGTTTTGAAGTTCATCTGATTGGTTTCTAACTTCCCTGAGATTAGGCACACTGAATGTTGTGTTTGATTCACAAGCCATTGAAGTATCTGTGGATGATTCACAGTGCCTCAGTTCGTCTGCAGTGACAATCGTAGGGCTCAGAAGACATGTGTCTGAATGATATTCAAAAGGCGAAATCTCATTCATTGATGGATCAGACCGCATCTGTAGATTTGATATTCTATTTTTCAAATTGCCACGAGGTTTAGTTTGAAATGCTCTTTTCCATACCATGATTTGCTTTTGTTGAGAAGCCTCATTCCCGAGTGGGTTTGGCCAAAACTTACGTGATGGTGCCTCTTGGAAAAGTAATTTTGACCAATACTTTGGTCGAGATCCTTCAGTCGGAAATGGATTTTGCCAAACGTTGTTGTTGGCTTCCCCTTGCAAAGATTTGTTGGGACAATTTGTTGATGATGCTTCATTTTTAGATTCATTTTGGCATAGCGTTGATGACATTGTCTCAGGTATGGATTTGTTTGGTTGACACTTGCTTAGTGATGCATCATCCTTCATGACAGAGTTTTGCTCAGATAAATCTTTCCCCTTAGAGCAAGTGTCAGGATAATCATCCTCCATCTCCATTGAGCTTGCTTCAGCTGTAATATCAATCTCCTCCTTGGAGCATGTGTCAGGATTATCATCTACCATCTCGATTGAACTTGCTTCAGCTGTATTATATTCATTGTCCATTGAGCTTACTTCAGCTGCATCATTTTCCTGCTCAACTGAGTTTTCCTCCAACGTATCTTTCTCCTTAGAGCAGTTGTCAGGATCATCATCTTCTTTGTCCACTGACCTTACTTCAGCTGTATCATCTTCCTTGTCCATTGAGCATACTTCAACAGTATCATCTTCCCTGTCCATTAGGCTTGCTTCAACAGTATCATTTCCCTTGTCCATTGAGCTTACTTCAGCTGTATCATCTCCCTTGTCCATTGAGCTCTCTTCAGCTGTATCATCTTCCTTATCCATTGAGCTTACTTCAGCTGTATCATCTCCCTTGTCCATTGAGCTTACTTCAGCTGTATCATCTCCCTTGTCCATTGAGCTCTCTTCAGCTGTATCATCTTCCTTATCCATTGAGCTTACTTCAGCTGTATCATCTTCCTTGTCCATTGAGCATACTTCAACAGTATCATCTTCCCTGTCCATTAGGCTTGCTTCAACAGTATCATTTCCCTTGTCCATTGAGCTTACTTCAGCTGCATCATCTTCCTTGTCCATTGAGCTTACTTCAGCTGCATCATCTTCCTTGTCCATTGTGCTTACTTCAGCTGCATCATCTTCCTGCTCAACTGAATTTTCCTCCGATGTATTGTTCTCCTTATAGCAGTTGTCAGGATCATCCTCTTTCTTGTCTAGTTTTGATATTCTATTTTTCAAATTGCCACGAGGCTTAGTTTGAAACGATCTTTTCCATACCATGATTTTCTTTTCCTTTTGTAGAGAACCCTCACACCCAAGTGGTTTAGACCAAAACTGAGGTGATGGTGCCGTTAGGAAGGGTAATTTTAATTTTGGTTGAGATCCTTCAATCAGAAATGAATTGTGCCAATCCTTGTTGCTGGCTTCCGCATGCAAAGATTTGTTTTGACAATTTTTTGGTGATGGTGCTTCTTTAGTTGACTCATTTTGGCATAGCGTTGTTGACAATGCCTCAGGTATGGATTTGTTTGGTTGACACTTGCTTAGTGATGCATCATCCTTCATGACAGAGTTTTGCTCAGATAAATCTTTCCCCTTAGAGCAAGTGTAAGGATAATCATCCTCTATCTCCATTGAGCTTGCTTCAGCTGTAATATCAATCTCGTCAGAGATTTGCTCGGATGAATCATCCTCCGTTGAGCTCATTTCAGTTGTATCATCTTCCTTGTCCATTGAGCATACTTCAGCATTATCATCTTTCTTCTCCATTGAGCTCAATTCTGCTTTATCATCTTCCTTGTCTACTAAGCTTCCCACAGCTGTATCATCTTCCTTGTCCATTGAGCTAACCTCAGCTGAATCATCTTCCTTGTCGATTGAGCTTACTTCAGCTGTATCATCTTCTTTCTCCGAGGAGTTTTGATCAGAAGATCCTTCCTCCTTGGGGAATGTTACAGCTGTACCATTTTCCTGTCCAATTGAGCCTACTTCAGCTGTGTCATTCTTATCGTCGAAGACTTCTGGAGATGAATCTTCCTCCATTGAGCGTGCTTCAGCTGTATCTTCTACCTTGTCAATTGAGCTTACTTCCAATGTATCATCATCCTTCTGAAGGGAGTTTTGCTCAGAAGATTTTTCCTCCTTAAAGCATGTGCCAGGAATATCATCAGCCTCCTTTATTGAAATCAATTTAGCTATATCATCCTTCCTGTTGATGACTTTCGGAGATGAATCTTCCTCCATTGTGCTTACTCCAGCTGTATCATCTTGTTTATTCAATGAGCTTACTGTCACTATATCATCATCCTTCTCAGGGGACCATGTGCCAAAATCATCTTTCTTAATTGAGCTTACTTCAGCTGTATCATCTTCCTTCTCAATTGAGCTTAATTCAGATATATCATCTCTCTTCGGAGACTTGTTAAGATGAATCTTCCCCAATCGATTTCGCTTCAGCTGTATCATCCTCGTTTTCAATAGAGTATACTTCCACTTTATCATGTTCAATCTCAACAGAACTTTGCTCAGATGAATCCTCTTCATTAGAGCATATGCTCGGTTTATCATATTCATTGAGCATACTTTAGCTGTATCATCTTCCTTCTTGGAGGAGTTTTGCTCACATGATTCATCCTCCTTGTTGCATGTAACAACTGTATCATCTTCCTTCTCCAATGAGTTTAATACAGCTGCATTATCCTTCTTGTCAGTGACTTGAGGAGATGAATCTTCTTCCATTGAGCTTGCTTCAGCTATATCTTCTTCCTCTTTTATAGAGCATTCTTCAGCTGTATCATCTTCCTTATCCATTGAGCATACTTCAGCTGTATCATCTTCTTCATCTATTGAGCTAACTTCAGCTGTATCATCTTCCTTCTCAATTGAATTAAATTGAGCTGAATCATCCTTTTCGTAAGTGACTTGCGGAGATGAATCTTCTTCCATTGAGCTTACTTCAGCTATATCATCTTCCTCTTCTATAGAGCTCACGTCAGCTGTATCTATTTTCTTGTCCAAAGAGATTACTTCAGCTGTATCATCTTCCTCATCCATTGAGCATACTTCAGCTGTATCATCTTCCTTCTCAATTGAGCTTAATTTAGCTGTTTCATCCTTTTCGTAGGAGAGTTGTGGAGATGAATCTTCCTCCTTTGAGCTTGCTTCAACTGTATCTTTGTTCTTGTCCAAAGAGATTACTTCAGCTGTATCATCTCCCTTGTCCATTGGGCATGCTACGGCTATATCATCTTCCTTATCCATTGAGCATACTTCAGCTGTATCACCTTCCTCATCTATTGAGCTTACTTCAGCCGTATCATCTTCCTTCTCAATTGAGCTTAATTCAGCTTCCTCTGTTGAGCTCACTTCAGCTGTAGCTCTTTTCTTGTCCAAAGAGATTACTTCAGCTGTATCATCTTCCTTATCCATTGAGCATACTTCAGCTGTATCATCTTCCTTCTCAATTAAGCTTAATTTAGCTGTATCATCCTTTACATCGGAGACTTGTGAAGTTGAAACTTCCTCAGTTGAGCTTGCTCCAGCTGTATCTGATTTCTTGTTCAAAGAGATTACTTCAGCTGTATCATCTCCCTTGTCCATTGGGCATGCTACGGCTATATCATCTTCCTTATCCATTGAGCATACTTCAGCTGTATCACCTTCCTCATCTATTGAGCTTACTTCATCCGTATCATCTTCCTTCTCAATTGAGCTTAATTCAGCTTCCTCTGTTGAGCTCACTTCAGCTGTAGCTCTTTTCTTGTCCAAAGAGATTACTTCAGCTGTATCATCTTCCTTATCCATTGAGCATACTTCAGCTGTATCATCTTCCTTCTCAATTAAGCTTAATTTAGCTGTATCATCCTTTACATCGGAGACTTGTGAAGTTGAAACTTCCTCAGTTGAGCTTGCTCCAGCTGTATCTGATTTCTTGTTCAAAGAGATTACTTCAGCTGTATCATTTTCCTTGTCCATTGAGCTTTCATCAGCTGTATCATCTTCTCTGTCCATTGAGCTTACTTCCATTTGGCCATCTTCCAATTCGATGTAAATTTGCTCGGATGAATCTTTTTCCTTTGCACATGTGTCAGGATTATCATCTTCCTTGTCTTTTAAGCTCACTTCAGCTGTATCATCTTCCTCCTTGACAGAGTTTTGCTCATATGATCCTATCTCCTGGGTGCTGGATAAAAACGTATCATCTTCCTTCCCAATTGAGCTTACTTCAGCTGTATCATCTTCCTTTTCGGACGAGGTTTGCTCAGATGATACTTCCTCCTGGGCGCTTGTAACAGCTGTATCATCTTCCTTCTCGATTGAACTTAACTCAGCTGTTTCATCCTTCTCATCAGACTTTTGCCCAGTGGAATCTTGGTCTTTGGAGCATTGGTCGGCATCATTTTCTTCCTGTTTCTGCGAACATGCTTCAGTTGCATCGTCTTCCTTTTCGACAGAGACTTGCAGAGATGAATCTCCCTCCTTCGTGCATGTGTCATCAGCCACCCGTTGCTTCTCCTTTGAATGTACTACAGCTGAAATCTTTACTGCATCTTCTTTTGATTCATTCTTTACTTTATCCTCCTTGGATTTAGCCCCGACTGTATTCTCCTTGGATTTAGTCTTTACTTTATCCTCCTTGGACTTTACTCCGACTTTATTCTCCTTGGATCTTGCCTCTGCTTTTTGCTGTCTCCTCTTTCTCCTCTGACGTCGGGAAAACACCCGGATAGCTGTAAAAGAATTATTGATTCAGACAACACTGAAAATTTTTTTTATCAGAACACTAATCAATTGATAAGGTATATAGACTGAGTTTCCCTAAGTTCTCTCTATAGCATAGCACTTGCTGAAAAATAAGTAAAATGTTTTTTTGCAAAGATTTTGAACTTTGAAAATTAAATACTAACTCATCATTTTCCCGATTGGATAATATTTTTTTGGATAAGTCAAAATGTCACTAATGCAAACTCTGGTATCTAAATATGGTCTGATGTAAAAATTGTAAAATATCAATTAATCTTGTCACTACATCACTAGATTATTTATGTTACATTAGAAATATTCGAATACAGATTGTCACAAATAAGAGCATGTTTCCCGATGCAATCAAGAAAAGAGCTATTTAAATGGTGGATACATAGAGTGAGCTTTTCATGTTTTATTCAATTGATATTATGAGATGGCCAACAGCATAAACTCAGATTCTGGGCTTTGCAAACATTACAATACCTTAAGTTCCATTTTGTGACTGAAAACCTTTAAAATGTTTTGACATGTTTTTGAACTATGTCGCAAATAATATTTGTAGTAAACAAAAATAAATAGTTCATCAATGTTACCTTAAAACATTATTAAATTACAAATTTTGCAAACCCTTTGATTATCTTTATGTTTCTAATAAAAACTCATAAGAGAACAACCATTTTATTCTTTTTTGTTTTATGTATGGTCTAAAAGCTCAACTTCGTTTGTGTCGTTAGTTTGTGACGTCAGTTTAGCATGTACAATTTCGTACACCATTTACATCACACGTGATTATACAAAGGCAAGTAATCAAAAGATCATCAGACACAGTAACTGTAGCAGAAATGAGGTTCTTACAGGTGAGACTCACTTGTAGATACACTAGTTGATGATAGAAATGTGTGAAAAAGTTAAGTTAAGAATAGATCAAACTTTATTGATACACAAAAATGTTCAAATTTAAAATTTAAAATAACCACTGACCAGCATTACGCAGAGTTAGGGCGTCCACAACAAAGCAACATACTACTAGTACTAGTAATATACAGCCACTTACAGATGTCTATTGGCTTAAAGAAAATGTATAAATTTGATCTCAATAGGCAAACTATATATATATATATATTTATTCACAAGTACTTTCGACCATAAGGTCTCATCAGGTGAATGACGTTGAGTCGGTTATTTACTTGTGAATAAATCATCTTGGTTAAAAGATTTATACGCTTTACTTTTGACTAAAAGGACACCTTTTTAGCCCATATTTAAGCTAACCGCCTAATCAAACTGGCAAAATCTTTGACAAAATCATCGAAGCATGACACAAAGAGAAGCCCAGTATGTGATGTGCAGCTCTATGATTTTCTCTGTAATTCTAAGCTAATTCAACAGCCAAATAAGGTCAAGAGCATGACCTAAAGAGTTCATAAATATGATTTATTACTGCTTCACGATATCAAATTTCTTTGTCAGTCGCCATATCCACTTTGATTTGAGGGTGACAATCCCTGGACGCCATTTCTTTGGTTTAGAAATTGGTTGGTGAGAGATCCATACATATTGAAAACATGAATTGTTATCTTGTGCATTTATCGATATTAAGTATTAAATTGTCTTGAATTTTTTTTTATTTATGAATAGGAGACAATGCATAATATATGTTAACTGTGGTGACATTTGTATCATATTTCGCAAAAAGAATTCTTTTCTTTCACTAAACTTTCATGATAACTTAGTAATTAAATGATTCGCTTGCAGTTATCTAACATATATTGTTATCTATTATAACATCTCACATTTTGCGGCACTGTCTATCTTAGAAATTATCAACCAATGATATAACAACATACCTGGCGCCAGTGTTAAAATCATCCTATATATAATCCTTAAGAATTTTGGTAAAAATTACAAAAGATCTACTTTTTCAAATGATTGTCATCATCAGTAGAAATACATTAGACAATTCTTCTTTTAAGTTGGGAATATATATGCTACAAGTTCATTGGTTCTTAATGATTGGACTTCGTGTCAATAAACTAAGTAGCAGTCGAATGCCAAGAGTTGTACCATTATGACAGGACGTTTGACATATGCCACTAGTTAATAACAGGTACAAAGCTTGAAAATTCAATAAGTGAAATTAGAGACCATTAAATTAAGAATTGAATGTGATGGTATGATATGATGGACACGGTTACTCGTCACAAAAGTGAGAGTTCTTAACCAAGTCTGACTGTTGTGATGTCTGATGTACACATGCTATGGTATAGTGCATCGTATTAAAGCATTGTCTTTCGCTTAGAACAATACAAATAACTAAAGATATATTAAATATCAATTAGAAAAAAGGTTCTTCGTATGACTTTTAAAATGTTTAAACAGTTGTTAAAACAGCAAGATTTGCAATTCTTTTCTTTTCAACAAGGTTTTAAGGACGTCTCAGGACTCACATTTAGGGCCACTTGCCCTTTCAGCTCTGTTCACTGGTGCTAATAAGCTAAGTTTCGTAAAAGCTGTATTTAAGTTGTATTATTGATATTATTGATTATTTAAGCTGTATTATTGATGGATTTAAATAATGTTATTTAAGCCACTGTCAAATTCAAATACATTTAAATGAATCATGAAAGTTGCCATTGGGCATTTCAGTCTTAATTTAAGAAAAAAATTACTTTCTAAATTAAAAAATGCAATTTTGAAAGCAGTGTTTTTTCCTTTATTTCATTGTTATATTAATGAAGCACACACAAACACATAAATGTGAGTTTTGGATATCTTATATAGATAACTTTCAATGGAAAAATCATTTTCACTAACTACATAAGGAGAGGGTCGCATGTTATTGTTTTTGTGTAAGTTGTCTGAGGGAAAGCATAACGTTTGTGACGTCACGAACTTACAGCACAACGTTCTGAATTTCGACAATAAAGTTTCAAGAGGTTTATTATACAATACTAATGATGAGACAAACTCGAAACCTTACATTTAAAGAGAAAAATAGGTGTTTTTATGCAAGTGATCATTATTAGATGATGTGTCAAATGATCATTCGAGCTTTTCAATTTTGTTCGCTTAGCACCACAAGCTACAGATAATCGAGGGTACAACCATCTAATTGGGTTATCATGAATGCCTGTAAAAAAAAATTCTGTGATACAATTTAAGCTTAAAGCAGAAGCATTAAAGGGATAATAGATCCACCAAAAGTACATTTGATATCATGATATCATATAAATATAATTTTTACAGAGTAACCACAATAAATTCTGTCCATTCCGAACATTTTTTCAGCTTTCTTACCAATACTTCTGGTCCAGTCGGTCAGCCTCGTCCAGCTTCGCTTGACCTTCAAGGTGACCTCTTCCTTGGGACCCTCCTCCGAATCTGCCATTTCCTGTTGAAGGGTGATGTCATATTATTTCATTTGGACAAATCTTATGATGCAGATTTTCATTTGAGGGTTAGTTGTTTTTTATTTAGATATTTCACACTTGTTTTAGGACTAATCTACTATGAATAAGAAAACCTAGACTTGTTTTAAGCTGTCTGCTAAAATCTGTCGTTATGTCGTTATTATGAATTTTATCTTTATATTTTACCACATTATGTAATAAAGTGTACTGAAATAATATATTTTTTGACTGAGCACATGAATTAGTTGAAATATATAATATAACTCATAGAACTCTCTTATTCATGCTTTCCTAAGTTAACTTGGGAGAATGAGAGTACATGAGGTATAATCATTGTTTTACAATTTTGGAGTAGACTTATGGACTCTCCTCTTTTACACAATTAACTACCACAGTAGCTTGACTCTCTGTTTTAGTGCCAAAAACTACTTTAAGTCCATTTAAATTTTTTTTAAATTTAAGTTTTTTAACCTGCCCAGTTGTCATTTGATTGGGAGTTTTTGTATTCATTTACTCTTTAAAATGTAGAGCTTTGCCAGATTTATGTATTGAAAAAAACACAAATCCTAGGTTTTTTTTTCCTTAACACATAATTTCTTCTATTCTTGGGGGCGGAATAGCGCAGTGGTTAGCAAGTTCGACTTTGGATCAAGAGGTCCATGCATGGTTCAAATCCTGCCAGGGGCTCAGCAACCTTGTCTGCAGTAAAATCGTTCTACACGCTGTCAGGTTTGGGTGCAATGCTAAACTGAATTTCAGTGCAGTAACACCCTTGGTTCGCTAGTTCCATCCAAGCTCGCAGGTTTCACTGCGATGCATAGCCACAATGGTGTTGCGGGCTTTCTCCCTGCAATGATACTAGCAACCGTGGTATAAGTTAAATACTCTTGAAATATCACCTCACCTCAACTCTTCTATTCTCAGAGGTAGTGTGTCATTATTAGTCCTATGAATATGTGAAGGAGCTTTCTCTGTTGGATGAGAATCCATTTCATCATTGGGAAAGTACATGAACCACAAATCATTTGCGCTTTCTTTGTCCATATTTACTAAGATATTAGTCTGAGGATCAAGTTTTGTGTTTCTTTTCTCAGGAAAGACAAAGCATTCAATGAAGGCTGAAAATGTCAATATTGAAAAACTTAAATCGTTTGGTATCAAAGTGTTTTAGATGACATTGCTGCAGAGTAAGCAGATGATGTTTGCAGCCATATTTCTCGGCCAAATGTGGCATGTACTAGTTAGTATGCGGCTTGCTTGCGAGAATAGAGCATTTGGCGACAGAAATTTCGGTCTAGATCAGTACAAGTTAATATTTAATTATCAAGCAGTGACTTGTTTTCATAGCTATCCAATGGGGTTGCAGGGTGGAGCCTCTCAACCTAGTACTGATCATAATAAAGCCTTAAAAGTTTTTCTCAAACGAAATATTCACTTAGTAGCCAAATGATTTACTTAATTACCAGA
Source organism: Phorcus lineatus (assembly GCA_921293015.1). NCBI lineage: Eukaryota > Metazoa > Mollusca > Gastropoda > Trochida > Trochidae > Phorcus > Phorcus lineatus. The sequence continues at coordinate 25,959,146 of OV121096.1, read as the reverse complement.
AATATAACATTTTATGCAAATTATTAGTGATGATGAAATGATTAAATGAACAATCTCAAAGTAAATATTTAAAAAATGTGTCAAAATAAATACAATAAAAGTTTTAAAAGTTTTCTCAAACGAAATATTCACTTAGTAGCAAAATGATACTAGGCCTATATTACCAGAAATATAACAATTCATGCAAAATATTACTGATAATGAAATGATTAAATGACCAATCACAATGTAAATATTTCAGGCATGTGTCCAAATTAATTGTGTTTCGAAAACAGTACAACTTGACGTTGTGGCATGTATTGTCTTGTCTTAATTTGAGTTGAAACAAATACCATGCATGAAAACAGGTGACACCAAATTATAAGTAAAAAGTGCAACTGTTTTTTAAAATACCAACCAGGTTCGACAAAAGAATAAAAGAACTGTTGATTAAACATTAAATGATGTATGTATTCTATCATTTAATTCAGGATGTTTGCTATTATCAGCTCATAAAAGTTTATTTCTCAATAGCACGAAAATAGGTCACACGGGAAAAACAACGCTCTCGACATGATCATCACCCTAGCGCTTCAAACGCAAAATTGCCTTTTATAGTAGTTTAAAATCATAACATTATTAAATTGTACTTGCCCTTTAACTTAATATCATCTTCCTGTGTAATAAAATCATAGTTGTAAAGTAATTTCTTCCCACAAGTTCATATTTGCCGCAAAGCGTACTTGGCGCTACATCGCGCTGGAATTCCAAAACAATGCGTGACCCCGCGTTACTAATGGTGACGTGACGTAACAGGTCATTCAACCACTTCCAAATATGGCTATGATTTTTAAAAAGTTAGACATAAACTTAAACGAAAGAGGTTTTCTCAAGATCTAAGAAATCAATTACACGAATTATTGAAACTATTAACATTAACATTTTTTAGGACCAAAACAAATAATCTACATTATTAGAAAAAACCTATAACCCCCCCCCCCCCCCTCTTCCCGCCCCCATTCACCTCTACATGTCTTTCGTAATAACTTAACTTCGTTTCATTATCAAAGTTTAAGAGGAGGATCTTCCAAAGAAAATCATTTGGTGATGTGTCCAACGTCTTTCCGAGTAATTGCATTAATTAATCTACAGGTATAATGTCGATCAACCATACCAAATATAATGATGGGTCATACATTTGTGAGGAAGAAAAAACTTTGTACTTTGCATAATAAATTTTGAGTTGATAAATGACGAAAGATAAGTTGGAGTCTAAATTTTCAGTTTAGTTTTAAATAGATATAAAGAAAAACAACAAAGAAACATTGATATCTATATCCCTTGAATAAAGTTTGAAAGCTACAATCCACGTACTTTCCTTAGCGTCATTTTCCTTTCATTGATTTGTCTATGATGAAAGGATCGATCACACAATTTCCAGCATGAAACACTAAAGTGAAAAGGAGTTCATTCCGAATGATACACAATATTTCGAAAATTAAGATCAATGAAAGTAAACATTTACCAGTGTATCGGTTACATTAAATAAATAAATTATTCTTATATGTAAATGAGCTAAAAAAATGCAGCAGGTCTACAGTCAATCATACTACTTCTTTCAAAGATGGGTCTTCTGGAAGGATTTAAAAGAGTCAAGCAAGGTAGCTGTTTTTAGTGCTATTTGAAGATCATTCCACAGTGAGGGAGCGGCCAAGCTAAACGATCTGCAGCAATAGTTCTTAAAGTGATACAGTATTATTCATGAATTTTAATGTGGCTTTAGTAAGAGCCAAAAATACCCTATGACCTGGGTTATGTTAAAATCGCCTCCCTAAACTTACATCTTTATCTTTAAAATGCCAAAATGATTATGATTTCTTGTTTTTACCCGGCGATATGAGAAAACGGCCCTATAAATGTTAAGACTTCGAAATTACGTTTCCAATTGACGTGAATATTTGATAAATGACCTACTCAACACTATCAGCCAATATATGTCTTTGTCTCTGCTGTAAATAAGTTTCCGAAATTACGTTTGAATAATGTGGCGCGCGCCACTGTCCAGTTTTCGATCACATATCACGACATTTACCAGTTTATTGTCACTTTCCTGAATTGATAGGCATTGAGATTCCGACTTCCTGAAGCAACCACTACTTCTCGATAAAATAAAACATTTATGAAGTCTGACATATTTGACTCCATCTACTCTGTGTAAGGTGAACATGCAGGCGGTGTTGTCAGAAGGAACCATAACTGTCGGCCTTTTATTTTACAGCATAGATTTTTGTGCAAGTTTGGCTTATGAATGTGCAGATAATGACAAGTTTCCTACACTTAAAACACAAAACGTCCTGACCTCTCGCGGATCAAATAGTTCACTTTCTGTTATTAAATATTGCCTGCCGTTCACCGCTCCTACGGTGTGTTCTAAGTCATGAAGACATTGGAACACGAAGGTCAGGATCTTGAATTCGATTCTAGCTTTATTCGGCAATCAGTGAAGTGACTTAAGGACATGTACAATACTACATCCTTCATGATAGGTTAAAGATACGGGCTTCTTTTAAGAATTTTCTTGAGTTTTTTAAAGTCCGCTGTGCTGAGTCCAAATAAAATGCTGTTTGAATAATACAGTGTTGATAAACAAGAGACCTGTATCATAAATACAATAACCGTGAAAAGTAACAACGAATTAATTTATATCAACCTTAAAGTTCTGTTTTCAATATAAAAAAACCACATCATGATTTTTCTCAATGCAAATCACTTTTAAATTTTGTTTTCACAAATATCTAGCTACAAGAAAAACTTTGTGTACTTGCCCTTTATGCTCTCAACTCCATATCCAGTACATCAAAGTTTAAAAATTTGAAAAAAAACCCCGCATCACTTGTTTGATATTTGCCGCTTGGAAACTTATTGAACTACATAAGGCCGAAGGTTCAAGGCAACAATAACGTGACCTCCCGTTGCTGGGGACGACGTCATGTGAAAGGTCAGTTGTTGAGGTCACGGCTCCATATATGGAAGATTTTAAACTCTGCACGGTCGCAAGATAAACGAGATAATTTATTTATCTTTGAAATACCTTTGAAAAATTGTAAAATTCAAGATGTTTTTATTACACAAAAATGGAAACGTGTTGTTAAGTTGTTATGATAATAGAATTTTGACGTATACAGTATTGATATACGAATCTTATTTTTATTGTTTATGAATATTTTCTAATATATAACTGATCATACATATGTAAAATCAAATAAATTTTAGAACATACATAGAATATATATGATTGGCCGATTTAACAAGATAACACCGGGAAGACTAAATGTGTCAGAGAATGCTGACAAATTTCGTATAAGAATGATATATTCGATCTGTTATGTTCCAAACCATAGTTGATTGTTTACCCTCCCTTAATGATTAAACCAAGTAGATAGATAGGAAACCCAAAAAGATCTTCAATGATTATCAAGTTTACTACTTTACTACTTTAAGAAAACGTCATACAATCTAAACCCTTGTAATAATATATATATATTGAATATGTTTTAAAGGGACACAGAGTATGTGGTTGGAGTCACATATGTTATACCTTATAAATGATCTTATGTTGTCGAAAAGAAGTGGTTGTGTCTAAAAATAACCATCTTATTGCTGATCAGTTCAGTATTGAAACAAATAACAGGTTTAAGTTAAAATTTATGGTCGAAAACCGGGCCATGGCGCGCGCCAATGACTCAAACGTAGTTCTGGAAACTTATTTACAGCAGATACAAGAAAAACTTTATGTTAATAGTGTTTAATAGATCAATTAACTATCATTCTTGGAAATTTGATGCAAAATAATGAATCTTATTATCTATATGGCGGTATTTATATTATCATTGAAAACGGGAATATATCCTAATTTTGGCATCTAGAGATAACGATATATAATTAGAAACTATATTTGAATTTAACTCAAAACAGATGATATTTTTACTCATATTTCAGCCAAAGAAAAAATGTATGAATATACTCTGTGTCAGTTTAATTGTAATACCAAGGTTCGCTTAGAAAAAGTTGATGTAAACATATAGCAGCCCCTTTACTGAAGACAAAATAACAAGAAAGAAAAACAGTAATTTCTATTATCCAATGATCACGAATGATTGCCGCAAAAACGTCCCCTTCGTTTGCTTATGGTGTCTCAGAGACCGATGTTTCCATCCCGTTTTTGTAATATATTTTTGTCTAAAGCAAATCATCATCGTTAGAAACCTCATTAACAATTTATGTTGGAGTTGCTATAGGCCTACTTTCTGAGGAATGTTAATACAAAAAGGTTCTTTTGCAGCTTTCAAAAACTAAGAAAGACTACATTTGTTATAGTTCCAAATGTTTCATTCTAGATATTTACAAAAAAAAAACAGTTATAGTTGCCAACAATCTGATTGAAATCAGATGAACGTATCGCGCGCTTCCAACATTTGACCATTATCAATATGCGAAACTGAAACGAAACGAAACGAAATTATAGAAGCGGGATTCCATCTGATTTTAATCAGATTGAGTTGCCAAAGAAAGGCAATGTTACCAATCTTGCAAATGCAGAGAATGGAAGGTAACACTATGCTCATTTCCAGCGTGCGAAAAGTAATTTTTGGTTACGAAACCATCCAGTTAACAAGCATATTCCGATTTGTATCGCTCGTGCTTCACGAGCGAAGTGACACTGCAAGTCTAACAGACGCAGGCATTTTATCCTTGTAGTTTTGTCATGGTCTCAAGGTTATTTGGTAAAAACCACAATGCCAAAGGTTTCGGGAAAGATACACCACCCAACGTGTATATTTAAAAATATTATTTGTTTCTGCAAACTCTGTAGTCTGTAGATTTTACATAAATGGATATCAAGTTAATGAAGAATAACTACATTTCACTTGTATATTATTTTTTTTTTCAGGTTTTGCACCAGAATATACCTGAGGCAACAGATAAGTAACTTTCGATGTAATTTATGTGCAGAATTTCTGTTCAATGTGAATCCGTCTCGACGGTAGTGTTAAGATGAAGCGCTCTTAAAATATCTACTTATCACCTGGTTGAATTATTGTAGCTGAAGAGTTGCGTCCGTTGATTCGAGTGATGTTTGTCAGTATTTCAAGCATTGTTAACCCTTAGAGTGCCCTCTGACTATATAAGGTCCACTCCCATCAAACACTCTACAATGCCGCTGGACCATATTTGGTCCCCAGCAATGACCCAACCTGCAACCCAAGAACTAAAAAAAATCTTCACTAATTCAAGTTGATAACCATTTTATATTGACCCAATAAACGACTCTGCATTCCTCAGTTAAAATTTACCGTATTCGACGTGATAAGCGCCCGGGGCGCTTAAAAAATTGGTTAAAGGGGGCGCTTATTAAAAGGCTAAAAATTGTCCTCAAGTTTAGTCTTCAAAGTGTTTTCTTACGATACACATGTCTTTGAAATATGGTTTTGTAACTTTTATCATTTTGATGGTGGCTGGGGCACAGGGGCGTGTATCGCTTAGAAATAGCTTTAGAAAGACATATATACCCATAGACCCTACCCTACTACTATATAAAAGGAAAGGGATGTAACGACCAAACCACCCCATGCTCGAACAAAGTCAGTTTTCGCATCCAAAATAATTTTTCTGGACAAATTGTTCACTACGGTTCGAAAGCTAAATGATTTCCCTACAAAACGAGCTATGGATTGTCAAAATCGGGTAATTATTTCAAAAGTTACATGCAACGACGTCCCGAAAATCGCTACCGCCAGATTTTCAGGCCAAAATCCCCACTCACGGAAAACAGCAAAAACTCACCGTTTAACATCGTTTATTGATTCCAGCAATGTTGACAACACCAATGGAGAGCTCGATTCGATCGGCGACATCGAACTACATGTTCACAATATGAGAACAGCACCTAATTATTATTTCTACGAGTGCTAGCATACATTTTATCAAAAATCATCTGCTTTGCTGTTGTCTTGCCTGCCATAACAGTGGCCTTGACATTCATTTGACCTCGTAGCCGCAGCAAATTTAAAAATTATAGGATTTGGTAGAAATTAACATTGAGTATTTTCTATTAAATTCCCTTCTGCAGTCGTGTGTGTTTTAATGAGCTCAAAATATTAAATAAACTCGTTTTTTATAACTATTGGTCAAATCATAATTTTTTTTAAACGTTCCAGAAATATGAAATTATTCGACTGGCAAATGTCAAAATTTCAAACGAATCGTTAGAAAATCGCAACATAAACTTTAATTGACAAAAAATTTTTTTTTAAATTTATGTAGAACAATATACTTATTAGTATGTTTTTTCATGTTTTATTAAAGAATATATAAACAACTTTTACTCGGTTTACCTAAAAATATTGTTTTGATCTTTTTCTCCAAAAAGTGATGGCATATATAATATTAACCTGTTACCAACATTAACTTGATAGATTTCGCTATCCTTCTTAATTAAAGCATATATTTTTAAAACTCAGTTATGTTTTATAATTGGAAAAGAAAATATTCAAAAATTAAAAGAATTTGTAAAGAGGTTTGAATCTCAAAGGCAAATTTGAAAGCAACTCCTAATTCTAGATAAACTACTTCCATGTTGAATATTTGATGTGCAGTGCAGTTCAGATACATTATTTAATAAAATAAGTTAACCATTATACCATATAGACTATAGAGTACCTCTGTTACAATTAGATAGGTGATTTAATTTCATTTCTTCAAACAATAGTGATATGATTAAAATTATCAAAACTGTGTTCGACAAAAAAGGGGATATTTATTTTTCAGAGGTCAGACAGAATTATATATTTTTATCAATATTGGCTTGGCTCAGGAGTGAGATCATGTAAATCATAAAAGATGTGGAAAGCAATCATTGATAATGACTTGTATTTTGTAATTCATACTGTTCAACCACCCTAGTGGTTAGGGGCATAAATGCAATGCCTCGCTTGGAAGGTTACCTTAGTTTTCTTTATTGGAAGCAATTTTGATTTTCATAGTTAAAAGATTAAAATAACAAAAACAAATTAAGTTACAACATGCTGCATTAAAACTTATTAACAGTTATGTATAATCATGTTGAAAAAAATAACTTTTCTTATAACTTCAGTTGAAAGGTAGATATTTATGCCTCATTAAAAGGTAAATTGATTAAGTTGAGAGCAAATAGTCCTGTTGGCAGAGAGAATTCAATGATAGGTATCTTTTTACTAAAATAAGGCCTGTATCCTCCCGATAAAGGAACAAACATTAACAGTGTGTCCAATAAATAAGAGAATAAATTTCATTCTGAAAGTATCAGTATATTTTTTATGTATAAGGTCAAAAAAAGCATGTCTGAAGTGACAGATCTCCAGACTGGCACAGTACTTGTATCTTTAATTGCTGTTTCAAATGCAATAAATCTGATTTAGTTATATTTTTTAGAACATTTGCGTATGGGGGCATTTTCCCCAAAATGTCCCAAATTTGTTTGCCTTGCAAGCAATAAACTCTTTAGTTTCATAAACATGTCTGTAATGGTAATGGTAATCAAATGATGGCTCTACCTTTTTTACACTTCAAAGAAATTAATTATGCTCAATGAAATTAATTTGAGTTGATCGTGATAGAATAACACAAACCTTAACAGTGATACACACTCAACCTTTTTACAAGGTTCACAGGCTCATCAGTTCTGTAATAGTTTTCTCAGTTTTAAAAGAATAGAGTCATGACCCTGGAGCTCATCAGGCTTTAAAATCTATTATCACTAGACCATAGTATTATAATACCAATCGCTTATGGTGCATAGAAATATTCCATCTTTCTTAGCTTTATTAAGATTATTTAAGAAGAAGATATTTATAAGGCCATGACCTGTGTGACAAACAAGATATATAATATATAGTTAGAATCCTCATTAGAATGTACAAACAAATTCAAGTTTCTTCACTGTCATCTTCAGGAGAAAAAAATGAAAATAGGTTTGAGGAGGCCTTTCTTAGGTCACCAAATTAATAAATTTAGATCCTTAGTAGTCAAGGAATTGGTACTCAAAATTATATTAGGACATTGTCCCATGTCAGGCTAGATGAGGTGAAAAGTGAAATTGAATCACTTATATGCTTGCAGTTTAATTCAATTGGCATTGAATATTTGATGTAGAAATTATAATTGAAAATCTAAAAACACATTCTTTGTACATCATCTGTTATATATCCAGCACGAAACAGACAGATTTTATTTGTAGCCCATATTTCACCTACTGTTAAGCACTCATTACAAGTGGTGCCAAAATAAACTTTCCTTGCCTATTATTGTGTATATTATAGTCATAAAAGTATTTGTATTCAGTATTGAACATCCTTTAAAATTTACCAACTCAACCTTTTAAATATTCATGAAAACATCATGAAAGGCTTTTATGAAGTACAACCTACTGATCATCTAAGTTATGCAAAGTCTTAACAATTACTCATGGTTAATGGTATTAAACTAAAACTTTGAAAAGGGGGGTGTTATCCATAGGTGGCTAGAAATTCATGTATTAAACACATGAAATAACTATTTTATACTCCCCAAAACACACATTGAGTTCTTTGAAGGTTAATGGCACCTATTATGATCACATATCAAATAATAAGAATCAATTGAATTCAATACAATCAATATAATTGGATGAAATTTGATGAGGGTAAATGTATTGTTTTCTTAATTGGGGACTCACTTGTATGTCTGTATATATACAAAAACATATTAAAGAATCCTCACAAATAAATTCACTGATAGTCAATTCATTTATTTTATTTGAAGATTTTATTGAATTACAATAGCAGAAAATTTTCAAGAGTGTCCATGTATTAGAGATTCTTTTCCATGTATGCAGCAAGGATATTCTCCAGATTAAACTGTCCCCTCTTGATATTGAATCTTGTAACTGAAAAATATAAATTGGAACCAAATTAAATATGAGGCAAAAAAAGATTGTTCCATTGTCATTATAGCTCCTCAAGTACTGCAATATTAATTGTATTTAATGTTACAAACTAACATTTTAAATAACAAAGTATAGTCAAAGTGGTTGCTCTCATAATTCAAACAATCATGGAACTTAATATTTGGTTAATCATAATCTACATTGGTAAAGGTGTGTTGTATAAACATCTATGATTACAACATTTTGCTTTTAAGATAGCTGAAACAAATAGGTTTTAAATTTAAGTTGGATTTCTTTTGCCTCTTTTACAGAATTGCTCAATCAAACTCTAGAAACAAAGTGACACTTTTCACCAAAAAGGTTTCATACAGCATTAACAACAGCTTGAGACATGGTACCTAACCCCTTGTTATCTCCTTATCTTCCCCCCCCCCCCCCCCCCCCCCCCCCAGGCCCTTCCAATACCTCTCCTCCCATTAAACCTGTTGTGACAATTGTCTTCCCTTTTCTCACTCATGGTGAAGTAATATATCTAAAAAATTACCTTGAGAAACATATGTCAAATGGATCATGTCTCAGTGGCATATATCTAAAACTCTACATTATCTGCTGAAATACATTAACAGAAAATTTAAAAAAGTATATCATGCAATGATTCAAATCTTTAGATTGTGGCTGTTGTGCATACCTGAAACTCACAAATAATGATGGAAAAGTGACTCCACTCTCTCCTCCTGAATTGAGACATATGCCTGCAAAGAGATAATCATTTTTGAAAAAACACTTCTATATTTTAAACAATGTACATTTCATCGCTTTATTTCTTAAATTAATTTTTTTTTGGATAATTCTAGGCTACATCATGTATTTGTGCTTGTCAAATTAAAACCATATTTGCTCTGCTACTCTCTTTAGAAACTTTTACCCAAATGAATAGATATGTACATGATCATATATTTGATATTTATTACAAAAAGCCAGAAGGCTATTAACCAGCTGTCACCATCAGTTTGTAAGTGTTATATGGAAGGCTTAATCTTTAAATTATCTACATGTATAAAAATGATATTACAAAATGGAAATAATTCAGGTATTCTAACAGTCTTGAATAAAAATCAAATATTGAGCAGCTTAGAAATAGAAGTGCTAGTAAATACATTTGATGGTGTTATATCAAATTGATAACCAGATCATTAAAATGACATAATTCTTAATCAAATACTTACTGTTTATGTCTGTGACATGCATGCCTTCATCTGAAATCCAAAATAAAAATCATGACTTAGACTTTTGTTAAAATGGTTTCAAACTTAATTTAACTTATCATTTACCTATTCTAGTTTCACATATATATTTTATAATCATATACAGATATAGCACCTTCAAATTTTCAAAAGGCATGCATACCTAATCGATAAAGTTGGTATTATTGTCAAATGTTAAAAACATGGCACTTTCATCTAAAATCAATAACCAATTAAGCCTGTCTTATTGGGGTTTTTTTTACGGAATATTGGCAAAGTAATTACATTTATAAATAACTTTTTAGAAATGTTTAAACAATCACTAAAGTAAAATAATAAATTTATGTTAAAATGATAGATTGATGGCAATTAAAGAAAAAAATATAATTATCAGTGAAAACATCGTATACGCCGATGCTTACCTGATGGAGGCTTCGCAAATTGAAGGCATCGGTCCATTAATTATTCCCAGCACTGCCAGCAGCGGAGAGAAGTGATTCGAAGCGCCTGGAGTTGGAGAATCGTTTTTTCTTTTGCCGATTCAGACATAAATATTTTAAACTCTTACAAAAGGCTCTCTTAAATTACTATATGTGACTAATTTCCAAAAAACAACAGCTCCAGTTGTTTGTGGTAAGGTCGACACGTCTAAAAATCCTAAACGTTTTTCGACCACGTTGTGTTGTTTACAAACATGGTATTGAAAGGACTGTGAGGAGTTCGATCAGAGTTCGGAGTTCGCTCACTTACTTATTTGCTGCGGCTACGAGGTCAAATGAATGTCAAGGCCACTATTATGGCAGACAAGACAACAGCAAAGCAGATGATTTTTGATAAAATGTATGCTAGCACTCGTAGAAACAATAATTAGGTGCTGTTCTCATATTGTGAACATGTAGTTCGATGTCGCCGATCGAATCGAGCTCTCCATTGGTGTTGTCAACATTGCTGGAATCAATAAACGATGTTAAACGGTGAGTTTTTGCTGTTTTCCGTGAGTGGGGATTTTGGCCTGAAAATCTGGCGGTAGCGATTTTCGGGACGTCGTTGCATGTAACTTTTGAAATAATTACCCGATTTTGACAATCCATAGCTCGTTTTGTAGGGAAATCATTTAGCTTTCGAACCGTAGTGAACAATTTGTCCAGAAAAATTATTTTGGATGCGAAAACTGACTTTGTTCGAGCATGGGGTGGTTTGGTCGTTACATCCCTTTCCTTTTATATAGTAGTAGGGTAGGGTCTATGGGTATATATGTCTTTCTAAAGCTATTTCTAAGCGATACACGCCCCTGTGGGCTGGGGGTCTTGAAATACCCTGTATTCTTCACTTTAGTGGAAGTAAAAGACTTATTGAAAGACTGAAAAAACCTTCTTCAATGAATCAGCATGCAAGGTAAGCAATGTTGAGAGGTGGGCGCTAAATCAGGACGCATATTGTTCAGTCAAAAACGTGGTGGGTGGGCGCTTATAGGGGAGTGGGCGGTTATTAAGTCGAATACGGTAATTAATTTCCCAACATTGATAACAACTCAGTGACCTTTTTTGTACAACATTGCCCTTAGATATCTTGTGTTTGCCCAAAATGTTAGCTGCACTCTGTGAGTGCATAGTGTCGACTGCTGGGCATTCATAGGGTTACACTTACAGCATTTGACCTACATAAATCCACTCAATTTGGTTTGTCTACAACATGGAAGAGATTAAAAGCTTCAATTATGTCTATGACGTCTTGCTCTGTCTTAATCATAGTCATTAACAGGAGTAAGCTACCCAGCATAATCAAAGTAAATCCTAATTAAAAAAAAAAAAAAGATGCAGCCTCTTTTAACACATGGAATGAAAAGAAAAAAGTTTTTGCGAGATTAGAGAAAGTATGGTTTTTTTCATGCAATGTCATCAAACCCTGATTGCAAACCAATAGTGAACATTTATCTCTGTTTAAAAATGCTGGTTGATAACTGAAGGAGACAATGTTTCTGTTTGCATTGGAATTATGCATGTTATTGACAATGATTATGGTTTGTGGTCATTCTCTGTGAATGCAACTTCCCCAAACATGACTCCCGTCTCAATCACTAATAAATTCTTCTGTTTCAGATGGTGGTGGGATTAAAGAAGAAACTTTTGCTTCTGGCTGTGATTCCTGGAGCATTCCCAGTCTGTCTTATGGTGTATCTAGTAGCAACTACAGAGGCTAAGCAGTGTTTGCTCAAAATGCAAGGCAAGTTAAGGTTGTTTTGGTTTGTGATCATTCAACTGCCCCAAGAATCACTCACGTCAGTCTCAATCACTGATTAATTGTTCTGTTTCAGATGGTGGTGAGAAAAATATTTTGGTACTGGCTGTGATTCTCGGAGCTCTCCCACACAGGCACCAGACTCTGAATGTACAATATCATGTAAGTATTTATACATCTAGCTATATAACATTAAAACAAGGTATGACACTGTCGTGTCTACAATAGGACCGGAAATGATTATACTGGTTTCCTGGCTCGGTTACCCTATGTGAACTTTGTAGACAGATCCCAGTTCGCATTTCCGGTCCTATTGCAGACACGACAGTGTCAGACCTTGATTATGTTATATAGTTACATGTACATATATACTTACATGATATTGTACATTCAGAGTCTGGCGCCTGTGCGTTCCCAGTCTTGCATCTAGTAACAACTACAGACAGTTGATTTATTTTACATTTAGGTTATGCACCTTTGATTTCATAGTTATGATTGACACACACATTCTGTAGAAATTGCTAATTGGCAACAATCAGTACTTCTCATTTGAATGATACCATTGATAGGGATATCATGTTAATTTCCAAAATTCCGAAGTATTGGGTAAATAGTTCTGAAATGGGTGGAAGATTAAACTGCTTATCATTATGAACGCAATGCATACCTCAATCATGTGTAACCCAGACAAACAACTAAAATGGTGATTCAACAAAATAGCTTAACTGACCTGCTGTGTTTATTCTGGAAACGATATAGTGGATATTCTCTGACAAAATGAATAAATCTTTTCAGTTTGGAACTAATAGTTTATTTTATGGCACTTCAAATATCATTTATATGACAATTTGCTATTCCCATGTGTCACATGAGTCAACTGCTTATCATTATGATTTGTTTTATGCATTGACACCTTGATATTTTTTTTCATATATATAAATCTTGACGACAAAACAAACAACAACCATTAGATTCACATATTGGTTGATGCAAGTGAAGATGGTTATGGAGTTGCTTCATATATAAGATTCTTTAATGAACTGGGTCATGTTCAATGAAGCCTCCTGCTGTCCAAGTCAACAGTTGCACATTTAAGAAAGGTTGCCAATTCACTGATGAAGGGTACAGCAGCAACAGTAGCTGCGCTTCTCTGTTATTCTCAAGGAATAAGAGTATTGAGATCTAAGCTCAAGTTCTGGACAGGTAGTCTCGAGATCTGCAACGAAAAGACAAGAATTTCGTAGCTAGCTGCATTTTGAAGATATTGTGGCTAATACAGAGGTTGGTTAGGTAAGGTGGGGTTAGGTAAGTACAAGTGATAACCCAGCCTATAATGCAGCATCCAGAGGCTCAAGTATCCACAAGCTCAAGTCATCAACAATTTGGTGTAATTTGCCAAATTTCCTTATTCAAGATAAAAGTTACTGGCAACAGATTCCTAGTTCCTTTCAGGCTTTTGTGGATAGTGAAGACCCTGAAGTGACAGACAGTGAGCTCCACCACAATCCCAAGCTCTTCAAGTGCTATAGACACTCTTATAAACCACTATTCCAGCTGAAGTAAACTGAAAAGAGCAGAAGGGTAGATCCTATTAGTAATTCAAGACCTGAAGTTCAAGCAAAAATTAAGTAAATCTGTAGAAAACATTCCTCAAGAATGCAGAAGATGTCTTGATCAAACATTTTGTTACGAATGAATTTGGAATAAGAAAATGCCCCCAGTCAAACCAGCAAAATATAATGAGACAATTATATATTAATTACAATTTAATCAATCAAATAATAAACAAAGTGTTTAAGATTACAATATCAAGCTAATACAAGCCATAATACAATATCAAATGAGTCACACTATTTAGTAGTCTGTCATCCAGACCCTATGGCAAAATATTAAAGGAGCCTTCTTAAGTCTAGAAAATGTTGGCAAGTCTAGTTGCCTCAGCCATAGGGTGAAATTAAGTATTGTACAGGACTCCTTTTTATATTATTTCATACCAAATATTGAACAATACATTTTTAGTGAAATTTTTTTTCCAGGGAAAATATGTTAGTCTAACTATTTAGCTAAATAAATATATTCACCAGTCCTTGTGAATCACACAGTTGATGAATGTAGAAAAACAGTCAGTGGGTCTTGATTGGAGATGGATGAATCGGGCTTGTAAAAATCAAGGTATCCAAAAAACAGTGGCACGGCAGATGATCGCAAAGTTGATTGTAAGAAGCAAGATGAGTAAGAGTTCTAATGGTGGCCTTCCTATATAGGTTAGATAGCTTCCAGAATGTTCTTTAAAGTTCCACGACAAACTCCAATCAGAAGTGTCCAACTCAAGCAATCAAGAAATAGATAGAACATTCTAGAAAAGATGTTTCTAGACACTGCCAGCTAAGACTATCAAAACAAGTGTAAGTGTGACCCACTAAACAATACAACAATGTTATACAATGTTAAACTCATAAACAATCACATACTCATAACACTCTCCCCCTTAGGAAAAGAAAGTTACAAAGAAGCTTTCTGTTGTAAAAATGATTAACAGTTACATTTTAACAAAATACAAAAACTAGAAAAAACAGTATTTCAAATACAAACATCAAATAGGACATTTTACACTCTGGAAAGTGCATCAGCACAAACATTGTCTTTACCCTTGATGTGTTTAATCACAAGATTGAACCCTTGCAAAGTTAAACTCCATCTCATAAGTCTTTGGTTTTTGTTCATTTTGTGAAGAAAAGTCAAGGGATTGTGATCAGTAAAGACTTCAACTTGAAATGTAGTTGTACCTAAGTACACTTCAAAATGCTGTAAAGCTAACAATGGTTGAATAGTTTTTTTGGTGCTTGTCAAACTTTTTGGAAAAGTAACAAACTGAATGATCTATACCTGAGTCATCCTCTTGAATCAAAACAGCACCTGCACCCACATCACTTGCATCAATTTGCAACTTAAAAGCTTCCTCAAATTTGGTGCCTGTAAAACTGGAGAATTCAAGAGCATGGCTTTGACTCTTTCAAATGCAGACTGACAACTGCCATCCCATAAGAATTAAACCCTTTTACCCAAAAGGTTAGTGAGTGGAGATAGAACATCAGAAAAATTTTGACAAAATTTTCTATAATAGCCTGCCATGCCCAAGAATCTCATGAGTTCTCTCTGAGACTGTGGAACTGGAAAATGAACAATGGCTTCCACTTTAGCATTGACTGGTTGTACCTGGTTGTACAACATGCCCTAAAAATACAACTTGTGCCTTTCCGAATTCACACTTTGCCAGATTGACAGTCAACATGGCTTCAGACAGTCTTGAAGAAAGCTCGGATTCTCATCAGATGTTCTTCCAACTCCATGGCATAAGTGATGACATCATCCTTGTATATAAGCTTCGACACCGTCAAGACCTGATGTGACGTTTCATTGCTGGAGCGTTCTTCAGACCATTGGCATCACTTTGTATTCATACAGTCCATTTGGTGTAGCAAACGCTGATATCTTCTTTGCACGGTCAGTGAGTGGAACCTGCCAGAAGCCTTTCAAAAGGTCAAACTTACTTATGTACTTAGCTTGACCGATGTGATCAATGCAATCATCAACCCTCGGTATAGGGTAGGCGTCAGTTTGTGAAAGTTGATTCACAGTTTTCATGTCAGCGCAGCAGCGCCAACCACCACCACCCTTCGGCACAAGAACAAAAACGTGAACTCCACAGACTGTCACTGGGTTCAATAATGTCATTCAGCATATATTTCACTTCTTTCTGCAGAATTTCACTTTTCACAGGATTCATCCTATATGGGTGTTGTTTCACAGGCACAGCATCACCTACATCTATATCATGACTAACAATATATATTCGACCAGGCACATCAGGAAACAGATGAGAGAACTCATAAATCAAATCTTGCATTTGAACTTTCTGTTCAGGAGACGAATGTGCCAGGAGTCAGGACGATGTAATCTGTGTCGCTAACCTTTTTGTCAATAAGGTATGG
This sequence comes from Phorcus lineatus, assembly GCA_921293015.1. NCBI lineage: Eukaryota > Metazoa > Mollusca > Gastropoda > Trochida > Trochidae > Phorcus > Phorcus lineatus. The sequence goes on along the minus strand of OV121096.1, from coordinate 25,942,731 downwards.
ACCCTGATATCTAGCTCTCAGTGGTTGGCCAGGAATGGGTAGTAAAACTAACACTTTCTCACCAGGAATGAAATCTCTTTCTTTTGACTTTTTGTCATAATTTTGTTTCATTTTGGCTTGTGAAGTTTTCAAATTTTGATTGGCCAACTCACATGCTTTCAAAAGTCTGTTCCTAATGTAGAAACATAGTCCAAAAGATTGATCTCAGGATTGCAACTGAGCCATTGCTATTTTAGATGTTTTAATGGCCCGCGAACACTATGACCAAAAACAAGCTCAAAGGGACTGAACCCTAAACTTTCCTGAACTGACTCCCTGACAGCAAACAACAACAAATGCACACCCTCATCCCAATCCTTCTCCGTCTCAAAGCAATAAGTCTTGATCATATTCTTCAAAGTCTGATGAAACTTCTCTAAAGCTCCCTGCGACTCTGGATGATAAGCACTAGACTTAACCTGTGTAATGCCTAACTGGTACATTGCCTGCTGAAATACCTTAGACATAAAATTTGAGCCTTGATCAGACTGAACAACTTTTGGCAACCCAACTAAGGTGATAAACTTGATCAAAGCCTTGATAATCACAGGAGCAACAATCCTACGAATAGGTATAGCCACAGGAAAACCTGGTATAAGCACACATGATAGTGAGAAGATACTGATTACCAGACTTAGTCTTAGGTAGTGGACCAACACAATCAATGATAACTCTACTGAAAGGTTCATCAAAAGAAACAGCCTTACTAGCTAACTTCTGCACCTCAACATCTTCACCCTGAGCACTATTAAGCTGCTTTCTAGACAGAATGTGATCACCACCAGACAAACTATCAGACTCAACAAGAAGACCTGAAGAGTTACTTCTACCTCATGGAAAGAATGATCCATAAATGTATCAGACAAATCATAAATGAAATCATCCGGCAAAGAAGTCTTGGAAGAAATGTCCTTTGACATTGAACGAGTCACTGCACAAGAAGGAAAAATACCCGGAAAATCCTCCTCCAACCTTTCTGTGCCAACTGAACTCTCCGGACAAACAGTGACAATGGGATCAGCACCAACTTTTCAACTCATAAGATCATTACCAATCAACAAATCAACACCCGGAACTGGTAGAGAGTCAAAAACACCAACCTTCACCTTACCAGAAATCAGATCAGAAGTCAAATTGACAAAATGAAGAGGAGCAAGAGAACTGTCACTTATACCCTGAAGCGAAACATCTGAGTTAGCTGAAGACTCAACAGAAAAAGGCAAAGTATCCTTCAAAATCAGAGATTGAAGAGCTCCAGTATCCCTCAAAATAATAACGGGCCTTGGGGTAGAATTATCTCCCATAAGTGTCACAAATCCTTTCGAAGCGAAAGGCAAAAAATCCTCAGGAACAACAGAATCTGAAATCTTACTCTCAACACTCTCCTCAGAACCACCAGAAAAGAAAGGCTTAGGTGTGATAGACACAAAAGCATTAGGGGAACCTGTGGACTGATTCTTCAAATTGAGTTTGGGACATGCAGAAATCAAATGACCTGGCCTCTTACAATAAGCACAAACAGGATCAGAATCACTGGAAGTCTTAGGCTTAGACTGGATATGTGATGGCTTGTCAGAAGAATATGGACCTGTCTTATCACCTTTTGAACCTGCATACCCTTACCCTGGGAAAAACCTTTATGGTGAGAAAAGTTAAGAGTTACCCGGAGACCGAAAAGAACTCTTGTGAGTAAAAAAATAATCATCTGCCAACACCGCTGCTCATGTAAAATATCAACCTTCTGCTCATCCAAATAAGTCTTAAGGTCAGAATTGACACGCTGCTTAAAATCCTCCATCAAAACCAACTGTCTCAAACTAGCATAATCTGAAACCTCTTTAGAACCACACCATCTATCAAACAAAGTCTCCTTATCTTTAGCAAACTCTACTAAAGTCTCATTGTCCCTTTTATGAGCATTCCTGAATTTCTGACGATAAGCTTCGGGCACTAACTCATAAGCTTTCAGAAGGGTCCTTTTAACAAAATCATAATTTGAGCTTTGCTCAATCGAAAGGGCCGAATATGCATCCTGAGCTTTATCCTTTAACACAGTTTGCAATAGCATAGTCCATGACTCTTTTGGCCACTTGAGGTTTTCAGCAACTTTTTCAAAATGTAGAAAATATTTTTCTACTTCTTTTTCATTGAAAGGTGGGACCAGTCTGGCGTGCCTTGTAATGTCAAAAGAGGAAGGGGTTGAGGGAGGAGATGAAGCTTCAAGCTTTTTAAGTTCAATTTCTTTCTCAATTTCCAATCTTTTTAACTAAATTTCTCTTTCTTTTTCTCTTTCCTGAATTTCTCTTTCTTTAGCCTTATCCTCAAATTCCAATCTTTTTAATTCAATTTCTTTTTGAATTTCGAGTTTCTTTAATTCAAAGTTGTCCAAATGTTCCTCTTTAACCTTGTTCAAAACATCAGGGCCAAAAACTCCCTCATCAATTAAATGATTTAACACAATTTTCAGAATTTGGAATTTCCTCTTAGCTGGTTTAGCCTCAAGTTCATAAAATTTTGAAATCGAAAGCAAATGTGATTTTCGCAAGGCACCGACTGCATGAGGGGTAAGGGACTGAAGAAAATCCTCAAGTTTATTAAACGGCATTATTTTCCATTAAGCCTTCGGCTGTGCATATATACCTAGCATGTTGCCTTTCGTTCCTTGGTCTACGCTATTTAAAGAATTTAATATCACATGACTGTCATGTGATCCCTGTTTGTGTGCGCACGCATCCGGAAGGATGCCCAACCACCCTCATATTTGCCACAGCGTTCCATGTGTAAGGATCTACTAGTAGGTAAGAGTGATTATGTATTCGTCTTTTGTGGGTTTTTCCACGTGTAAATAAATATGTGTGTTTTTTGAACGTAGTTCAGGTTGTAACACTTGTTTGCATATCTCGAGAAACTTTCGTTTTTCGTTAATAGCGAATTTTCGTGAATTTTGTTTACCACGTGGGTTCGAGAAATTTCTTTTTTTTGTTCTATTTAACCTTGAACGTAGTTCAGGTTGGAATTAAATAGGTGTGAAAATTAACTGGGATATTTTTCTCGGTCAATTAAACCTTGAACGTAGTTCAGGCAAAAATATAATCAGCGAATATTTTTTCTTCTGTTTTAGAATATCAGACTTGGACGGCGAAGCCGTACTTTCCCTCGAAGACGAGGAATCTGATACCTTCGATGGATTTTCCCAGAAGGATGTTACGATAGCCCAGAAGAGGCTGGACAAGAAACGACCTAGTAAAAGGAAGTCGGATGACAAGTCGAAAGGCAAGAAACGGGAGAAAAGAGTTACGTTCGTAACAGACATTAGCAAACTGTCCAAAACGGACTTAGAGCTTTTGAGGACGAAGTTGGGAATTCCAAGCGACAGTAACGTAAATGAACATGACAATGATAAACCGGATTTGTTTTGTCACCGGGACTCGGATGAAACTGTAACCGAGGACTGGTTCCGAGATGAAGATGAGTGGCAACCTCCAAAATTAAAAGCACCGGAGAGGGGAGACCCAATCAGAGAGAGTCTGGCGTGCTTGATTGAAACTACCTTCACAGCTCACTGTGCTACGGAGGAAATCGTGGGGAAATACAAAGTGCCCAAAAACTGTGAGAAAATTGAGGCACCCCTCGTTAACATGGAAGTTTGGGGGGAGGTAGGAAAGAAGGCCCACTCTGAGGACAAGAGTTTGAATGACATTCAAAATCTGATTACGGCAGGGGTACTGCCTTTGATGAAACTTGCAGAAGACTCAAAGATTAATGCTTCAAGACAAGTGAGGTCATGTTTTCAAGATTCCCTTACCCTGTTGGGCCAAGCTCAATTTCGTCTTAGCCTGCGCAGACGTTATCAGCTGCGTCCACATATGAAGAAGAAGTACTCGAAGCTCTGCTCAACTGCTACACCAATAACAACCAATCTCTTTGGAGATGACATAGCAAAAGAGATGAAGAAATGCGAGTCGGCTATCAGGATTGGTAGAGATTCTAACTGGACACCCCAGACTAGAGGATGAGGTTTTGGTTTCAGGAGGTTTAACCCCTACCCAGTTCAGTCAGTCCGGAGAGGATACAGTAACAGTTACAGTTACAGAGGTTCATACGGTCAGCGAGGACCCAGGGGTAGAGGGAGACCCTCAGCGACAGCCCCAAACCCAGAGACTGTGGGACAATAGCCAACAAGTCAGGTGAGTGCAGCTGCTAAAATAAAAACCCATCTTGACGCTTGGAAGCAAATAACCAATGATCAGTGGACGATTAATGCTGTGTCAGGTTATAAAATAGAATTTGACAGTTCTCCTTTTCAGTCTTCTATCCCTAAACAAATTTTACTTAATGATAATGAAAAAGCCATTGTAGAAGAGGAGGTAAATACTTTACTGGCCAAAGGTGCTATTGTTGAGTGTGGACACGAAGTGGATGAATTCATTTCAAACATTTTCATAAGAGCTAAGCCAAATGGAAAATTCAGGCCAATTATTAATCTAAAGAATTGAATTCTTTTGTTCATTATGAACATTTTAAACAGGAACACTTTCTTCTGGTTTTAGACCTCATCCAGAAGGATGATTACTTTGCTTCCATTGATTTGAAAGATGCCTATTTCTCTGTACCAATTCATCAAGACTCACAAAAATATCTCAAGTTTTTTTGGGGAGGGAAACTGTTCAAATTCGTGGTTCTGCCTTTTGGTTTAAGTTCCTCTCCCAGAGTGTTCACCAAAATACTGAAACCTGTTTATGCTTCACTTAGGAAAAACGGTATAAGATCGCCTTACTATATTGATGACTCGTTGGTAATGAATAAGTCCGCACAGGGTTGCCGAGAACATGTTGACGTGTTGACGAATTCTTTATCATCTCTCGGGTTTATTATTAATTATGAAAAGTCTAGTTTTCAACCAAGTCAGAGTATAGTTTACCTGGGGTTTATCATTGACTCAAAGCAGTTCAAGGTTTATCTTCCTCAAACAAAAATAGAAAAGATCAGAACTCTAGCTCTGTTCTTGTTGCACTCTACTAGCATTACAGTTCGAAAACTGGCATCTTTTATCGGGTTGCTCATGAACCCTTTTCCCAGCTATTCCAGAAGGTCCGTTGTTCTATCGTAATTTGGAGAGGGAAAAAATTTCTGGACTTTCTAAGAATCTCTCTTTTGATAATGTCATAACTCTGAGTCGAGAAAGTAGAGAAGAGGTAAATTGGTGGTACCATAATGTTGAGAATAAGAATGGAAAATCTATTAGACCACCACCAGTTTCTTACACAGTACAATCTGATGCATCTTTATTGGGTTGGGGAGCACACAGTCTGAACTCTGGACTCCAACTTGGGGGTAGATGGTCTATGGAGGAGAGTACTTGTCACATTAATTTCCTGGAGTTACTTGCTATTTTTCTTACACTGAAATCTCTTTGTTCGTCCTACTCAGATATGCACATTGTGTGTCATATCTGGGTGGTATGACAGCTGTCAACTTGGACAAGCTGGCTAAACAAATCTGGCTATGGTGTCTACATAGAAGAATCTTTATCTCTGCGAAATATATACCAGGACGTTCAAATGTGTTCAAATGTTACGGCAGACTACTGGTCTAGAAATTTTTCAGATACCACAGAATGGCAACTAAAGGATCAAATTTTTAGCAGGATATGTAAAATGTGGTTTAATCCAGACGTTGATCTTTTCGCATCTAGATTGAATAGACGGTTAGAGAATTTTGTGTCCTGGCGTCCTGAACCAGGCTGCATGGCAGTTGATGCTTTGTCAATATCATGGAAAAAATTTGTGCCATATATCTTCCCCCCATTTCACCTCGTGTCAAAAGTACTAAATAAAATTAGCGAGGATAAAGTTAACAGAGCTATTCTCATTGTGCCCCATTGGCCAACGCAAACATGGTTTCCAGATTTACTGAACTGTCTTGTTTCTCTCCCTGTCAGGTTACCGCGTCATGCGGATCTCTTGGTCCTGCCGCACAGTGGAGCACATCACCCGTTGGGGAAGAAGCTGCTGCTTGCCGCCATTGTTGTGTCCGGAAGGCCCTCGAGGACAGAGGGATTTCGACAGAGATTGCTAAGGTCGTCCTGGGGTCCTGGAGAAGAGGAACCAGAAAACAGTACGACCTTGCCTGGAAGAAGTGGTATGTTTGGTGTCGTGAAAGGAATTCCAATCCCTTTCATACGACTGAGGACAGAGTCCTAAGTTTTCTTTATTCGTTACATCGTGCCGGTAGGGCATACAGTACAGTTAATACTTACAAATCCATGCTGATAGAGACACTCAAACTCCTTGGCAATAAGTGGTGCCAGCAACTGGACATTATTCCGAGATTCATGAGAGCACTGCAGGCCGCAGTTCCAGCTACACCTAGATACAAGTTTACCTGGGATGTGTCTTTGGTTCTTAATTATATTGGAACCTTGTTTCCGTTGGACTCGTTATCTCTCAAGATGTTGTCTTTTAAGTTGGTGACGTTGATCCCTCTCTCTATCGCCCCAAGGGCCCAGACTATTCATGCTCTCAGTTTAGAGAATATGTCTCAGAGGACAGATGGTATTTATTTTTATTTTTCTGATATCTTAAAGACGTCAAAGCAGGGACATGCTTACTGTGTAAAATTCGAACATTATCCAGAAGAACCTTTATGTGTCATGCATAATTTGTTACGGTATGTGAGAGTGACCAGGAATATTCGCTCGTCACAGAGACTGCTGTTGTCATACAAAACATACAAACCCATTACGACCAGCACGATCGCTCGTTGGCTTCGAGAGGTTTTGACCCTGAGCGGGATTGATACCAGCTTGTTTAAGGCTCACTCTTTCAGAGGGGCTGTTGCATCCGCTGCAATGAAGGGAGGCTGCTCTTTGAAAGATGTGTTGGAAACAGCAGACTGGACGTCTGCCCAGAACTTTAAAAGATTTTATTTCAGAGAGCTGGCAAACAAGAAGTTTGTCGAAGCAGTATTAAGCTCTAATAAATAAGTCTTGTAATATGATTTTGTCTTCTTTAAAGATGCTAGGAATATATGCACAGCCGAAGGCTTAATGGAAAATAATGGCCCCCCATCCAAGATTCATTGCCGGATGGGGGTCATTATTGGAATTGGCCTGAGGCCAAGCATATATATCTACCCATCCCAACTGTTTCTCTGGTTTTTTGAAGGCCCACCCAGGGATTGATGGAGGAGAAAAATCATATTCCGGTCTGTAAAATATGAGGGTGGTTGGGCATCCTTCCGGATGCGTGCGCACACAAACAGGGATCACAAGACAGTCATGTGATATTAAATTCTTTAAATAGCGTAGACCAAGGAACGAAAGGCAACATGCTAGGTATATATGCTTGGCCTCAGGCCAATTCCAATAATGACCCCCATCCGGCAATGAATCTTGGATGGTGGGCCATTTTGCTGGTTTAACAATTAATTTTCAAAATAAAGTATTATTTTTTTAAAAGTCTCAAATGCCAAATGAATTCGATCCCGGACGAGCCCCAAATTTGTTACCAGCAAAATATAACAAGACAATTATATATTAATTACAATTTAATCAATCAAATAATAAAGTGTTTAAGATTACAATATCAAGCTAATACAAGCTATAATACAATATCAACTGAGTCACACTAATTAGCTAAATAAATATATTCACCAGTCCTTGTGAATCATAAAGTTGATGAATGTAGAAAAACAGTCAGTGGGTCTTGATAGGAGATAGATGAATCCACGACAAACTCCATTCAGAAGTGTCCAACTCAAGCAATCAAGAAATTGATAGAACATTCTTGAATAGATGATTCTAGACACTGCCAGCTATCAAAACAAGTGTAAGTGTGACCCACTAAACAATACAACAATGTTATACAATGTTAAACTCATAAACAATCACATACTCATAACAATGTGCAAGGCCAGTTCTTCAAAATTGAGCTTGATGTGTTAAGAGCTAAAAAAGCTGCAGAAAAACAGTGAAAGGATCAAGTGCCACTTCAAACTGGACCCTATCTTCAAAGACGGCGGAATCCAAGTAGAAAACTGAATAGCATTTGAAAGAAAGCATCAAGTGATTCTGCATAGCACATCTTAAGTCTCGATGCTTATTCTCCAAGAAGCTCACTGGTGCGTAGGAAACATGGAAAATATGCAATCCTGTCTTATATCAGACAGAAGTTCTGGTATGTAGAGGCTGGTAGACTCAAAAAGGCATAATTTCAAGGTGTGTGACTTGCCTCAATAATAAGGCAAACTGAGAGCAGCAGAAAAAAAACAATACAACACAGTAATAATAAACATTACCGTCTATCTGTAAGAAATTCTTGTGTGTAATATATATTGGTTTAGTGCCGCGTCCGTGCCGGCGTTACCATCCTTTTCCAGAGCATAACTCTGAAATTACTTGACCAATCTACACCAAATTTGGTATACATGCTCTTCATATCGTGTAGATGTTCCTTTTGGGGGTTTCAACTTCTTTTCAATTTCATATTTTTTTTGTTTCCATGGCAACAGTTTGGACTTTGGACTTTAAAGTTTATTGTTTTATTGAATTTATTTGAGTTTAAAAAAACTGAAAGGAATTTTCAAAAACAAAATTATGCTGAAATGGTGTATGGAGGAGACATCTGTTTTTGCTAGTAAAACACTTTCTATTTGTTCATGTCTTTTATTTTATTTTCAGCTCATCACTACAGACCCTCCACTGGTCTACAAATCAACAAGTGTGAATTTGTAAGTTTGATTTCTTACATGCCATTTTCAATTATGAACGTTGAAGTTGTGTAAATCAAACGTATACATAAATATCAACAAAATTAATATCAAGAAACATGATAGATCATGCTGTAAAGATTTATTTAACAAGATATTGACATGTTTCATTAACAATTTCATTATAACAGAATATTATTATGTCACATATTTTACAGAAAATCCTTAGTCCTGGGGTTGCAACTCCAGCTGGTTATGTGTCGCTGTCTGAGAGCCATCCAATTGCTGTACCAGTCACCTGTAGTTAGGGGAAAGACCACAAGTATTCTTCATCCTATCGCTTTATCAGGAATGCGAATTATTCCGTTCGGTCCATTCAGTTGTGTTTTTGTATGTAACCTGACTGGAAAGGATTGCAACGTGTGTAGTACAAACCAAAACTGTTTGTGGTGTCTTGCAAAATAATTCTGAAGTCTGCAGTTAATTGATTGGGCCAACGTGCTGAATTACATTGCGACGACGAGGATGATAAAGTCACAAGGAAGCAGTGAAACTGTGCAATAAGTAATTATTTAGTGACGAAAATCACTAAATTGCAGAATTAAGCAAGCTTGGCGGGATGCCAGCTTTCGACCTCTCAGGCGGCGATGCGAGCGTTGTGACCTTGGATAGAAGAATTTGAAGTAAATGGTGACAATAAAGCTTTATTTTTTAGAGAAGAAAAGGCAGATAATCAGACAAAAGGCGTGCATTACTGTTGTACACAGCCGGAGCTGGTCTTTGAGGTGTTTTTAGACTTTGCAAGATCGGGAAGCGTCTCAAGAATATTTTAAGGGAGCCAAATGTGACTTACCGAAGACATATTTTCAAGAAAATGAAGCAAATTGATGAAACTGTGTCGCAATGTAACAAGTTTACGTGAGGCGTCTGAGGGTTATTGAGCACAAGATTCGCAATCAAGGGGGGGGGGTGGGGGGGGGGGAAACTGTAAATCAGATCATTTTAGGTGCAAGTCTCTGGAGAAAGGAGATGAACTTTCATTGAAATCTATGTTGAAATTGTCTGCAACATTTGAAGCTGTCGAGGAACAGATGAAGGATATGAACATAAAAGAGGTGCAATCTGAAAGGGTTCAAGGAATAAAAGAACAGAAGACTTTCAACAGAAGGAATTATCAGTCAGGAAAAGTTGACAACTCATGTTTTCGATGCGAACAAGTTGGTAACTATGGCACAGATTCTATTTGCCTAGCAAAAGATCAACAATGTCAAAGGTGTAAAGGGTATGACCATTTTGCATCTAAATGCTACACTGAGACTCGGCTAGAACATCTTCTGGAACAAAAGACAAGAGCGATAGAAATACTTTCAGGGGCAAGCAAAATGATAAGAGAACACATGGCTGTGGTGTTGTGAAACATTAAGAAACGGACAAAACAGATGAAGATAATCATGGAAATAAAAGATAATGAACGCTACACTTTCCGTATGAGAAGCATGGTACATAGTATGAACAGTGAGAATGGAGATAGCAGTGAAGTCATTCCATTGTCAGTTGGTGGTGTTGACATAACATTATTGTTGATTCAGGCAGTGATAGTAACATTATTGGTGGTGAGTTTTCACAGAAGGGTGGTAAAAAGCTGATTCCATGCAATGAAGATGCCACTGAAGACTCTTGGTACTTTCACAGCTGAAGTCGTCGCTGGCTACAAGAGAACACAAGCCAAGTTCACTGTGATTGATGGTAGTGCAGAACCGCTCCTCAGCAAGGAGACAGCTATGAATATGGTTCTCTGAAGATCGGGCTAAATATCAAAGCTGTGCTTTTATCATAAGAGATTCCAGAGAGTCTCGGCAAATAACCTGAAGTATTTCATGGACTTGGTAAAATGAAAAATAAGCAAATCAAGCTCAAAATTGACCTAGACTTTAGGCTGGTTGCCCAGCCAATGCGACATGTTCCACTCGGGTTACGTGAGAAGGTTGAATAAAAAATTAAAGAACCTATTGCCAAGAATATCATAGAACCGGTTGAAGATCCAACCCCTTGGGTGAATCAAGTTGTTGTTGTACCAAAGGCCTCTGGTGATACAAGGCTTTGCTTGGACATGAGACTTGCAAGGAGGCTGTCTTGAGAGAGAGGCATCCAATTCCTACTGTTGATGAAGTGTTACAGGATATGAGTGAAAGCCAAGATTTTTCAAAGTTTGACCTTTTATTCCTTCAATTTGAGCTACATGCTAAGTCATGCAACATCACAACTTTTGTGACTCATTGTGGATTATACAGGTATTAACACCTACTGTTTGAGATAAATGTAGCACCTGAAGTATATCAGTATGAAATCCAGAAAACCTTGCAAGAAATTCCAGGGGTTGCCAACATATCTGATGACATTGTTGTACATGGACCCCCAGCAGATGAGCATGACAGACAACTTGAACAAGTCATTCAAAGATTATCATCAGCTTATCTGACACTCAATGTGGACAAGTGTGAGTTTAAGAAGTCTAGCATAACATTTATGGGACACCATTTGTCAGATAATGGAATTAATATCACACAGGACAAAGTTGAGCAGTTGTGAATTCAAGGCAGCCTGAAAATGTGGGTGAAGTCCAAAGTTTCCTGGAACTAATAAACTTTTGGTTCTGGTGTAACAGGCCAAACCTTCCACCTGGGCAGACTTTCCACAGGGATTAGGACCATCTTTCCATGGAAAAACTTTGGCCAAGGCCAAACTTTTCCCCCCCTTGGCTTAATCTTCTCCAGGAAAGTCTGGCCTAGGCCAAACTTTCCCCACCTTAATTCTACCTACACCAAATTTCTATTGTCCACATGCATTCATAGCAGTTTTGACCCCAATTAGCTTACACTTAAAAATCCTCTTCTTTTGTCTATACTGGGAAGATATTCAATTATGTTTGCAACTTATTTGCCTTTCATCTTTATTACATTCCAGTCTAACTAAGCTAAAATTATAAACTTTTAAAAATCTGTTCTAGTCAGGCTATTTCTTCCCCAACCTTAGTCTTTATTTTCAGGGGGGAAAGTCTGGCCAACCAGTGTTGAAATTATGTATATATGTTATTTTGGTTTAACTCTAATTGAAAGGCAGTTGGATTTGTTTTTAAAGTCTTTTAACAACATTTTAGTTATTGTTTTTTAGAATTATCCTCAGAGACAGGGGTTATTAGATTTCATCATTGGCAACTTCATTTACACTTAGTTTATCTTAGTTTATATTAACAATTGCCACTGCACTCAGGCCATGCCCTGTCACCTGCACCTCACTCTGTACCCAAGCTATCTCCTTTTCAACTTTCCTCTCTTTTAAAGTCTGGCTTACTATCTATTGTCTTCAGGTGTTTTAAAAGGTTCAGGTTTTAGACTTTTAATTTAGTCAATTAGATTTAAAAAACCCAGATATACATAATTTCAACACTGCCACACAATTCCCCTTCCCAAGAAATGGCATGCTCGTCATTCCAATACAAACATGGAATGAAGGATCTGGGAAATGTCCTTGAGTGCTCTGGTCTGGTTGTCCTGGTTTCCATGTCTGACACTCTATGGCTCATCAGGTACTCTCCGGAGGACATCCAGTTGGGTGGTCTTGAAGTCCTACCAGACCTCCGTATCGGCAGTGCAGGAAGCAGTCTTCTTCAGCCAGATGACGGTGTACTTCCTGCAAAGGACTGGTTCACTGGCACCTCTCGTAGATTCAGGTGATGCGTTCTCAGGCAGTTGTATAGCTGCATACAGTTCATCACCTGTCTCTGTCTCTCGTGGATGGGCATCTTGGTGATCCTGCTCCTCAGGAACAGTATGTCTTCAACAGTATCATCTCCTTGTATCTGGTCTTGATCATCGTGAATCACTTTGTGGTCTTCTGGATCTTCTTCTGTTTCTTCTTCTTCACAAGAAGAGATACCTTCTGCCTCAAGATGATCATGATCATCACAAATCACAACTTGGGCAGAGACATCACCTTGTCCAGCAGGCTCAACATTAATGACAGGTGTGTCCTCGATTACTGCTGTGTCTTCAGACAGCTCAACAAGCACCAGACACGTCTCTTCTTCGTGTGTGTCTTCTTCATCTTCTCCTGGTTCTGAAACTGTTGGTTCCAATTTCGGAGGTACTTGGTCCTGTTTCCCTGGCTTTGGGACTGGTCTTTGCTTTGCTGGCTGGGGCTCAGAGGCCTGGATGAATCCAATGGGTAACAGATGGTTCCGATGTAATGTCTTCTTTCGTCCTTCACCATTCTGGACAATGTAGACTGGAATTCCAGAGTTTGGCTGATCCAAAACAATAGATACATCCTCTTCCCAACTATCTGCCAGTTTATTTTTCCCATCAAATGCCAGGACTGTCACAAGTACTCTCTCTTCAACTTCCACTGTAGCTCCTCGCACATTGAGATAATATCCTTTTGGGTTCCATGGAGTTTTCAGCTGCCTGCTTGTATGCTTGCCTCAGTCGACCTCGCAAGTCCTTTGTATATTGTAGAACAGATTTGTGCCTGTGGCTTGGCTCTATCCCAAAGGCGAGGTCTATGGGCAACCTGGGCTCTCTTCCGAACATAAGGAAAAATGGTGTTTGGCCTGTCGACTCGTGACAAATGGAATTGTATGCATGTACAAGAGGTCTTACAAAGTTCTTCCAATCCCGTTTCTTGTCAGGTGATAAAGTCCTGAGCATGTCACAGAGTGTCCTGTTGAATCTCTCGGTCATGCCGTTTCCCATGGGATTGTAAGGAGTAGTCTGGGACTTTTTGATGTTTGAGGATAGCACAGAGTTCCATCATGAGATTCCCTTCAAAGTTTGCTCCTTGGTCTGTTTGAAGTCTTTGTGGGATCCCGTAGTGCTGTACAAAATTGGTGTAGAATGCCTTGGTGGTTTTCTTGGCGATGACCGGTAGCATCCAGCTTTGCAGAGGTGAGCACATAGGTCAGAGGATTATTTTCAGTGTAAACTGTAAAAGTGCCACCATACAGATAATCCCGGAACTTATCAATCAGTGCCCACTTGAGTGCTAAAAATTCAAGGCGGGGAGCAGAGTAGTTCCGTTCTGACCTACTAAATCCTAGACTAGAATAGCAGATTACATGCTTCTCTCCTCCATCATCTTCCTGGTCCATGAGTGCTGGCATCAGTGAGGAGCTCAAACTTCTTCCGATAGTCTGGATATCCTAATATTGGTGGTGAAGACAGCAGTCTCTTGAGTTCTGTGAACGACTCCTCTTGCTCCGGTATTAACTTGAATCCACATTCTCAGATTCTGTCAAACACAAGGGAGAGATGTCAAGATGTTGTTTGTAACTGTCAGAGAAGATAATGATGTCGTCCATGTATATAAGGCAGATCTTAAGATGGAGACCCTCAAAGCACTCATTCATCAGGTGCTGATACGTTCCTGGGCTGTTACAAAATCCAAATTGCATGCGATCATATTCATAAAAACCAAGTGGACGAACAGTAAAAGCCGTTCTCTCTTTATGTTCTTCAGCCAATTCCACCTGATGATATCCACTCTTCATGTAAAGCGTCGAGTACATCTTAGATCCTGCAAGAGCGTCAAATAGTTCTTCTACCCTCGGGAGTGCATAATTGTCTTTTATAGTTCGGTTGTTGAGGTGTCGGTAATCTACACACATTCTGAGTTTACCGTTCTTCTTCTTTGCCAAGAAAACATTGAAGGACAAAGGGGAGTAAGACTTCCTGATGATGCTTTCAAATAGTAGTTGTTGGAGATGGTCTTTCACTTCCTGATACATCGGCGGAGGGATACGTCTGTGTCTCTGCTTGAATGGCGTCTCATCCTCGAGTTCGATGCGATGAACCATCCTGTCTGTGTGGCCAACATTAGTCTCTCCAGTAGAGAAAATATCAATGTTATCCTTGATAACAATCTTACCCTTGGTTAGCTGTGCTTCCGTTACTGCTGCTGACTCAAAGTCCCCAGGTCAATGACAGATTCCTTCTTATTCTCCAGCACTTCTGGTGTATCCTCAATAGTGACGGGCTGTATCCTGCAGAGAAGAGCATGGGGATAAATAGCAACCACCGGCGATCTTCTCTCTTTGTTGTAGTTCACGAGGCAGGCTGCAAGGTGAAGATCATCTGGAATGGATGAGGATTCCGTAGTATGAAGAAGGGCACAAGTAGGTGGATAGTCTTTTGGTCTGTCAACATATCCTTGAATCTTCACTTCAGTGTTAGGTGGAATGATGAAAAGTTGACTTTCTGCACACGTAACAACAGCCAGTTGATGCTTTCTCTTTGCTAATCCTTTTTCACGTAGTGAAATGCATCTAAAAGCCAAGTACCCAGAGTGTGTAGATCAGCAGACTGAAGAAAACGAGTCCCATGCTGATCCTTACACTCAAGCATAAATGTTTTGAGGATGTACGTCCCCAACAACACTGGAACAGCAGCATTGTAGCTATCGCCGGAACAATCAGGAACAGCCCTTTGTGATGTGACGGTGTCATGCCAGTCACGGTCAAAGGTGCTGTTATATATCCTGAGTAAGGTTGTTGATTGCCATCAGCCTTTAGGGGTTGCAATGGTATGTGTGCCAAGATTTGAAGGTAGAAGGACTCGCTCAGGGTAGAAACCGTCGCTCCAGTGTCTAGGAGAGCTGTAGTGATTACTCCCTACTTCTTTGCCGTTGAACGTCCTTTTAACTCCTGTTCAATCCTTCTTAGCTGTACTAGTAATTCACTTAATGTGTGGCTCTGGTCGTATTTATGTCTGGATATATCTTTAAGTCTTGGAAGAAGTCCTGTCCAAAGCATGGTTCTCAACATTTGGTCCTTCTCGCTTTCTTTCTGATACTTCCCCTGCTTCTATAGCCTGGCACAACAAATACTCAAGCCTACAAGCCCATGCAGTGCCAGCTGTTTCCTGGTGTTTGGCGGAGTAAAACTTGGCAAACAAAGTTTCTGTTGCGTGGACATCCCCGAAGTACTCTGGCGGCAGGTCCTCTGAGTAATCTCCTGATGGCCTGTTTGATGGTATCCTCTGTGTTGATCCTGTCCTGAAATAAACACTTGACCTCATATTTCCAAAGGTCATAAGAGGAATCCTTTTGGCAATCACCAGAGAAAAATGGGAGACGTGGGGTTTCGCGACTTTTAACAAGTTGGACAGGGGAGCATCATCTTCAGATTTATCTTCGGTCTTACCCACACATTCTGCCATCCATGCCATTGGATCTGCAGGAGATTCAACATTTGGATGAAGATTAAGCTTGTTCAGTGTTAAGACAAGTTTAGCGATTTTGTCCTCCTGCAGATTACTCTCTGCCATGGTAATAACACAGATGTGTGAAGATTAACACTTGAGATTTAATGTATTAAAAACCAAGAATGGTGAAACAGTAACTAGTGGGTGTAAGAATTAATAAGTGACTCTAGGTGTTGTTGTAATGCATTATGGAAAGATAACAAATTGATAATGAATGAAGTAGAATGAAACACGTAGAATAAATGAACACAATTAAAGCTAACCTATAATACTATTATAACTACCGAGTAACTAAGTAATACCACGCTAATACTTTATTAGAGTAGTATTTTATAAAGGTAGGTTTACTTACTACTTGTTTATTAAAATAATGCATTAAAACTAATTAAAAATGCTTAAATGATACTAGAAATACTATTGCAGAATTGAACTTAACTAAGATAAGTGACTACTTGCATTGTGATGATGCAAGTCTAGGTGCTTATGTGGGAAGGGAAGGATATAGATATAGCAAAGTAACGACACAAACGATGAAAAATTACAAAGCTACATATGACAACCAAATGAATGAAAACAAAACCCAATGATTAAATGAACAACACACCAGTGACACAAGCAAATATGAAACTACGACTTCAGCTAAACCAAGAGTATACTAAACTAAGCTTAGAGAATACTAAGAAATGTTTAATGAATAACCTTTTATTATGAAAATCCTACATTTGATATTGATTTGATATTTAAGACCTAAAGATTTATTTATACTTAATTTATACTACGACATACACAATCATTCACATAATGGTAGTATAAATTCACACAAAAATATGAAAATACTAAGCCGGCATAAATTACTAATACATGTATATGCAAAGTATACAACAAGCTTGTTTACATGATGGTATGGTGCAATGAAAGACAAGATATTACAATATTATGATACACAAATAATGAATTCAAAGGTTTGTAATTACAACAATTTTGGAGTTAATCTACAAAGTTATACAGTTAAAGAAGCTACAAAATGTAAACAATTTATATTGTCATTCAAGATGGCCGATGCACAGGCTGCATTCTCGAGAGTCTCAAAATCACAAGAGAATTACGACATCTTACGGGAATTAACACACTCAGTCTCTGAAAGTCAGATATCAGATACTCTTTTGATGAAGGCAATAGCTTGCTCCCTCCTTCACATGGTCAAGTCCTCACTGGGGGCTCCAGATGTAGTAGTGTGTTTAGGTTATCCGGTTTCTATCCAAAGACAACCAACTCCTGGGGTGCGAGTCTTGACCTTTTTTATTACTAAAGTAATAACAAGAAGAAAACCACTTCGTGACAGCAGGTTTCACAAACAGGGAAGTCACTTTCAAATATACATCGTGATTTTCTAATTATTGAAAATCCCAATTCCTCGAAAAACACCTCCAAGAATATCCTTAGGAAACACAGAAGATAACAATTCACAATAATCCGATCCAACTGAATGTAACTGACTAATTTAAAAGTCTAAAACCTGAACCTCACAAAACACCTGCAGACAATAGATAGTAAGCCAGACTGTGAGAGGAGAGTTGAAAGGGAGATAGCTTGGGTACAGAGTGAGGTGCAGGTGACAGGGCATGAACTTAGTGCAGTGGCCATTGTTAATATAAACTAAGATAAACTAAGTGTAAATGAGGTTGTCAATATTGAAATCTACGAATAGAATTAAATGAAACACAAAGTAAAATGTTGTTAAAATAATAAAAACACAACTCCAACTGCCTTTCAATTTGAGTTAAACGAAAATAACATATATATAATTATATAATATATATATATGATATACATAATTTCAACACTGCCACACAAGCTAGGCTATTAATTCCCCCACCATCAGTCTTTATTTTCAGGAGGGAGAGTTTGGCCTAGTTAGGCAATTTCTTCCACACTTTCAATCTTTATTTTCAGGGAGGGCGGGGGAAGTTTTTAAAAAATTCTTGCCTAGTCAGGCTATATCTTCCCCAACCTCAGTCATTATTTTCAGTTCTGATCAAGAATGTATAGAAAATCAGGAGATTTGGTGATAAACTTACCCCAATATGGATTGGTCGGTACCTTGTGACAAAAGACCTTGGAAGAGGCTAAGAGTGAAGCTAAGAAACATAGAATCAGGGAAAATACTGGCTAATACATACAATGCAAGCAATTTGAAGCAGCACACCCCAAAAATTTCAGAAGCATCAAGGAAACAAACTCTATCAATTTTCTTCAAGGACTTCAGCCGGCTTCGGATCAGGAGGTCCGTGGTTCGAATCCCGCCAGGGGCTCGGCAACTTTGTCTGCAGTAGAGAACTGTTCTACACGCAGTCAGGTTTGGGTGCAATGCTACACTGAAATTCAGCGCAGTACCACCCATGGTTTGTTAGTTCCAGCCGATGCTCGCAGGTTTCACCGCAATGCATAGCCACAATAGTGTTGCGGGCTTTCTCCCTGCAATAATACTAGCAGCTGCGATATAAGTGAAATAATCTTGAAAGCGGCGTTAAACCCCAACTCACCTCACCTCACCTCAAGGACTTCAGCCACAACACCTCAGCCACTGTCTCCGACCACAACACCTCAGCCACTGCCTCTGACCACAACACCTCAGCCACTGTCTCTGACCACAACACCTCAGCCACTGTCTCTGACCACAACACCTCAGCCACTGTCTCCGACCACAACACCTCAGCCACTGTCTCCGACCACAACACCTCAGCCACTGTCTCTGACCACAACACCTCAGCCACTGTCTCCGACCACAACACCTCAGCCACTGTCTCCGACCACAACACCTCAGCCACTGTCTCCGACCACAACACCTCAGCCACTGTCTCTGACCACAACACCTCAGCCACTGTCTCTGACCACAACACCTCAGCCACTGTCTCCGACCATAACACCTCAGCCACTGTCTCCGACCATAACACCTCAGCCACTGTCTCCGACCACAACACCTCAGCCACTACCTCCGACCTCAACACCTCAGCCACTGTCTCCGACCACAACACCTCAGCCACTGTCTCTGACCACAACACCTCAGCCACTACCTCCGACCTCAATATATCACAGCCACTTTCACTGACCACAACACCTCAGCCACTGTCTCTGACCACAACACCTCAGCCACCGACTCTGACCACAACACCTCAGCCACTGTCTCTGACCACAACACCTCAGCCACTGTCTCCGACCACAACACCTCAGCCACTGTCTCCGACCACAACACCTCAGCCACTGTCTCTGACCACAACACCTCAGCCACTGTCTCTGACCACAACACCTCAGCCACTGTCTCTGACCACAACACCTCAGCCACTGCCTCTGACCACAACACCTCAGCCACTGTCTCCGACCACAACACAAGTTTACCATGGGGACACTACCCTGGTCAGCTACTAGCAGACGACACTACACTTGTTAGTAGTTCTCCTTCATCCTTACAGTGTCTGCTTGATATATCTGATGAGTATGCACGCAAATGGCAACTTGTATATAATGTGAGCAAAAGTGCACTTGTTATATTTTCAACCCATTGTAAGTTGTTTACTAATGTACATACCACGTGTGGTAATAATGAACTCCCTTTACAAAACTCTGTCACATATGCCGGTGTATATTTATCCAATTCATTATCACCTAATGACTGTATTGAACGTGCTTGTGAAAAACTTAAGAAGCTAATTCATGGCAACATTAGTTCTGGTTTGTTCCTTGTTGGGCTTAATCCTCTAGTCTCTGTACGTATCTGGGAAAGGGTTATTTTACCTTGTTGCCTATTTGGATGTAATGTATGGGGGCAGTTAAAACAAAAAGAATATGAAATGCTTGAAATTATCCAATGATATTTTAGCAGAAGAATTCAGGGTCTACCTAAATATACACCAAGGCCTGCCTGTATAGATACTCTTAATCTCATCTCTGTACAGGGGTATATCAACAAGCAAGTTCTTCTCTTTGTTGGAAACTTGTGCAACAGACTGATACATCATGGTGTATCATCTCAAGTCGTTCACTCAGTGACGTGGAGCGCAGATACACACAGACGGAAAAAGAGGCTCTGGCCTTAGTTTTGGGATGTGAGAAGTTCGTCCCATACATATATGGGATATCATTTGAACTAGTCACAAATACGCCAAAGTCCGAACCCTGCGCTAGGAAAGAATGCAGGGTTCTTTGTCTACAACAATACGACTTCAAAGTTGAATATGCAGCAGGAAAGAGCAATATAGCTGATCCACTGTCAAGGTTGTTGTGTGAAAGGTTTATGAAACCACAAGCTATATCAAGTTGTGCTAAAGAATATGTGAGATTTGTTGCAGTGAATGCAACTACTCAACCTGTGACGACTCAAGAAGTGGAAAAAGCCTCTTGGAGTGATGATGAGTTGGAAATTGTGCGCATTTAGTCTATGGATTCTAGTGTTTGGGATCATTGTGAATCGAAACAATATGTGATAGTGAGTTCTGAATCATGCAGAATTGGCTGTTCCCAGGTAGTCGCATGGTGATTCCAAAGTGTTTGCAACACATGAAGGGCACCTTGGTGTTGTATGTACAAAACAGAATTTGAGGTCAAAGGTCTGGTGGTAAAATATGGATAAGGATGCAGAAGAGTTCTGCAAAACATGTCATGGATGTCAGCTGGTCATCAAACCCTCCAGAACCTATTCAGACAACAGAACTGCCATCATAACGTTGGGAAATCCTGGCTATGGATTTCTTTGGTCCTCTACCTTCTGGAGAATCTATCCTTGTGGTGGCTGACTATTACAGTCGATACAATGAGTACAAGGTTATGAAATCAACCACAGCACAGAAAACTTTAGAAGTACTCAAAAGCATGTTCTCACATCATGGATTTCCTGTGTCAATCTACTCAGACAGTGGTCATCAGTTCATATCGGAGATCATGAGAGACTACTTAAAGGACAATGGTATTACCCGTACACACCATCGAGTTACTCCCCGTTGGCCTCAAGCCAATGGGGAGGTGGAGAGACAGAATCAGCCAACAGAGACTGTGAGGCAATCTGATCAGTGCCTACGGAGATCCGACAGACTGAAGTCTGTTCCAAAGAAGGTTGATGACTTTGTCGTGTTTGACTAATTGGGCATCTTTCTAGTTAACCAAAGTTTAGTTTATAGTGTTATTATTTCAGCTTGTTCAATTCACACACATTAAGTATTCATGTTTATTGATTCAATTCATAGTTAAAACTATTAGTTCAATATCGGTTACAATGATAAAGTCAAGAGAATACCATAGAAATATGGAGACAATTGATTGTTTAACTGAAATTATTGTGTTCAACTGTATTGCGGAAATGGCAGTTTATGTTTACATTTTTGCTACAGCATTTCTCTTATGGGGTTGGGATGCCGTGTTGCTTTATCCGAAGTGAGGATTATTCAGTTCCGTCTATTTAGTTGTATTTTTGTAGGTACCTGACCGGAAGGGATTAAAAGAATCATGGTACAAACCAAAACTGTTTGTGGTGTCTTGCTGAATAATTCTGAAGGCCGCGGTTAATTAATTTGGCCAAAGTGCTGAATAACACATACAGGCCATTATATCCGGGATGCTAGAACCAATGGAGGCAGAGGAACAACATAGGCGTAGGAACCATGGGGCACTGGCAGGTTGCATTGGGAACAGACACAGCCCATTAGATTGCGAGGCAACATGGCAAAAGCTTCGATTCTGCGTCCAAAGCTTCGGTAAGTGGACATATTGACATTTCAATGCAATTTTCACAGAAACAACTACTCATTATGTATTAACGATGTCTAACGTTGATTAAATGTTTTAAAAGAGCAAAGCCTTCTGTCATGATACTGCACCACGTTTCTCCCCCCCCCCCCCCCCCCCCCCCCCAAATTCTTTTAACGTTCCTATGCCTATGAACAATGGGCACATACTCCTTCACTGAGTACTAGAAGACTGTCATGAAGGCTAATAAAGGAGAATTTCCTTGTTTTCAGATATAATATTTTCCTAGTTAATTTCTTTTATGAATCTTTAGTTTTAGTGTAATTTAAGATAACTTTAGTATATGACCTTTCTTTCTAAAACCAAAATAAATATGAAAAATAACATGAATTTCCCTGACTTGAAATTAATTGATTTTTTCTCTATCAGGAGCTGACCAAGACCACAGCAGCCAAGTGAACGCTTAGCTAGCATGTTTAGCTCAAGTAGTTATCCAGTTCTACAATAAGTTATAAGGTATGTAGCTTTATGACAATAGTGCTGACATTATTTAATTGATGCCTTGATACATTATATGAAACCAATTGTAATTAGTTATTTCAAAATTTTACCCTTGTTGATCTTGAAAGTTTTGTGGGTTTTGAGTGCTGATATGCTTGTGCATTATGATGCCAATGTAAACCAAATTGATTTTTTGATGCTTTATGATGTATCACAACCTTTATATATTTATTTTTGTTATTTTTTACCATATGAGACGAGAATAAAAGAAAAATATTTAAAAGCATAAAATGTTATAAAATTTATACAGATGTACACCTTACCCTGTCACTATTAACACTAATTGTAACATGACTTCGTTGTATTCTCGATTCTGATAGGTTGATTTGACAAATTACCCTATGTTGAATGACAATGAATACCTGCAAATTAGCTAAGGCGAATCACCCCGAATTGATACATCTTCACTAGTGTCAGCCCGACTCAAGTTTTAATTTCCAGTTTCTTAGAAAATTTGTGCCGTACTCTGATTTCAGAGTTGTCTTTGTCATTTATAACATTGTCTACCAGTAGATATTACAAGTAAATTTAAATATGATTTATTTTTGATGAATGAAAATATTTTCAACTGGCCTACTTAGTCCAGGTTTGCCACAAAGTTTCATGTGACCGCCTTCTTTTGAATGCCGTTCCCGTCATGTTGGTGTCACAATGGTCTTTGGCTTTTGTACTTGGGGTTTTACAATATTTTTCTATGAGCTTTATAATTATTGATTTCGGTCTCAAATTAAACAAGTATGTTGTTGGCCCCCCTGTCACAAATGCCACTATTTGGTATTATCAATACGATGTTTGTAATGTAAATTATGTCAGAAATTCACATTAGTTAGACCTTATCACACCTCTTGCAGAAATAGAACCATTGCAAAGTCCTTTCAATACAAAAATAAGTAGGCAAAAACAGAATTAGCTTTTAAACTTCTGATAACTAACTGTCATGTTACGATATCAATAAATAGTTGCCTTTGTAAGGTTATTATGGTTTATGAGGATGGAACCTTATTGTGGTTAAGGAGAGTGGAACAGGTATGGTTAATGTGAGTGGTCCACCATTATGATAAATGAGTGATGAACCGTTGAGGTTAATGATAGCGAAACCGTTGTGGTTTATGAGGATGGAACTGTTGTGGTTTATGAGAGTGGAACCGTTGTGGTTTATGAAAGGGGTACCGTTGTGGTTAATGAGACTGGAAACGTTGTGGTTAATGAGAGTGGAACCGTTGTGGTCAATGAGAGTGGAAACGTTGTGGTTAATGAGAGTGGAACAGTTGTGGTTAATGAGAGATGAACAGTTGTGGTTAATGAGACTGGAAACGTTGTGGTTAATGAGAGTGGAACAGTTGTGGTTAATGAGAGATGAACAGTTGTGATTATTGAGAGTGGAACAGTTGTGGTTTATGAAAAGGGTACCGTTGTGGTTAATGAGACTGGAAACGTTGTGGTTAATGAGAGTGGAACAGTTGTGGATAATGAGAGATGAACAGTTGTGGTTAATGAGAGTGGAACCGTTGTGGTTTATGAGAGTGGAACTGTTGTAGTTTATGAAAGGGGTACCGTTGTGGTTAATGAGACTGGAAACGTTGTGGTTTATGAGGATGGAACTGTTGTGGTTTATGAGAGTGGAACCGTTGTGGTTAACGAGAGTTGAACTGTTTTGGTTGATGAGACTGGAACGGTGTGGTTAATGAAAGTGGAACTGTTCTGGTGAATGAGAGATGAACAGTTGTGGTTAATGAGCGGTGAACCGTTGCATGTTGTAAATGAGAGTGGAACTGTTGTAGTTAATGAGAGTGGAACCGTTGTGGTTAATGAGAGTTGAACCGTTGTGGTAAATGAAAGTGGAACTGTTCTGGTTAATGAGAGATGAACAGTTGTGGTTAATGAGAGATGAACAGTTGTGGTTAATGAGAGATGAACAGTTGTGGTTAATGAGAGGTGAACCGTTGCATGTTGTAAATGAGAGTGGAACCGTTGTGGTTAATGAGAGTTGAACCGTTGTGGTAAATGAGAGTGGAACTGTTGTGGTTAATGAGAGATGAACAGTTGTGGTTAATGAGAGTGGAACAGTTGTGGTTAATGAGAGATGAACAGTTGTGATTATTGAGAGTGGAACAGTTGTGGTTTATGAAAAGGGTACCGTTGTGGTTAATGAGAGTGGAGGCATCATTCAGCAAGTCCCTAGATCAAAAAGGTGATTATTTGACACATGATGATTGAAAAATCAGACAAGATGTATATTTATATATATAATTATGATGTGAATAAATGAAATAAAATTTTATGTTTTTATAGCATGATTTTCATATTTCATTGGAATTTCCCTAAATTATATTGGGAAAAATAATTTCATATAAATACAGTGATAAAGTCTATATACTTTAGTCATAATTTCATCTGCGTGTCTGTTTGTGTAGTCATAGAGATCTATTCCTTGATTATCTTATGTTGCAGATTGCTTTCTCTAAACTCTAAACAGATATGAGAGAAAAGATCACTGAGTTGCTGGAGGACTTCCATTAAGAGCCAACCAATTCAACTTTCATGATACGGACTGCACAGATGATGAATGTGACCATGAAGTGGAGAAACCTTCAGATAAACTCAGGATGAAGTTGTCGAGTATCCAATTAATGAAGGCAATTGGGTGACTGTGCCTGTGTCTTTAATGATGATCATGCAGGATAGCGCAGTGGTTAGCGCGTTCAGCTTCGGATCAAGAGGTCTGTGGTTCGAATCCCGCCAGGTGCTCGGCAACATTGTCTGCAGTAGACAACTGTTCTACAGACTGCCTCAGGCTTGGGTGCAATGCTACATTGAATTTCAGTGCTGTACCACCCATGGTTTGCTAGTTCCAGGCGATGCTCGCAGGTTTCACCGCAATGCATAGCCACAATGGTGTTGTGGGCTTTCTCCCTGCAATAATACTAGCAGCTGTGATATAAGTGAAATACTCTTGAAAGCGACATTAAACCCCATCTCATCTCACCTCAACTCGCGCCAATGCTGTTAACAGCGCACAGTTAGCTGATTTGATGACTCTAGTATGACTGCATTGTCTGTCTATTCCAAATGCACTGAAGAGCATCTATAGACTACGAAACCATTTTTCTCAACTGAACTCTCCCCTTAAAAAGCATTATAACCGACCCTTACGCCATTTACATGTAAATTCAGAAGATGTACAATCTACAAATACCTTTTGTTTCAAAGATTAAACTTCATCTTTAGCAAAATCATATTTTCTAAGAATACCGCTTCTCCATCAACTTCACTCATTGTTTCAACCTGCTAACTTTGTTAAAGGCAGAGATTTTGACGGCAAAAGACCAACACCATTAATGACATCTATGATGGGAACATCTATCAAAAGCTTGTCAGAGAAGACACTCTATGAAGACCAACCTTATGATTAATCCTTCACCTTAAATACAGATGGAATCCCTTTTTTCAAGAGCTCCAAAATGTCCTTGTGGCCTGTCTACCTGTTGATCATGAGTAAACAGAAATAGATCATGCTGTTCTACAGAATATGGTTTTGGGCCAGTAAACCAACATTTTGTGCCCCTCTACATTCAGCGCTATCAAAATTAGAAACAGAGGGTGTTTCTATTGAAATTGATGGCCTACATGTAAGTGTTTTTTGTAGGCATTGTCAGCTGTTTTACCAGCAAAAGCTGCGGTTCTAAATATGAATAAGTTCAATGGTGGATAATGTTGTATAAGATGTACTCATAAGGCGAGCGCTGGCAAAGCGAGAAAGTGGGTACTGTCCATGTTTCCCCAATCGGTCCTGAGACATATGTGACAGCCAAAAGTGGTTCAACTCAGTGTGGAATTAAGGGTCCTTCATTTTTTATTTTTTTTCCAGCTTTGATTTTTTTAGGTCAGTTTCTTTAGATTATATGCATGGTGTGTTGCTAGGTGTTAAAAAGTTGCTCATGTCATTGCGGTTTCTTCAAATCCACCCAGTTCAAGCTTTTCTTTGGTTCCATTTATTGAGTTCGGTAGATAGTAATCTGTGTCAGATAAGGCCGGGAGGAAATATCTCTCAACGACCTTGGTCAACTGCTGATCATGTTAACTGTTGGAAAGCTTTTGAATTTAGGGCTTGGTTATTTCATTATTCTCTTTCTTTATGTGGCATTAGTAGCTATACCTACTAATATCACTATGCTTGTTTTGTGGAGGCCATTTCTGTTTTATCTGGGGATAGAATATCAAGGACTTAGTGTTCACAGAGCATATCAATGATTGGGTATTTCGTTTTCATGTTTGCACCTCTTTATGATGACAGATATGTCACCGTAAATGTGCACTCATTGTTACATTTAGGGGGGGGGCTGTCAGTTCAGTTCCTGTTTCACATTTGAAAGAATTAATGGCAGCATTGTTGCTATTTTCGATGGCACTCAGCACATGGACTTGCAAAACATAAACATGTTTGTCTTATTACAGTGTACAGATAGTGATTGGGTAATGTAGGAAAAAATCATGGATCTAATTATAAGAATAGAATAACTGGACTCTCCGATCTAGCCACTGCATAAAAAATGTCTGCTGTTAACATGATGCAACTAATGCCATAAGTTTTGTTGAAGATGTCTGGAAATTCAACAGCTTGTGGTCTTCGTTAATAAGTTGTGTAGGACATCCAAGTTATCTTTGGAAATTGTAAAGGAAAATAGGTTTTCGCATTCTCTGTGCTCTATTTAGAAAGGAGATTGTCATGATGGAGAACAAAGTTCTTGTTCAGTTTCTTGGACATCAACCTAAAGCATTGCAGTTTTTTAAGTGGTGCATGGTCACTCTTTGGATCACGTAAGGGGCCATACTAAAAATTCATCTTATACAACGTATTGGTAAAATGGCATTGTAAGGACGGTAGTATCAAATGGATTGTGATGGTGAAAAAAGTTTAGTATTGTTTGTGTCCATTGGAGGGGCAGTCAATGATGGAGGTGTATGGGGACCAGGAAGACATCATGTCATTATAGGTCACATCAGTGCTGTCCATAAAACCGAGTCAAAGCCTGGACATTGTTGAGGGTGTTCAGTCTGTTTGACCAGTAGGAACTCCATATCATAAATAAAAGGTAGGTTAAAAGAAGATGAAAAAAATCTGCACCCTCTATTTAGAGAGTGCAAATATTTTTTCATCTACTTTTTACCTTCGTTTTATTTACGATATTGAGTTCCTGTGGTTGGCCTCCTTGTATACATTGATGTTGACAGTGTTAATTATATCTCTAGACAACCAAATGTGGTTGAGATATTTGTAGATGTATATTTAAGTGGACAAGTATCTGGGTGTAGCATATCAAGCTTGACCAGAAGGAAATGTATTATGGCATGAAATATAGTTGAACCCTTATGTAACAACATTTTTAGCCTATAGTTAATCTGAAAAAGATACTGATTAGATCTTGCGCAACGTTGACATAACGTTGTTAATACATATATTGATAATAATCGCCTGCTTGATGATGTTGTCTTCGCTGTCCTGTAGTAGTAAAAAATTACATTTATATTGATTAGGTATATTTAATTACCCTGAATATTATCTTGTTATATATGTTAAAATATTTTGTGAATGTAAAGATTCAAATGTCAGCAATCGAAGACCCACAAATAAAACTTACATGAACAAGTTAAAAATGGACTGTGTTTTTATTTTCTCTAAATGATTTTGACTGCATTATTCTAAGCCCTACTTACTGATCCACTCAGCATAATTATGCACTTCTTACTTAGGCGTCTAATTATTTAAAGAGAGAGAGCCTCTCAAACCGCAGTTGGCTTTCGCTCTTTTGCGATATATAAACAAACTGGATTTGAAAGGTTTTTAACCGATCGATGATGGTGATAATGTCAGAGTCAAATTTTGCGATTCTGTTTAGTTTAATTACAACAAATCATACATCAGGTTTTTAGGGATTGTTTAAATTCTCCACTACTTGACTCAATACCTTATCGTGGTGTGGTGGTCTAAGTGCTTTAGAGACCCTGAGAGCTATGCGCGCCGGAGCTTACATGCTCCTGGCAGAGGCACCAAAGCTGGAGAGGTCGTCGGAGAGAAGCCAGACAAAATTTGAGTCATTCTAAAACATGTTGTCTATCTCTCACTATGCCTTTCTTTCGGTCTTTTCCCTCATCCTTTTGGATGCTTGTCATCCACATGTTTAATAACTGAAATATTTTTCAAAACACATTAATCCCAAATTCACTCACTCACTCGGTTTGATTTTCGAAGGGATGGGCGCCGCCATATTAAATTTCCGATTAATCCCCAATTCACTCACTCACTCGGTTTGATTTTCGAAGGGATGGGCGCCGCCATATTAAATTGCCGATTCGCCTTTCAAGCGCAGTCATTGTTTGATTATTTTTAGAAGGTTCGTAGGTCATCAGTCACAGCACGAAGTTTATGCTGGGATTTACACTCAGGGTAAGAAGAGTGATGCGTCAGCTATATGTCTTACCCTGAGACAAACTGCAGACCAGTTTATAGGGTTAGTTGTTCTGGATCACATCCCTTGTGCTTTGGCGTTTACCAGCATTAGCTGACGTTGAGTGGCTTTTTCGACCAAGGCATGTGGGTTCTCCCCCCTCCTCTCTTCACTAGTTCACGGATAAGATCACTGATGTGTGCTGGGGTCAGAGTGAAATGTCTCAGCAAGAATTGACATCTCAAGCCCTTAGAGATATTCACCCAGCTTAAACTGGAAACAATGTTCAACCAAGAGGGTCTACTCAGGTCGCCAGACCTATGTCAGGAATGCCAGAGCATTCAAAGGTCGTAGGGGCAAGGTTTGTTCAATGCCAACACTTACAAGCGCTTTCGGAACACCTCAAACTGACCAAAGACACCCAAGTCCAAGTACCAGCTACGTTGATTGTCACTTAGGTAAAGACTGGGATCTCTCAAAGCTAGCCGTCTTAAAGTGTCAATAACCTCGTAATTGGGGTCTTCTGGTGCAACGAGACAATTCCGGAAGACTGCTTTGTCACAGAGATTTTCAGGTCAGGCTACAAACTGCCTTTGGCAGAGCATCCACCCCTAAACCAATCTCCCCCTGTCACTATTGGACTCTGAAGCTCAATTCCCCCCTCTTGGCCAACAACATCCAGGATTTCCTAAAGAAGAACACTTTAATACATGTGCTTGATCCGAATCATGCTGCAGGGTTCTACTTGTGGATAATTCGCAACATGCCATCATTCAACTTGCTTTATCCCATGCCTCCTCCATATTATTTAATGGTTTCCAAATTACAGCAGTGTTCCAAGCTCTCCTTAACGAGTCTGGTTTGATCTTCACGATGCTATCTCACAGGATGCCAATTTTTTACTAACATTTTACTACCAAGCCCATATTTTGAAAATAAAATCCACAACTGAATCAAAAGCTATTTAAAAGGCTGTATTGATGCTACATAAATTTTTCTCCTTTTCTTACCTAAAGACTTTTTAACAATAGAGTACAATGTAAAGATATGGTCCACAGTTGAATATTCTGGACCTAAATCCGGAGATATATCTCCGTGAAAAAATGGATTTTCTGTATTACCTTTTTAGCTCATCAGGTCTGAATGACCCGATGGGCTTATGGCATGGCAAGGCGTCCGTCCGTCCGTCCGTCCATCCGTCCGTAAACTTTTAACTTTTTCGACTTCTTCTCCAGAACCAATGACTCTAGAGAGCTGAAATTTTATGTGCATACTCCTTGGCAAATGGGGATTCTAAATTGTAGATTTCGTGACCCCATGACCCCAAATGGGGTCACAATGGTCAAAACCTTAAAAATCTATTTTAATCTTCTTCTCTAGTTCCAAAAGGTCCAGAGAGCTGAAAAGTTGTGTGTAGACTCCTTGGGCACTGGAGATTCTAAATTGTAGATTTTGTGACCCCATGACCCCAAATGAGGTCAGAGAGGTCAAAACATGAAAAACCTATTTTCCTCTTCTTCTCCAGTTCCAAAAGGTCCAGAGAGCTGAATAGTTGTGTGTAGACTCCTTGGGCACTGGAGATTCTAAATTGTAGGTTTGGTGACCCCATGACCCCAAATGGGGTCACATGGGTCAAAACCTAAAAAAACTAATTTCATCTTTTTCCCTAGTTCCAAAAGGTCTAGAGAGCTGAAAAGGTGTGTGTAGACTCCTTGGCCAACGGGGATTCTAAATTGTAGGTTTGGTGACCCCATGACCCCAAATGGGGTCACAGGGGTCAAAAACTAATTTCATCTTCTTCCCTAGTTCCAAAAGGTTCAGAGAGCTGAAAAGTTGTGTGTAGACTCCTTGGGCACTGGAGATTCTAAATTGTAGGTTTGGTGACCCCATGACCCCAAATGGGGTCACAGGGGTCAAAACCTGAAAAACCTAATTTCATCTTTGTCCCTAGTTCCAAAAGGTCTAGAGAGCTGAAAAGTTGTGTGTAGACTCCTTGGCCAACGGGGATTCTAAATTGTAGGTTTGGTGACCCCATGACGCCAAATGGGGTCACAGGGGTCAAAACCTAAAAAAACTAATTTAATCTTTTTCCCTAGTTCCAAAAGGTCTAGAGAGCTGAAAAATTGTGTGAAGACTCCTTGGACACTGGGGATTCTAAATTGTAGGTTTGGTGACCACTTGACCCCAAATGGGGTCACAGGGGTCAAAAACTTAAAATCCTACTTTCATCTTCTTCTCCAGTTCCAAAAGGGCTTGATAGCTTAATAGTTGTGTGTAGACTCCTTGGACAATGGGGATTCTGAATTGTAGGTTCGGTGACCCCTTGACCCCAAATGGGCAATGGACCTTTTTTATTTGATTGTGAATAACTCGGACGTTGGGACAGGCTATCTTTCCTACACTACCCATGACCCCATGGTCTAAACCACAACACCTATTTCTATCAAAAGTCTGATGAGCTACAGAGCCCATGGCTCTATTTTTTATGTAAGGGATAATAATCGCCTTTTTCATTAAAAAGTTTATTAAAATGAGTTAAAATGGCATGGTAATTTTCTCAGAGTGTTTTATGATTTTTATTCCCATTATGGCTTTTCTTATTTTGATATCAGTAATTGGAGATTCTAATATATGCTGTTCACAATCGCCTATCTCAACGCTCATTTCTGCTTGAAATTCTGTTTTATTAATCATTAATTTTAATTTCAGCTTTATCAAAAATAGTTTTAAAATGATAATGCCATGTTTCACCAGGTAAATCAGCTCTTGTGGTTCTTTTACTTGAAATACTTCTTGATTCATTCCAGAATTAATTGGGATTTGTTCATTATTCATAGTTTTAGGCTTTACGTTGTTGCGTCGATTTCTCCACTGTCTGCATTAGCTTCTGTACCGATTTCTTGGAGAACAACATCTTATTTTATTTGTCACTGTTCTAACCTTTATAAACCATTTAAGACTCTCTCTCTAGCTTCTACTGTAGCTTTGCGACAGTCGTAACTGTAAAATGTCCTATTCTAGAAATCAGGACGATCTTTTCTTTTCATGCACTCAGTTGCCTCTAATATGTAATCAACCAATGATGGAGCAATTTCGGTGTTTGATGTTACTGTGTCTATTAATTTATCAAGCATGTATGTGCTTCTAATCTTTGAGCTTGTCCAGAAAAACATGTTCACAAATAGTGTTTCATTTATAAATATTTAAGGCTACTATAATTTTCTTTTAGAAAAGGTTAACTCATAAATTTACAGTCAATCAAGAACAAGTGGCATGTGCTTCATTTCAGTTTTATCTTACTTTGAAGCTAGCATACCGTGAAAATAAGTTGACCAACTTAATTACCTACCATGTCTGCCCCCTTGGGTAAGAATTAAAAAAAAAAATCACTTCTTCACCAAGGTATGTCCATACTGAGTCAAGAAACCATAAGGTCCGATAAAACACAGAGCACAGAGATATTTTCTTAGTCCAAATTTCAATATTTTACCAAAGTTGTGGATGATAACGGTAGTGTTTATTTCTCAAGTACTCATTTTGATCACAGACCTGTTACAATAGATTTTTGTGATATCCATATCCCCTCCACTTTTAACATCACAGAAGGTGTTTAGGTGGGGAGAAATAGTCTAGAAAATATACGATCAGTGGCGGATCCAAGAATTTGAAAAGGGGGTCGGGGTTCACTCATTTGGAGGTCAATTTTAGGAAAACACCTAATATAAGATGTTTAAGAGGCGATATGTTGCTGTCATGAAACTAATTTATAACTCAAATGATTTTTATCTATGGCATGTAAAGGGTTCTATCCTAAGGTGATACATTTGTCAAAAAATGTT
Organism: Phorcus lineatus; assembly: GCA_921293015.1. Taxonomy (NCBI): domain Eukaryota; kingdom Metazoa; phylum Mollusca; class Gastropoda; order Trochida; family Trochidae; genus Phorcus; species Phorcus lineatus. Next base: position 25,910,145 of record OV121096.1, on the reverse strand, counting down.
AGCTGAAGTCTTTTCTCGGGCAGTCATGCTATAAACCAAATACAGCATCAAATCATTTACATATTTTGGTGACAATTGACAAAAAATAGGTTTCATTAAAAATATTTTATTAATGTTTTCAATATTGAACAAACATGTATGTTAATATATATACGAATTATGATGCATCTAAAATAATTGAATATAAGACATATAAATTAAAATTATAGACTATAATATGTATAGGCTATTAAAACATAAATTGCAATGATTAAAAGGTCAAATAATAAATCGGTACAAACATTGCCATATAAACATAATACCAATGCTTTGACCACATACAAGTAAATATAGTTACATAAGCACTAAAATAATGGCTTTAGACCAAATTGTAACGGTGCTGATGCTATACAAGTAAATAAAAATACGTAAGCACTAAGACAATGGAATTTATACTACATTGTAAGGGTGCTGATAATATACACATAAATATAGATACATAAGCACATGACTTTTCGTAATGCTGATAGAGATGACATCACTATAAAAGTAAAAGTAGTGTACCAGAAATATAAAGATCTTGGGACTCTAAAAGTATATATAAAATACACAAATATTGAGACATTTGTTTTTGACCACTTTCAGATACAGATACCGATTCTATACCAGAAATATGGATTACTCATATACATAAAGATACCGATGCTATACAATTAAATAAAAAATACATACACATTAAGACATTTGTTTTTGGCCATTTTCAGATACAGATGCCGAATCTATACCAGAAATATGGATTACTCATATACATAAAGATACCAATGCTATACAATTAAATAAAGAATACATACACATTAAGACATTTGTTTTTGGCCATTTTCAGATACAGATGCCGATTCTATACCAGAAATATGGATTACTCATTACATAAAGATACCGATGCTATACAATTAAATAAAAAATACATACACATTAAGACATTTGTTTTTGGCCATTTTCAGATACAGATGCCGATTCTATACCAGAAATATGGATTACTCATTACATAAAGATACCGATGCTATACAATTAAATAAAGAATACATACACATTAAGACATTTGTTTTTGGCCATTTTCAGATACAGATGCCGAATCTATACCAGAAATATGGATTACTCATATACATAAAGATACCAATGCTATACAATTAAATAAAGAATACAAACACATTAAGACATTTGTTTTTGGCCATTTTCAGATACAGATGCCGATTCTATACCAGAAATATGGATTACTCATATACATAAAGATACCGATGCTATACAATTAAATAAAAAATACATACACATTAAGACATTTGTTTTTGGCCATTTTCAGATACAGATGCAGATTCTACACCAGAAATATGGATTATATACATAAAGATACCAATGCTATACAATTAAATAAAAAATACATACACATTAAGACTTTTGTTTTTGGCCATTTTCAGATACAGATGCCGATTCTATACCAAAAATATGGATTACTCATATACATAAAGATACCGATGCTATACAATTAAATAAAGAATACATACACATTAAGACATTTGTTTTTGGCCATTTTCAGATACAGATGCCGAATCTATACCAGAAATATGGATTACTCATATACATAAAGATACCGATGCTATACAATTAAATAAAGAATACATACACATTAAGACATTTGTTTTTGGCCATTTTCAGATACAGATGCCGATTCTATACCAGAAATATGGATTACTCATATACATAAAGATACCGATGCTATACAATTAAATAAAAAATACATACACATTAAGACATTTGTTTTTGGCCATTTTCAGATACAGATGCCGATTCTATACCAGAAATATGGATTACTCATATACATAAAGATACCAATGCTATACAATTAAATAAAGAATACATACACATTAAGACATTTGTTTTTGGCCATTTTCAGATACAGATGCCGATTCTATACCAGAAATATGGATTACTCATTACATAAAGATACCGATGCTATACAATTAAATAAAGAATACATACACATTAAGACATTTGTTTTTGGCCATTTTCAGATACAGATGCCGATTCTATACCAGAAATATGGATTACTCATATACATAAAGATACCAATGCTATACAATTAAATAAAGAATACATACACATTAAGACATTTGTTTTTGGCCATTTTCAGATACAGATGCCGATTCTATACCAGAAATATGGATTACTCATATACATAAAGATACCGATGCTATACAATTAAATAAAAAATACATACACATTAAGACATTTGTTTTTGGCCATTTTCAGATACAGATGCAAGTTCTACACCAGAAATATGGATTACTCATATACATAAAGATACCAATGCTATACAATTAAATAAAAAATACATACACATTAAGACATTTGTTTTTGGCCATTTTCAGATACAGATGCCGATTCTATACCAAAAATATGGATTACTCATATACGTAAAGATACCGATGCTATACAATTAAATAATAATACATGCACATTAAGACATTTGTTTTTGGCCATTTTCAGATACAGATGCCGATTCTATACCAGAAATATGGATTATTCATATACATAAAGATACCGATGCTATACAATTAAATAAAAAATACACACATTAAGACATTTGTTTTTGGCCATTTTCAGATACAGATGCCGATTCTATACCAGAAATATGGATTACTCATATACATAAAGATACCAATGCTATACAATTAAATAAAAAATACATACACATTAAGACATTTGTTTTTGGCCATTTTCAGATACAGATGCCGATTCTATACCGGAAATATGGATTACTCATTACATAAAGATACCGATGCTATACAATTAAATAAAAAATACATACACATTAAGACATTTGTTTTTGGCCATTTTCAGATACAGATGCCGATTCTATACCAGAAATATGGATTACTCATATACATAAAGATACCGATGCTATACAATTAAATAAAAAATACATACACATTAAGACATTTGTTTTTGGCCATTTTCAGATACAGATACCGATTCTATACTAAAAATATGGATTACTCATATACATAAAGATACCGATGCTATACAATTAAATAAAAAATACATACACATTAAGACATTTGTTTTTGGCCATTTTCAGATACAGATGCCGAATCTATACCAGAAATATGGATTACTCATATACATAAAGATACCGATGCTATACAATTAAATAAAAAATACATACACATTAAGACATTTGTTTTTGGCCATTTTCAGATACAGATGCCGATTCTATACCAGAAATATGGATTACTCATTACATAAAGATACAGATGCTATACAATTAAATAATAATACATGCACATTAAGACATTTGTTTTTGGCCATTTCCAGATACAGATGCCGATTCTATATGAGAAATATGGATTATTCATATACATAAAGATACCGATGCTATACAAGTAAATAAACATAAATATTTAGACAAACAGGTGCCGATAAAAATATGGATCCCTTATGTACATAAAGATGCCCTTGTCAATACACTTACAATGAGACATTTTCTTTTCAGCATAATTCTTTTCATGTGGACTAATAGCCTCTGATCCAATCATACAGATTAATTGATGCCAAGAAAACAAGAAAGTTTGATGAGATGAAAATGGGCGCATTTGTTTTGCTGTACTGCTTCCATGCGTTTTACACTCCAAACCTCAGTGTGCGCATGACAAAACGGAAGCCATTTGAGATTCTCTGGAAACGGAATCTGTCCCGGATTCTCTTTCGCAAAGATTTTCTTCCCTTTTCTTTCAAAGTCTCTGAAGAGAAAAGTACAAAATTACCAAAACTTCACATGTCAAGAACTAATAATATATCTTATAATCTATCACTTTTATTAGGATATGATTTAAATAGGGTGTTCTGTTTTCAACAAATATAATACTTTTTATAGTGTCATCAGTAAACCATATTGTTCCTTCTTTTCATGTCAACGAAAAATTGTGATCTCTTTGAAATCAGATAGGATTAGCTAAAATCAGAAAGTCCTCTTTGTCAATTTCAACATGATTGAATGCAGTCTCGTTTAATCAATTAGATAACTCCTATGGATCCAATATCATTTATCACTACAATATTACCAACACTTTTCACTAATATTGTACATGAAGCTTACCGGTAAGTTAATTTCCCTACCCATAATAAGATAATACTTATGTATACATTATTTTCATGGTCGTATTATGATGTAATCTAGTTTGCTGAAAAATATCCGTGGTTGCTTAATTTCTTGAGAAGTATAATATTTCAAAGCAATTGACTGTAGTATGCCTCTGCCTGTTTGTCTGCAACTCTATAGTTAATCAAGCTGACTTTTGGCTAATTAAATGATGCATCCACAAAACAACCTTTATATTAGGTGTACAGCATGACCAAGCGTGTCAACAAGTGAGTCACAGTATTGTCACGAAATTGTAAGAAGGAAGATACTTTCATAACCAATGGAGGAAACAAAGGAGGAATGTGTCAGCCTACGATCTTATCATTGAGGCCTCGGGGTTGGAACATAGAAGCTCAAAAATCTCTGAGTCAGGGTTTTGTCATAACCAATGGTTGACACCAGCACATCCTAGCGTAAATGCTTAGGGCATTGTGTGATCACAACACAAACCACACGCACATATGCGTACCAGGTTGGAACATTTGCACACATGGACAAACCACAGTCTGCCATGGCAAGAAATGTTTGATTGACAGGTGCAATCCACTTTGCAATGGTACACAATGATGTGTACTGTGGTGGAGTCAAAATGCTTGCAAGTGTCAATTGGGTATTAGATATTTGCAATCATACTTTTTAAAATCTCTAAGGTGATCGTAAGTCACAAACCTTTTTAATTATCATGAACGGGAGTAAAGGTTTGAGAAAAGATGCACGGAAAATGGAAACCACAAGAATGATTGCTCAACGTGTAGAAGTGTCCATGTTTCAGTACAGCCTTTAAAGTGGAATAAAACAGTTGAAGCAAAGAACTAACCTGCTTTAACAGTCGAATCTCCACTTGGTCCATTCTGTTTGAGGATAATGTCTACAGAAGGTGACAGTTCCACATCTGTATAAGAAAATAGATATATAAAAAATTTGAATCTCTTTGATTAAAATATTTAAGAGTAATTCTGCAAGAAACAGTTTAGACAAGAGAAGAGTTTTATGGACGATCCCCCTTATTATTTTCATAATCATTGTGTATAGATTACTTAACGGCACTACAGAGATGATCGGTACTACAGATTTAAAGAAACCTGTGATGATAAGTTTACAATAATGAAAAATAGAAAACATCTGAGAATAAAACAGGTGATATGTATTTACATATATAGTATTGCCAAGTGATTGCCCTGAAAGTCAGTAAAAGTCACTTCAGCTCTCAGGGCCAAAATTAATGAGAAAAATAGTAAATGTGGAGAGGGGTATGGGAGGGTAGAAAATAAGCATGAATGGGCTGGTATTAGTTGTGTAATTATTTCCTTATGATCAAAGTTGATAAAGATTCTGAAGTTTATGATACAGAAATAAGATAGGCAATGTACAAAACAAGTAATGTGTATGAAATCTCACCATTTGTGAGGTTTGATCCAGTTGTTACATGTACATGATCAAGGTTTTCCCCTCCTGGATCCCTCGTGCTGGAGCCGGAGGAGTTCTCAGTGGTCTCCCCTTCTCCTGGAGAAAGGTCAACTGCATTTAAATTTGTCAGTCATCAGTTGTTTAAATGATCAGAGAATATGTCATTGGGGTCAAATATGTCAAAACTTACAACAGCAGTTCTAAACAACTCAAACAAAATTTACGAAAGGAAAGCTTATTAAAGTGAACATCGAAAGCATTAAAATTGCAGAAAGAAGTGTTGGTAGAGCAGAATCTAAAACACAAGTTTACATTATGTCTCAAAGCAACTTTTAAAAAATATTCTATTTACCTGTGGTAAGGCTGGGTCCAAATGTGTTGCCTGTATAATTGTGGATCCCACCAGGATCCGATATATTTGACATGGATCCGCCTTCAGCCGAGCAAAATTCTCTGATGGTACCTGAAAATTTCATCAAAATGACTGAGAAATAAATTCAGCGAATTATCAACTTCTTTATTGAAAGAGAATCACACCAATAAAGTTATGATGCAAACGAAACGAAAACTGAACCCATCACTCTTACAATGAAAGAAAGATGCTCATTAAGCACAGAAATTGTTTCTCGATTATTATATTTTCTAAAAGCTTTTCATAACTGAAAGTAACAGTTGTAACATGATGATGACGAAGTTTATGTATACGTATGTGTTTCTTGTTCTTCTAAAAGCCTTTTAAAAAATTAAAAATCAAGTTCATGTTGGATTTTAAGCCTTGTGCATAGATTACAAAAAACTTGCCCATTCTAAATTAACAGTTGTAACCAGATGACAATAAAGTTAGTTAATTTCATCAAGGCAAACCTTCTTCAAAGATGAATTATTACAAGGGAAATTATTGAAAAATAAATCGTTAAAATTCTTCCACAAAGGGTATTACATATTGAGACATTCAGGAATAAATACAAAGAAAAGTTATTTTCCAAATAAAATACCTAATTGATCCAGTTTCTTAATTAACGAAAGTGGAACAACAGCCCTGGTCTTAGTAGTTCGTTGTTTCTTTTTCCGTTCTCTTTTCCGCCGAGTGAAGATTCGAATTGCTGTTGGAGAAATAAAATTGTTTGAAGTGTCCGTAAAATGATAGCATGTTAAAATGTTATTCATTATTTATTATTTGGAACATTTTATGAGCCTTGGTTAACAGTAACAATTGTTTTTTATGCAAAGCATTAAACAAAACAAAAGATATACTGAAAATGCATTACCAATATTCCTTGCTCGTTTGGATAGCTGCCTCCAGCCAGAAGCTACTTTTATGCCACTGTCTTTAAGATGTTTCTGACCTGGTCCTGAGTGGATAACAGCAACATAAATAATTATATTGTGAACCATAAAAAGTCAAACCCCTGCTACAAAGTCGCACTTTTTGTTCTCATAACTACTCTTACTCCAATTGTTGGAATGTAACAAAACATGACAGATGTACTCACTATTTAATTTTTGAGAATGTCAAGCCCTAACTATGATGTGTAGATTGTAGATATTGTATGTTTCAGTCCCTAATCTGCATACTTTATGCAAATTTTCTCAGTTCTTTAATTAATTTGTTTCTCTCATCTCTCATATACTAATTGTAGGAATGTCATGAATCATGACACAGGTCAGCATTATGATGTGTTGACGTGCCTATTGTATGTTTCAATTCCTAATTTGCATAAAAATAATATTTTTAGTTTGGTGTCTATTTTTACATAATGACAGGGGAGGGGGATTAATCCATAACATATTACATAACATCCATGTTGTTTCCACAAAGGTGAAGTAATTTTTTTAAAAACTTTGATTTCCCTCACCTTTTTCAAGTTTGCCTTCTCCATAAGCCGGTGGTCTACTGCCAGCCTCCACACATCTCACATATCCCGGAGGTAGGCTTTCTTCTTCCTGTATACTCTTTATGGGTGCATCTTTAGCTTCAGGATCTGACGGTCTGGGTTGCAGATCTGGTTTTCTAGCCAGGCACCTATCTGTTTGTGAGTCTTCTAACTTCAGCTTATGTACTGTGTCGCTAACATCTCTGGTTTCAGATGGTCCAAGTTGCAGATCTGCTGTACTTGAGAGAGATTTAACTAAGGGCATATGCTCATGCTTAAGTTCATCAAAGGGGGCTGTATCTCTTCCGACTTCAAAATCAGTGAGTTTCGGCTCTAGTTCACTAGCCAATTGTCTATATGTGGCAGAGTCCTTGGGTTTCAGTTTATCTGTTTTGTCGCCATCTCTTTCAGGATAGGACAAGTCATGTAGTTTTGTAGTAATCTTCATTTCCTGGTCTTGAAATTCATCTGGTGCTTTTTCAATGTCCCTGAGATCAGGTAAACTGAATTTTGTGATTGATTCACGAGCCTTTGAACTACCTGTGGACATGTCACGGTGCCTCAGTTCATCTGAAGTGACACTTGTGTCTGAATGATGTTCATATGAGGAAACCTTATTCATTAATGGATCAGACCGCACCTTCAGTTTTGATATTTTATTTTTCAAACTACCACAACGGTTAGGTTGAAATGCTCCATTCAATACCATGGTTTGCTTTTGCTTTTTTAGAGGAACCTCATTCCCTCGATTCGGCGGAGGTAAATTTAATGAGCACTTTGTTTGAGATCCTTCAGTCAGAAGTGGATTGTGCCAAACATTGTGGCTGGCTTCCCCTTGCAAAGAATTGTTTTTACAATTTGTTGGCAATGATTCTTCATTCATAGACTCATTTTGGCAATGTGTTGATGACAATGCCTCAAGTATCCATTTATTTGGTTGACACTTGTTTGGTGATGCCTTCATCAAGGAAGAATCTAACTGCTCCATAGAGAGACCAAGTTTGCTCAAAGACTGATGATTAAATGGATTCCTACCAGGGTTGAATGGAATTAAGCTTGGTTTCCTTTTAAGTAGAGGGTATATTTGTGGTTCACCAGAGACATGGACATATTCTTCGCACCCATACAGCTCAATATCAACTGATGAAAATTGATCATAATATGCTTGCATGTCATCTCTTCTATGTCCAAAATTTTCATTCCAAGGTACACGCGCATGTTTGAAGGGCCATCTTCTCTCAGTATGGACACGTCGACTGCCCCGAGAACACAGAGGGATATTGAGTTCATATTGATCACACGCTTGAGTGCCGTAAGTTCTGAGGCTAACATCTTCATAACAAACTATGAATCCATTGACATTGCATGATGTCATATTTTCTGCAAAAACTGGAAATTCATCTGTAACACATTTGACCTTGACTGTTCTTTCTTCACTACATGCATACTTTCTATCCTTGACTTCATTCTTAGGCCAAAATGTCTGAGTACAAGGCTTATTCAATGTTTCATATGGCATACTAGGGGGGTCGAATGTGTCTTGATCATCATCTTCCTTGTCCATTGAGCTTACTTCAGCTGTATCAACTTCCTTCTCAACAAAATTTTGCTCCGATGAGCCTTCCTCCTTGGCCCATGTCACAGCTGTGTTATCTTCCTCCTCCATTGTGCTTAGTTCAGCTGTGTTATTTTCCTTCTCTATTGAGCTTACTTCAGCTGTATCATCTTCCTTCTCTTTTGAGCTTACTTCAGCTGTATCATCTTCTTTGTCCGTAGAGCTAACTTGAACTCTATTATCTTCCTTGTCTGTAAAACTAACTTCAGCTGTATCATCTTTCATATTGAATGAGCTAAGTTCCACTTCATCATCATCTTTCTCAAGAGAGTTTTGCTCAGATGATCCTACCTCCTTTGCGCATGGTAAAGCTGTTTTATCTTCCATGTCCATTGAGCTTACTTCAGCTATATCATCTTTGTTCGCAAACTTGTTTTGCTCAGATGATTTATCATCCTTGGTGCATGTTACAGCAACATCATCTTCCTTCTCCATTGTGCTAACTCGAACTGTATCATCTTTCCTCTCGATTGAGCTCTCTTCAAATGTATCATCTTTCTTGTCGACTAAGCCCTCTTCAGATGCATCATCCTTCTCATCAGAGACTTCCTGGGGTGAATCTTCCTCCATTGAGCTTACTTCAGCTTTATCTTCTTCCTTCTCGGACGAGTTTTGCCTAGATGATCCTTCCTCTTTGGCGCTTGTAACAGCTGTATCATCTTTCTTGTCGACTAAGCCCTCTTCAGATGTATCATCCTTCTCATTAGAGACTTGCTGGGGTGAATCTCCCTCAATTGAGCTTACTTCAGCTGTATCTTCTTCCTTCTCGGACGAGTTATGCTCAGATGATTCTTCATCTTTGGCGCATGAAACAGCTATATCATCTTTCTTGTCCAATGAGCTTAATTCAGCTGTATATCCTTCTTTCTTCTTGGACGAGTTTTCCTTAGATGATTCTTTATCCTTGGTGCATGTCACAGTGGTATCATCTTCCTTCTCCATTGAGCTTAATTCAGCTATGTCCTCTGTCTCATCATGGACTTGTTGAGATGAATCTTCCTCCAATGAGCTTGCTTCAGCTGTATCATCTTTCTTATCAATTGAGCTTACTTCCAATGTATCATCATCCTTCTTGAGGTAGGTTTGCTCTGGTGATCCTTCTTCCATGGCGCTAGTTACAGCTGTATCATCTTCCTTCTCATTTGAGCTTAGTTTAGCTATATCATCTTCCTTATCCGAGGAGTTTAGCTCAGATGATTTCTCCTCCACAGCTGTATCATCTTCCTTAACCATTGAGCTTACTTCAGCTGTATCATCTCCCTTGTCCATCGAGCTCTCTTCAGCTGTATCATCTCCCTTGTCCATTGAGCTTAGTTCAGCTGTATCATCTCCCTTGTCCATTGAGCTCTCTTCAGCTGTATCAGCTTCCTTATCCATTGAGCTCTCTTCAGCTGTATCAATTTCCTTTTCCATTGAGCTCTCTTCAGCTTTATCATCTCCCTTGTCCATTGAGCTTAGTTCAGCTGTATCATCTCCCTTGTCCATTGAGCTCTCTTCAGCTGTATCAGCTTCCTTATCCATTGAGCTCTCTTCAGCTGTATCAACTTCCTTATCCATTGAGCTCTCTTCAGCTGTATCATCTCCCTTGTCCATTGAGCTTAGTTCAGCTGTATCATCTCCCTTGTCCATTGGGCTCTCTTCAGCTGTATCATCTCCCTTGTCAATTGAGCTCTCTTCAGCTGTATCATCTTCCTTATCCATTGAGCTCTCTTCAGCTGTATCATCATCTCCCTTGTCAATTGAGCTTAGTTCAGCTGTATCATCTCCCTTGTCCATTGAGCTCTCTTCAGCTGTATCAGCTTCCTTATCCATTGAGCTCTCTTCAGCTGTATCATCTCCCTCGTCCATTGAGCTCTCTTCAGCTGTATCATCTCCCTTATCCATTGAGCTTACTTCAGCTGTATCAGCTCCCTTGTCCATTGAGCTCTCTTCAGCTGTATCATCTCCCTTGTCCATTGAGCTTACTTCAGCTGTAGCATCTCCCTTGTCAATTGAGCTTACTTCAACTGTATCATCTCCCTTGTCCATTGAGCTTACATCAGCTGTATCATCTCCCTTATCCATTGAGCTTACTTCAGCTGTATCAGCTCCCTTGTCCATCGAGCTCTCTTCAGCTGTATCATCTCCCTTGTCCATTGAGCTTAGTTCAGCTGTATCATCTCCCTTGTCCATTGAGCTCTCTTCAACTGTATCAGCTTCCTTATCCATTGAGCTCTCTTCAGCTGTATCAATTTCCTTTTCCATTGAGCTCTCTTCAGCTGTATCATCTCCCTTGTCCATTGAGCTTAGTTCAGCTGTATCATCTCCCTTGTCCATTGAGCTCTCTTCAGCTGTATCAGCTTCCTTATCCATTGAGCTCTCTTCAGCTGTATCATCTTCCTTATCCATTGAGCTTAGTTTAGCTATATCATCTTCCTTATCCGAGGAGTTTAGCTCAGATGATTCCTCCTCCACAGCTGTATCGTCTTCCTTAACCATTGAGCTTACTTCAGCTGTATCATCTCCCTTGTCCATCGAGCTCTCTTCAGCTGTATCATCTCCCTTGTCCATTGAGCTTACTTCAGCTGTATCATCTCCCTTATCCATTGAGCTCTCTTCAGTTGAATCATCTTCCTTATCCATTGAGCTCTCTTCAACTGTATCATCATCTCCCTTGTCCATTGAGCTCTCTTCAGCTGTATCATCTCCCTTGTCCATTGAGCTTACTTCAGCTGTATCAGCTCCCTTGTCAATTGAGCTTACTTCAGCTGTATCATCTCCCTTGTCCATTGAGCTCTCTTCAGCTGTATCATCTTCTTTGTCAATTGAGCTTACTTCAACTGTATCATCTCCCTTGTCCATTGAGCTTACATCAGCTGTATCATCTCCCTTGTCCATTGAGCTCTCTTTAGCTGTATCATCTTCCTTATCCATTGAGCTTACTTCAGCTGTATCATCTCCCTTATCCATTGAGCTCTCTTCAGTTGTATCATCTTCCTTATCCATTGAGCTCTCTTCAGCTGTATCATCATCTCCCTTGTCCATTGAGCTTACTTCAGCTGTATCATCCCCCTTGTCCATTGAGCTAACTTCAGCTGTATCATCTCCCTTGTCCATCGAGCTCTCTTCAGCTGTATCATCTTCCTCATCCAATGAGCTCTCTTCAGCTGTATCATCTCCCTTGTCCATTGAGCTTACTTCAGCTGTATCATCTCCCTTATCCATTGAGCTTACTTCAGCTGTATCATCTTCCTTATCCATTGAGCTTAACTCAGCTGTATCATTCCCCTCATCAGAGTTTTGCCCAGATGAATCTTCCTCCTGGGAGCATTTGTCAGCATTGTCATCTTCCTCTCCCTGTGAACGTACTTCAACTGTATCATCTTCCTTTTGAACGGAGACTTGCAGTACCTGTTGCTCCTCTTTTGAACTTACTACAGCTGAAGTCTTTACCTCATCGTCTTTCAATTTATTCTTTACTTTATCCTTCTTGGATTTAGTCTTTACTTTATCCTCCTTGGATTTAGCCCCAACTTTGTTCTCCTTGGATTTTGCCTCTGCTTTTTGCTGTCTCCTCTTCCTCCTCTGACGTCGGGAAAACACCCGGATAGCTGTAAAATGAATATTCTATTGATTCAGACAACATTGAAAAATTAGTTTTAAGAAAAGGAAGCAATTGATGAGGTATACAGACTGAGTTTCCCAAAGTTTCATCTATAGTATAGTACTTGTGGAAAATGAAATAAAATGCTTCTTGAAAAATATTTTTAACTCTGGAATTAAATACTAACTCAAAATTTGCCCTAATGTTGGATGACATTTGTTTTTAAAAGTCAAATTGTCTCTAGTGCAAATTCATTGATCTGTGTGATCACTGAATATGAAATATATTTTGTGAAATATTCATTAATGTTGGATATGTCACTTGTTTTTCATGTGAGAAATTAGAACTATGTGAAAATAGTAAAAAAAAATTCACTAAGTTGACCATTTTCCCCCAAAAAATCAAGAAATGAGCTAAACTGGTGGATAAATATGGTAGGCTTTTCTTGTTTGATTCAACTGTTATTATGTTGTTAAAAGTACAAAACTGAGATGGTCAACGGCATAAGCTCACTTTCTGGACCTTTTGATCATTAGGATGCTTTAAGTTTCATTTCAACAATACATTGCTGGCTAAACTTAAGTTGTTTTCATTGTGTGGACATTCTTAAACATATGTGTTTAAAATTCTATTCTATAAAGTTCTTTCATGGCTTTAATTGGTTGAGTTGAAGTACTGCAAGTGTAAAAACATCATCCCGTGTAAACATTGATTACTCTTATTCAATAGCTTGTCGGTTTTCTCTTCACGTGATAGCAGATTTTATGTCTTTTATAACAGTTGTAAAGTTTTAATAAAAGTAATGTAGATTATAATTATTAGAGTTTGTGGAAAAATTAGTTAAGTTGACATTTAATTTCTTTCACTTAAGCAAAATTTATATCCATTGGGAACCTGCAGGTCATTGGCCTATGATACATATACCTTAGTCCTTAGAATTGCACTACTTACTCGCATAAATGATATAAACATTGCAACCTGTTGCGTTAGTTCAGTATTAAAAATTGGACAAGAGGTTATGAATATAAGACTAGAAGGGTTCACAAACTACTTTTGAGGTATAAACTTTTTTCTAAGCAATTAAATTAACAGAAACAGAAAATCTGATATCCATTTTCACTATTACCACTCTAACAAATATTTCAAACCCTTTGATTCTCTTAGTCTTTCTTATAACAACTCATAAAATACAATCTTTTTATTCTATTTCTGTGAGTACTCTACAGGCAACTGTCAAATTCACTAAGGTTATCAAGAATGCCTGAAATACATTTTTCTATGTTATGACTTGAGCTAAAGGCAGAAATGTTTAAGTGATAGATCCTGCAAATGTATATTTTATATCATGATATCATATAAATATATTTTTTTACAGATAAAACACAATAATTTGTGTCTCTTCCAACATTTTACATTTCTTACCAATATTTCGGGTCCAGTCAGTGAGTCTCGTCCAGCTTCGCTTGACCTTCACGGTGACCCCTCCCTGGGAACCCTCTTCCGACTCTGCCATTCCCTGTTGAGGAGTTGATGTCAAATTATTTCATTTGGACAAATCATTTGATGCAGATTTTCATTTGAGGGGTATGTCTATATTTATTTTAGATATTTCACTCTTGCTCAAGACTACTCTACTTTATTCAAGAAAACCTAGACTCGGTTCCGCTACTTGACAGTTTCTAGATAAAAATACAATGTGTCGTTTCATTATGAGGATAACAGGAAATAGTGAAAATTAATTCACAAAAGAATCATAATGTCATATTTGACCATAGCTTATAAAATAATGTGCTAAATAATTAGAAATTCTTTTGAGACTTAACACATGATTATTGCAAATATATAATATAGTATAAGGCTTTTATTCATGCTTTCCAAAGCTAACTCGGGAGAATGAGTCTTTGAGAGTGCAAATATGGCATAATCAAAGTTCATAAATTTGTTAATTAGATCATCACATTTCGATTGTCAACACTGAACAGGCATTCATTTCATTGCTTTTTAATGTGGTAATCTAGAATAAAGAAGAGGGCCTTTTGTTATCAAAAAGTATTTTTTTATTCACAGATATTTATTAAGAAAAACTCTGATATTGAAGGAAATTTGTTGTTACAAACTAGTTTTGAGAAGACAAAGTGATAGATTTAGTTTAAAGAGATGTTTTCACTAAAAACTGATGAGCTACTTTTTCTGCTTCATATGATTATACAATTTTAAATGACGTATTTGGGTTACAAGGGGTTTGGGTACATCCTATTAGGGTAAGTCAATAATTCATGGTCATTCAATGGATAGAACATGACCATATTGTGGATAACCCCCCCCCCCCCTACCATTCAATTGTAAAAGACAGTAAAAGTCAATTTACAGAAACGATATTGGCAGTTCAGGGTTAAAAAATGTGTAATTCTGAGGTCACTGACTTACCAAATTTTACCTTTGACCTGGCTAATGAAACACTATAATTTCAACGACTTGCCTCTTTTTCTACCAAATTAATTACTACAGTGGCTTGACTTTTTGACTCTAGCAAAAAACTACTTTAAGTCCATGAATTTTTAAACCAATGCAGTTATCTTTTTTATCAAGATTTTTTGTAATTATTTACTAAAAAGATATTTGAATAATAATATATATGTATTGATTTAAACACAACTGCAAGTTTATTTTTTTCTTTGGGCATCATTATGAATTTATGAAGGAGCTATCTCTGTTGGATGAGAATTTCCATTCATTATTAGGAAAGTTTTCTGGTAAGAACCACAAAATTTATAAATGTGCCCATTCAAGCCATCAATATTTACAAAAATATTAGTGTGAGGATCAAGTTCTGTGTTTCTTTTATCAAGCTCAAAGTCAAGGCAATAGGAGAATGAAGGCAGAAAATGTCAACTTTGAAAAAAAACCGAAATGGTTTGTCAACAAAATGTATTAGGCCAAGATGGCTGCAGAGTATGCAAGATGATGTTGGGCGAGAAATGTGGCAGATAAAAATAAGAGTGTAATTTACAAGTTGTTGTTTGTTAAATTACCCTTCTATTTTGACCAAGCATCTGAACTAATAAATGGTATGGACATAGGACCAAAGGCTGATCGGCAAAGACTCTCAATGAACAGAAGGAACAACCCTGCAAGGAGTTTTTAAAGTGGCGAACATGTCCCGTCAAGACATAACCCAATCTATGCGACAAGTTTAAGGATTATTTCATTTCGTATTTCACTGAAAGCTAACTATTATCTAACAAACATGTTTCTATCATTTCATTAATACAATATCATCTACAAACAAACACGTATTTGCAAACAACGCTCTGAAATGTAAACATGCCTCAGCCATGATTGACAATGCCTCGAGCATCACCTCACACTTCAGACGGAAAATTGCCGTTTGAAGTAATTTGAATACAAACATTGGTTAACTGTACTTGCCATTTAACTTAAAAGCATCTTCCTGTGTAATAAAATCATAGTTGTAAAGTCATTTCTTTCCACATGTTCATATTTGCCGCAAAAATTACTTCGAGCTACATCGCGCTGGGCAGCACCAGCAAAGCGTGACCCGCGTTACTATGGTTGATGTGACGTAACAGAACATCCAGCCACGTCCAAATATAGCTATGATTTTTTAAAACTTAAACACAAACTTAAACGAGAGATGATTCCACAACATTAAATCTAAGAAATCATTTTCAAGAGTTAGTGGAACTCTAAGTATTAACAATTAAGGATAAGAAATAAAGCACTTTATCTAAAATTTAAAAAAGCACAGATAGCGTAATGAAGCTAAACTATACATGGCATTTTTGACCTGTTGATGTCATCGAAAATTATTGCAGAAATGTCGAGTAAATGAGTGAATGGCAATGCTTAAAGTAAAATCTAAATTTTCAGTTTAGTTTAAATAGATAAAGAAAAGGTATAAACAAACAAATCAATGGCATAGAATAAAATTAAAGCTACAATCTACGTCTTTTCCCTTTATTCATCTATGTTTAATGAAATGATAACACATTTATCAGCACGTAACATCATCATCCAAAATGTATTCTTAACAATACATAAATTGATTAACCACCGATGTAAATGATATAAATGGAATAACCATGCAAATTAATTACGGATGGTATATAATCACAGGACCCTGTAATTAATGAAATAAAACCATTTCTAACCACCCAAAAGGTCTGTTTTCAATCAAAATTCCGTCGCGATTTTTCACATGTCAAACAACTTAAAAACCTTTTTCACATATATGTTGCTACAAAAACACTTTGTCTACTTGCATCTTAGCTCTATATCCAGAACACAAATAAAACGTTTGAAAAATAAATCACTTGTTTGATATTTGCCGCCATGAAACTATATAGAGCTACACATCCCGGTAGGGGCAACGTCAGATCAATAACCGTGGTCACGACTCTATATATGGCAACGAAATGCATTAAATATTTTACATTTGGTTTCACAGCATAAAAAATAGAAATGCTTTGTACTAAAAATAGAATTGACTTATACTAACCGACGAATTCTATCTTTAATGTTATGGCATATTTTCATATATAATAATTAATTATAATTATATATAATCTTACACATGAAAAGCAAATCAAGCTTTAAAGAGCCACTCCGTGAGTTGTTGGATTCATAAATGCCAAACTTAATCATTGGTGTCATTTTATCGCCAAGTATCGACTGTTACCAAAAGACACATTTAAAGCTTATTGTATGTTTTACAGTGACAATATAAGGGTAGAACGCCGCAATTATGATCGAAAACCGGACAGTGGCGCGCATCAAATAGTCAAACGTAATTTTGGAAACTTATCTAAAATAGCCAGGAGGGCAGTTAGGAGTTGATAGTGTTTGTTAGGTTATATAACTAGTATCCATGTCTACACATCTGTGCATTTATAAGGCTGTTTTTAGATTTTCATGGAAACCCAGTATTTGTCATATATATATGTCTTTTGGACATAAAGAGTTAAGATGTTTTGATTTTAGCTCACCGCATATGATATTTAGGTTCGTATTAAAGGTAAATAATATGTTATGAAAATCATGGAGTGGCTCTTTAAAGCATACATAGAAAATCGGTGATTGGCCGCTTTAACAAGGAAGCATGCTGTCAAATTTCGTATAAATCATAGCAAATTAAAAGCCTTGTCACCATATTTTGCAAAGAGCAGAGGGGCCTAGTCGACAAGATGATGTAAGCTTTTAAAATATACTATATAGAATATAAAGACCTACTTTAAAACATGATGAGAAAGTTAAAATAGGAGGTAGCACATTTCAACAGATCCATTATGTTTAATCAGATTTTATATATCTCAACGGTTATATATGAAAATCCGCTGGTAATATTGATAAAACAAATTTAGGGATACAAATTTAGATGTGTAACACACATAAATTTCTTTGATAAAACTCTTTTTCTACTGGACCCACTTACTATTCTAATAGATACGCGTTTCTTATGATACGATAGTAATAATTTCGATGTGAAGTCATAATTTTATTATACATGATTTGAGGTACAAGAAATAATTGAAAATTTGGAATGAAAACTTCAATTACAAAACTGAAAATATCTTTTGTGATTGAATTGATGTTTTCGAGGTAAGATATTGATAGATTTAAGTATTGTATATTTCGTTTAATTATACATTCCTACTTTTTTCCTTTACAATATGGACATTTTCCGGAATTTAACGCTTCATTGTAAAAAGAGATTTGATTGGTTGATTATCGTGTTGACTAAGAAGGATAACTCTAACTCCACCCCACACACAAAGATTATTTTTGTGGTTGTAATTTTGTTCAAGTTTCATTATCTATTCATTACAAGTGTCTTATGGAGCGACATTTACTAAATAATAAGATCATGGCTTTGGTTGTGTGATGAAATATATTCTAACAGCCAGCATCCCTGTGTCAGTGATGGAGATGATTGATATTTAAGAGTAAATTAGAATTATTTTGAGATAAAATTGATGAGTGTGGAACAGGTGAGATCCATTATTGTAACTATAAAACTGCTTGGAAATCTTTGTAACACATAAAATCTCAGTCTTTATTTCATGCTATCTTTTTCAGCTTGTTACAGTGTAAAATCACCGCTTTTATTTTTATGTTTTTCTTCATAGAAATCGGAGTCATCTTCATAGTTTTTGCTATCAAATTTAAAAAATTTTTTTTTATGATGAACTGCCAATTGTTTTCGATATCGGACATTAATGATAAAGTGTCAAATGTTTCATTCTAAGTATCTATGAAAGTGGTTAGTTGCCAAATACACTACTATAATGTATGTGAACAGTTTTGCAGATGCAGAAAATTATCTATATATCAAAGTATATCTTTTTTAAAAGGTCTAGATACAGTCTCTTTGAAGACTTGAAATGAAAGAAATAGAAATACACATACCCAATAAAAAATTTGAAATATTGGGTTATCTCGAGTGAGCCAGCCATCAAGCAATTAAACTTGTGTTCAACCCTTGACTTGATTTTCTGTTGAACTAAATATTTGTCTGAACATTTCAATTCACATTTGTATATTTGTAATTAAGTATATGAAATGCAGAAGCAGAAAACTCATTAATATTTTATATATTGGACATACAAAAATAAATACATGTTCTTGAAAATTCACATGTGTCACGCATATATTTGTTAGACTTATCTTCAGTGTCTCTACACACCGTAGTAATGCTTTTCCTTTTACCAATTAATGTCTTCTTTGCTGATATATTTTTAATGATTTTTTTATGTTGGCTGCTCCAGGATGAAGATAAGTCGACCAACAAGATGTTTTTGAAAAGCCAGTTCAATAAAGATTCCAGTTAGAAATCCAAGGTCAGTAGAGTTAATGATATTTTTTATTCAAATTTTTAATTTATGTAAGTAAATAATTATAAACAATTAATTAAAACAATAAAAGACACCTGTTGCATTGAATTTTGTACAGTGTTGTTTAAGATTACGATATTTCACAATTTATTTGAAGCATGTAACTCAGTGTTACTCAGAATTTGTAAATTAACAAAGCAAATCAAAATCCTGTTTGGCATGACAAGGCATTGCTAGTTAGTCTTATTATTTGTAGATATTACAAATGTAATGTAATTCATCTTTAGGTTTTGTAGAATTAAAAAAAATATGTTTCTTTTTTATGTAATTCCATTGAACCATGATGGCAGACCAAAAGCTGAAATAACTCTGTTTAAAAATGCTGTTTAAGTCAAGGAGTCAATGGTTTTGCTTGCATTGGAATTATATATGTTATTGATATTGGTTATGGGATATTGGTTTGTGGTCATTCTCTGTGAATGCAACTTCCTCAAGCATCACTCTAACCAGTTTCAATCATTGATTAATTATTCTGTTTCAGATGGTGGTGAGATTAAAGAAGAAACTTTTGCTACTGGCTGTGATTCTTGGAGCGTTCCCAGTCTGTCTTATGGTGTATCTTGTGGCAACTACAGACGGTCAGTTTATGTTACTTTTTGATCATGAAGTTTTGATCTCATGGTGAGGAAAATACCTAATCTCACAAGATGTGGTTATTTTCAGTAATAGTCAGTACTTCTTGATGAAATGATACATTGATAATGTTTTACATGTTTTATTCAACAACATATTGAATGTCACTATAGTATTCTTGTGTAGGTTGAGTCTATTATCCCCCGCCGAGAAGTGGAAGATAGATATAGGTTTAAGCTCCGTCTGTGTATCCGTCCATCCATCCCAGTGAATGGGAACAGCTTTTTCTCATAAATAATTGAGGATAGGAAAACCAAATTTGATGTACCTTGATGTGGAATTATGTTTTCTTGAGCTTGCGGCCTTCGTCTATGACACCTAGCGGAGGATGTTGATAACCACATCTTCTTGTTATCAATGAATTGAAAACATTATGATCATTTCAACACTGACTGGTAAAGGATTGGTTATTGCTTCATAGTTGACTTTAAAGCTTATTCCCCATGCTTGTATTTCCTTTAGGACGTTTTCAATGATAAAATTATTATTTTGGGAAGGAAATTATTCTTGAACGCAAAGCAAAATTGATTAAATGAAACATGAATATCAATTTAAACTGCAGACCCGTACAGTGTCACAGGAGGAGGCGTGGAGCTCGAGACAAGACTGGCGGAAAGACTCCGCAATGTGGAAGATCAGAACCATCTTCTTAGAAAACAACTCAGGTACTGTCTCTTTAAGATTATGGATTTCTTTTAACTACTTAAGGTTATTGTTTTACAATCTTGAGATCAAGTAGGACCCAATACTTGAATCCTGTACTGGTAAAATAACTAGGGGTGAAACGGTACTCTTCCGAATGTTTACTTCTGGGAAAATGGCGACAGGTATTGTTACCACTTCGAAACTTGAAGATGTTTAATGATAATAAATAAAATTTTGTTTGATCACTGACTTTTTGAAGAAATATTATTGTTTTTTTAAGTTATTAAAATGATATTTGGACACAAATTAAATATGCGATACAAACCGAAAAATCCATGTTAATGTACGGTGCACCGAACTGAACATAAAATATCGCTGTTCAACTACTGTTGTAGTGAATTGTTTCACCCCTAATAATAACGTGTCTTGACCTAGATTTTCAAAGCTCTCTTAGTGCTAAGATAGTCGTAATGCAATGTTAATGGCTCTTATCTTATCTGGATGTGAATCCTGTTGGAAGTGATATCCCAATGCCTATTAACTAGTAACAAATGCATGCCCAGAAATTTAGTTTAAATCTATAACAGAATTTATTAAAGTTTCTAACACTGTCTTGCCTGCATAAGTATTATATAAGAAATTTGTCCAAGTTGAAGCATAGTTCTGTCTAAGTAAACCTAGCCTCACTAACACCCGTTTCACTCCGATACCGTTTCGCTACGATATTGAATATCGGGAGTATAGCAAGTATATTATCTTGGCTAGGTTTACTTAGACTGAGCACCTTTCTGAATCTGTGTTTGTTTTCCTAAGCATTCATGAAATGTAATGACCTCTTTCCATGTACAGTTTAGCCCAGAGTCAGTTGTTGAAGGCCCATATGAGTCTTGCGGCAGAAACTGATGTAGCTATGAGAGCAGGCAACTCCTCTCGTGTCAAATGTATCAACGCTGAGCCTGAAGTTCCTAAGTGTGAGGTAGGAATGTTTATATGTGGATATTATATTTCTGATATAAATATGTTAGCTCATCAGGTCCTTTCCATCCATCTATAATGTTAATGATAACGTTAAGGGCCAAAAGGGGCCATACCAGAATAACCTTTTATCATCTTCTTCTCAGAAAGTTGAAATCTTCTCCTATGCAAAGTGGGATTATCATACTAATATTACTATGGCTTACGACTTAATATGATAAGCTTAATACCCTAATAACCTTTTATCATCTTCTTCTCAGAAAGTTGAAATCTTCTCCTATGCAAAGTGGGATTATGATACTATGGCCAAAAACTGAATATGACAAACTTAAACCCCTAATAACTTCTATCTTCTTCTTCTTTAAATGTTCCATCCTTCTCCTACGAAGAGTGGGATTATGATACTATGACCGAAGACTAAATATGATAAACTTAATATCCTAATAACCTTTATCATCTTCTCAGAAAGTTTAAATCTTCTTCTAAGCAAAGTGGGATTATGATATTATGTCCTTAGACTAAATATGACAAACTTTAAAGCCTGTTGATGTACAGAGCCCTTGATTTAAGTTTTTTTTATCACTGGGCACTTGAAAACAATGTTGCTAATTTTCGTCAGGTATTCTAATGCATGTTTTCTTTCCTGTCCAATTAGTTCTATATACTTATATTGTTTGTCTGTCGACAGGTGATCCACATAGCTATAGTGTGTGCAGGTCACAATTCTACACGAGACGTTGTCACACTGATTAAGAGTGTTCTCTTCTACCGGAGAAACCCTCTTCATTTTCACTTCATATCCGACAACGTTGCAGAAATCATTCTCAGGAATCTGTTTGTTACGTGGAACGTTGCAGGAGGTATGTTGAGAAAATCTTTTTCATTCTAATGCACTATTGTGTAAATGATTGTATTGTGAAGCATATACATTCAGATGTAAGATGATGTAAGTAGTAAGACTTTATTCCATGGTATCCACATGATCTTATATAAACCATGCCATGAAACTTGTGTTATTTGTCTGTTAGGTAGAAGAAGAGGGTAGTTAAACACAGATATGACAATGGTAAATGATTCAACAGGTAACTGTGATGTTCCTTGGGTTGTTGACCCCATCATTAGGTGTTACATTACATTAGGTGTTAGGTAACAGATATAACTCATTTTCCTTTTAACAATATGTATGACATGACTAAAAGAAGAGATTGTTCCGCATATCAATGTATTTATAAAATTCATTGAATAAGACGAAAGTTTTGATATGCACAATTGCTACCAATGTTTGTTGCCTGTTTGTTCCAAGTTTTTGTTCAACTTACACTTGAATCATTCTCTTCATATTTTCAGTGGAAGTCAGTTTTTATCCTGCTGATTCTGTGAAGGTTGGTGTCATGCTTTCTGAAAAAGTAGTCAATCGTAAAAATAATTGTAATTTTCACCTCTAAGAATTGCAGTGCTCCAGATAACCTGCGTGTGTTATGCATCAACATTATTAAAAACGTAATGAAATAACAAAAATGGCAGTACATATGGAATCAATAGAAAAAAAATGTCCTTCATAACGTCCACAATAGTTTGTAAATTCTAGTGTATGTGCTCTACAAAAAGTGGACAGTTCAAGAATTGTTTCATCAAGTTTTTATGAAAACATGAGAGAATAAAGTTAAATCGAGTTAACCTATTATTCAATGAATTGAATAAATGAACATTCAAGTTCATCTAATGATATATATATATATTATTTTTTCAAAATGACATATCAAGACTAAAGAATATAGGCAATCACTTTCAACATGCTCAAACCATTCAATCTAACAATTATGTATGTTAGTAAAGACTCACCAGTCATGTGGAATCATGACTTTACAATCACACTTTCTATATAAATTTGTCAAAAATCTAAAGCGAACAATTTTACATAATTCACTATAAGAATCTACCTTACTCACAGGCCCGTAGTAAGAGAGGGGGTCTGGGGGGGCCGAGCCCCCCCACTAATTTTAGGGAAAAAACCCCCTTTTTTGCTCTCTATTTCAATGTTTGTATGAAAAAATAGAATATAAGTTTCATGAGGCATCTGACCCTTTTCTGCAGATTGAGAACGTGACGTGAATCCCTAATTTCAGCCCCCCCACTCTCGAAATTGGTGCTACGGGCCTGACTTAATTGTAAGGAAATCAGGGGTAAATACCCAATCAGCCCAAGAAAATTTTGGAGCACTGTATTACCCTTTGTAGAAAAAATATTCCATTTTTTCATTCCTTATAATATTCTTGGGTTAACAGGATATCTGTTTTGAAAATAAACCTTTTTACCCTGAAAGAAAACATTTCCCAAGTAAGAACCTGCCGCGTTGTCAACTATATAAATGTTCAAGTTGCTCTGAGAACTGTTTTACCTTCCAGCCCGATGTATCGTGGATTCCAAACCGACACTACTCTGGTGTGTATGGTCTTATGAAACTGACCCTGCCGAAAACTCTACCTCCTGACTTAGAAAAGGTATGTCAAAGTTGAAGTTGATACTTATCTTTGAGTTGATGAAACATATCATAGACATTTTAGATAAATTGAATCATTTGCATTTATTCTGTTCAGGTCCACAAAAGAAAACACCAAAAACAAAAATGCAATAGGTAAACCTTTACAGAGCATCAAAATTTAGCAGTTTGAAAAAAAAATCTATGATATAGCATCTATTTGCTAAGGGTGTGCAGTATTATTGTTATATCGGTATATTGCAATACAGAAACAACACAATACGTATTGGTACACTTTTCTGAAAATATCCAATATATCATAGGTTTCAAAATTAACAATTTTTGTGTAAAATTCCAGAAAAACGTAACCAAAAATTGTTGTTTTAATTAAATTTGTAACACAAAGTGGTAACTCGCAAAGTGAAAATAGCACAGACATGTAAAAGTCAGAAAGCAGCCACTGAATTATCTCTCTTTACTAAACGATGGGCCAGGTGAGCATTGATCACTGTTCTAAGTACTGCTTTTTAGTCAAGAGAGCAAGGAAAAACTAAAAAATGACAAGTACCAATATATTGCAATACGTATTGCAATACGCTTTTCTCTATCGCAATTTATTGCAATACAGAAATGAGGAGTGATACCCATCCTTACTATTTGCGTTGGTAAGCTTTTTCAAACAATCGAACACCTAATGAAACTACTCAACAGTGTTACTGCATTAACGCATAGGAAGATATACCTTCAAATTTTTTTTACTGCCCATGCATAATGACAGTGTTGTTGATCAAGTGTTTTATTTTGCCTTGTCGCTTGTTTGAAATGATGATCTTGATCAAATTGATGCATTCCGTCTGTAAATGTGAACCTTTTGCTGCTTTTCTTTGTGATTAGATTTTTTGTTTTGTAGACCTGTGGTTGTACAGTGAGATTTGAAGTTGAAATGAGAAATAATCACTTACTACATATTTGATCATAAGATACGTACATATAACTGAAAGTGGTTCGCTCTTGTATGAAATTTTCTTTGTTTCTTCACAGGTTTTAGTTCTAGATACTGACGTCACTTTTGCAACAGATATTGCAGAGTTATGGAAAATATTCCGGGTTTTAAAAGACAAACAGGTAAGTCCCCACTCTAGAAGCAAAAAACCAATATTCATAGACATCTTTATAAAAATTCTTGTAATCAGTAATGTCGATGATTTTGCAAAAGTAATATGAATGGTTTGGGAAACTAAAGATTTCTATTGTTACACATTCTTATAAATTGTCCTGTAAACAGTGATGTAAATGGTTTTTTTGTACAGGAATCCTATATAGTTTGTGAAATTTAGAAACTCTGTTTTATCTCAGGTGATTGGTTTAGTGGAGAACCAGAGTGACTGGTACCTTGGAAAACTGTGGAAAAATCATAGGCCCTGGCCAGCCCTGGTAAGAATAGCCGCAAGTGGTTTTCTTAAACATTTCACATTCGTAACACTGGTATGTCTTTTAGCCCGTTCTGCAACTTCTAGAGAGATTCTTTATCAGAAGGGATCCTCCTTGGGGTACTATTGCATTAAATCTGTGTATTTTGCTATGTGACAGGTTGTGACTATATTTTGAATAAAAAATATACAAAAAACTACATAAAACGTGTTTTCATATATATCACCACCCTAACAGGGCCTCAACCCCTGGCGGTTACCATAACGCCAAGGGCCGATAACTCTATTCTCATCACTTATCAATCTGTCATACGACCGTAAGGACGTGTGTTCATGAAGAGAAGTTTTGCTTTGAATTAGTTTGCTAAAGAAACCGTTCAAGTATGGACAAGGACAATGTATGGTGACCTTTTATATTCTACATATCTTATATATTAGAGTAGGTCGCATTTTCGCATTCCTTCGCGTTGTGACTTAGGTTTTTTCAAACCAGGCGAACCACGTGCTTCGTCATGGCGCGAGAAAACAGACGAACATGGCGATTTCCCAGATGATCATTTTCCGACTAGAGGAAATTGTCGATCTCCTGTATGGAATTCGTTTTTTGTTTGGCACTTGATGTTATTTTTTACTAAATAAGCATCGTTTCACTTCGATTACGATTATTTTCGCCTTGTTGTTAACTTGACGAAAATTTTGGTGGATCGTTGGGCAAGACATTTTACATGTTCTTTTTATTTCAGGCTGTGCATAATTAGTGCTTGCTTACGATGCTTCTCACTTATATATGTCGCGGCCGTGTATCTTATATATATATATTTATTCAATATATTACCTATTTAAGATTACACAACCCCCCCTGCACTTAGACACTTTGCTCAGTTTTTCTTGTATGATTGGATTACAGTCATTCAAGAAGTGTGCTGGGTGCAGCTCCTCGATTCCCCAGGCCGATCTACACGATCGGTGCCTGGTGTGTTTGGTCACAGAGGGTCACGACGACTCCGAATGCTCTACCTGCAAGAACTTCACACCGAAGGCTAGGCGGCGCCGTAACCTGGAGGCTGTCTTCTACAGGGCTCGGCTGGAGGCGGGTGAGGACGTGCGAGCTGCGACCCCCCCTTCCAAGAGACGTCGTAGGGTCAAGAAGGCCAAAGTAGTTGCAAGTTCCCCCCCAATCCCGTCGGCCTCCACTGAGAGTTCCGATTCGGAAAGGGAGGACCGGGTTTCCCCTGCTAAGGCTTCCCACTTCACTCACACTACCATTAATGCCTTAATTAAGGGGCAGATGAAGGGCCTCATGGGGGAGCTGATGACCGAGCTCCGCAAGGAGATTAGGTCGTCGGTTCCTTCGTCGGGTCCCGATGCCCAGTCGGCCGGTTCCTTCGGGGCCGAGTTCGGCGCCGGCCTCCAGGCTAACCCGGGCATGGGCCTGGGTGATGCCTTTAGTGTCGGGGCTCCGAGGCCCGGGTTCGCCCGGACACCCTCGAGCACCATTACACGGGACCCCCAGTCCGATCTCGGATCCGCCGAGACGTCTGAGAGTCCCCAAGAGTCTGGGCCCGGACGCCTTGCCGTCAGGGCCCGCACCTGGGCTCGAGCATCCGCTCCCTTCCCTGGAACGACAGGGGTCGGGTGGTGATGTTTTCAGGATTCCCTTGCTTCCTCGGTCTGCTTCTGCGGTCTCTCCTTCTGACACCTTGTCCTCCCAGGACTCGGAGGTGTCGGGGGAGAGATCGGAGGAGGAGATGGAGGTCGGTGGGGGTTCTGAGGCTGATCCGACCGACCTCCCTATTGCTAAGGCCCTGAGGGGGGTCCGCGACGAGTTTGCGGCCGCCTTCCCTCAGGTCGTCATTCCAGACAGCTCCGAGTTCCGACTTCCCGGGGGGGCTTTCGCTCCTCGCAAAGCCCCCCAGGTGCGACTCCGCATCTTGGACAGCCTGAAGGCCGATGCAATCTCCCCTCTCCTATCGGGTACTCGTAATCGGTTCGACCTCCCGGACCTAGCTTCGTTGCAGGGTACGTCCATGGCGGAGGGCAAGGAGCAGACCGAGCAATCAGTGCTCCAAAGGCAACTGACAGAGGTCAATACTCACCTGGCAAGAGACTTCATTCGCAGCGCCTCGAGTCAGGTGATGACCGCAGTGATGCGGCTGCGGAGGCTGTGGTTGAGCTGTTCTTCGCTCCCGCAGCCGACCCAAAACTCACTGTTGGCCCTCCCGTTCGAACTGGGTCAGACCCTGTTCCCGGGCTCGGGCACAGTGATAAAGGACTCTGCGGACCGCATCGAGAGGGCCCAGAACGTTAAAAACGTCCTGGGCACCTCGGGGTCTAAGCGCAAGTCCCCCCTGGAAAGCCTCCCTTCGGGCCCGCCGCCTAAGTCCTTCTCGGGGTGGAACTATCGTATCCCCTATGAGTCGGGCAAGAGCTTTTCGGGGAAGGGGAAGGCAAAGAGACGAAAAGGCAAAAAGCAGACCAAGGGTCAGCAAGAGCCTTTTCGGGGGAGAGGGGGCTCAAACCAGAGCTCCTAATCCCCGAGCTCGTTCTGGACACCTGTCAGGGGGCCCGAGTGCCGCCGGAGTCAGGGGTCCATTGCCTCCTCCCGCATCTTCCAGTCGGGGGGCGTCTATCCCAGTTCCTGCGGGAATGGGAGAGTGCCACGTCGAACCCTTGGGTCCTGTCCACGCTAAGGGACGGTCACTCGCCTCGCTGGAAGCATGGGCCACCTTCTTTTACCGGAGTGAGGCGCACCCCGGTGCCATCCTCCCCGGAGAAGGCAGAAGCTCTCCGTGCCGAAGTCGCAGCTCTGCTCGACAAAGCGGCAGTCGAAAAAGTTCCAAAGGGGAAGGAAGAGAGCGGGTACTACTCGACCTACTTCCTTGTCCCCAAGAAGGACGGAGGCTTCCGGCCCATTCTGAATCTGAAGTACCTCAACAAGATGTTGGAGGTACCATCATTCAAGATGGAGACGCTGAGGTCGGTGATAGCATCTGTCGAGGCGACGGATTGGCTGTCGTCGATCGACATCAAGGATGCGTACCTCCATGTTCCAATGCATCCCCAGTTCAAGCAATACCTAAGGTTTGCGTTCGACGGGGTTTGCTACCAGTTTCGTGTGCTCCCCTTCAGCATCTCCACGGCGCCAAGGGTGTTCACCAAGCTGATGCTGATTCCAGCACAGGTGGCCAGGTCCAAGGGCAGGTCACCCGTACCTGGACGACTGGCTGATCAGGGCTCTGTCCCAGAAGCTGAGTCAGGAAGCCACCCAGGACATTCAAAACATACTGATTCGTCTGGGTTGGATTATAAACCTGAAGAAATCAGACCTTGTTCCCACACAGGATCTAGTTTTCCTAGGGACCAGGTTCAACACGGCAGCGGGCTCAGTTGCACTAGCCCCAGACCGTGTGGCCAGGGTTGCCCAGACCACCCACCAATTCCTACAGTTGCCCGCCCACTCCGCACGGACATGGCTCCGGTTGCTGGGGAACATGGCGGCGACGGTGGATGTGGTCTGGAGGGCTCGGTTGAGAATGAGACCAGTACAACAAGCTTTGTCAGAGCTCTGGTCTCACGCCGAGAGTCTAGAAAGAAAGGTAACCATTCCCGAGTGGCTTTACACTTATCTGGAATGGTGGCTGGTCGAGGACAATCTTTCCAGGGGCTTGCCGCTGGATACTCCTCAGACAGATGCATCCCTCTCAGGTTGGGGGGGAGTCCTGGGGGACCACTCAGCTTCGGGCCTGTGGTCCCTGGACGAGTCCCAATTGCACTTCAATGTGCTAGAACTGCGTGCAGTCAGGAATGTCTTCGACCGCCTCCTGCACCTCTTACAGGGTCAGGTGGTCCGTCTGGAGATGGACAATCAGACAGCCATGACATACATTGCCAAGCAGGGCGGAACAGTGTCCCCAGCTCTCCTCCGGGAGGCATGGCAGTTCCTTCTCTGGTGCGATCGGTTCAACATTCGGGTGATACCAGTGTACCTCCCGGGAGTGGACAACGTCCGAGCGGACGCCTTGTCCCGGCGCATTCTTGCTCCACACGAATGGATGCTCCACCGGGAGATATTCGGGCTTATCTCCCAGTTGTACGGGTCGTTCCAGGTGGATCTGTTTGCGTCCGGAGTGACGAATCAGACACCGGTGTTCTGCTCCAGGATACCAGACCCAAACGCTCTGGCATCAGACGCCTTCGCGATAGACTGGACCGGCAGGGTGCTATGGGCGTTCCCGCCAATGCCCCTGATTCCCAGGGTCCTGTCGTAGTTAGGCAGTCAGCCTCCACAGCTGTTGGTTTTGATGACACCGCTGTGGACGGCCCAGAGCTGGTTTCCATCAGTACTCAGGTATCTAGTACGGCCTCCTGTACTGTTACCCTGTCTACAGGACCTTCTGACGCAGGAGGGGGCGCCACACCCAAATCCCAGGATCAAGTGGGTGGCTTGGCCTCTGTCCGGAATCGCCTCCAGGAGAGCGGTATTCCTGCACGAGTTGCAGACACAATTCTGGCTTCGAGGAGGGATTCAACGAACGTTCAGTACGAGGATAGATGGGCCGGTTATGCGCGCTGGTGTAGCAATCGAGGGCTATTCGATCCCTTTTCTGCAGGCTTAGTGCCGGTGCTCGAATTCTTGCAGTCTCGGTTAGACAGTGGCTTGGCCGCGTCGACCGTTAGAGGCTACTCAACGGCCATATCCGCTTTCCACGTTCCTGTGGATGGCTCCCTTTTGGGAAGTCATCCCATGGTTCAGCGTTTCCTAGCAGGCGTGGACAGGATCCGCCCGCCTCTGCGGCGGATCAGCCCTACTTGGGAACTTTCCTACGTACTAGATTGGTTGTCGGGCCCATCCTTTCGGGACCCAGACACCATCTCATTACGATTATTGACCTGGAAGACAGCCTTCTTAGTGGCGGTCACGTCGGGCAGGCGAGTAGGCGACATCCACGCGATGTCTGCCGATTCAGAGCTGACAGTCTTCCACAAGGATAGAGTCAGCATACGGCTGCCGGACTCGTACCGTCCAAAGGTCGACCATTCATTTCATGTTACAGCCCCGATAGAACTGCCGGCAATGTTACAGCCAGCAGCTTCAGGGGCGAGGTCGGCGGCACCACACATCCTGGATGTGCGTCGCACCCTCAAGAAATACCTCAAAAGGACAAAAGAGATCCGCAAGGACAAGCAACTCTTCTGTTGTTATGGGGGGGCGAAGCCAGGCTTGCCGGCATCAAAACAGACCATCTCTAGATGGATAGTTTCGGCCATTTGTTTGAGTTATGCTTATAAGGGGCAGCAGCTCCCGGAAGGGTTAAAAGCTCACTCGGTTAGGGCGGTAGCGACCTCTAAGGCTTATGCTGCGGCTCTGCCCATTGAAGAGATCTGCTCAGCAGCTATCTGGAGCCGGCCGAGCACGTTCATCAGACATTACCAACTAGACAAACACTCTAGCGAGCGAGCTCGGTTTGGCAAGTCGGTTCTCTACAGTGGGCAGAGTCGTGCACCCTCTAGCTGATTGAGCTTTCGAGGTAACGACTTAGTTTAGAACAATGTATTAATGTACTAACCACTAACATTGTTTCATTAGAAGCCTTGGCAGAGGACACTCGGGGGGTGTTCCTTTCTCCTGGGTTATCGTTTTTCAAAGAGTTCCCCATGAACCTCATTTTAAAAAAAGAGGGGGGGGGGAGGTGTTTTAGTAAAACTCGTCATCAGTTCAGGCTTTGTCCTGAGATGCTAGTCCCAGGGTCGCCGGCGCAGTCAGGCCTCGGCATGACAAGTCACGTGACGGGGTGAGTGTACACTTCCTTTTCTATTACTCTATGATGTTGATGCAGACAGAATTCCACTTCCAGAGACTCATCTTTGGGAGTCTTTTTTATGCAATAGTACCCCAAGGAGGATCCCTTCTGATAAAGAATTGTACAAACCTGCAGAGGTTTCAGATTCTTTGAAGGGGATCCTCCTTGGGGTAGGGCCACCCACCTCCCCTTATTATGTCTGGCTATGCTAGATTGATAAGTGATGAGAATAGAGTTATCGGCCCTTGGCGTTATGGTAACCCCGCCAGGGGTTGAGGCCCTGATAGGGTGGTGATATATACGAAAACACGTTTTATGTAGTTTTTTGTATATTTTTTATTCAAAATATAGTCACAACCTGTCATATAGCAAAATACACAGATTTAATGCAATAGTACCCCAAGGAGGATCCCCTTCAAAGAATCTGAAACCTCTGCAGGTTTGTACAAATTTTTTCTGTGACAGCGTTTGTGGTCCTTTTATCAGGGTAGGTTATAACTAAATTATTTACATGTGAAACTTCTGTATTTTACAAATTTATCAACATACTAACAACAATCTTACATACATTACATAAAATCAACCTATCGAAAGGACAATATCTCATATTCAACTTTAACCAAGACAAATAGCTTATGCTTTCTACAAGACTCTATTAAATCATGTACTCAAAAAAGAGAATATTTCTGCCAATTTCACCACTTAAAAAATACAACACTGATACTTATAAATCATCATCTCTACAGTTAAGATAGCGCAGAGGTTAACGCATTTGTCTACAAATTATTTAGGTCTGCGGTTCAAATCCCGCCCTGGGCTCAGATTAATGAGGTCTGTGGTTCGAATTCCGCCAGGGGCTCAACAACTTTGTCTGCAGTATAGAACTGTTCTACACGCAGGAAGGTTTGGGTGCAATGTTTCACTGAATTTCAGCTAAGGACCACCTATGGTGTTGCAGGCTTTCTCCCTGCAATATTACTAGCAGCGGTGATATAAGTGAAATACTCTTGAAAGCGGCTTTAAACCCCAAATCACCTCACCTCTACTCTACAGTTCAACCAGCAGCTTTTGGGGGGTTGTTCAGTCTGCCCTAATAATTGTCACTTTATTCATTAAACATTTTGTTCAGGAACCTTGACCCAGATGATCTGTTTCCTTGAGAAGCAATTTCTATAGTGTGATCAACAAGCAGTGATTAATAAGGGTGCTGATAGTTCTTATCATAGTTTTGATCAATTTTGAAAGCCAGTCACTAACTATGTGTTAAATGGATTTGTTGCCCTTAATGGATAGCAGATGATAAGGTATAAGAAACTTTGCATGTACAGCTTTACTTGCGCCAATCTAAATCACTGTCTAATATGTAAACCTTGCTGTATATTCTGCCGTAATATTTGAGTGCCCTTATCAAGGCATAAATCAGGCAATGATTGATACAGATGTGAGTTATTACTTCGGGGGTGAACTTAAAGCAAGGGTATATGAACTATGTTCAACATTGTCTAACTCTCTGCAGGGTCGAGGGTTCAACACAGGGGTGATACTACTGAAGCTTCACATGCTGAAGGAGCTCAACTGGATGCAGATGTGGAGGCTCATAGCGGAGAAGGAACTCATGAGCATGCTGGCCACATCACTCGCTGATCAGGTAAGCACGGATCTTTGATTAGGATGGAACCATAATTCTTGGTGGGAGGGGATTTGTCACACCTTTATGCAGAGAAGAAACAGATTTGGCATGATAGATGGTGAATAGTTTTGAGTTCTTGAAGAGCATATGAGGTGCATACATAAGTAAGCAAGATTATATACTCATAAACATCTTTCTTGCTTGCTTCGTAAATCGGCAAACCGATTGTAACCCAAAACCCCTACAGTAATTATCTATCATCTACATGTATGTTCATTAAACCTTTCACTCAACTATCAATTGTCTCTGTGTTCAGTCTGGGTGAGTCCATTGTGTTGCAAGAGGTAACAAGCTAGAGATTAGCAGTGCAGTGAACCATAAACTTGTTTTGATAAGCTGTAGGGGTTATTGGGGACTACAGGCTCACCTGGAAGACAGGGAACAGTGACCAAAAGAACCAAAATTGAGGGGAAATTTGTCACTCCTTCATGCAGAAAAGAGATTTTTTGTAAAGAGAGGAGTAATATTTAGTATTTGAATGACAATAATAAGTGGTATACATAAGAAATCAATAATTTCTGGATGAAAATTGTCCTAATTGTGAAAGTGCAAGACATTTTTTGGTATGTGCTAATACCATGTTCTTTCTTTACTGTTTGCGCTTTGAACATTCTAAATGGGTCAATATAATTTGGAGTGGGAATGGTTCATTCTAGATTAGAATCCAATTTTTGCCACAAATTTGGTTATTACATTGTTAACATGACTGTATAAGATCTGAAGTAATTTTCAGCATCAAATTTCGAATATGACTTTACATAAATTTGAATCACATTTTGTAATAACTTTAAATTAAAAAGTTCATTATCTAGTTGGCCAATATTGGTCATATTGGTATATTTTGAATCACTGAGTGTCTTATATATATATATATTCTCTATGAATTTTCCCCTTGGATCCAGGACATCTTCAATGCAGTATTGAAGCAGCATCCATATCTAGTGTACAAACTGCCATGTCAGTGGAACGTTCAGCTCAGTGAGAACACCCGCAGTGAACAATGCTACAGTGAAGTCACAGACCTCAAGGTGATAAGAAGGGGAAGTCAATAAGTTTATAGAAGTGGATATAAAACAGAATCCAATGGTAGTGATCTGGTTTTATTTTTCAATATAATCTCTGTGGAATTTGCCCACTTTGCCATGATCTTGCCAGCAGAAGGCTGAGTTGTGAACTTCTTGGGTGCAAGAGAGTCTGTTTGCTTCCATAGTGTTCAACAGGCTGTTAATCCCCAATAAATGATCGGTTAGGGTTGTATATGACAGTAAACTGTCGTCAGATGGCGTATCTCATCAACGATGATGTCTTCAGGGGTGTATCAATACTTACTTCTGTGAACTTATAGATTTCCCCTCATATCTCACTGAAGAACACCAATGATTTTTACATATTAACCAAAACAAAGGTATAAAAATATCTTCATAACTACACTTGAATTGAAGTTATATGTACTTGCTTTTAATGGGCATATATAGATTTTATAGTGAGTTTTTCTCTGACATATACCATATTTTATATGTCTCCAGATAATCCACTGGAACTCTCCCATGAAGCTGAAAGTAAAGAACAAACATGTGGAGTTTTTCCGCAACATGTACCTGACATTCCTGGAGTACGACGGCAACTTACTGAGGAGGGAACTCTTTGGCTGCGGAACCACCGGGTCTGCCAGTCAGGTCCAAGAACAGGTAAATCCTCAAATGTTAATCTTTCACTTGCAGGCCTAGAATTTTTAGAGCCATTCTTACTTAGCTTTAGTTACAGGTTTTTCCTAAATTATTAGTGGCGATTCCTGTTAATTAGTAACTGGTCATGGCTTGAAACTAATTAATTTAGCACTATAGTGTATATAATCACAAGGATGATTATTTTAATGAAAAATCTCTTAAAAATCATATTTTGTCCTAAAAATTCCAACAATGCTTTCAATGGATTTCTCTTTGGCTCCTCATTGCTAATGGCAGGTATAATGCTCAAGCAGCAATAAACAATAACTCGCTTACATTTTTTCTCCTAAAATAAAGTGAAGAGAGTAATGAAGTTATATTTTTCTAAGAGTTGAATTCAAAGAATCTATATTTAGCAGAAAATGGTGAAAGAATAGCTTATCAGCTTCCATTTCTCAAATTCACTGGATTCAAATCATTTCAGCTAATAAGAAACAAAATATCAGCAGACATTCACTAGGAACCCCAAATCCTCCTTTTCTTCAGCTAATATCAAATGAAGATGATGAGTGTTATGACTTCCGCCGCGAGCGGGTTCTGGTTCACCGCACACACCTGTACTACCTTGACTTCAACTACCAGGCGTCGGATGATGACGTCACGCTTGTTGCACAACTGAGCATGGATCGGCTTCAGATGCTGGAGATGATCTGCAAACATTGGGAGGGACCGATCAGTATCGCACTTTACATGTCCGATGCAGAAGCGCAGCAGTTTCTGAGATATGCCCTCGGCTCTGAAACTCTGATGGGCCGCAAAAATGTCGGATACCATGTTGTTTATAGAGACGGGGTGAGTGAATATGAGCTGATATAAATGTTCTTAAATGATGCCAGAAAGACTATCTGTACATTGAGCTGGTAGATGAGTGAAAGTCCTGAATTTGGATGTTATTTGAAGTTCTTTTTGATCATTTGAGATTATTCACATATGGCAGTTGTCAGTAAACTTTTTTGGTTGACTAGATTGATAAGATTTTGAAAAATTGATATCAACTACAATTCTTTTGGGAAAAATATTGTTGAAGAGATGACAAGATTGATATTCTAGGTGTTTTTGTAAATCAAAGCTTGACTTGAAACCAGCTGATTAGTATAAGTATGTCAGTCGCAAATTATACACCAAGTCGACAAGATAAGTTGCCAATTGAGAGCAATTAAATCAAATTAAAGGCATACTACCATGATTTTAAGTAATATTTATATACAATGCTTACATCATATAATCTCATGAATAAATGAATATGTCCTGCGCAGCAATTCTACCCAGTCAACTACCTACGTAACGTAGCCCTCCAGCAAGCCCCGACACCTTATGTCTTCCTGTCCGATATTGACTTCCTGCCAATGTATGGGCTGTATGAGTATCTCAAGAAGGCTGCACCCATGATGGAACTCTCCACACAAAAGAAGGTAATTTTGCCCAGGCAACATTTTAACCTTATTCCAAATCTCATCAAAACATTGGGTTTTTTTTGGCTTGTTATATTGGCTATTTTCTAAGGAAACTTCCTAATGGGGCTGTTGCATTTGTGTATGATACATATTTTCATTATTGAATTTCTGATTTCAAGAATACTGTTGTCAAGTTATGTTGCAATTTTCACAAAAAAATACAGCTGTTTTTCCCTGTAAGACGATTTTGTGTTACAGGCCCTGGTTGTGCCTGCATTTGAGACTCAGAGATACAGACTGACATTCCCAAAATCAAAAACGGAACTTCTTTCCATGTTGGATCTGGGGACTCTCTTCACCTTCAGGTCAGTATGGAGCTCCAACTTCACTTATAATGAACTCACCTTTCATTCTAGGATATAGATTATTGCTATGAAAAACGCCTGAGAAAAAGCTTTCAGTAAAACCCTGATGGCTTTGCATCTTAACCCTTTGTCTGCTGGTTTCATAAATTTTTCAAAAGCTTAAATTCACAAGTGGCTAATATTTCATGTTCTTATTCTTAGCAAATTGTTATTCCTTTAAATGTCACCTAAACTGTTAAATCCTTTTTAACTGAGGTTCTATAGTGTTTTAGAGTTCTAGATCCTGAATTCAGTCGCCTGATAATATCATAAGTAAAAGTCATGAAACTATTTATGTATATGTGTTAAGGTTTTATTTTCTTCTCTTATTTACTTTAACAGGTTCCATGTGTGGCCTCAAGGTCATGCTCCGACCAATTTTGCCAAATGGAGGACTGCCACAACTCCATATACAGTAAGAGGACATTGCTTGTACTTTTGAGCTCATAGGGCCTGAAAGAAAGGCCAGAATGGCTTATGGCATGGCATGGCGTCCAACCATCCGGCCGTCCATTAACTTTTCATTAATATTGTATTTTGTCTAAGCTGATGGGAATTCTAGTTTATATGTTAGGTGACCCTGTGACCCCTAATAAGGGCCACAGGGGCCTCAACCAAAATCCTATTTTCATCTTCTTATCCAGAAGAAATAGGCCTAGAAAGCTTTAACTTTGTACAAACTCCTTAGCTGATGGGATTTTAATTTAAAGATTATAGGTGACCCTGTGTCCCGTAGAAAAGGCCACAGAAGCCTCATACTTAAACCTATTTCAAGAACTTTTTTTTGGTCTCTTTATCTTTAAGAGAAATGGCATAGAGAGCTTTTGTTCATAGTCCTTAACTGATGAGAATTATATTAGATGGATTTGGTGCTTCTGTGGAAACTCATCTGGTAACCGGTGACCATTTATAAAAGGAATAATAGATAGCCTGATGAGCTACAGACCCAATGGCTCTATTTTTTTATACCTTTATTTCAAACATTAGTGATCAATGTGCCAAGTGGCGTGTTCAGCGTTGTGGGTGGATGTTTCAGGGTAGGAAGTTATAACTGCTCTTGCTAACTGTTACTTTTCCAGTAATACTACCCTTAAATTATCTTTGAAACCATGGATATGACTTTATTTCAGGTTGCATGGGAGTCTGACTTTGAGCCGTACGTTGTGGTTCGTAAAGATATCCCTCTGTATGACCAGAGGTTCATGGGCTTCGGCTGGAACAAGGTCTCGCACACCATGGAACTGGATGCTCAGGGGTATGTCAATCATCTTCCAATGCATGGCCTATACTTGCGCCACACCCAATTACTTGCTAAAATAGGCCTTGCCGCATTTCCCTTACTTTTCTGTGCTTGTCGTCTTGGCTGCTTCAATTGATGGCAATAGTCCTTTAAGAAATGATGTGAGAAGTACAACTTATCGCCGAAGAGGTCACTGCACTCAAAACATGAAATTTGAGGGGTTGGCAGCAAGATTTAAATTGGCCAGTAATAGATACTGGTGCACTTTTAAGCCATGCCGGGGAAATTGCGTCATGATTATCAATGAACTAATTGGAAACTTTTTTAGTGAAACTTTTAAATTGGGCATTATAGAACACTTGGTAGCAGGTTCAGCTTCAACTCTGTTTGAATGCTTACATAAGCTCAAACATTTTATCTACTGTAGAGAACTGGACCCATATTTTCGAAGCTCTCTTAGTGCTAAGATTGTCTTAAGCCAATGTTAATGTATGGTACTTACGACTATCTTAGCACTAAGAGAGCTTTGAAAATCTAGGCCCTGATCTATAGTTGATGATTAATTATGATAATGATTGAAACTTTTTTTTCATCCAAAAAAAAGATTGGCCAAAGGTCATCCAATTTAGTAAAGCGCTTTTTAGATTTAGTATTTGCTTTGATCATTGGAAGAAGGAAAGAGAAGTGTAGAGGGCACATGTATTTGACCTCAAAATACACGGTTTTGGGATTTGGTAAGTTGAATAAGGGGTTTACATATAGCTGAGATAAAATATATATTATCATATTGAATTCTATGCAATACTAGATATGGCTATGGCTACTGTCACTACTGCATATTTCTGTCTTGCTGACTGTGTGATGATAATTTAAAGGTATTTTGAGTATGGGCCTGTTGTGAAATGTTTAGCAATATGTGGCTTTGATTTTGGATAATGTAATTGTTAGCCAAATGAAAGAACTGTCAAATATTTGTAGGGCTGACTATGATATATCATTTCTATTGTCACTGAGGATTAAGAGTTGTTTCATGAACTGCTTAATATCAAGATACAGCTTATCCAAACTCATAATTTTCTGTTTATTTCAGATATGAGTTTGTCGTGCTGCCCAATGCCTTCATCATTCACATGCCTCATGCCCCAAGCTTTGATATCGCAAAGTTCAGATCCAGCTCATTGTACAGGAAGTAAGTAAACCGTCTGCTTAATCATCTAAATTTGGGTCCCAGTTTAAGCTTTACAAGGTCAGATTCCTGTTGCTTGGACACTTAGGAAATGGCACTTTTAATCAAGCTAATCTTGAAGTTTTGTAAGCCCCACAAACTTTCTAAGTTATCTTGCATGCTGCACATGTTAGTTATGTAATTGAATTAATGATTTTAAGGAAAATGCCCTTCAATTCACAAAACATGCCAGTGGACTACCAATGTTGTCTGTAGTGACTTTTGTACATGCATTTAGGTTTGATGTAATCCCACATTATAATTCAATGCAGTATAACCATCTGTTGGCAAGCTTCAGCCAACATTTACAAGTTTCATCAGAATTGTCATGATCTTTTACCATGCTGCCTCTCTGCAGTTATAGAATGAGATGAAAGTGAAAATGTTTATAGCAGTGTTATAGCTAATACAGATGACCCAATCTTGTTGGACAGTCTCCCCAATAAAATATTTAATAATAATTTCAATCATGACTCAAAACATGGATGAAACAAGTAGAAATCAAATAATATTTTAAGTTTTTGTCACTCATATAGTGATAATTCTTTTCACTTTTTTTTATCACAGCTTCATGATGACTATGATTTTTGAAATACTGATTTTTCTTTTTCAGATGTCTCAAAGTACTAAAAGGAGAATTTCAAAGGGATTTATCTAAGAAATATGGCATAAAAGCTTTAAAATACCTCTCTGTGGAATAACAATAGAACAGTATTTTATCCAAAACGTTATTATTAGACACTAAAGAGAATCTAAAAAACATCAGTCATCTGAAAAGATTAATCATGATGTCTCCACATAATATTTTATCTTAATTTAGTTGTAATTTAACTTTTGAAATATTCTTATCAGATTGACATTTTGATCAGCCTTGAAAAATATTTTATTGATAAACTATTCTTATATTGGAAAAATTACAAGAATTGAAAAAAAAAATTGTATGAAATATTCATTATCATGCAAATTATGTTTTAAATCCACATTCTATATTAAAAGTGTATACATCAGATAAGACTCATCTTACAAATCCTTATTCTTTAAAGTTTGAAGAATAAATGTTGCCAAATGTTTATATATTGGGTGTGATGTATGTATGCAAATGAATTTGTGTATGAATGTTATAACTGTATATATTCATGTGTGAATATCATTGACCCTGTGTGAGAGTATCTTGATATTCTTTGTGTCTATCTCTGTGAAATATGACAGAGTCACGTCATTACTTTTAGCATAATTTGTTTTAGCTTAGTATATTTATCAACTTAGCTTTAGCCTTGTTTAGTTAAAGCACAGTACATGAGTATTTTTGTTGAGACAGAACTGAGGGGATATTTTTTTTGCATGAATATAGCACAGATTAAATTTCATCATGTTCTGAGGAATATAAGTTTTAGAAATAAACTAGAAGGATTCAAATGCATGAATGCATCAGGGTTTTCCTCTTCATAACGGTCTTAAAGCAGCTTTACTGTTCACACATTCTTGAGTTATTTCAATTAGCAAATCACAAAGACTCCTGCAAAAACTTGCGGTGTCAGTATGTAGGGGCAAGTAACTCCCGTTTACCATTTTTGTCAAACTTGACTCTTTTAAACTCAATGATGTGATTGGTCCGCTAATGATTATGTTTTGTCTGCGCTGAAGGGTTGTCAGAACATGTGAGCTGTGAAGCTGTTTTCAGACTGTAGTGAAGAGGAAAGACTCTGACATGATGGGTTCCAATCCTGCTTAAATCGATTTTAAAAATCTTTAATACCTCAGAACATGGTAAATTTTAATCAGACTGAGCAGTCCATATGACACATATTGCTTATTATGTTTTTGGATGAGCTTGAACAGCGCAATAGCATAAACAAGTATCCCCTTGGATTTGTACTACAAAGACTACTCCAGTGTTACCGTCTCTTTAAGAACAATAGGGTGCCAAACAATAGCAACAATCATGATACTCATTGCATGAAGCATTTAAACCTCCAGGATATTATCGACATAAAAATTAAGGTTTATATAGTACCATATACCGCTGTTAATATTGGTTGTGAAATATTACCATGTGTGGTAGCTGTGAATATTGGTTAAGAAATAATACCATTTAGAGCTATGAATATTGGTTAAGAAATATTACCATATAGAACTGTGTGTCATGGTATTAGTACCAATACAATATATCCTGATACAAGTTTTGATAATGATTCCCCGATATCAAGCAAGTAATGACAAGGGATATGTGAGCCAATATTTACAAAAATATTTGTGAGATAGAATTGTAATATCTTGATACAGTTATCACTTGGACGCATATGTTAATACCCTTGAGAAGCTGTTGACTTAACATTGTGTAATGTTGTTAGGACCTTTACTTACATAATATGGTATTCAGGACTTGCCAATGTGAGTAATAAGGAATGTAAGTTATCTTTAATCAGCATTCATGATAAGGGATGATATTTATACTTCTCCTTGCAAACAGAAATATTGTAATCATTATAACTTCACTTGGATGAAATATAATAGAAATATTAAGATTTCTTAGACATGATGGAATATCAAACTTAACTAAAACTAGAGTAAACTGAAGTATTTGTAAAAAAATTAAAATAGCCAATTAGAAATACACTTCAAAAACATACTAGAGTTTAATAGAGAACTTTATTTCTGTAAGCTTGAGGGAAAATAAATGCTAGTATAGACACAGTCTGAGAAGCTGGCCATACTAGAACCTGTAGGTCTCTAATAAGACCTTAGATGAGGGAGATAACTCCATCATCATGAACACATCAAGTCAGCCTCCAGAGGAGTAGGGGAAGGGATAGCGCAGTGGTTAGTGTGTTCGGCTTCGGATCAAGAGGTCTGTGGTTCAAATCCTGCCAGGGGCTTGGCAACTTTGTCTGCGGTAGAGAACTTTTCTACACGCTGTAAGGTTTTGGTGCAATGCTACACTGAATTTCAGCGCAGTACCACACATGGTCAACTAGTTCCAGCCGATGCTTGCAGGTTTCACCGCAATGCAGACCCACAATGGTGTTGTGGCCTTCTCCCTGCAATAATCGTAACAGCCGCATTACATTTGAAAGTGAAATACTCTTGAAAGCAGAGTTAAACCCCGTACGACCTCACCTCCAGAGGAGCAGCTTTTTGCAGTTAGAGGTTATGGGGTAAGCCAAGTGGGTTCTGAAGCAAGAAGAAACCTTTGTTGTCACACAGAGTATGAAGAAGCTTCAAACATACCAAGAGTGAC
The DNA here is from genome assembly GCA_921293015.1 of Phorcus lineatus. Classification (NCBI taxonomy): domain Eukaryota; kingdom Metazoa; phylum Mollusca; class Gastropoda; order Trochida; family Trochidae; genus Phorcus; species Phorcus lineatus. Next base: position 25,867,700 of record OV121096.1, on the reverse strand, counting down.
ATTTTGTCCCTATTTTCATGTCATTCATCTCTGGAAAAGAGAAGTCAGGTGCTAATTGTAAGTGTATTAATAATCTATGTACAGGTTTGCATATTCCATCTATTGATTTTAGTAAAATTTGATCACTTGTAATTTATAAATATTGAATAATCTTTTCTGTAATTTCTGTCATCATTTTACTTTTTCAACATTTTAATGATTTTTGTATTTGCTGATGTCTTCATAAAAAAAAGTGATATGAATAGTGTGAATGGATAATATTGTTGAGCTCATTGAATGCAAAGTTTAGTATTTTGGTATTTTCTATTTTGATTATTGTCAGAAAACATTAATTTATTAATTTAATGAATTAAGCCAAAAATGGCAATTCCTTGAGAAATAAGTCAATAAAATTTTAATTACTGTCATTAAAAAATGATGTGCCAAAACTTTATTGAATATTATAATGTTGGGAAGCTGGTCATGCTTTGATATTACTACTGTTTGTGTTCAATACTCGATATATATTAAATAAGTTGTGGTAATGATAAGTTGAAACTAAAGATGTGTACTGTCTGAATTACATCCTTGATTATCTTCAGAGTAACCAATGAGAAAAGCTATCGCTTATCCCTGGAGCAAATTGCTTGTTGTGATAAATAGGGCAAAAGAATAGGTTATGGATAGGAAAAACCTCTAAGTGGTAACACACATATCCAATAAGAATGGGCAAATAGAAGAAGAATCGAACTTGTGAATGACCATATTGTGACCTTTGGACACTTCTGATATATATGTGACGACACTGTTGCCTCATCGTCACTAAAACATAGGGAGATAACTATGCATGCATCAACCAATCCTGCTTCATCTTTCTACATGGCTCCTCCTATACTCTGATATCCATCGGGCCAAATAAAATCGTATCTCAACAGCTGATAACTCAGCAATATTATTCTAACTCCTTACACATTGTCTCTCAGAGCCAGGTGTGGAAAAAGTATAGAACGCTGCTTGAGAGCCCAGCAGCAAGAAAGATCAACCTAAGATGCCTTGAGTAATAAAACGATCTTCAAGAAACAAGGTTGCACAACTTACATGTTAGTAATGTTAGTTGGGTCTTTGGAAACCGTTTAAAAGCAATTGTGGTTTTGTCATATAAATATTGGTTCATTTCAATTGAAATACCAAAGTGCTTCAGTTGTGCTAGAAAACAATTAATAATATTGCAACAATGTCATATCTGTCAATCCCTTCATATTTAATATTTCGTAATGATGCCGCTTTTCTTTTAATACCAGCCTGCCTGTAGTAACCTTATTTGTTAATGTGATTGACACCTTTATGCCCTCTCATCCTGTTGGTGCCGGTATTGCTGGATGCAGGTTTTTTCATTGGGTGGTGTATAACTAGGGATAAAAGGTTTTTGGCCCGATGGACGTCAGGGTAATGTTGATAAAAATACACTGATGTAACAGGTTGACTCTGACCTGCAAAGCATGTTTGTGCTTTATGGACCTAACAGAGCACCATAGATAACAATCATGAAACTTAACTTGCCAGTCTGTATTGTGTTAACATTCTTTTGGCTATATTTAAAGGGAGGTAGTTACATTACTCCCCAACTAACTCTTTGGATCTAGGGTTTAGCGTTGGTCTTTGAATGTTACCACTGGAAATCATTGAGGATGGCCTTGTCATTATTCTTTGTCATCAGGGCCTGTGTAATATGTTTATTTTATACATCTATTAAAACTGCTCTTAATGTATTTTACTTTTAACTGTAAAGGAATTATATTCAAATTTGTAATAAACTTTCTAGTCATATTCCATTTGTTTGTTTTTTCTTATGATCTGATTTTGAAGGAAACAACAGTATCTCATATTTCATCTATTGTTCAGACGAGAAATAGTTAAGAAAAAGTTTTTTTTGGTTTTTTTTCTTTTTCAATCTCTAACCAAGACTTTGAAATTTTTGCTCCCCTTTTGTAAATCTATTGTTTAATTTTCAAAAATTTAATTTCTATTTAGGCCCAACAAAATATTCTTGTTTCTCATAAATTTTGAAAATTTGACTTAGTTGGGCAGAGTTTTGTTTCATGTTAATAAATCTAAAATCTTGATAGGGTTAAATATTCTTGTGCAGAGAGATGAAGTAAAAAAAAAGGTAATGAAAAAAGATAATGTTTTAATTTGGTCTCATGCCACCACAATAGGTATTCAAGAAACGGGGTTGCACAACTTACATGATGTTTGTTAGAAATGATAGTTGGGTCTCTGGAAACCGTTTAAAAGCAAGTGTGGTTATCAAATAAATATTGGTTCAATTCAATTGGAATACCAAAGTGCTACAGTTATGCTAGAAAACAATCAACAATCAGTAACATTGGTGGGCATTGTTACCTGCTTATATTTCAAATATATTGATTGATGAAAATTTATCGTTATCCTTTTAAGATTAAGCATTGAAGAGATACTTTGTATCGATATATTAAATATATATTTTATGAATCCGAATAAGTTAAATGGATTCGCCTGGTTTTATAGTCCAGGAAATATAGATTAAGCTCTGAACACTGCGTGCACAACAAAGGTTTATTGCATTCAAACGCGTACCTCGCTGTGAAGAGTTTACAATTGCAACGTCTGGTCTCATTGGATGAGCTTAGACATTGGCTACCAATCGAACACGTCAATACATAGAGTTCTACATGGCGAAGTAAATAGAAAACATGTCGGAGGTACTGAAGAATGTTTTCGAGAAATACAAACAAAATGTGCGTGAAAATCCTGACACGGTCGGTCAGGTTGAAACGACATTTCGTTTGCTGTCGTATGTCGTTGCAGGTAATGTGATTGTCAGTTTTGTATATTCTGATTTGACATGGAATTATACTCGTTTAAAAAAACAGGGACAAAGTCCATGCTTGAATATGTTTCGACTTTCGATTTAATTTTCATGTTTAAAATGATATTGTGTATTTTACCTACCAAAAGATTTATTTGTTTCTTATTTTGTCAACGAACTAAAGATTTTTACCAGGGAAAGATCCATACTTCCAAAATTGTACGAAGAAGGTCAAAATAAAGAAAACCCAACTCAATAATTATTCTCTAGGCCCAAATTGTCATATTGAAATGCTAATAGATTTAAATTTATTTTCGGGTACAGCCCAGCTGTTTAGGGTAAAGATATGCAAAGGTTAAAGTTGAGCTTTCACAGAAAATTCAACCAAATAGATACAAACCCTTTGTATCCACAATGATCAATCATCATGCAATACATTGTTTCCTATAAAATGATTATTATGAACAAAATTATTTAGAGATATCCATGCAAATTAGTTAAAATTGTCAAAATTCTTTGCAAACAAGTTGTCATCATCAAATAATTAGTCTTCTCATTTAAAAATGTCAGTAGTTACCAAATTATTGCTGCTCAATATTTTCATCTTTTCCTAAACTTGTGAAAACATTTATTGTCGTCAAACTTAGGGAAATATGGGGGCAGTAATTTGAAAATGTCCATGGATGAAGCCTCAGTCTTACACTATCACAAAGGTTTTTGACATATCTAATTTGGAAAAAATGATAATGTATCTCTTAGATGCATAGTTTTTCCTCATAGCTTACAATTAAGCAATTGACTGCAAATACTGAAATTTGAAGATTTGTTTTAGATTTGGGATTTTTAAAGTGAGATTGATTTCAACATGAAATTAAAAAAATTGCAATTAAAACATGTTAACAACATTTGAATTGTTCATTATGCATACAATAAGGAAGTTAAGAGTGTCAAGTTCAAGGTGTACCAAAAAGGTAACTGTGCTAACACAAACTTTTTTAATTGGAGCAAATGAAACCAATTTGTTATATATCAAGACCATCACCATTAGATTAATTCTATTGAGTTAAATGGACATATCAGTATAAAAAATGTGAATCATTACATATTGCAGAGCAATATTACATTCTAATAGACTATTGACGATGTGACATCTTGCAGCCAGGTGACAGCTTGTTAGTACATAACAATGGGGACAGTTTAATATGATGGCCCAAAATAACAAGTATCATGTCAATTGTTGTGAAAAATTATTTGTCTTCATATATGAGATTTTGTGTACCTTAAATATATACATGCATACAGTATATACATAACATACATTATACATACATACATACATACATACATAACATACATAACATACATAACATACATAATAAACATACATACATACATTCATTTAAAATTGAAATTAGGTGTCTTCAGGTGTACAGTCAGCATATACTCAAATAATTGTTAAAAGAATAAAAACACCAATGTTTCAGTTTTATCCTTTAGGGAGGTTTCATTACAATGATTATTATGTCGTGTTTTCTAAAACAAAACATGACACACAGATATATATATATACACACACATCCATACATACATATATAGTTTAATTTTTACATAAACCTATTTGTTTGGAAAGAAGTAATTAGTTCCAACAGTCTAAATGGATTTGTCCATTTAAAATAAAAAATAGTTATTATCAAAAAGATGTTTCTTTTTTTCATTTCAAAATGAAAACAATTAAGGAACAGTTACTCAGTGATGTTAATATATACTATTAAATTACCGTAAATGAAAAATCATAGAATAAATGATGAGTAATTACCCGGTAGACCTGTGATAAAAGGAAAACAACAAATGTTGTTGTAATATCATTTTTATTACAATTTTGTGTGCAGTCTGTTCAGATTCAACTGAGTAAATTTGTTAATTGAAATAATTTGAAAGATGTCAGATGTTGAATTTAATAACAGAATTGTCCTTCATGAATTATTCAGCTATTCATTAAAACTTGCAAATTGTAATGTTGTTAGTAGAAATATGAAAAAGTACCTTATCCAGGATGCTTAAAGTGAACAGCTATATCATCTAAAACATGAGCAGATACGGAAAAATATTCAAAATTTGCTTTTTCATTTATGTGAATATATCAAAGGGGTATCAGGATGCTTGTTTGGGAAAATATTACAATCTTTTACAAATGTCACAAGATTAAAGAAATCAATGTTGATATTGAATAATTTATGATGCAATTTTCTTTTATAAAAGTGGAACAATGTTATGTTAAAATATCTGTTGATATATATTGTGCTTAACAATCATGAATTCAGTTAGATTTAAGTACTCAGGTCACAAGTATTTTAAAGAATTTACGCATTAGCCTTGAATTTACGCATTAGCCTTGAATTTAAAAACAAATCATCTGCACTTCTGGCAAAAGAATTTCTGTGTACAAAAGCTTCCATTTATTGAGGCCTAAAGTCCATCCTGTATGCTTGTTGTTGCAGGGAGACTACGCAATGCCCAGGTGCTGTCTGAGTTGATGTACACGTCCTCTAATCTACTGGTCTTCCTCAATGACGCCATCTTGAGAAAGACTACAAAGTTTGTATCAAAAATTGTAAGTTGCAAGCACTTTCTTTATCATTTATCATCTGAATATTTGAGATAAATTAATAAATGGTAAGTTTTGGGAGTTAGTAAATTGTGATGGTCAGGGTTCATGACCAAGACTAAACCAAGGTCTGAATACCAACTACCTTGTTGATAATTCCTGACCGCGGATGTTTGAACTCAGGGATTATAGTTAACTAGCCCTGGGAGCGAGTTCACATTCCATATTACCTCTCTGTCCATTGAGCTCAAGATGATGAGAGTTGAGAGAATGTCACATTGAAGGTGCCATTGTGTTGCAGTCCGTGTCTCAGGAGCGTCTCTGTCAGCTCCTCACAGTGTTGGAGTATGTGGAGGTTCTGGTTGAGGTCGCCGCAGCCAAACTCTGGGGCGAGGTGGGCAAGTGGATCGTCATAGCAACCATCCAGATTTGCAAGTAAGCGTCATATCATTTTTACTAATAACTCCATTCATTAAGTAACTGTCATGGCATATCTCAAGCCAAAGGCCAAAAATATGGTTATTCCTCTAGTTTTACAATTTTGATTCATATGATTAACCAATGAGAATAGTTTTGCACTGAATGATCCGAAAGTTAGCTTGAGGCTAGATAATTTATTGAATGGATAAATTCTTGGACATGTATGAATATCATTTGAACTATTGCTAATGATTTCTTAGACTTATATAATAAAAGTTCTTTCTTTTGGAAATAAATAAATTTGAGGTCATGTGTTTCCCTGCTTTTCAGAGAAATAATGAGAATATTATTATCTAGATTCTTCTCAGTATAATATCTGGAATAATTAGAACAATTTTGTTCCAAAGGGCAGCCCTTAGGTTCTATATGCTGGTGAACTACAAGACCGGGATCCAACCTACACCACCAGTCGCACCTCTTGATCGGTCCCTTGTCACCAAGAAGAAAGGGGAGGAAAGTCAGGTTTGTATTATATTAAGATAAGTTGATAATTAAGATCTGATGAAGCCCTGAGTTGTTTCATGTTCCATCAGAGGTTGTTTCAAGGTGCTTTGTTTATATCTTTTTTTTTTTATCAACACAGAGATTTCTTGAGACTTTTCTTACTACATCCTGCTACATCAGCATATTAGAAACAACAAAGCTGCTACAATACCCGATATGTATCAAAGCTAGTTCTTTGTATTAGTAGTTATTCATGATTATTTAGTGCTTTTCAGCCAATGAAATATCATTATTCTAGAAACCTGAATCAAAATATTGCTTTTGCTTGAGGGAAAGGTTTTATTGGCTAGTTATGTAGAGATTGAAAGAAGGCTTGGTGTTACAGAAGCTCAGCAGATACATAATGATGTAACAAGGTGAACACACTACAAAACCGCTTATCTACTTTTAAAAGTGTTAAGGTCAAACTGGTTGACAACCTTTACTGGTTGTAAAACAAATTTGCAATCGGCAGCATTGTGACAGATTTTTGGGAAAACAACTGTCTTTCCTGTAAAAACAGGAAAGGAAACTGCAATTTCGGTTATTGAACTTGATATTCAGCAAATGGTGGAATCTAAAGTTTAATCCACAAGTTCCCTATCATTGAGATCTTCATGACTTGAATTAATATTGATGAATTTTTCACTTTCAAGGTTTTTCAGTGAGAAACAAATTTGAGCATTAACTTAGGTTATGTAGGGATTTCAGCTATATGAACATCTGTAGTGAGAAGGGATGTGCTGGTTAGTTAAATTGATCTTTAAACTATTTTCAGAAGGACAGCGAAGAAGGAGAACAAAGGAATGGATTTACTGTGCCCATGACCTTCACCTTGAAGAGGTCTGGCAAGATCATGAGGAAGATTTCAGCAGGTAAGCCTTATGACATTTATCCACTTTACGAAATATGTGGTAAGTAATTGTTATAAATCATACGAACGTCTGTTACAAATGATGTAAAACTTAGGCTTAGGGCAAGATAGTTTATTAAGTAAGATTTAGAATTTTGTCTGGGTTTGTTTTATTCCTTTATTCATTTATTCAAAAAATGTTTGAATGATTAAGAAAAATAATAACCATTATTTGCAAGAAAATAAGTAAATTATTTTTTTTTTACGGATTTAAAAAAGTTATGTTTATTACAAAGGAAAGAATAGTATTACATAAGCAATACTGATATGACATATTGTTAAAATGTCTGGTTCTTGGTATTCTCAGTAAAATCCTGCAAACATTAATATCTCAAGTCTAAGCGTAGGTATCAAATGTTAACGGCAATTTCACTTGCTTTAGATTAGCAGCTACCGAGGGAGGTAACTCGTGATCAAGATAGATGTCGCTGCCTTGTTTCACAGGTTTTGTTACCGATGAGGGCAAGGTAGAAAAGTCTATCTCGATACGTTTTCACCTTGCCGTGTAACCCAACTGTAAAGACATTATTCCTTCATGCAATGCCCTATTTCTGTACCTCGAAAGGACTTCTTCATCTTTGTCACACAGGACTTTATGATCTGATATTCGTCATTTCATCACAGGAAATTAATTATTTAGAGATGTGTATTGAGAAGTGGTGTCATGATTCATCGTATGGACGTTTGCATCCTATTATGCGATATGAGTGCATCAGTTCAGAACTTATTTAGGATATATATCAGGATATTCATGTTGTGAGGGTCCATGATACCTTGATGTCTCACCATAAAGACAGTATATCCGATACAATTAACATAATTTGTTTCCAAGGATTAACTAAATAAGTTGACAAAGTTTTTACTTCTAATTTGAGAGATTAAAGTGATTAGACAAACAGAAAATATATAATATTTCTCATATTTTTATCTGCAGTTTCACAGTCTCTCTGATTTTGTTATTTCCATTCATGTAATGTTATTTGTAGGCTGGTAGTTTTTATGTCGTATCTATTCTTTTTTCATAAACTTACACGTATTGTATTGCAACCATGGTATCGTCTCCCAGGATCCTTGTCATTTATTCCATGATATATCGTCTCGCCTAATAAAACTGGAATCCTTTTATATCGTCTCGGCACTAAGTCCATGAAACACAGGTCTGGCATCGAGGATTAAAACATTCAGCCCTGGGTAATCAAGGACGAGATTTGGTTTGTTATTTCAATGTTTTATTCCATGTCCTTCCTGAATATAGATCTACTCCTTTATGATTATGGATAGGAGCAATGTTTGCAAAAGTCTTTTTCCTATTTCAGCCCCGCCGGTGGGTATGAGGAGCTGGACAATGCCAGAAGAGGAGGCAACCAATGGACGGAGGAAGAAGCGCGACCTGGTACCGACACCGCTCTCGAGACAGAGAGTATGGGCGGAGACTGTGCACATCGTCAAACCTCTTGTACACTGTATCCTTGGCTTACAACTTCTCTTGTGCATATATTTGTCATTATTAATCTAATACTTATTCTCTCCCCTGAGTTGACCGTAGTCATTTGTTCACCAATAATCTCTAGTAAATGTGGAGCATTTTGGAGTTAATTACAGAGAATACTTTCTTCTGAATACATTTTGGGACATATCTAAGCCATGTTAACGGGATGAAGTCTTTGAATGATATGGAAAGTTTTAACTGATGACTTATGTTATTAGGCTATGTCAGATCTTTCGCTCTGAAATGTAATAAGCATAAACAAAGAAGCTATTCAATTAGAATGCAAGTCACACAGGCATCTTCATTTGAATTCATATTCCAACTTTTTGGTTGGCGTGTGATACCTAACTCTGTTTAAGTTATATTTCTTTGACAACTTTAGTGTTAAGCATGTATACCTGTGGATTGTCATCATGGAAACCGTGGCTGATCTCCTGTGGTCTGGACGTTACAAGGTAAGAATAACAAAGCCTCTCCGGGATTTCAGAAAAGGGTTACCCTTCCCCTCCCCATTCCTGTTCAAAAGATGAACCAACCTTTCAAGATACTAGACTCAGCAACTCATCATGCCTCACTAAATTAATTTCCCAATCATTTTATTTATTCCCAATTATTTATTTTATTTTTAGTTTAATTTATTCTTATGAATCAGGTCTTCGTGAACCTCCTGATACTTTCTTTTGACTTTAACCAGGGGAACATAAATACTGGGTAGTTTGAGTTTTCAGAAAGTGTTTTTTTGCTGCATGGAAGGTAGGTTATAAAAGTTAAAAAGATTATTATCTGTATGATGACACACTACAGCTCTCATAATTTACTAGACATCATGTAAGAGAAGGGAGATTATCTGTTAGATTACAAACAAGCTTTCATAATCTACTAGAAATTTTATAAAGGAAGGGAGATAACTCTATCATCTATATGAGTACAGGCTACAAAGCATTCATAGCTGATAAGAGATCCAACAAGAAAAGGAAGATCCTTCAAGTTCTGAGACAAATCACTATTATCTGTCAGAATACAGGCTTTCAAAGAATATGAGCTTTCAAAGAACATTTCAGTGAATTACTATTTAATTTCATGCTGATGATTCTGCAGCTTGTCGATGATGGGAGATCCAGTAGACTTGAACGACAACGAACGCGGAGAGCTGAGACGCAGAACCTTTATGCTCCTCTTCTACATGCTACGGTCTCCCTTCTATGATCGATACTCACAGTGAGTCTAACTTCATCTTGGTCTCAAGAACACTTTTATCATTTTGCATACTTCCACTGCAAGTTAACTTGTGCCAGTCTGAGTCATTAGTTAAACCAATCCTTGCTGTATGCTGTCACCTTTCTTGTGTAAGCGGGGGGTGGGATAGCGCAGTGGTTAGCACATTCGGCTTCGGATCAAGAGATCCGTGGTTCGAATCCCACCAGGGGCTTGGCAACTTTGTCTGCAGTAGAGAACTGTTCTACACGCAGTCAGGTTTTGGTACAATGCAACACTTGATTTCAGTGCAGTACCACCCATGGTTCGCTAGTTCCAGCCGACACTCACAGGTATCACCGCAATGCATAGCCACAATGGTGTTGTGGGCTTTCTCCCTGCAATAATACTAGCAGCCGCGATATAAGTAAAATAATCTTGAAAGCGGCATTACACACCAACTCACCTCTCGTCACCTCTGTAAGCTCTTTAGAGTACTTGAGTTGAACTTGATTCTCCATTAAGAGATCTCCATGGTGTTACTATTGAAGTAAATGGGACGCTGAATTTCAACTCCTTAGCAATTATATAGTTGTTTTTAATTTACAATCAAAATCAAGAAAATGTCATAATTTTGGCATTTAAGAGATATTTAGATGAGAGATTCAACTTTAGAATGGTGGTTTGAACTAAGTCAGGTCATATGATATTTACCTCTATTCAAGCAACATACAAAATTTATGAAACAAACTCAATGTTGGCAGACTGGCAGAGTTATGTCTTGTGAGGGGAGATAATCCCTTACCTACCTTCTTCACTGTAAAAGTTAAAAAATGGCAACTCATTTGATTGAAAGCGAATGAATCCTCTAGGGTTTCATGGGGAAAATGGAATTTTAATGAATATTTTGAAACCCAATTTGTTATATGCAACACTTTCAAATATATTTACAATGAAGATTGAATGAGAATTCGGACTCATTTCAGAGCTTCCCTCATAATGATTTTGTATTCCTTATTTCAGAGCCAAGATAATTGTGTTGATGAAGATAATGGCTGACAACATTCCTGGCACATCCTTGCTCATCAGTAAGTTAACTTTAATAAAATACTTATAAGAGTGAGTTGCATGAATATCTTTATTATGATTCGAAATTTATTTTGCATAATAAAGCTACCAATATTCTTCTAATGCAACTCACATATTTGTTTTGATGTCAGATGAAATAATCAGTATATGAAGCCTGAACTTTTCACTTTGGCCATATAGAACTTTTATGGATGTAGTAATGATTAAAGGTTAAAACTTGATTGTTTCATTCTCTCCTTTGCACAAGTTTCTCACTGCCTTTATGCATCAAATGGAGTTAAACTTATGCTGAGTTTATGAATTTTAATTAAAAATGGCATTAAAAGACAACCCAAATTACCTTGTATTGGCATACAAAAACTTTGATATTTCAGTCCAGATTTAAATTCTTTCCGTTTGATATCAGAGCACTCCTTGTATCTATTTGACACTGAAAAGACAGGTGTACTCGCAACACAATTCTGTGCCAAAAGCAGCCCATGGTAAAGATTGGCTGACTCGATTCTTTCCTTCTGATTCCAGAGCCCCTCTTGGCGTATCTCCCTACTTGGCAGAAAGTCTACTTTTACGTGTGGTCAAGGTGATTCCCAAATTGAACGTCACGTCCTAACACTTTCAAACTTATTTACACTGCAAGAAAATCCAATCCCATTCAAGATGGGATCCATAGAAGTTGTAAAAACAAGTCACTCTTATTGTTATTTGTCATTCTGTTACCGCATTACCAATGGTGAAAGATCGATCATTCCGTTTTCTATCTTGAAAAATGACTTTTGTTACATGTATAGTGTGTGGCCAAAAAACCCAAATCCAATCATAAACTCGACCAAAATCCTCACTAATATTAAAATGTAAATATTGTAGTTAAAACATTTAGATTGTTCAGAATTCAGAATAGTTTGCTACATCAGCATAAATCTACTGCAATACCTACTTAAATCACCCAAAATGTCTTATCAAGTATCGCATGACCTGCTCTAAGAAACTAAGCTGATGTATCAGGATTAATGCAAGATTGCCTTAAATTAAATCAATTTCCTTAGCAATATTCATACATCATTAATAAAGTCTTTAAACAAGTCTTTACAATAGTGCCGACATAATTGTCAATTCAATTACTGGTCCAATAACCTAGATGAGTTTAGCAATTTGACAGTCAATTCATAATGTAACAGAAGTTAACTACCTTGGCACTTCACATTATATTTGACCTAATGCAAAGACCTTTGCAGACATAAAGACAAATGTGAGTTGATAGTGATCAGTGATTTAACTATTAAACTAGTAATTGGAACGCAGAATTTTGTCTCAGAATCATCGAAATTAAGAAAATATATATTTTGTGCATTTTAGACATAGACATTAAATTGCATGTTAATGGAGGCAACTTATATTTAACTCAGGATGAATGAGGTTTTGGCTCTTATTTAAGCCACATACCAAAATGATGAAACATACTGTGTGTAAACACTTTATTATCTTAAAAAGGAAAAGCCAGACAGGCTTGGTGATCTTTTCCACATTAAACCCCATAAAAATTAACCAGCTATGGCAGTTAATTAGGACACTGATCATAGACACGTGTGTATACGAAGCAGTCTGTTAAAAAATTCAACATATTGACTCTAACCAGATACAAACAAGATCCATCATTGGGTTCTTCCACTGGGTCTGATGGCAGCCCCATTACTTGCATGTTCTGACATAAGCTCAGCTCGCCAATCACAAAAACTCTCCCAAAAACTTTTGTATACTAAGCAAGAACTTTTTGTTAATGGGTTTCAAGATGTGTATCAACCTGTTTTAAATTCTATCATTGAATTAAATAAGATAGTACTTTTTACCATTTTTGATGATGATGTATTAGATTTCATTAAAATCTTTTGCATATTTTACAATTTTACTTTGCTGGTAGTATGAAGTCACTTAATCTTCACTACAATCATTCAAATAACTTTGATAATGCTTCCATATATTGCTAAGTTAATGTTTAGCTAATAGATTTTGATTTTCTCATATCCTAAACATGTGCATATTTTCCAGATTGTATGTTTCACCTGGTAGTATTATATCTACCTGTATTAAATTTCCTCATTGAAATAGATTTGCTAATGCTTTTATTCTATCTATCCTGATCAAGTCTTGTGAGTATTCTTCAAATTGTATATGTTTGCTGGCATCATGTTTTCACAACTCATTGAAATGTGCTGATGATTAAACATGTGTTGATTATTATGATCATTATGATAGATTATGTTCAGCACTCTAACGCCTGTACATATTCAACAGTTAGTTACTATTGTAAATACTCCTGTAGTGGTTTAATCCAAGTTCTAAAGAAAATGTTCTTTAATATATTCTACAGTATTCTTGTGTTTAAATGATGTTCAATGTTTTATATGAATTTTGTTACAATATCTAAATTTTGATTTTAGATTTGTACTCAAGCAAATGGTAAAGGACATTCTAATTTTCAAAATTGAAGTGTTAAACAGTTCATATGATGAACAAAATAATCTGAGATCAGATGGTCCTAACGGGGAGTTAATTTGAGAATGGTATAGTTACACATAGTTGGATGGTCCTTATAGGATGTGGTTAGGGCGTTCGGCTTCGGATTAAGAGGTTTGTGGTTTGAATCCCGCCAGGGGCTCGGCAACTTTGTTTGCAGTAGAGAACTGTTCTACACGCAGTAAGGTTTGGGTGCAATGCTGTACAGAATTTCAGTGCAGTTATTCAGTACCACCCATGGTTCGCTGGTTCTAGCCGATGCTCTCAGCTTTCACCGCAACACATACCCACAATGGTGTTGCGGGCTTTCTCCCTGAAATAATACTAACAGCCGCAATACATTTGAAAGCGGCATTAAACCCCCAAATCCCCCCTTCACCTCATAGGGTGTTATTTTGAGAATGGAGTGGTTGCACACAATACAATAAAAATCACCAACCTGTTCATGTTTTTTGGTTATTGTCTTCAATTTTACATGTTTTCTTTAGCACAAGCAAAAAAATTATTAAATTGAACTGGCAAGAGGTATTTTGTTAAACATTTTGATCATTGAGATTGAGAATTACATTTGTCATAAAATGTTACACATCATGTCATGGTCATCAATGTCTCATGAGGAGTTATGTCAATGTTCTTTTGGGACTTGATGATTATGGATATTTGTCTAACTTCAAAGAGTGCAATGTGTTTGTTTTGTTGATTATAAAAGCATCTATTGCTTCAAAGTGATAGTTATCTGTCAGATTTGGCCATCATTCTCTCCAAACTAAAATTACTCAAGTGATTGTTTTTTATGTTACAGATGTTATGATTCAACCGTTGTTTTGATTGACTGAATGGGAGTTCCAACTGCACAAATAAATTCAGTTAATAGTAAATCAGCAACATTGTCTCAAACTGAAACACTAGACAAGAGCTCTTGCCCCTGTTGCATGCTCCCATCTTTTACAAATAAAATAAATTAAGACATCCACTAGATTTCAACTGAAAATGAGGACTATATTTTTTGTTGCAATTGTTTTTAATTTTTTGTATAGAATATTTTTCATATTGTTCCGTTTTAGAAAATTGCAAAATCATTGAATTAAAACATAGGTTACATATAAAGATGTTGCTCGAGTAACTTCTGTTTGGAGAAGCCATTTGAATTGTTCTGTGAATGTCAGTATGCGAAACAAACAACCTTGTGTTTCATCATGTTTACTGATTTAATTATTATGTGTTATTGTTTAATGTAATCTTAACCTGCAAGGCATAATTTGTGCCAGTTTCCTTCACTGGCTTGTTTAAAGCTTGCTGTATGATGCCTTAAGTTGTGTGTGAAGTAAGTAACTTCCAGGACATATCTAATAGGATGATCAAGTACAGGTGCAGTATGCTGGAGAGCCAGCACTAAAATGCAGGAAAATCATTCAGCCTACATTTGTGGGTGAAGTGAAGAGCTCAACAGCATTCAGTAGTAACCTTCAGGAGATATCAAGTACAGGTGCAGTTTGCTGAAGAGCTCACATGGAAATGCAGGAAAAACAGCAAGGTTTAAAAAGCCAGTGGCACTAGTTATGCCTTGGGTTGGATGTGTGTTTTAAACTTTTTGCTTTGCTTTGTGTGAAATAACAAGCGTGCAATATTCAAGTTTAAGTTCATCATGCACAAGGTATGTCATGAATGTATACCCTATTTGTACATATATATACTCAAGTCTTTGATACAGTTACCATTGCTTTATTCAATTTATTTCCCCAGGATCGATTCATAATAAAGCTATTTTGTAATACACATTCTTCGTGATTTTATATTTCCTCAAGAACCTTATATTAAAAAAGCATTTTTAAAAATCAGCTTATTTTTTGGATTTTATGTTTAAATCATTGTGGATATAACATTAAGGGTATCATAATCAAGAAGTCGCTATAAAACAATTGATATTGTTTGCATTCACCTTTCTTATAAAAACATGTTTATAATTTAATCTTTATCTTCTATTATATTTGAGTATCTTTGATATTAGGATAAGCATAACAATACACTGAATATATATGCATATATTTGAATGTTTGCAAAGTTCGATATGTCAAGATATTACTAGAATCGTCGGTGCTCTAACTATATCTCTGTGACTTCTGTAAAGATTATATTCAAATGCACGTTAGCAAAGTAAAGAAGTTATCGCTAAAAACAGCATGCATTCGCATTTTATCCTTTCGTTGCGCAGCAAGATAATCGTTTGGGTGGCAATGCAATCTAAGATGACAACTTAGTTGATATCCCATGGATATTAACATAGGTAAAACACGTCCTGTAAATAATACCTATATATCTTTCTTATGGGGCGACTGAATGTCCATATTTTTGGGTTTTATACCGGTGATGGGTACTGCAATATATGTAACAGCTCGTGCTATTGCTTGCAGCTGGTTGTCAATTTCCATGTCCCGAATACGGTTGAATCGGTTGTGTCTGCAAAGGATAGAAAAAATATGTACAGCATAAACTACTCAGAGTCTAGTGAAAATAAAGAAATACAAATTTAAAAAGAGATTTAATTTTGGGAGAACATGTAAAATGAATAATCAACACATCACCTCAATAATTACTATCTTACTATATCTATTTATGTCAGGTTACTTTGAAGTAAGTACATCACTGTGTAGAATTCCTTTTTTACATGCTGAATTTTTGTCAAACTGTAGGCGGCAAATCATCTAATGATCCTCTGAGCCAAAATCAAAATTAAATTTCACAAATGCTTTAAGATACACATTTATGTTAGAACAAAGATGCTAAGGATGTTTTACCTGACTTTGCAGGCAATGAGAGTCAGTGCTGTTATTAAGAGGCACGATATTCCAACTGCGCCAATCACTATACCAATAGGGAACTTCCGCTCATTGGAAAAGTAAAACATTCCGGTTTTTGGATTCTTGTCGATCTCTGAAAGCAAATATTAGATGGAAAAAATCTTCATCTCCCTACCAAGGTTACCTAACTCATAACATCTGAGGTAATCTCTGTTACAATTTTATCATATTTCTTGGCTTTTTAGAAAAAGCGGTTCTTATTACTCTCAAATCGAATATCGTCTTGCATCTCTTGCGTCTTTAACGAAGTATGTACCCATCGCACAGGCGATGGTACTCCAGTTTCGCAAACACACCGAAAGCTCGGTATGAAACAAGCACGCTGACTTCACAACTTAGTTTGAGTACATTCAAACAAGTTTCTGTATTTTAGCCAAAATAGTATTATGGAAATCTTGTATGGACAGTCTGGAGGGGAAGGATACACTGCACCTTTTCTCTCTTAAATCACCATTTTCTGCCTGTACAGGAACCTCGATTTAATATTTTCATTTTCCGACAGAGACTTATATTTGTGTGTGACAGGGGAAGATACTTATTGGTTGGTTGCAATGCAATTTTGTTGAGCAATCAGCGATGTTGATTCCAACTGAGCTTTGCCTCTTTTCCCAGTCGACTACAGATGAATTGCCCTTTAAATACCCTTATAAGGGTGTCTTTATGAGATTGATATCAGTCATGTTTACACGTTTTACAATAATTGGAAAATATATTGGAAATGTTCCATTATATATCCAGAAATATTAACGTAAGCATTGTCAACGACCTGATACATCTGGGTATTTGTACTGTTAGCTGTTGCGATAATATGATATCTCTCGAAGTAAATGCCTCGTATCGCTGTATGTATAACCAGCCAACATAGAGTACGTAGGAGGCTTTTATTTCTGCTAAGATCGGGAGAATTACTTTGGCAGACGTTTCGGTATTGTTAAGAATGAAAGATTTTGTAGATTATATATGGATAGATATATTGATGATGAATACCATTTTATGTTACCTTTTAAAGTATATTCCAATTTAAAGATAAATATATTCCTGAGTATTTCTGGAAAATCCTTCTACCCATAAATTAAATGTAGTATTAAGTTGTCATAAAGTAGATACTCTTATCAAAGTTTGTAAAGAAGCTTTAAGGTTTTTTTTAAGGTGAATTGTGTATCAAACCTGTTTTGTCACAATATCTACTTTGATCAATTTTGTACTTGGGCCCATGGCCTTTATACCGAATAAACATTTGAACAAGCCAATGCAAGTACTCCGATTCAGCAATAGCGTCAGTGCCCGGATGAAACGATGAAGGCGAGATAGTATGCTCCCATTCTGTCCCCACAGAGGTAGCTCCGTCATAAAATCCTATACAACGTCTGTCTTAATACGAAGGTTTCTCGGGCACGAAATGTATAGAACGCTGATTGGATGAAATCAAAGTTAGTTATTAAATCAGCGACGCCGTTTCAGAAGTTATCATTCTAATTGCCTAAGGTATTTCCGAAAGCTTTACAAAAGCTAAACTTTATTCGAATATGCACCTTGCACTTTGAGTCATCTTTACAGAACGCATACGCCTCATATTGCGACTGCATTATTGCAGAGACCCATGTGACAACAAATATGTTATTCATGCCTTCGGTGTTTTCATTGGCTGAAATATTGCCAGGTAGTTTAAGTTGCAAAATTGTCCCGCTAGCTAGGGGAAACTGCCTGACGCGAAAGAAACCTTCGAATTAAGACAGAGGTTGTATAGAAATTTATGACGGAGCTACCTCTGTTGGGAGAGAATGGCATGCTCCAGGGTCCCCGAATTAAATAGGCTGAAGTCATGTCATACGTGCTATTTATAGTCACGATGGGCCATCTGTGGCATTTGAATCAAAGATCAGGGTATGACAGGACCTACGCGGATACAAATACACGAACGTAACAGGATGCATTGACAAGTACAACTTTTATCAAGTCTTCAACAGTATCATAATTAAATGGGAAATAACAAGAAATCATAAACATGTGATAAGTTTACAATAAATAAGATGAATGTGCAATGCATACTACCTTTGCGTAACAAGTTGGGACAAAGAGTATCTCCTTGTCTGTCGGTGTGCTAGTGACAGTAACGTTACAACACAGCTGAAAAACGACTTGCAAATCGGTTTATAGAATTCAAAGCATGTAATTACGTACTCTTTGCTTGGCTTAATTTTTACGTTTGCCTTCCTCATTTAAATTACAATATCGGCATTAAAACTTTAAAACGAGTAACTTTTGAAAAGTCTTAGAAATTTTAATGTATTCCAACTGTGATATGTAGCCATCGTGGTTACTTTTTAAAACAAATATGTATTTCATACCTTCTTCAACTTCAATTTCTTCGAACTCAGCAATAGATACCATTACAGTTTTTTCAACAATCCATCTTGTGAAGTGAAGTTTTCATTTACTTCTTTGAGTGGCATTTTAGAAGTTGGGAATCAGATTAAAAGAATAAGGAACACATGTATGGATAACAACTTTTCAAGCTTGGTCGAAACATCGCGTTATCAGAATAAAAAAGTTGTCATCCATATATTTGTTCTTTATCTAATCAATACACTTCAACGCATTGCTTATATGTATTAACACGCGTATACATTATCTTGAGGTTCATTGACTCATGCCTCGAAATCGCTGAATATTTTTAACAGTTTTGATATTTGTTTATAATCAATCTCATTGAAATCAGCACAACCGTACTGCACATGTCTCCCAGTGGCTCACACGAGTGTTACATTCGATTAAATTCTATCAAATGTGGTAAAATTTCAGTTTTGCCCTCAAATAACCAAGTCATATAAAGAGTGTCAGGTTTGATTGAAGTTACAGTATGTTCACTTAGTTTATTCATTGTAAACGCAAGGTGAAATCAAATTATACATTACAAGACAACAACGTTATTATGCAAGCATCATTTTCCAGTTATTCCATTTTAACCGTTGAAGTGACAGTCTTAGACCCCAAGCTCTGACTGGTTCTCCGCCAGGCAGTAAAATCACAGTTATCGTCAACAAAAGTAATAGAATTAAAATTGTTCTGTTCCTTACAACAGAGTCTTTGTAATGTTCTGTAGCTACACTTTAATATAAATCAGAACTAAAAGAGAAAAATAATCGACTCCACAGCGTCTATCGGTGTTATCTATCCTTTAAGAAATATTAGAACTCTAAAAAAATAAATACCCTTTTTATTTGAGGTATGTGAGTTTTATTTTCAAAATTTAACCCAAAACAAAGAAAGATAATATTTTTCAAAGATCATTGTCAATATACAACCATTTACAATAATGTATAATAAAAATAAACGAGGACGTGCTGACGATATATATTGTACTTGATTACAGGTAAATATACAAGCAGATACAGGTGCGTGCTTACAAGGTGAAACACATTTTGCCGATGCAGTACTTCGATCCCTTCGTACCTGTTGGTGTTTTTATCTTGGTAGCTACCTTCAGCTCTGTGAATAGAAGATGTAATAAATTATCACATCATAAACCATAGTAAAAAAATTTCAAAGTGAAAAATTACTTCATGAAACTTCATAAAAATCTATGCAAAAACGGTTATTAAACACATTTTGGTCTGTTCGGATCGTAAAGTCTCTTTGAAGTGGTATACTTAAAATATAGAGTCCAATTTATTCAACAAACTTAGTTTAAAACCGAACAATCAGAATATAGAATATACCTAAGATTTGCTTATTTATCACAGTTTATTATAAATGTGAACTTGTCAGAATTGATAAGAGTATATTACCCATGCATTGCTTTTTGCTCGTAGCTCCAAGGAGAGGAGTTATCTGCCCTTTAGGACAAGGTTTGCACGTCAGTTTGCCGCGTTCATCTTGGTACTCCCCTTTCTTGCACGGCATGCAGACCTTCTCTTTCAGATAGTGACCAAGTTCGCATGTTGCTGCAAAGAGATTAGACAGCGTATATTTTCAATATAACAAACGTTGTAGCCTAATAGCGTTGTCGTTCCATCGCTAAATGATTATGGGAATTTATTAGCGTTTGATAATTAAAACTATTAGATCTGAAAACGTAAATTTCTATTGACAACTTCTCTCGTTGTCTAGTTATCAGAAGCTTAAACTAATAAACATGCGGATTGGTATCCGCGTAGCTCCTTCAAAAGCTGATGTAGCAAGTCGGAAGTTATAAAAAATGGTAAAATATATGTAGAAACATGTTAAAATACCTGAACATTCTGAAAGCAAGATGGCTCCTCTTCCCGCCGTCGTTTTACCATTTGGACAAGGGAGACATGCCAATTTTGACTCGTCTGGTTGGTAACGACCGATATTACATGGGTCACAATATCCGTCATGAAAATATGTCCCGGGCGCACAAGGAACTGAAGTGATATTGCATGAAGGCATTGTATAAGATGGAGTCAACCACACAAAATAAATATAACATTAAATTGCAAATCATACTTAATAAATACGATAATTTTTTTGTTAAAGTACAAGCGAAGTCATTAACTCACCAAATAATGTATTTATTTAATATAAGTATTCTTTATCATTGTAAACAAAATCTTTTAATATCGGACAATTCCTTTATAGACTTTAATTTGACGGTATAAGATTATCAATTACGACGTTTTCTTTCGACATTGTTGATATTGTTGAATATTGTGAAATTGAGCCAAACATTATAGAATAATGGTATTAATTCTTACTACAGTGCGTGTCAACCCTTGTAAGGCCTTTATCACACGTGACTCCGCCGGAAATGCGAGGTTTTCCCGCCAGCTTGAAATGTTTCCCGCCAATATCAACGTCAAACTTTCCGTCTTTGACCGCCCTTGACAGCTGTGTGTAAGCCCCGTTCAAATGCCGTATACTCGTTTGAACAGCTGTGAAAGTGAAAGAAAAGAACAAGAATCTGTTAATACAACACTGCAATCATTATTCATAGGTTTAACTAAATCTCACAACTACCGACACCATTATAAGAAGCATTTAAATACGGAGATAACGACTATAGCTTTTTTGCCATTCACAAAATGCCTAAAAGTAATGTTCTCTTGCGTAACAAAACAAAAGTATTGAATACATTACAACGACATTTTATTGCTTAACAGTTCGCAATTAATCGTATATTTAAATATCATTTTCCCCTCATCATCAGTCCCTATTTCATTCGAATAGAAACAATATTTATTAAACATTATTACGAACGCTCTTCAAATGCTTAATTCAATTCAGAAAGAATTTTCCGAACGCCTATGCACTCTAAAACTTAATGAAACATCTAACAGTCCCTTGGATTTTTTTCAAAGGACATAACAGGCCCCTAGCTGTATTCATCATGTATCCTCACTGTATCCCCCGATCTGTTCTGCCAGGAACAATACAATCATCAAATGAGTAGATTCAACTGAAAATAAATACATTGTTTACCTGTTCCTGGTATATTTGCAATGGTAATAGTGAAGGACACAGTTGGTGTCCCTGCATCCCTCCTCTTGCGTCCCGTGGCGTCACAGTTGTGAACTTTGACCCCTTTCACTGCACACAGCTTCAGTTTAAAGCACAGGAGACTGTCTGCTTCTCGCTTTACGATATTTGTCACGACGGAAATGACGTCACTTGGTTTATCTCCACAGACCAAATTCCCGTATCCGGCCATGAATGTCATCTTCATTTCTTTCGGTGTTTTAACCTCTATTGAAGAATACAAATTGGAACAAATTGTGTTGAAAAACGTTTTTGGAAAAGGAAAAGTTAATAAGGCAAAGTAAGTCAATTTGTAGTTTTCTCTGTTCGATGGCATACCATTGACATTTAAAGTTGTATGAAAGTATATGCATGCTGTATATAAGCAAAGACAGTTTTGTAATTAATGTCTCTCAAAGAAAACAAGGATTCACTAAGATATTATAGGTGTATAATTTACGTCATTTAGGTAGGGAAATCGCAATGTCAAAGGCACGTTCGTGTTTGGCGTTTTCTGAACGGTACATTCAAACATTAGATTACAACAATATAACCCACTTGATGGAACTGAATACAATGAGGAAACTGTTCTGATGACCAAAACAAACATTAGGCCATTTGTATGTAATGTTGAATGAATTTAAATGAACAGCATTGCTTATTTCAACGTTTCATCAACGTCATTTGATCGTTTAGGAAAAAAACCACAATACAAAATCAAATCCTTTTACGTTGCTTACATTACACCTCTGTTCGATTATTTCTTCCAATGTTTTTGAAGGAAAAGGTTTTTAATTTCTTGACCAATGATCTCATTTTTTTCTCGTGATTTCAGATATATACTAAGCACATAAAAATTAAGGCCCACCTTATTATTCAAAGGTTTAAAATACATTTGAACTGCAAATTTGGTGGTTCTCAACTTGTTGCATTGGTTGAGTAAACATTCAAGCTCAAATAATGATATGGCTAAATAACCTACCGATGCATCTTGGTAAGGCTGTCTTGTCGGCACCAGCGGACAGGAAGTTCCATTCATACCCAGTTGAAGCACCGCACTCGTACGAGTCACGTGGTTCCTTTTCAAACGCATATCTTTCTTTACAGGTCACGTGACACTTCAGTAAACCGGCTGTTTCTTCACAATTTATCGAACCATGCTCTGGAGGCTTTAATTTCACACATTCTAAAATAAAGATGGTTATCAATTTATTGGTTACCCTTTTCCCTGTTTAGTGAGCATGACTGAGATAAATCAAAATCTTCCATGATAGTGAGCAAGAATGAGATAAATCAAAATCTTCCATGATAGTCAGCAAGAATGAGATAAATCAAAATCTTCTATGATAGTCAGCAAGAATGAGATAAATCAAAATCTTCCATGATAGTCAGCAAGAATGAGATAAATCAAAATCTTCCATGATAGTTATATTAAACCGAGATAGTGATCTTCTAATAAAGTCATCAGGAATCAGGTAAAACAAAACATCTCGACAGTCAGAATAAATGAGACAAATGGAAAGCATCCGAGATGATGGTGGTTCTGAAAGTTATATGCATGGACCTGTCTCAGTGACAATGAATACTTCGAAATTATTCCATTCAATCCATTTAAACCATTGTCCTGTTGCTAACTGATTTATTTTGTAAAGGCAAAGTGATTCGCTCTTTGAAGAATATTTCTTCGGTATTTCATAATATTGAGAAATCATTCAACATGGCATCAAAAAATGTATCGTTGACAAAGCATAATCGTATCTAAAAACGTTCATTTCATCGTAATATAAATATTGTTTATAGAAATGTTAAATGTAAGTTCATATGTGTTGTATTGACAAACATAACAATGGTGAAAACATATAACCACAATTAATTACTGACAGTATAGGCGAGAATTCGACTATGATTAAATTTGATATGAATATTTCAAAAATGTATTTGAAAGTTGACAAAAGTAATTTGTTTTCATATTATAAAAATCCTACCCGGACAGTTCTGTTTGTTGCATATTTCGGATTCTTCCTGTTGTCCCGGACACTTTTTCCCTCCGTGCGAGGGTGCAGGGCTGTCACAGCGTCTCCCCCTCGTTCTCGTCCCGCCCCCACAGGTCACAGAGCACTCCCTCCAGTCGCCCCACTTCCCCCACAGTCCATCAACTGAGGGTATAGAGACATTATGAAACATGACAATTAACGGGGTATTCATTCATGTCTTCCACAGACCCATTCATGGTCCTTGCAAATAGTCCAAACTATAAGTCAGTATTGATAACTATCTACATTGGGTCATATGATTATCAAGCCCAAGAGACATGGCTGACCAAAGTTATCCGTATCCTGCAAGACAACACTCTCGTGCACATCTCTCACTTTGTCCGTACAGAAGTACGTACTGTGGCTATGAAGTCTTTACTCACCCTCCTTACTCTCCTGACCTTGCACCCTCTGACTTTATCTCTACTCCAACCATGAAGTCATTTTAGAAAAGATCATACATTTCAGGTGATGGAACGCTGATTTAGGAGGGCAAGTCAATGCTTGGTAAGCAACCTTTTTCAAGCAAGGTCTCTATACTATCATAAAACGACAGCAGAAATATCTTACTCTTTATGGCCATGTAGACAAGGACCTAAATTTTGGTTGCAATGTAGCCAGGGCTTTAAATATGGTAAGGTTTGAATTACTAAGTCCACTGCAAGTGCGCATCAACGACAAAATCATTGCATATTATAACAAAGAATGATAACAAAGATAATCTAAATATCTATATCTTTGAATTTGTCTCAGTGGTCGTTGTGATAGATCAATTTATAAAAGTTATTGACCGTATGTTTTTACCTAACCCCTTGCAAATGTATGTATTACCCACGCTTTTGCACGGGACAGGTTGTTTGATGCATTTGCGCAAAAATTCATCTGTATTTAATAATCAAAAACTAGCATTAGTATAAAATCCGATGTAAGTTAATGTTTTTGCATCTTTCATTACTCGTAATGATGATATGGAATACCCTTGCTCTCGCTCGGGTACGACCTGTTTCATACCCTTTCCTCAAAGTTATACATTGCATATAGTACCCATCTCCGTTTATTTTAAAATAAATTAATTGATACGTCATTTAAATTGCACATTTTTATACATAACAAATATATTATCTAATTGACACTTTGGGATCTCCATTAAAAGCAATTTGGTGTAACATGTTATTAATAAAATCCATCACATAAACTCACTGACTTTATCCTCACACAACGTCCCAGTGTATTGGTCGGTACATTTGCAGGTGTAGTTCCCAATACCATCGATGCACGTGGCTCCGTGTTCACACATGTGGTTCTCGCATTCATCGATGTTTACATCACAGTTGTCTCCCTTGAATCCATCAAAGCACTCGCAATGGTAGGACTTCACCCCGTCTTCACACGTACCATGTATACACGGGCTGGATGAACACTCATCTATATCTGAAATAATATCATAACTCATATGATGAGGCATGTTTATATTCAAATGTAAATAAAATATCAAAAGATTGTTTAACACATGTCATATTTGTCATCTAGTGCAATGAAAATTAAATTTTTTTTAACGTTCCAGGTGTCTTTACTTTATATTTTGAGGCATCTTGCCTTTTCCCGCAATGACTCCCAGTAGGTTAAATGCATCGTATTCAAATGCAAGAAATAAAAAGAATTTACATTTCAAATATGAAGTCTTCACTTCGATATTACCATAAAGTTTACAAGTAGTTTGAATTCAAAGTCATGCATGATATACTACATATAAATGGTCTATGTTAAACTATCTCCCAATGCGAATTTCCTTTTCGCCTTCATTGTATGTGATTCCAGTTACGGTGGAAAGGAACTCATAACTCAATTATCAATACGCAATCACGCAAAATATATATACCCTTATACACAAATGGGAAGACTATATATATAGTTCTTTATACCAAATAAATTCAGAAAGCGATATCCTCCCTTCTGATTGGACTTGACACGGTCATGTGACCGGTCCACATTCCAGTAACCCAAAGACAAAGATAAGACAAAATATTCATAATTGATTAAAAAATATTATTGTAACAGATTATCAAAAAATTATTAAATTCTTTGCATGAGCATTCTATGAAATCTATGAAGTGAAGTGACACTTATGTGGGCGGAGCTTGGAGCCTGTTACATGAAATCTATATCTGTTGTTTTGCTGTAGTTTATTTTAGCTTAATTTAAATTTTCAATTAAATAAGAAATTAAAATTTCCCTTAAATGTCATAGTCTGAATTTATAAGAATAAGATTTCATAAAGCGTTTGTTCACTGTCTTATCATGAAACTCTTTGAAAAATAAATTCAAACTGTAGTGTACATGCCGGAGCTTGTCAATACTAGTTTAAATTACACTCTTCAAACCACGTATTAGCCAGTGAACAAGCACATTATCAAATCTATTTCTTAATTAACTGATATCAAGTTTTTTCAGGAATCGATATTAGAAATGCATAAAATGTTCATCATACAGACTTCATCGATACTTATAATAATATAACATTTATCAAGTGTGCAACTGGTCAGCACGTGGTTTTCATGTTTTCATGAATGGTCAATATCAGGCACTTAACCAATCGTATTTCATTTGTAAACCAGTTTGGTTTATTCTTCAAACCCCGTTACATAAAGAGACTTACATGTAGCTGTCAGGGAACTGCCAAGTCAAAGGAGACATCGGTGAATGTGATTCAAACAAGGTTATAAGGAGTAGTTCACAAATAAAAATATCAACACAACATTCTCAGACCTTTCACACAAATACACCTTGCACTATCGTAAGTGTCTTAGAGGTTGCACATTTATTGTTTCATCAAATTAGGGTGTGGAAGGTAATAGCCCTAAAACATTGGCAGCTGCTGCTCCGAAACGAAGTGGCATTGGGAGTTTAACTTTTCAGAATAATATCTATGTGAGAATAAAGTTGGTAGATTTGTTCCTGACCCCTTGAAATATTGGAGAGGCATGGTGTCCATTTTCAAAACTTCATTCGATTCCTCTACATAAGCAATTGTATCAATAAGCAACAATCCTCGAGTACATCATTTTATAGGACAACAATTTGGTGATTTCAATGTTAAGCCTCCCCAAAATGTGGGCGTGGAGGAATTGTTACTATCGATGATGCGAGGTATAATGGGTTTGAGAATGAAACGGGGTATTGATTATTATTTGAAGGAAGTTTTTAATTAAGCCAGCACATTTAAAGTTACTACTTGAAGCTATTTTGCACAATCAAGTTTGTTATAAACCTGTCAAAGGTCTATTTAATAACATGCAAAGGTATATGATACAGAAAAATGTATACATTCACCGATTCGAATTATTAGTTGTGAAAGGACCATAGAGTATTTTGCTAGTGTCAGATATTTCAAACATAATAAATGTTATTTTATCGAGAAGTAGTTTTTGTCCCTGAAAATCAGTGTCTTAGTGCTTATTAGTTCAGTATTGTGACAACAAAGAGGTTTAAACCACGATTTTAGATAGAAAAGCAGACAGTCACGCGCTAACTAATTTACCACAGGTACAAAGACAAACATCAATCAGTAATGTTTAGAGATCATTTCATTTACATACATGTAATTTGGATACGGATTATCGACTTCCTAACATTTATTTGGCTGTTTTCAATTTATCATTGAAAATAAGAAATTATTGTAATATTGACATTTTAGAGATAAAGATGCCAGTTTAGAAAGGCGATTTTAACTCAACTCAGGACATATGTGTTCTTACTCTTATTCAAGCCACAGCAAAAAATCATAACACACACCCTGTTTCACTTTAATTAGTGACTTACGAAATTCATATTTGACATGTTAGGTTGAACCTCAGATATAATAAATGATTCAATACCCAATGAGCTGCAGAGCACATGGCTCCAGATTTAAATACATTGCATAATTTTACATATAAAATTTATCTATATATTCTTTACGGTATCTCTGGTTATATATAATTTTCTGCCCAGCTTTTTTTCTCAGGTTTTACATACCCGAGCTTGAGTTGAGTCTTGTGTTTATCTATAATGTTAAGAACGTTTCACAGTTTATCTGTCCCTGCACCGTAGCTTAAGGGTGCTAATGGACAAATGGTTTAATAATGTAAACTTTCAGATGAACAGTTGAACACTTATATTTATTATCATATATGCTTTATCATTTATCAAAATCTAACTTTATATTGAATTTCTGTAAAAAACGTAAATAAAAGCAAAATCTTTATTACTTGTCGTATAAACCTATAAGTCAATTTTGAAAATACATTGTCTTGATGATGATATTTGTAACACCACGTTTACCATCTAAATTCTGAAGCCTTTGAAAAAAATCTCGTACTAGATTTTTCAGTTTGAACGTTTGATAGCATTAAACATTCATTAAATGTGTCTAGAAAAGCAAAAAAAAAAATATAAGAAGACAATTGTGGAACCGATATATCAAAATGGCATTCATCTTATCTTTCTTGTCTAGGAAAGTTTAAGGTACAATTCTTGTTGAGACGAAATAAAAGGTCTTAGTATGGATTTAGACCAATATTAGAACCAACAGTACAAAACCAACCAAGGGCAAAAAACATTTTTTTAAAATAATGATTCTAAAATACGATTTTGGAATTTGTTGACAAGTGCCATGAGTGTTTTTATGCTTTCGATGGAGTGAGGCTTAAGATAACGTATAACAATAGCATTTTCTTTAAACGCACTAGTGCACGGCAAGGAATGCACAGATACTGCATATCTCTCGATATTCCTCACTATCATCACTCAAGTAATCTACCTCGTAAGTTATACAACAAATATTTGCGCATTCGGGTAGTAAAGTGGATTTTTAAAGGCCGGAAGTATCTAATGTTACGTTACATTAAATCCGCAGAAAGAAGTTGAAAGATGTAAAACTATTTGATTTTCAGTTCAAATTTTTGCATAGAATTATTTACACTAAAAAAGAACTTTTTATGATGAAACTTATTGACAATGTACTTTGTAACTTTTGTAATGTTGAGAATGAAACCTTATGCCATGTTTATTGGAAATGCAATGTAACCCACACCTTTTGGATGAATCTGGAAAATTGGATTACCCAAAACATAAAGACAATTGAATTAACTAAAACAATGATTTGGTTTGGGATCTTTATTGATGATCCATTATTGTTTCATATCATACTATCTGCCAAAAAGTATATTTATCAATGTACTTTAAAGAAAATAACACCAAGATTACCTAATTTTCTAAAGGTTTTGAAAAACATTTTCATTGTTGAAAAGTACATATCCAAACGGAATAATAAAATGGATACATTTGAAAACAAATGGCTTCCATTATTCCCAATACTCATTTATTAAGCCAAGACATAACATTTGCTGGAAAACATTGTTTTAAGGCTAGAGACTGTAAGTTAGATATCCACTGATTTGTTATCATTTGATTGCCGACTGACCTACATATGAATTCAATGTTACATATTGTATCTATGGGAACAAATAAAAATTAAAAAAAAAAAAATCCGCATGAACTACGATATCGGCAATATTAAAATTTTGCTCATAACCAGAAAAGGGGAAACGGCAGCCGCTATGGTCAATCTAATAACAATGCGAATACTGTGTTATTAAATCGGTTAATTTACAACATTGCTTAAATAAAACATATTTCATGATTTGTTCTCAGTTCAGAGTTTAGGTAAATTCAATAGCTGCACACAGTACTAGTTCAGCCGTTTCCAAGTGTCAATAATTTATCCGTTTTGTGCACAGCTAACCATAGATTTTTTATATGTTCAAGCCGACAGCGGCTGTCTTAACGTTTTCATTGTTGATTGCAGGTAAATTGTAAAGAATGTTTCGTATTTCATTGCATCGATAGAAATTTTAAGTGAATGCAAAGTCCTCGTAAACCTTAAAATAGCCAATTAAAACCGTAAAAGCGTGCACTAGATTTTACCTATTTTCTTTAAATTTTAGGTATTTTTTACATTTTACCGCAAAGATTACGCAGACTCGCAGTAATACAATTCTTCACTAATAATTAACGTTTTGTGTCTTTAAAAAATAAATTAATTGAAAACTAAATCTGTTGGAAATTAAGCTTTTATTAGTTCTTGGATCTGGTGCACACGTACTCTCAGGGAATATGACTGATATGCTTTAAGTTAAGATCTAGCTACATTTATGGCATACATTACCTTTGTTCTATTTCCTACTAATGCGTTTCACTTTCAAGATTATCATCTTGATCCCAGATCATATATGAACTGATCAATACTCGGACAACGTGGGAAACACATTTTCTCACAAAGATAGCAATCAGTGAAGTCGTCATCTAGGATAATCATTTCGGGAAGGTTATCATTGACATCTGAACTGCCACTCAATAAAGGTTATCACAAGATCGGTTTCAAAATCCATGACATTACTTTGTGTTAAGTTGGGTAAAACCATAACTACATGTACAAGGCCTTACAAGAGATTGTGAAAACTAGACCAACTCTCAGAGTTTCCAATCTTTGCTAAGTCCGAGTAGGAGTGGTTTATCTTAGTTAACAACCATCGTAGATATGTTATCATTCAAACACCGTGTTCGAAAAATTAAAATTCCAAAATATATGACACCAAATTTCCTATTGCAGTATATAGCGATTTACAGCTAATTTATTGCAATAGTATTGCCATATATTGAATGAACTCTATATTCAACTTTTATACTTCTTTAAGCAATTTAAACATTATACATTGTACAAAAAGCCTTCAGATCTTTTGAAAGATATTAGTAGAAACATTTACGGTTGTAAGTAAAATGTGACGGCATACATGTTTAAAAACTGTCAACTATCATTTGTAATGCAACCAAACAAGTATTCTTGCACACAAATGAGATTTTTTTCTTGCACGATAAGGGAATGAGAACAAGTTTTGAAAATGATATGAAAAATAGCACTGCAATTGCATTGCAAAATCTGTACCGAAATATATTGGTAATGCAAGCCCTAATAACGGGATACGACATTGTTCCATTTGGGGTGCCTATCCTCTCAGACCGAGTATTACAAAGGTGTTAGCTGAGATAGGTAATTTCGTTTGCGCATTAACAGGCACATGACGTATCTAGTAAGTATAACGTGACATTTTTCTTCACAGCTTTCATATGATTTACTTTGGGATCTTCAAAGCTTAGATTTTCTACCTGGTTAAAATGTTTGGTTAAATTGAATATGGGTCAAAATAGATAGAAAAAGAAAAAATTAAAAAAGGGTAAAAAATTGATAGACCGAAAGGAATTGTTGCATATAATTCGCATGAACTGCGATATCGGGAACATTCAAATTTGCATGTAATCTAAAGACTGAAATCAGCCGCTTTGGTTACTGCAAGTGCAATTTTTATACTGTTCATGTCAGAAGGGTGAAATAACAGATAAAGCTTAATAGAGACTATTTCATCCTTTGTTCTTAGTTTATACAAAGAAGCAGTATAACATTTTAGGTAGACAAAGGGGTCTCAGGAAAACGAAAATAATTCTTACAAATAAAAGGTAATTTTCTATTATAAAAGAAATCAGTTCTAAAAAGAAGGTAACACGTTTGGTTTAGAAAACGCGAATCCAGTTCGCTACCTTAAATTATTGTTGGTAGTATTAGCTTGATACTTGATATTTTCATATAGTACTATGGAGATAATGCATTCGGAATAAACCTAAATTCATTGGGGGAAATTTGAAACAAAAACTGTTTTTTTAAAGACCAGTGTTTCTGCCTCTTAAAGCCATTTTCAAAAGCTGCACATATCCTTATTCAACCATTTTCCACAATAATAATCATTAATGACTTAATATGTAATTTATTGCATGGATGAAAAGTAAAAGTGAGTGCATATATACCCTTCTATGCTAAAAAAGCCGATTCGAGAGCGAAAATACATGTTTAAACACCTCCAAGATGTTGAAAATAAAGAAGACCTACGATTCCATTTTGAAAAGTTCAGATTACGAAAACTCTAAACCTCACTGCCACATGTGCGTCTGGACGAGCTGTTCCAAAATCGCAAAATCATTAACCACCGGAATAATCGAAAACGTTAGATTACGAAAACACCAAACCTTACCGTCACAGGTGCTTGGGGCCTGCAAAGTGGCGTTATCTAGACGTTGCGCTGCGAAATCTGTCCAGGACACAATATCCCCTGTGCTTGTGTGTTCACATTTTGGTGTAAACGTTGATCTTGGAGCTGACGATGCAGTCCATACATTGAGTTGGTATAATGATCCTTCGAAACCTTTACCTAAATAAGGAAGGTTTTTAATATCAACTTTTAGATAGAAGTTTGAAACTGGCTGATTGTTGCATAATACTCTTGAAGGTGGCCAAGGTGGAAAGTTCGGAGTCTATTCGAATCGGACAGACAAAATGATCTCGTTCTTATATAACGTAAGCATATGCAAGTCTGGTTAGTCTTCCCCCCCCCCCCCCCCCCCCTAAACATCGACAAGGTACTTGAATTGGAGAAATATTGATGAACATCCAAATTTGTTGATGCAACTGATGTCAACTGGATACATATCAAAATTTACCTTCTGGATGAAAACACTATATTTATATATGGATGTTAACATATATATTTATTTTTATATATTTACACTGCCTGAAATATCTTTGTCTCTTCGTGTAAATAGCTATGTGAAAAGTCAATATTAATTATTTTTAGCACATTGATAAACAAGACACATGATTATAAAAATAGCTTTCTTGTGTCAATTATCATAATATTTTTACCACACTCACCACCAATCTGCAAAGAAATGGTTTCGTTAATACCAAAGTCGCTTTCATTGAAACTAAATTGGGTTGTCGAACTGTTTGATGACGTTAAATACATGGTGTCGACGGTAAAATTGATGTGGATGTACGTCCATTTGTCACGTGGTATTGAAGCCATCTGACGTTGTTGACTGAAACATGCATAACAAAAAGAATATTCATAACTTTATGTTAAGATCACCTTCGGTTAAGGGAGCTCTATGCAAGTGTTAAGTTTATGGTATGACCATGATTGATTTATAAAATGAATTGATATGTATTGAATAGAATGAAATTTCCATGAGAATTGGTACCTTAAAATTTATACAGCATGTTGTTGGAGTCAAACATGCAAACGTTATTATCAATGATGTTCTTTTATCAAGAAGTATTGATTTTTTTAAAATTAAAATTACAAATTTAACGGTACGCGGCCCAGTTAATCGTAACATAAATGAAAAATTCCTGATTTGTGATTGAAAACTAGATAATGGAGCGAGCTAGTCAAACGTAATTTTGGAAACGTATCTATAACAGACAAGAAGATAGATACGAGTTGGTTGTGTTTATATAAGATGTGGCTAGTATACATCTACATGGATCCCAAAAGTTTGTTCACATATTTTCCTATCTTAATGCAAATATCATGAATTTCGGCATAAGTGAAATTTCTCCTACAATTGGCACTTGAGGATTTATATGCAAGTTGGGTGAGTTAAACTAAAATAAGTACGTACGGTATTTCGGCACGTATCAAATAATGTATTTTATTGAACATTCTCTGTCACTTTAATGGACACAAATGCCTTGTTCCTTCTTATCATCCAACAAGATATTATCAAATCAATCTGTTCCTGTAGATCGTTTATGATCCCTAATTTGAAGATCATTACATGCCATTATATAAAACATCCGTATTCAATAAAGCACTTCATCTGTAACATTCATCAGGAGTATTCGAAGTACTTACATTTGATGTGAACTTTAAGATCGCATGTAGACAACTCAATTTACACAAGTACATACTTAATTTACTTAAATACTTCCTTATTGGGATAATGAAATCAATCTGAAGTTTCCACGTTAATAACCCAGGTCGTACTGACTTAGACATATTCTATTCATTAAGGCAGTGGTCGGGACATGTATACTGGGGTATATGACACTCTCAAATATATAAAATGTGTATTTGAAGACGAACTCAAACATGAGTGAAGGAAAGAGAACTTAAAGGTAATGCAACACATTTTCTTAGGGAAATAAAGTTAACTCACGAAATGTAAAACAAATGTTACCAGTTGAAATCAAATCTTTTTCAATCAATAAAAATAGCCTTTAAACGACCGTAACATGTTCGGTTAAGCTATGTGAATCATTTTCTTAAAACAAATGATGAAACGGTGTTCAATCTAAAATGGCCATATGTAGTTTTTGCTAGATATATGATAATTTCATCTACGTGTCCTGATAATCAGGTTGAGTATGAGATGTTTGACCATATTTGGCATAAGCTAAAATTAATTAAGTTAAATTTTAGGAAATATATTTTTAAAAAATCATCCTACAGTGCCCTTAAACAAATCTGATTTACTTAATGCTCTCTATATAACTCCTAATACTGAAAAAAATATGCATGAGTAAAGGGAGAACGGAACAATCATTATTTCTTAAAAAATCATCTTTGTATTTGATATACCCGGTTGTAGCCGAAATGTATCAATTTAGCGACCATTTTTCACACATGGAAATCATACTCAATAAAACTGATGAAATCTAAATCAACCACTTCTTAAAACAACGAACAAATAAAAGTTAATCAATAATACCCTTTGGAAATCTATTACAAACGTTCATTTTATTTCTTTCTTTAGATTGAACAGTTTAGATCACGAATGGTGTTTTTTAAGTACCCGATATGCCCAACTAGAGTGGTCCCACAATCAAAAACACAATACCATACCCCTGTTGTACCCCAATCCCAACGTTGTGACATAAAATGCCAACTGTAAAAATTCAATGGTCTATGACTGCCCGTCGTTAAGTCAAACCTATCTGATTTCAACGTTCCCCTGGTCCATACACACACACCGACCTATGGTGTATGCCATCAATGATGTACTTATAGCAAGAGTTGTCGGTGGTCTAATGTGAGCACACAAAAGACACGCCTGTTTTTGTGTTTCGGGCTTGTTACCAATGCAATTCCTTGATGAACAGTGGTTATTCTTCCATGCTGACCTTTGCTATTTTTTTCAAAGTTTCAAAGGTTAATTTCTATGTCTTTTGTAAGTTTTAGGTTTTTATAATAGAGGAAATTATCAACATTGAATTTGAACAGTTATCAAACTTCTATTTCACGTATTTTGTATCAGCAGCAAGGTCACGTGATGTTGAATTTTAAAGAATTATACCTAAATGCATGTTATATCGCTCCCTTAAAAGTGAGAAACACAAAAGTTTAGGTTTTAGGTTTTTCATAGCAAATTTGGCTGACAAAATTCATAGTGTTCAGCTGTTTGTATTTCTGTTTAAAAAATGTAAAGTTTCTCTTGTAACTGAATTCATTCATCACTAATTCTTACATACATCTAAACCATTTTAAAATAGACACTACTATAAACCACTACATTGTAAATAAATGAACATGTATGTTGTGGTGGACTTACTTGTATGAAGGTATTTTAATGTTATTTAGACTCAGGGAAAAGTTAATTCAATCATTTTGGATGGATTTTAGGAGGTAGAGAAACCAAAAATAACAAGACAATACCTTTCAGTCCTGAAAATCAAGTTTCCTTTATCGTCGATGGCGCAAGAAAGAGAACCCTTCGTATTTAGTTTAACAATCTCTGATTCCCCGGGTGATGTTAATTTAAGCCAAAATGTCAGAACAAAGTTGTCCCCCTTTTGATTTTCTTTAATATCAGCTTCCAGTTTGCTTTGACCATTCTTGGCAAAGACAATTCCAAACTCTGCAAGATAGAGTCGTTTAGATTGATATTAGATTTATAAGAAGTTATAAAAGAACATTTGCTATAGGAGTTATACACCAATCATATAAAATTGGCAAGAGCAATGGATGTATTCAGTTTCTGTTGATTAAATTGAAAACAACAAGTAAGGACTAAGGAAACTAATGGTCAAAATTAATTTCCGAAGTTTCAAAGAAACTAAAGAGCGTGTCATACCTTCACATCCACTAGCGTTAGTTGAGCCTTGCATCAAGGTAGTTGTCCCCCCTGGACATCGTTGACATGAGTTACCTCCCTTGTTGGGTTGAAAGTATCCCATTTCACAAGGCAGACATGGTTCAGTTCCGGTTTTGGAAAACGACCCGGGCTTGCATTCGGCTGAAAAAAGTTTTATAAGAAAGTGAAACAGCCACGCAAGCTCAATGAGTTATACAAGTCAAACTTTAATGGTTATCGGTAAGTTAGAAACATTAAAGTCATAGTCTCATTTTTGTAAGGCAACTAAACTGAACTAATTATTATTCACGAACAAAATCTGATCACTAACACAAGTATTTCCTGTCGCATTTGCAAAGATTTTCATTTTTATGTCCGTTTTACAGTTTTGGATGAAGCAGCTTATTGGCGTATGCCGTTTCAGACCGATGAGGTACCGAATCAAGTGCAATCCCATCGCGAGTACGAAACACCGGAAATCTAGTCATCGCAGCGCCGATACTTATGACAGACACAATCTTCATTGAGTTTACTATCTTTTTGTTATTTCTTTATTTGAAAAGCGTAAGCTATTAGCTATTTTCATTGGATATTCAGCTCGGAAATTTTATGCGTTCTTCGTCACGGCCTTAGCGAAATGACGTGGTAAGGACTAACGCTCGCAAAAGACATAATATTCGGGTAGGGTAGGGTAGTTTGAACTTCATTATTGAGGGCTAGAATTCCTGCAGAGTTCTGAAAAATGTTGCAAACGTCAGGGGAAAGATTTCTGTGAGTGGTGAACTATTTCTCCGGCATTTATTACAATTTGCCTTGCAAAAATGAGACTATGACTTTAATTGCTTCATAATGCAGTTTTTGAAAATTGTGTTTTAATGAATATCTTTAAACAACTCAATCACCTCGATGCCGATGACTTAACAGAATGTTTATTTCTAATTATATAAACTTTTTCCTTTTTTGAAAGGAAAGCTTCAAGTTGGTAGCTTTTCAGCATTTGAGCCTCGTTGAGCCATAGTTGTTGCAAGTAGCAAGGCGGAAACCAATGTAGGCATGATCACTGGAGCAGTGTCCAACCTTATCCACGAAAATGAAAACTGAAACGACTGAAATGAACGACTGCCTTTAACAGAAGATCAACATACCATGACATTCTGTTGGCAATGTGGCTCCTTTGAAGATGGTAGTTTTACCATTGGGGCATTTGATGCACTGCCTCTGACCGGAAATGGGTTGGAAGTGCCCTAGCGGACATTCTTCACACTTCCGAGTTTCAGGATTCAGGAATGTTCCCTTCGTACAACCCACTGTAAGAAAGGCAAATACCTTTAAATATGTCGTAGCAACATTTGTAGGGATTCAAGACTCCAAAACACTTTGTGGATTATATTTTCAAGAAGAGGGGGTGAGTGAG
Organism: Phorcus lineatus; assembly: GCA_921293015.1. Lineage (NCBI taxonomy): Eukaryota > Metazoa > Mollusca > Gastropoda > Trochida > Trochidae > Phorcus > Phorcus lineatus. The sequence goes on along the minus strand of OV121096.1, from coordinate 25,830,326 downwards.
GGTTTTGATACTACTGGAGTTTTTAGTTTTGTCGGATCATCATGGAAAATTCGAAGCAAGATAATTACGTTTTGATGAATCTAGGCAACCGACCAAGTAGAAAATAAGTTCTTTGGCCATCGTGTTTTTTTCAAACATAAAATGTTGACGTAGAACGCGTAGAAAACTTATGTTTCACGTTAATCCCGGTTTAACACTAAAACCGTTCCTTTTCCAGAGGCTACCTGATTGGACATGCGTCATATTGTATATTTTATATAGTTATTATATGGTGTCCATGTCACAATACTTAAACGATTCGAGTGCCTAAACAGGGGTTCTTCCTGAGCGAGAGCGAGGGATAAATTGGTATTCTGATACTAGATTCTTAAACACATTGTATCTTTGGCACACAAATGATAACCTCAATAAAACAGTCACTTCCAGAGGCTACCTGATTGGACAGGCGTCATACTGTATATTTTATATAGTTATTATATGGTGTCCATATCATAATACTTAAACGACTCGAGTGCCTAAACAGGGGTACTTCCTGAGCGAGAGCGAGGGATAAATTGGTATTCTGATACTAGTTTCGTAAATACAGTATATCATTGGCACAAAAATAATAACTTCATTAAAAAAGTCACTGCCCTCTTAGATAATAAATACTAAGTCCACCTAAGTGTTACCTACATTTGCATTTGGCAAGGGGCATAACTCACCACAGCTGTGTGTCCTGTATGAGGGAAACGTCCCATCCGGGCAGTTCAACTTAACACCGCCGCTTGAAACCACCATTTGGCGTTTGGGAACGAGGCTGTACGGAAGCAGCTTGGATTGTTTCCCCTTGACGTCAGACTCCATCAACTTTAATGCGTCACTCGCTCCTGCCTTAATTTTCTTCATGGACGCTTTAATATCAATGGCTGGGTCGATTTTGGTCTTAATATCAACTTTCAATTCGATTTTAACCTTTTGTGTCCCGTTCACGCTTCTCTTTTGACGAATTTTACCACAGATTACCTGTAAATAAAGTTCGAATAATAAATTTCAGATTAAATGGCCATGCAATAATATATAAATTATTATTATTCTTATTATTCTTATTATTCTTATTATTATTATTATTATATACGGGGTATACAACATATAAGGGGGTACATCAAACAAGTATTGGTTGGTTTAAAACTCGTTGAGTTTTGCGAAGAGATGTAGCTAAAGCGGCCTTCACACGGCAAACTAAAGTTTGACAACACATGTTGTCAAACTTTAGTTTGCCGTGTGAAGGCCGCTTAAGAAGTGAATTGTTTACAAATAGTCTCAGCGATTGCATCTGTAAAGATGTAAACAAAGTAGAAATGGCGCATCATAATTGATGCCATGTTCACACAAATAAGTAATGGTAGTCTTTGAAGCCTATAGCAAAACGTCGTATTTTTTTAATTCTTGTTAAGAAGATTTTTGTTTTAAGATAAAGAAGAGGGGTTTATTTTGCATAAATGCTGTAAGACCCATAGTCATAAGTGGTTTAACATTTGTATTACCATTTTGTTTTCGTTGTTTATATTAGGAAAAACTATATGATCCAGCTTCAGCGTTTAATTCCAAAAACTGAGGATGGACATTAATAAATCATTTTTCTATTCATAGCCATCTTCCCACGGCAAGGTCAGAATGTATCGAGATAGACTCTCTCCATTGGAGGAGTTGGAAATCTTTTCTTTTCGCCCGTGACGTTGTGAAGATGATCCACAGCATGTGTACATCATTATACGCTTATGCCATAAATAACTAAATATGTTTCTTGGAACATGAATATTATGCGCCTGTTAACATTGCACAATGAAAATGGTACCTCAAATGTATAACCCTTAAAACCACTTTGTACAACGGGTATTATGGCCTTTATACCGAATAATGCCTTTTCCTTGTGTTACTTCTAACCTTCACGTTGTCCGGCTTGCTATCTGTTTTCTTCCACGTCTCTGCAAAAGGAGTGTTCCTAAGGGCGGAGATGAAGTTGTTCTTTATCTTCTTCTGGACATTCGGATCAGGACACCTCCCTTCGTAGTAATGCATCGACACTGACATAACTGCTTGGTGAGCTCCTACAGTTTCTGCAATTTGTAAAAAGTTATATTTGCTGATAAGTCATATACAGCTGACGAAATGACAACCTTTGGAGAAGTCTTACTTTTCAATTTTCAAATGCCTTGTGTGACACAACTCGTGCTGCTACTAGGTGAGGCACAGCGTTGATGTGATTTGATCATCAACATGTGACTCATTTTTATCCCCACAAATGTTACACGAGATATCTTTTCCCAAGTAACCATTGTTTAGCAATACCTTAACTTGAATTACAAAATGTTTGTACAAATCCACTGGGAAGACATTCTCTCCTGTCAGAGGTAGTTCCGTCATAAATTCCTATACAATTTATGACGGAGCTAACTCTGTTGGCAGAGAATGCTGAGAAGACGGAAAGAACGAAGAATTATAGCGGTTACGTGGGATTGTTTGACTTCAATAGCAGTTCTGGGGGAGATGTAAGAGATACAGTTTTATATTTATTAGGCAAAATGTGAATTAAATGGTTATAACACCTTAGAAATTTAACTTCTTTGAGTGGCAAGTTGGGAAGCAAATAAGTATAAAAAATTTTATGGATAACAACTTCTTTAATCTGAGAGTTGCACTCTCAGATTAAAGAAGTGGCTATCCATAAAAATATTGTACTTACCTTAGAATTTTACTACTGGCTCAAACTTTCAGCAAATCAGGTCAATTTTGCAGTGATTAGAATAGGAGATTACAATTAACATATGATAATGCTTTGTCACTTACTTTCACACGGTGGCAATTTCCCGTCGAAGTTCCACTTGCCAGAATCTGAACATACAAATAGTTTCCATGCTGTAAAGGTGGGAGGGATGTCTGTCCCCTTCATGCACTGCATCTGACAAAAGCGTCCATACTCCCACAAATCACACGCCAGTGCACCATTTAAGGGAGGCTCGGGCTTCGGGCATGGCTCCTTGACTGTTGATGAACCGTAAAACTCTCAACTCGCTTAAGGATATTCAAAATAATCATTCCATGATAGACAACTGTACATTACACTTACACGTGACGGTTCGGGGTTTGCGCCTTCTGAAAGTTATACCTTGTTTTCTCCATGACATAATTAACGTATGACGTCAAGGATAGATAGTTTGGGCTGCATGACATGTTTCAAACTTGTTGATTGATAAATGGACATTCTAAAGAGGAATATTTATCATCACAGCAGAGAAAAGTCTTACTGTCGCTAAAACAATTTCTATTCACCGCAGTAATACGTCACCTCTCATGTAAGGCTGCAACAGAGACCTCTAACAGACGGGATTGGTAGTAAAGAGTTAGGCATCGGACATTCATGAAGTTTAATAAAATTAGCATCCAAACCCATGTATGAATGTTGAAAATTAAATGTGATTTAACGGCACGTTTACCTTGTGTTATCATAGATAACACTTACCATGACAGACAGGTCTCCCTTCAGGCCAGTCCCAGGACGCGTATGGTGGAACCGTCTTGGATTTGACACACTCTGAAGTCTGGGTACCGTTCAGAAGCCACCCGGCCTGGCAACTGAACGTACATTTGGCACCAAGGCGGGTACCCGAGGCGCAGGATACCTTCATGAAGGGAAGGGCGTACTGCACGGGGCAGGATAGTTCTATAAAAAATCAATATATAAGTAGGGAACCTACATGTTCTCTGCTCTTGTATCAATATTTCATGAGGAACAGTAATGCACGGGACAGGGTTGTAGAATATATTTCTAGAATGCCTTCATGAAGAGAAAAATAGATCTTGACTAAGTCATTCATGAAAGGAAGAGTTTACAGTATGAGAATGTATAACTTTATGATAACACATAAACTAAAGACGACAATGATATATGGATATACAACTTCTTTATTACACAGTGGCGACGTTTCGGTATAGATCCTTATACCGTTATTATACAACTTCTTTATTACACAGTGGCGACGTTTCGGTATAGATCCTTATACCGTTATTATACAACTTCTTTATTACACAGTGGCGACGTTTCGGTATAGATCCTTATAACGGTATAAGGATCTATACCGAAACGTCGCCACTGTGTAATAAAGAAGTTGTATATCCATATATCATTGTCGCCTTTATACTACCAACTTCTAGAATGCCACTGAAACAATTCAACACATAAACTGTTAATACTTTGTACTATCTTTATAAAGAAAAAAAAAACATATAACATAATAAGATTATTGAACTTTTACATATGCGACTCGGTGAATTTTCTTAAAATAAACAAATCCGTCATAAGATGTAGATGTGCGTCAGCAATATGCATCATCATTTTCATCTCGGTTTCTATAGTGCCGTAATCCAAACGATTTTATAAAATCATGTTTGGTTGAACTTATCTGTCAATATGGCGTCTTATACTTTTCTCCTTTGATGATATTGCCTCAGCATTGTTTTAGTGCTTATATACAACTCATATATGTGATAATACATTCTATACCCACAGAGGTAGTTATTCTCGGCCTTAAAATCGAGAACCCTGATTCATTGCAAACTACACCACAAATGTAATCATTTCTCTTGATCGACTAAAACTGCACAACGGACCTTCTCGAAAGAAAACGGTCAAATTATCACACGACTGAATCATGGAATGTGACAGCTAGTTAGTGTTGCTAAGGGAACGCCACGAAAACCCGAAAAGTACTTGAAAGAAAGTAGAGGTTAACGTATGATTATACGACTCGAGCTATCTCCGTGAGGAGATGATGGTTATCATGAATGGTTGACATTCTTAGATACTTTATTTCTATTGTTGCAGGTAATGACCTCAACTGCACTTCAAAACGGACTTTTGAACACGCCAGTGTCAGGTTTGAACGTTTTGAGGCAAACGAACTTAAAAGGACAGTCCCATCAGTGAATTATTTGTGGAAACGAAATTCAAGGGGTAGTTTGTTCAATTATATTGTCAGTACATCATTGTAACATTACCCAGTTGAAACATGGTACGCAGGATGGCATTTTGGTTGATAACGAGATGAAGGCGAGCGGACAGTCGGTAAAGATAAAAAAATGTGAAGTGATGCCATTTATCGGCGCTTTTTTATAATACTGTGAAATTACTAAATGTACGGCGCTTTTTTATTTTATTTTTCTCAAAGCAACATGGCGGACCGTAGCCAATAGATAAGCCTCTTTAATAGTAGGTTTCATGTTATTGAACGCTGTTCAGAATGATAAAGTACACATCAGTTTATTATTTTCATTGGAGTACATTACAATATCAAGTACAAAAACGCATCAATAACTCACCATGCTATCTTTGTCTTTACTAACTTAATGTTAACATATAAATATCCATTACGTTTATGATGCATGCTATAATTAATAATTATCTTTTAAATCCCTACTTAGATATGCAGATAGCAAACTTTAAAACCTTTTTTGATATCAACGTCCGAAGTATCTAGGATATCTCTACGCTATATAAATGTGGTATCTTAGCCTTTAATTGTTTAAAAAAAAAACTCGTGGATTAAAAAAGTCAGTCATTACTTTAAAGAGAACAGATAAGGAATTTACGTCATTATGGCTAAATTCAGGTTCTTAATAACAATTTAAAACCGACCGGAGCGGATATGAGTGTTCCAGTTGATAAGAAGGTAATAAAATAAGTTGCTTACGTATATAAAAAGAAAATCTGATAAGCATTATTATTAGGAATAAGACTCATATTTATACAAACAGAACCAACAAAAGGGTTAATGAGCTTAAAGATAATTTTACAAAATTTATAACTTTATTTATTTTATAAGAAAAATATAGTATGATTAAAGGATACAATAAAAGCCCAAAAATAATTTTTGGATAGATTGAAAGTGATTAAATTTAATGTTGAAGAATCAATTTTCATATTAAGTATTCTCCGATCACACAAGTTACATTATTTTAGGAAAAAATTAAATGCTTTTGACTAATCTAGCATTATTTACAAACTGACGGCATGTACATAGTAGCCTACCAACAGGCAAAATGTTGAATTACAGTAAGGGATTTTATATTTGAATGGTTTAAGAAGTTTAAGGGGCTGGAAAATTAAAACAATTAGAATGAAGTCAATTTTCTACATATGTACCTACCTTTTACAATAACCTTGAAACGACAAGGCTTTGCTTTATTACCGGCAGAATCGCTTGCTTCGTATACGACATCATAGGCGCCGATTTTCACTTGTTCGTTGTTTTTTATTTCACTGACTAATTTCGGCGTGATTTTCTCCATGCTGTTATCCCGGACATTTGGAACTTCCCAGCTGACCTTTGCGGATGTAGATCCGGTCTCGACCACACCAGAAATACTCGCTGGGCAGTTTTCAAAACGAGGCGGTTCTTGGTCTAAAAAGTCAATACATTTTTGGTATAATTTATGTCAGTTCTCAGTTATATCATAAAAGGTGTAAACAGCTGGGTCCACTAAAGTTTCATTTGTCAGTCCAGATCTATAATACATGCAATGCAATTTACAATTTTGTCGTAGACGGATGCATCAAGAATCAAGAGAAAACTCCTGGGGGCCATTTTAGAGTGAACACCTTGTAATCATCAGGTAGGGAAATTGATTGGTGTAGCTCGACCGGATATTTGTCGTAAACCATGTATGTGATACTTCAATTTTATTTAACGCATGAGTCATTTTCTAACAGAGTCAATTCAGCTCGGATCATGAAAGTATCGTACAGAATAACATATCATTTAATCCATGAATTTATTCTAGAGTGTCAGCGTTACTTATCATACATGTATACATATCAAAAGTGGCCTTTCAGTATTGAATAAAGATAGAGTTTGAAAATGTTCTCCTCAACCTTTGATAGCAAAACGTATATCATGAGAAATGCATTTCTGACCGCATTAAATCCTCGTTTAGAGATAATGACGATACGATAGATCCTCATGAAGAATTAATTACCAATTAGGCTCTTTATCTCGTTTGTAACCTGTACATAATCGACACGTGGAGAAAAGAAAACAACGATCTTACCAACACAAATGGGTTCTCTTCCTCGCCATCTTTTGTTGGCGATGCATACTCGTACGCGTGACATTCCCGACTTGATGATATAACCCTTTTTACACGTGTAAGTACACAGGCTCTTGTAATTGTTGGCGTTGGTGCAACTGTACGAACCGTGGGCAAACGGCTTCAATACGGGACAAGTCAAAGCTAAAGAAGTGAAAGAAAGGGATGTTGTTTAGTGCCACCTGGGCAGTTTTTCGTGAAGGAAAAACTTATTTGATTTATCATCAGAATTAATTTTTGAGCAAGTCTTTCCATTTTGATAGGAAAACAATGTCATCGTGTTTCAGTTACTAAACAAACATAAAAAGTAATAGCAAATCCAGCTTATGATGTTATCAAATAAAAAGCAAACGTGAAATTTAACAAATTTCCAATAAGAACGTCAATCCTGTATTCAGAAAGATTCTAAATGAGTACCATAAACAATCATCGAATTATTTCTTGAAACTTGGTACTTTATTTCTTGGCTAAGTGTAGGTGTAAAGACGACACGATCTTTACATTTTATCATGTTAGATACTTCGGAAAATAATATTTCTGGCATTCTGCGGAAAGGATATTTGACAGAAACCATCACTATTCTTGAATATACGTTAATATTCCTTCGGTATTGAAAACAACTGAAAATAACTTTGAGAAAATATTACACGTCTTTCCCTGTCTAGAACATGTTTCCATTTAGCACGTCCAATGATTTAAAAAGAACCAAAATATTGCATTAATTAAAAACAGTTTTAATGTTGTTGAGTAGTTTTGAAAATGTCAGTTAATCCTCTAGCGGTCCCCATATTTCAGCAACACTACTAAGAAAGATTTCGAATACAGCAGGGGCGTAGGAGCGAATTTGAAAGTGGGGGGACTTGGATTGAAATTTTGTAACCAAAAAAAAAAAAAAAAAAAAAAAAAAAAAACTACCCTCAAAGTAGTGCATAGTAGCTGTTTTGTAACAATACTAGACCAGTTATTGGGAAATATGTAGTAGAAAGGGGAAAATGATCAATTTGAAAAAAACATTTCGAAAAAAAAGTGGGGGGGGGGGGGGCTTAAAAAAAAAGTGGGGGGGGGGGGGGGGGGGGGGGGGCTTAAAAAAAGTGGGGGGGGGGTCAAAGCTCCCCCTGTTCCTACGCCCCTGTGCAGTATGTGTCTGTCGCCAAAAATAGTAAGGAAAGGAAGTAGCACCTTGATAAATTAAACTTAAAAGACATTTTCTTTTGCTGAAGTGTTACGCATTTAGTTACATTAACCTTATTTCTAATACTGCTGAAAACATATACCTTCTTATTTCTTGGAGAATATAGAGAAGTCTAAGGTATCTTATGATATACCCATTTTCAAAGGGTAAAACATGCAATTGGAAAAGTCAATAAAATCATAGTTTTTACGGAGCATTAGTAAATGATAAAAGCTTTTCGAATCATTACTTTTGAAACGGCGTTGTTGAGTGCACAACTACATGTAAATTTGATTACATCAAATGAGGCTTTCTTATTGCTAATGATGAAGTGATCGTATTAAAAGAAAGGTTAGCAAGGACTATATGAGCGACCTCGCTGAAGAGAGAACGAATATCTCATTAAGTGAAAAAACTCATGCGATCGGTAAATAATTCAAGTTAGGGAATTCGAACAGCATATCTGCCTAAGGGACACAGAGTATGTTGATGGGGACAAATGTCCTACTCTGTAAATGGTATTATTTGATCGGGAAGTAGTGGTTGTTTCTGAAATAGCATCATAATAATTAACAGCTCAGTATAGTGGCAATAAACTAGTTAAAGTGACTCAAACATAATTTTTGAAACATATTTACAAAAGTCAACAATTTAGCGATGAAGATGTAAGACTTTAGATAGTCTATTTACTCAGGCCAAAGGTATTTGGCTCTCATTTAAGCCACTTATAAAATTTACACATACTCTGTGTCACTTTAGATACGTAAACTTTGTCCCAACCACTACCCATATAGCTGCAGCTTAAATGTGATACCACAGTTTAAAAGAGAAACGAGGTTGTTTTTTTGTATCTCCCTTGATAGATAACAATTCAGTGATTCATATATCAGACCGAGTTAATGGTCCGTGGGGAATAAGAAATTCATTTCTCGTAGTCCCATAATAGATTCTCCTCTTGGACTGGTGGGTTTCGCAACATACATATACCACATCAAACTGATACCATGGTAATTCAATCTAATTAAACTCAGTTTGATCGTAATATTCGTACCTTACGGCGTTTCCGATATGATAAGGGTCTACAGGGTAATGTGATATGTCCTCTCAGATAATCAGCTGCTAGGCTTGGAAGTTGTCGGCCTGATCTGATTCTCACCGATTATGACATAGGTTAAAGTCCACAGACAAGGCCGTAACGCAATAGTCAGATCAACAACACAGCAATGGTGGACTTAATTTTAGTTAAAGTGCATGGTAATTCATACACCTACAACATCATATTATGTAAAAGTCCGAAGGCGTCAAACTGACATGGTGCGCATGATGTGCGCAGTTTAAAGTTGTTTCCGGTTCAATGTTTACATACGGTTCTATTAACATTACGTCTATGTGGAAAGACATTACGAAATTATATTACAAATTCAAACACTTACTTTTACATTTCGGTACAGCGTGCGACCACTTTCCACTTTTTTCACAGGTGAGGAGTTTATTTCCTGTAAGTTCGTAACCTTGGTAACATCCGTATTCGCACGTGGCTCCGTACACAAATTCGGGGGTCGGATGACAGGAATAATAGCCGTTGTCTATCTTCTCTTCGTTTCCATGTTTACAACGGACAACTAAGGAATAAAAAAAACATATATACCAAATTAAGAATATTACAATTAGCAATAGGATGTTAGAATCAATTACTGAGATGACCAATCTATTAAACCATTATGACCTTATCTTAATATATTTAATGTTGAAAATATTAATTATCGTTCTCAATTAACATGGTTAGTTTTGGTTGAGCATGTAAAGGCAAAGTGTACAACGTAACAAATTTTGTGTTTTAAATCGTAAGTCTTAAGGCATTATACACGTTTTCCGAGGTAAAGGGATCTCACTAAAACAGTTTAATCAATAAATCGATACAAAGATTTCTGTACAAAAAATATGGTAATAAAAAAGAAAGATTTCTCAAACTTCTTCTTCGGAATCTATTCAACTTACTAATATGGTTTAAGGTGTTCCCGCTAGAATGAATGCACGCAATTACACACAAGAAAACGTGCTACTGCTACTGTTAAACAATACGATATCACGCATCGATATCGCTGTGATCGATTGAGCCTTGTTTCCGAGGCATTTGTATGATGATTTATTATTTTGTAATAACTATTCCAACATCTAAACCTATATCGTCAGAACGTACATCACTTCATAGCGTGTGAATCAGTTTTACCTTCAACTGTGATGTTTATTTCGCATTTGCCCAGATTCCCATCTTTGTCTCGGGCCAGATATGTTATGGACTTCGACCCTTCTGAATACGTCCACCCAGGCCCGGGCCCGTACCTCTTTGGCCTTTGAGAAAATGATTTGTATAACTTTTAAAGATGAAAATCATCCCACAATGTTTAATTCTTGACTGTTCAAAATTTTAATATGTACCTAAAAACGTAGTTAGGGGACAACTCAACGCGTTGTTTTGGTTGAATTTCAAACTTAAAAGTATTCTGTGAATCAGTGTAAGTTATTTATTCTTTAGACATCTTTGATAAGCATTTTAGAAGCAGATAACAAGGTCAGATTCTTGATAACGATTGAAAAGTTCCCTACATTGCAATAAAATACATTGACTATACCTGTTTTTCATATACATTTTCATGAATTCATTTTCGATGAGAAATATTTTGTCGATGAGAAATATTTTGTCGATGAAGTTTCATTTACTAAGGCCATTAAAATCATTGACGCACAAGTGTCAACCTCTATATTTAGTGCCGTATCTCCGGAAATAGTGTGAAACACTAATGTAAAACAGGAGTATTATTCTATGATAACTTCTATCTAAGTTATCACGTAATTAAGAAAATAAGTCTGAAACATCTCCAAATTTTGGTAATGTAGGAGCAAGGGAAAACACCGCTTCATAAAGAAGAAGGCCTCTAAAATTAGTATTCTAAAGTCTGGTGCTAAAGTATTCATAAACCCCATATGCCTTACAGCACATCGAATTAATCTATAGATATTCTCTCTCAACATTATTCTGCTCACAGTGAATCATCATCAACGAGAAAATGCAACATCCGCATTGAAACGTTTCTACGCTTTAAAGACTTCCTTTTGTAAACTGTATAAACTGCTATACGTTCTCTGGTATTTTTCTTCTCACAGGGATTAATAAAGTATTTATTTCCCACGTAACCTATATTACAAGTGGAGCATTATCAGGGCTCAAACACGAAATTCTGTTTGGTCGTCGTTGTTTCAAACTAAAAATTCAGTATGTTTCCCTTATCGTTGAAACGAATGGCGTTCTTTCAACTGTGTGTTGAGCACGTATTATTTATTTAAAACAAAAACGTAGTCGTAAAAAAAGAAGATATCGTATTGGTTAAGAATGTAGCTGCAAATTTTCACCGCCCGGGGGTATAACAAAAAACATGGTCCACTTGAAACAGAGGTCATGCAGGACTAGACTCTCAATATTTGCAATATCTCGTGGTCATAGTATACTTACATTATTTGTCCGTCTTCAGCGTCCACTGCAGACGGCTCCTCCCAGGACACTTTTGTTGTGATCTGCAGACTGTCCGCGTACTCATGCTGCGACGGGGGACACGTCAATATCGGTCCGCTCTGGTCTACGAACACGAGCAGAGGTTAAAGGGACAGCAGCACAATTTCTGTTTTTTAAAGAAATCAATTATCGTTCAATAAGTGCACCAGCCGATTTCACTTGTCCCTTTGCATGAATATTTATTACAAAACAAAAGTTGTCCACGTCACGTTTGAACATTTCTTGTTACAAGCCTCCGCTTTTTAAAATACGATTTTAGCATTAAAATTGTAATTGTTAGCAACAATCGGTAATGTTTAATATAATAAAACCAATGATAAGTTTAGGCATATCTATGACCCACGAAAAACAAAGTTTGTCACGGTGAATGGTTAACTGGTAGATAAGTATGCTAAGTAATGATTCCTTTGTTCTTAACAGTTGGTAATATATCACATGTACTATCGGGCTTTCAATTTCCGACTTCATGTTTCAGGCACCAAAAGCATCTAAAAGATAAAAAACATTAACACAGTTTCAATTGAAATCACGGACCCTTGACATTTCCCCAATTTATTTTTATAACTGGGATTAGTCTTTAGGACAATTTTATGTCCCTTTCTGAACTTGTCTTAAAGGGGCAGTAGCACGCTTTCTAAAAATTTAAAATCTCCACATTTTCCAAATATTAGTTTATGCCTTATTATTATCTTCAGAGGGTTAAACATCTCAGTAGTACTCAATCCCAGTCATTCGTAGCCGTAGAAGAACTTTTCAAATACCAAGCGAAAACCACTGGCGGCCATGTTTGTGTGAACACCTTTCGGATAGGGAAATGGATTCGCATAGCTTAGCCGATCATGGTATTCTTTTAATCAAAAACATTGTCTTGCAATTGGTAACATTTATTGACGTTTCCATCAGATCACGTGTTTCTGCCCCTTTGAAAAAAAATTCGTATACAAAAGTTTATAAAAAACCTTTTAATAGCCAAACTGGCACATGCTCATAAACACTTTCATTTTTTTCTAATGTACTTTGCAAGTCTCATTCTCAGGAATGATGCCATTGACAAGAGTCATTTTGTTGAAAAACACTCAAGAATTTCAAGCAGTCTTGAGGAATTAAAATCTTACTCTACGCTACTCTGATTATATCTGTTTAACGCAGTGCAGCAACATTCATAATTTATTTAATAAGATTGGAACTTCAAGAGTCTTAACATACAAAAAGAATATATCATAATTATATAAACATACTACTACAATTGTTTAAAAGGTAGCGTCAACATTGTGTTCAATATACAAATATTTGGTCGCCTCAAGACAAAAATAATATTTATCATTACCCATGATAGGAGCTGTTCTCCCCGAAAACATGGCGGCCAGGGAAGACATGTTTCCTCCCATCTGGGCTAGAAGGGCCATCAACTGCTCCTTCTCGTCTCGCCTGTGTCTAGACAGCAGGTGCGTGTCTGTTTTGGAGTTGGGGGCTGTAGGAAAAGTGGAGGAAAGATATTACTGTGAATAATTCTGTGTTTCCTTATCCCTATTTCTGTTGTACATAATTACAGTAGGCGAAGTCAATTGGTGGATTGTGACTGTAAAGACCAATTTCACAGAGATCTCTTAGACTTAGGTCGTCGTAACTCCATGTTACAACTATGGGCTAAGCATGCCCTTAGAACTAAGGGGGCTTTGTGCAATTAGGGACCTGGATCTTGTTAGTGGCCATGATGTCACAATGCAATGACGTACACACATATATAATAACAATGAAAACAGACAAAAATTACTCTTTTTGCGAAATTCGAGGGGTGATATAATGGAGTATCCAATATTTTTTGGTTTATTTTAATTTTGTTTTATGGACATTTGTTTTGATAATTTTATTATTCTTAGATAAACGTGGATAAAACCTAAAATTATTGACAAGGGATTCATATAGATTGGTACCGAGAAAGGGCGAAGGCTATCTATATATTGATTTTAACTTATACGCGTCTCAACTGACATTTCGAAGCATGAATAAATTAAAAGGATGGACATTTGTTTCTATATATTCTAGACAAGATACAGGTTTGGAGCGTAAATAATTGATACATGTTTAAAAGGAGAATTAAAATAAAACAGCCGTATGCGAAACAGAGATATCAATAACAATTTCCTTAAATGCAACAGTTTGTTTGCACAAGGGGAAAATAACCATCAAGGGGAAAGTGGTTATTTTCTCCCTTAGCGCAATCCATTTGCCCTCCGTTCCCCGGTGGTTCAACCTACGTAAGCACACTGTTGGAAGACCTTTCCATTTGCCATGGTTGCACGTGACCTTGACATTCTGACCGCTTGAAGGACACGTTATGTTGCACGTCGTGCCGTGACGTAAGATGGCGAGGTTGACGTAGGTGTAGTACGGGTTGTCGAACGAGGTACAATGGTTTAATACTCCATAAGGCAAGGCTGGACAGTCCTGATGATAAAGAATTCATATTTAAGATAACCTACGGTTGCATCTTCGGTTTGTGCACATGCTTTCATATACTCAAGATGCACAAAACGAAATCACGATAGTTAAAACCCTTGTTTCTAATTTTGTCGCAATTCGATGACTTTTCCATTCCTCAGTCTCACTTCAATTTCTCCTTTAAAAAAAACTCCGGAACTATTGTAGGGTAAAATAATTTTCAGTTAAATCTATCGTGCATGGTTTATTACTGTTGCCTTATTTCTTGATAAGGTATTTGGGTCGAGTTTTCCTAAGCACATCTGTTTTGTATACTTTTGATATTTCCCATCTATATAGTCAGATTTCACTTAAACATTGATAAAGCATTCTAATGAATAAAAATCAGCTCGTTAGCACCAATAAATGGAATATGTAAAGGTTTGAGTCGAAACCGGTAAATAAACATAAGTTATGGTACTTTAACATTTTGCTAAATTTCAAAACTCATTAAGATTGGTATATGTTTCTTATTAAAGCATTTCTTTCTATCAATATTTTCACTAAAACATTCATAAAGACAACATTAAGTTGTCGTAAAACTGTGTTTTTTCTTATTGCCACTTATGAATAATAAAGAAAATGAATAGTAAAATGAAACTTCAAAACGTTAACTTGACAAATTATCATTCTCCTGTGTTTTTTTTTATTTTGTTCACATACATATTTCCAAAACAATTTAATAGATGGTAAACACTTAAAAGTTTTAGCAATGAAAGTGAAAAATCACCTTGAAAGCAATTTGATTAATTATTTCGATTTAATATATTTCTTCAAAGTGTTGTCATTTAAAAAAATACAACGACCAATATTGAAAATGACGATAAATGCTATGAATATGAATATAGGATTAAAGTATAACAATCATAATGATTCTCTGTTTTTTCAATTATTAGTTTGAAATGTTCTAGGGTAAAGTATTTTGTGATATGTTATTTATAAAAGTAGGTATATGTGTGTATAAACTTGAAATCATGCTATCTCCATTGGTTTCAAGTTGCATCGGCCTGCCCTCACATCTCATACCTACGTCGTATAACGTTTATGGCTATTAAAGGGACACGAGGACTTGTTTACATAACTTTAGTGATCTCTCGTAAACGAAAATGAATGTAACCATTTTTTTGGCATGATTAATGTTTAATTTCTACACACAAAAAAACGCGCTACTGTTCATGTCCCTTAAATAAACAAAATTCATATAGCATCACCCTCGTTTACTTACACCAAAGAAACATTTCTTGACCGATCCAATTTTTAGTGTTGAAATTCTTATAAATTCATAAATAATAAGACAAAAAAATATTGCAAGGGCCATGCCGAATAAGCTATCCTAGCACAATAATAGAAATCTACACGCTGATTTAAGAGAAAGTATGTAATAAGGTCTTTATTTACCAAAGAGATTTATACCATGCATTACCTCGTGACAAAACGCCTTCAATAATATGTTTCGGCATTTGTAGGGCAATTTATGACACATGTACTCGCCTTAGCTTTCTATCGATGTAATAAAATGCTTATCATTCTTTCTTTGCAATTGACCCGCATTTATTATTGAAAAAGTTCAGTGAGCTGAGGCCATTATGGTGTATAGAAAAAATGCAAAAAATGGGAAACATTGTCTGTTGAAAACGGCGGAAACACGAAATGTGTGCTGGCTTTTAAGTATACCTTTATCACTTAACAGAGAACAAAGAGTGAAATATTCATGATTAGGGTATGTCTTCAATTTCATCGATTTCTGTTGCATGAATCATAGCGGTTGCCGTTTTTGGTATTCAGATTGTACACATGTACAACATTTGAATGTTGCCAATAGTGTAGGTTATGCGGACTAAATGCATTAGATCCTTACGATATTTTTATATCACTTAAAATCATTGGGGGGGGGGGGGGGGGGTGTGTCAATAAGTTTTGCAACCTCAATATAAAACGAACTTTAAAACTTATTGAGAACCCCTCGTACAACGCGTACAACGTACATTAGGTATATTTGCTTTGTATTGACACTGCGATTCTTACTGATCTTGAAAATGAAATGTTTTTGTATAAATTGTGAGAAAGGAAAATATATCTACAACCAAAATATGTCAATGTTAGCAAAAGTATCGTTTCTAGTCATGCCCTTCCAAAGTGCTAGTTTATGCCTTATGGCAAATTATGGTAAATTTCAGAAAGAAAATAGTAAGAACAATTTAGTATGTTGAAAAATATTGTTTCGAAAATATTGTGAATATTTGTTTTTGAAAGGAGTCGCTCTCAGCACCTTAGAGTCACTAGTGCACGCTTTTACGGTTTAAATTGGCTATTTTAAGGTTAACGAGGACTTATGCATTCACTTAAAATTTCTATCGATGCAATGAAATACGAAACATTCTTTACAATTTACCTGCAATCAACAATTTAAAGCGTCATGACAGCCGCTGACGGCTTGGACATGTAAAACTCTATGGTTAGCTGTGCACAAAACGGATAAATTATTGACACTTGGGAACGGCTGAACTAGTATTGTGTGCAGCTATTGAATTTACCTAAACTTTGAACTGAGAACAAAGAATGAAATATGTTTTATGAAAGCAATGTTGTAAATTAATCGATTTAATAACACCGTATTAACATTGTTATTAGATTGACCATAGTGGCTGCCGTTTCCGCTTTTCTAGTTATGAGCACAATTTTAATATTTCCGATATCGTAGTTCATACAGATTTAATGTAACGTAACATTAAATACTTCCGGACTTTAAAAATCCACTTTATTAACTGAATACGTAAATATTTGTTAAATAACTTACGAGGTAGATTCCTTGAGTGAGGATAGTGAGTAATATCGAGAGATATGCAGTATCTGTGCATTCGTTTTGTTTCCGAAATTTTAGCGTGCACTAGTGCTTTTAAAGGCTTTATTGTGCGCTTTTCCGGTTCAAATTGGCTATCTTAAGGTATATGAGGACATATGCATTCACTTTAGCTTTCTATCGATGCAATGATACGTATCATTCTTTACAATTGAGCTGCATTTAAGGTCAGCTCTGCATACAATGGATAAATTATAGACAGTTGAAACGGCTGAACTAGTAATGTGAGCAGCTATTGAATTCACATAAACTCTGAACTTAGAATAAAAGATGAAATATAGTTTATTACAGCAATCTTGTAAATCAACCGATTTGGTAACGTAGTATTAGCATTGTTAATAGATTGACCAAAGTTGCTACCGTTTCCGCTTCTCTCGTTCTGAGCAAAATTTTGATACTTCCGATATCGGAGTTCATGCGAATTTAATGGAACGTTGCATTAAATACTTCCGGCCTTTTAAAATCAATTTATTACCTGAAAACGTACATATTTTCTTTAAACCTTACGAGGTAGATTGACTGAATGTGTATCGTTAGAAACATCGAGAAATATGCAGTATCTGTGCATTCGTTTTGTTTGCGAAATATTGGTGTGCGCTATTGCGTTAAGAGACTGCATACGAATTTTGTCGAAGCTTTGATTTGTTTTCGATATTCACAACAATTAATTATTTATTAAATGTCAAAAAAAACAGGGCATGGAGGATTAAAATGAATAAATTATAACTACTAGTGTATATATAATGAAGTCATAATACTAACGAACATATATGTAATGCGAACATTCATAATTTATAATAAGGTTCAGATAGCTTCTTTAAATGTCTTCCCAAAGAAAATCAAAACGTGGGTGACGTTTATAATAACAAGTCTCTCTCTCTCAAATCAGAACAAATGTTAGACTTATTTTTGCCTTGAACAGAAATATTTATTTTCACAATTATTGCCTTATTGCCATGATCAATTATCATTGTTTCCGAGGAATATTGTGTTGTATATGGTTATTAAATTTTAGAATATTGATATTTTGTTAGGAGAAAGGGTTTTTTTTTACAAATAGTTATTAAAACATCGAGAAACATTACGATATCGTATTAATTCTGATATTTGTTTTCCATAAGAAACCATAAAAACAATGTAATTTAAGAATAAGAAAATATGTGATAACAAATTTGAAACAATTAAAGGTTTTCATTAGGAATATTACAATTCATCGTAGTTGTTTGTAGCAATTTTACTTACAACACTAAAACAAAATAACATTTTGATAAAGATTTATATTGATAAAATTTACTTTAATAGTCGTACAATCTCAGAGCGCTTAGTGAATCTGTGATCACCTCAACGAGCAGTGTGAAGTAGCTACACGTAACTGTTCGCCAATGACGTTTTTATATGATTCTTACCGGGTGCAATCCTTCCGAGTATTAACTATTAAAAACTGTGAAATCGGCATTATTCAAATTTTGCATACACCCTGAAACCAAAACAGCCGCCGCTATGGTTAAAACAACAGCAATGCTTATATGTGTATAAGAAACGGGTTAATTTCCAAATATATTTTGATAAAGAATATTTCATCCTTTGTCCTCAGTTAAGTGATGATGTTAAAAAAAACAAAAATAAATGTTGTTTAGCCATTTAGCCAATGGCATACTATATATATATAGTATATATACATTGCCAAATTGAGCGCGAAATTGCGTGTTATATATATTTTCTATCTATAACAATATATAGTGCTTTTAAAGTCTAAATACCACAATGTAACGAGGCCCATTATTCATAACATTGTTTCACGTTGTTTGCTATCCGTTCGACGATTGTTTTACCTTCTTTAAGACACTTCTTTTCCAGAAAAATAAACTGAAATGTTTTGTTTTTTCGTTTAATGAAGAGAAGAGACTTTCAATATTTTTACAATAAAACCTCCTTTCATATTATCCTCAATGTAAAGCTATAGAAGCTAACTTGATAAAAAAAAAACCATAAGCCGTTTAAGACAATCGGTGCATTGATACCGGTTACATTATGAAATCTTTTTTCCAAACAAATATTCAAGGTGATTCTTTTATTCAAATGGAAAATAATTTCTTTAAATAAAGATTCAAAACCACTAGTATTAATAAATTATAAATGAAAACAGACAACGGTAACCAAGACTAAATTCTTCAAGTTCATTTAAAATCCGTGAACATTGTCAATTGTCAATGGAAAAAGCTAGTGATTTTATCTTTGTTTTCAGCATATCGTACAAGTGATAAATATTGATTAACATCCTTTTTGAGGAGGTAGACGAAACATATTTTCATTAGGAGATAATTGGTGGGATTTTTATCAAACACGAGCTAACATCTGCACGAGAAAAAAATATCGCGGGTTTCAAATTACAATTACGTCTCTGATTACTTCTCCGAGATATTAACCAAACAAATTTAAAGTGATAACTTTGTTTGTGCACTACTTAACAGTTTACATAACCCGTTATGATTTAAAAGCAGGAAATAATGGTGATTCGGCTCAAGTAATTTTGAAAAAATCGTCAAGCATGCTTTTCAAAGGTAATTCCTGCACTGTAGTTCACGAGTATCTGTTATTAGAATGCCAGCACGATTTGCACGTGCAAATCATGCATACATCGTTCCACTGCTTGTCGATTTCAAGAATTTCGCCAAAGAGTTGAAAGACTAAGGGGACATTTAATAACCGACTTACGGGACTAGGAATGGAAAGATTTATAAATAAGTCAAATAATGAATTTCCTGTGCATGAAAAAATAACTTTATCAAAATGATATGTTTATCAAAAACACATTTGTTGACATTATAATCCTAATAAAGTCGATGACCTATGACTCTGGACATGATCAATGATTTTGACAATACAAATTTCCATCATTCTTTGTTTTATTAGGACATGTTTCAGATTATAAGATTCATGTAATATTTTAGAAAACCCATGCTGTCTGTATGATAATAAGATTATATGGTAACATATAATTAACAGCAAGGTAAATTCAAGACAATAATGAGCTTTAATTCTCTGATTTAATTAAATACCTCGTGTTCAAAACAATTCTTATGAATAATAAGAATAAAGATAATAAGAATGAATTAAAACATCAAATTCTGAAACCTTTTTAAAATGTCTTCTTTAAAAAAAACAGTTCCGCGGATAATTTACCATTAGCGAAATCATAACAGTAATATGTTTTGACACGATATGTCATAAATTTGATACTTACCAAATTCAGCGGCTGAGCAGCATCGTAAGTCCCGAATAGCACAGAGATCAAGAAAAACATCATTTCAGCAGAAGCGAAAGTCTGCCTTTTCCAGAGTATACTCCGACCTTAGCGATTAAGAGCTTAATAGCTCTCTCCGGAATAAAAAAAAAGAACGTCTTTACTGGAAAAGTTAGATTCTTGTTCTTGAATATTAAACAAATGGGCATCAGAAATCAACCAGAGTCAATCCTATCAATTTAAAGTCCGGATACACGCAACCAGTGACTTCAATCATAATTTTTACGGCTCTGTATTGAATTACATGCCAAGGGTAAACAATTACACGTATAAGAATATATGTGCTACCTCATAATTTAACGGTATCCTTCAATAACCAGATATCCAGCGTGTACCCGATATGCGTTGTGTCAAAAGTAGGTGTTTCTCTATTGACACGTTGTTGAATTGATTATGGGCCTGATTTGGTATGTATTAACATTTACAAGGCACAGTAATATTTAATGATATTTCCACTTTTGCATATCGTGTTCCCACCTTCACAGAGGAAATCTACTCAGTAGAATAACTTAACCGTTTCCACGAATATAACTATACTGACATGATCGATATTTTTCATATTAAACTATCAAACGATCTTCGTTTCAAATGCCAGTAGCCAAGGAAATCAATAGTATGATCGTATCGAAAGAATACCGTCTTGTAAGTTTCTTTGGTTAAATCGCAAAAGATAACCTCGGAACATATTGCAAAATAAGTTTTGCGATTGAGATAAGGTTTTCTATAAAAGGACGTGTCTTTAGAAATAATCGGAAACGAAGTTAATGTCGATGACGTTAGTTCGTCAATGATGACGTTCAAAAGTGTCTGTTTTTTCAAATATATATGTTTTTGGTGAAATTTTCTATATATTCATTTTCAGACTCGTATACTACGCTAAAACACTCATGATGGATCATAACTCCATTTAATCAATATACATATGAAAGTAGGGATTGTGTATCATTCAATAATTAATAATTCTTTGGAATTGTTATTCATTAAAGACACTATAGTATGCCTTCTTGCTTTAAATTGGCTTTGTCATAGCTACTCACTTTCGTTTTCTATCGATACAGTTAAATACTTATCATTCTTTACAGTTGACCTATAATCAAAAATGAAAAGGCTAAGACGGCCGAAGTTGACGGAGAGATATACAAAATCTATGCTCATCTGTGCACAAAATAGACAAAATATGGACAGTTGAAAACGGTTTAAAGCTGGAAACACACTACGTCCGAATTTTCTTGCGATCCGCCATGCGATGCGATCCGATGCGTTTGTCATGTACACACTAGACGCGATTATATGTACGTTTAGCATTGCGTTTTATCTATGTCTTTACATTAGTTTCAGGAATGGATGCTTATATAGTTGGTTTGAATGGAAAAAACCCCACGATATGCACGAAATATATGCGATTCCATTTGCGATGCGTCAAAAATAGGTGCAGCACCTATTTTCATCGCATCGGATCGCATCGCATTGACGCATCGGTCGTAGTGTGAGCGCTCTATGAAAAATACACGGTGTGCGTTTTTTTGACGCATCGCATGACGGATCGCAAGGAAATTCGGACGTAGTGTGTTTCCAGCCTAACGAGTATTGCGTTCTGCTTTTGAATTTGAACTGCACTTAGAACAAAGGATAAAATATTGTTTATGACATCACTCTTGTAACCTATTAAAATATAGTGTACGCATTGTTATTGGATTGTGATAGTGGCTGTCGTTTTGGCCCTTCTGGCTGTAAGCAAAATTTAAATACTTTCGATATCGTAGTTCATGCGGACTTAATGCAACGTTGCATTAATTACTTCCGGTCTTTCAAAATCAACTTAATAGCCTGAATACGTAAATACTTCTTAAATAACTTACGAAGTATATTACCTGAGAACGGATTGTTATGATCGTTGTATTAATGCCAAATATTGGTGTGTGCATGTGTGCATGTATCTTTAAATCATATATGTGATCGACTGGCGGCTAGAAGAGTGAGGTTTTTCAAGAGTATTTCACTTATATCGCGGCCGCTAGTATTATTGCAGGGAGAAAGCCAGCAATACCAATATGGCTATGCATTGCTGTGAAACCTGCGAGCATCGACTGGAAGTAGCTAACCGTGGTACTGCATTGAAATTCAATGTAGTCTTGCACCCAAACCTGACTGCGTGTAGAACAGTTCTCTACTGCAGACAACGTTGTCGAGCCCATGGCGGGATTCGAACCACGGATCTCTTGATCCGAAGCCGAACGCGCTAACCACTGCGCTATCCCGCCACCGCGGCTAGAAGAAACACTGTGTATAATCTCATTTGCTATCAACATTCAGGAAGCAACATGTTTTTACACATTCGAGACGACGTCACATTGTAAGAAGAGTAAGCAGGACTTGTGATCTCGGCGGTTTCCATGCTTTTTTTGTGGATATAATTCAGCAAGTAATAAATGAAATACTAATTTTAATTTTAATTACATCTTTTGAAACTGGCGAATCGTATCGGTATCTAACTCGTTTACGCTCGTTAAATACCAAACTGCTCACTCTTTTAATAAAAATGCTTTTAATCAGGACGTCATATCTACAAAAACAAATTATTGAATTTTTTTATGCCTAGTCCATGTATTCATTCGAACAAAAGGGAAATAACAAATAAGGCCTGACAATGACAAAAGATTAATGAATAAAAAAAACGATAAATGTATGACAAACGACAGATTGTGATGGTAGCGGAGACATACTCAAAGCATGTCTTTGACTGATTGAGAACTGAATTTCAGCCGTCATTTGATTGGTCGGTCGAAATTCGTCATCGATCAGCTGACCATGACTCCGATAAGTAATTTCATAGATGTAGTGGTAGTTTATCATTACAGCAAATTAAACTAAATTGCAAACTTTGTCAATATTTTGTTTTGGACCAAACTGCTTTGCTTGAGAAAATGATATAGACTCTACGTTTTATTCGGGTTTGAGATGATCAGTTAAAAATCATCTTCCCCATCGTTAGATTTTTGCAATTATTACTTTTTATACAGACACTCAACAACTCCTGAAGAGACAATTTAAAAGAAGGAAAAAAATGGTTGTTGACATTTTCAAAAACCTATGTTTCTTGAAACGTGAAAAGCAGAGCTAGTTATTCATTCAAAGATAATTATTATTTCAACACGGACGAGGAGTTTTCCCTGTCTTTATAACTAGCCTTTATTAAAACAAACGGAAAGAAGAAAATGTCGTGATTTATTTTGTTGATGTTTTGACCTTAATGCTAAAATGTCGGTATTGATTACCTTATAAAACTTGCATATTTCTATCCAAAACTTTTCTTTTTTGAATGATAAGACTAAAAATATAGAGTTTTGCTTTGGAATGATAAAAGATAAGGATTTAACTAAAGAAGTCAAAATGACATCTAGTGGGTTTCATACACCTTTCTTCAGCTTTATTGATGCCAAGCTGTCTAATCTATAAGGGGTGATTAATAAGTAATGAGTTATACACCCATGCATTTCACTGGCAGGACCTACTTATTCTAAATTTATATTCTTCGGGCGCCATCACCAAGTCGTTTTTTGTAACTGAAAATATCTATATCGAGTATCGGACCCCTGACTAAAAGAAATTGAAAATAATCAGTATTCAATAGAAAATTCGGTTTAGATAATAAAATCCCCTTCCGTACACAATTAGGCGACAATCACGACCCCGCTACATGCCTGGCTTTAGTCTCAAATCCTACACAATGTCGTCTGCAATAACATATAACTTAAAAAATTCATACTAATGATAGTCTATAAATTATAATATTCTTGTGAATTTGCTCAGTTTTGCCAATTGTCTCATGAAACACCTAATCGACCTGGAAGTTTAATGATTATTACCTCCAGACAACGACCCAAGACCTGACGACAGTAAAATTTGGAATTAATATATCATAATTCAGTTTAAGGGACGTATAGAAGTCAAATGAAAAATCACGAAAATCAATAAGCGTCTCTTTAAAACCTTATTAAAGTGATATTAGATAATCGTATTTTTAAAAAGAAACAAAGTACTAACGTTTTGACATTGATCTTCAAATCTTTAAAACCCTTTTTCTCGGTACCATACCATTTTTATCGACAATTTTGAGTTTAATTGTCACTTATGATTAAGAATTAAGTTTAGTAATAAGTTGTCAGCCAATTAAAAGCAACCAACCTTTAAAGGCCTGAAAACAGCAGACGAGAGTTGAATTAATTTTTTATCTCTTGACTTTTCTTAAAGCTACCCTTAAGGCAGATATACAAACGTCAGATACGTATCAAGAAAGAACATAATTGACTTTGTTGTCTATTTCAAGACGTTTCAACATTTAACTACTATTTAACTTTCTTGTACGAAATTCAGTTTCTATTTTGTCATATGGAATAAACTAGAACGTTACACATTAATAATTTGTGGAACAATTTTAAATATAATTGACTGTGAATAATATGCTTATGCACCATATCCAATAATTACGTCTACATTTCTAAACCGAGAAATGTTCATATTATGACAGAAGTTGTATAGGAATTTATGACGAAGCTACCTCTGTCTGGAGAGAATGCAATTCACCATGAAACGACAGTGAAAGGCACTGTTCTTGCATTTTTTAAATGATCAAATTTCAAATTCATAATAAAAGTTTATGCAATATATATTTAGCTACTTTATATATTTTGATTAACTCCTGTCCTAAAAGGCTTATGCCTGTGACTTCTTTTCTAGCCTTTTTTTTGTTCGCTTCAGAACGGCAAAGCTGTGTCAGTGACCTATTTAAAGATGTGCCCATACGCGTTACGACGATTGATTTCACCATCGAAGAACTGCTACTCCTTCTATATTCGAATTTATTACCCTTTGGCGCTAAAAAATGAATTTTCTCACGAGATAACATATAGTATTTACAGGACTAGTGCCTTTTGAATGATAGTTCTACGTTATCGCTCGGGAACATATCATTGACTGGATTTGTATAATCAATATGACATTGTTGCTTGGTTATTAATCTCTAATAAATTTATGAATATATGGGTTATCTTCATTTTTGTTCTAATAATATTATTCAAACATTTAAAGGAAACAACATTTTCGATTTCGCTTTCTTTATTTCTTTTTCAAAATTTTACAATCAGTTAAATTCCGGAAACGGAAGTGGGGTTATCTCCCTCAGTCAAACATAGATCCTTCAGATCCGCCCAGGAGACCGCTGTTCCAACATTTAACCTCAACGTTCTTTGTGTTACAATCATCGATCTTTTTATAACAAAAATTCTTAAAGTCGGAGTCCTTGAAGATTTTCAGGAACTTAAGCTTTATGTTTTCCTGGCTTCTTTCAGTCAAACACTCGTCCACATTTCCAAGTGCGTCTTTGCCTGTGTCTCCGCCTCCACCAAACGTCACTGAAACACATTACTTGGGTATTACTTGGATGTTCGTTTCTTTGAGAGTTTAAAGGGTTTTGCCTTGTTAAACACTTACCCAGCCATTGTCACCAACACGCCTATAACTACGCTATCCGAAACCGCTTTAACTGTCCTCTACCAAATCCCACTAACGTGACGACCAAAACAAAGTATCCCAGGATTTCATTGAACATGTAAATGAATTAAAAAAAGGGACATGCAGATACATTTTTTTATATTCATGATGAATCCGATCAAAGCCAAAGTCGTCGTTACAGTCACTACCGGTGTCGTAGCCTAGACATTCAAACCCCCAAAAAAGCCACAGCCATAATCGAAGCCACAGTCGCAGCCTCAGCAACAGTCAAAATCCCAGAATCAGCCACAGTGAAAGGCCCAGTATCAGCCACAGTCAAAGACGCAGCCGCAGCCTCAGCGACAGTGAAAGACCAAGCCTCCGCCACAGTCAAAAATCAGTATCAGCCACAGTGAAGGACCCAGTATCAGCCACAGTCAAAGCCGCAGCCGCAGCTTCAGCCACAGTCAAAGACCCAGCCTTCGCCACATTCAAAGTCACATTCTTAGCAACAGTCAAAGCCACATTCTTAGACACATTCAAAGCCACATTCTCAGCCACAGTCAAAGCCGCAGCTGCAGCCTCAGCCATCGTCAAAGCCACATCCTCAACCATAGTCACAATGTTAGCCATTCAAGTCAAGAAGCGCCAAATTGTAATAACCCTAAACATCCACAGCCCTCTCAATCAAAATCACATTAATTACAAGCATCGCACTCCCCATTGCCTTACTTAAAAAACCTACTGACCTTGGCATTGTTTGAGCAGGTTGGAGGGAGTCCATTGCCCACTACTGCCACACACTGCCCATGTGCGAGGGTCGAACTCTTCCGGGATCTCAAAAGAGCCTGTGCAGCCGAACATACAGAACTTTCCATAGTCGGTGTTCCAGTTAGTGCAAGCCACATACCCTTTATTTGGAACTGCGATCTCGTTGCATGGAATAGCTGTGCGGAGAAAACATTGATAACATCATTTAATTGGTATCACGAAGTGCGGAGCGGAGAACAGAATTCAGCTCCATACAGTACCTGCGTACGCATGGAGCTGAATGCTTTAAAATTTGTTTTCTACAATTTATAAATGCTATATTTAAAAAACGAGACAACACCGTTGTTTTACAGGTTTGTGGTCGCGTTGAAAGTTAACTTTAAGTATTGGTATCATCACAAGATTCAAACCCTGAGTTTATGATGTTGGCTGTCTCAGTTTTGCGTACCTCTTCATAAGGAAAATATCAATAGAATCAATGAAAATCTCACTACTGTGTAGAAACTCTGATATGTATCTATCATTTTAACTCATTTCTTGATTGCAGCGGGGGACATGATTACGATTGTGATTTGTAATCATAATTGTTAACAAAGTCTAGGCTCTATTATAATGATGGACATTATCCGATTAATAATACTGTTATAATGTATTGACGAATGCTTTAAATCTGTTACAAAGTCCATTTAGAAACGATCCGATAGAGTATTCAAATAGCTTATATTTTCGCTCATAACGTTCCTGCCTACCGTAATACTTCTATTTGAATGACTACCTTCACCCAAAGTGAAAGTTACAACCTTTCTAAACATAGTTTACGGCATCAAATGCAGAGGTGACATTTTTACTCTCTACGCCCTTCAAATACAAAGATTTAATACTGGCAAGTACCAGTACGTACGTTTCACGTCAACGTAGAATTTACACTCCGCTCTCTGGCCGTTACTCTTTTTCAGGGCCGTATATTGAATTTGGCTTCGTTGCCATGGAAACCGGTACTGGTTTTCTGGGTAGTTGGATTCGACCACTAACGTCTCTCCATTGACATCCTTGAACTCCGGTTCCTTCCATTTATACAGGATTCGTCGATCTGGCGTTGTTATGTTCTTGCTTTCTGGACATGCAACTACTTTTGGTGCAAGATCTGAAACAGAGATAATCTTTGTGCAATACCAACAGTTAAGAAATTACCTTGTTTCTGAAAATATTGGTTGTTTTGACAATTCGGAAAGTCTACAAAACTTAATATGGATCAATATACTGAAGGCAGTTCATTAAAACATTGTTGCGATAAATCTGTTTGACTCGAGCGCATTTTAACTTACGTAACGCCCCTTATCAAGTAAATTTCTTCTTTTATTCAAATATGATAGCTACAAAAGGTTATCTGAAAATTCTTTTGATGTTACAATATACAAACTTGACGATAAATTCTAGTAAAGAGGACAATAATATATCTATCTAAAAGACATATATTTCACATTGTGAAATGGAAATTTCTTGTATTCATAAATGTATATAAGGTAACAGGATAAGCAAAAATAAGAAAAACGTTCCTGTCGCTGTTTGAGTGGTTGTTCACATTTATTTCAAAATTATCAACGCAAGTAAATAAACGTAAGAAGTAAACGCATTGGAAAACCCTTTATATCTTTAACAGTGATTTTTATAAGAAACACCGCCATCATACAACAAATACGTATCTGTATACGCATGTCTCTTTAACTACGTATACAAGCAGGTGGGAGGGTACTGCGTAAGTTATGTAAGTTATGCAACAAAAATGTTGCGGGAGTAGAGTTTCATTACATCTTCAAATGTGAAACTTTCCATCCAATTAGACCGATGCATATTCCCCCAAAATATTGTAATCATCCAAATGATTATTCCCTTTGTAAAATGTTGATCCCAAAGGTACAAAAGAAGTGAAAGGTCTTTCTAGATTTATTACATGTACCATCTTACAATTGATGCAAGGAAATAGTGAAACAGACGCATGTACATTGTTTGATATATTTATACTGTTATTTTGTGAGTAAATAAAAGTGAAAAAAATGATAGATTGAGTGATATTTGGATACAAATACGTTGATGTAGCAAGATGACTTTTAGTACATTGCAACTGTAGCATCATGGTGTCATAGATAAAATGTTACCGATGATTTAAAGACCTTGCTGTTAAACATGTACCATGGCTTTGAAAAAAATGTATATCAAAATAATACCCCAGATGCTCAGTTTCCGTGAGCTGCCATTCCCCCTTAAAATTGGTCATGTGATATGGCTTTTCATTTTTTTATGCAATGTTACTTACCAAGGTTGCAGGCTGCGTTCTTTGGACAGTAGCACGTGTAGGTATCACCCTGTGGTTTACACTTTTCGTTAAGGGGACAGTTTACTCCCTCACATGGATCAATAGCTTTAAAGAAAATAAGAATATCATAAGTAATGAGTAATTGAATGTCTGAATTTACTCAGTATTTTTGTGATGATAAAAGCAGCCATATCTTGATCAGATAAACTTCTACTGTAATTAAGACGATATCATTGCTTTATTTGTGAATACATACATACATACATACATACATACATAAAAATACTTATATAGTGCTAAAACCAGAAAACTGCCCTGAAGCGCTGTAATTAACGTATGAAAGTAGTCAATCAAATGCAATATTAACATAATGTGTTTTAAGTCCGGATTTCAGGTTTTGAGGGAGGTGATTTCATAGTGAAGGGCCGGCGACTTGAAATGCGCGATCACCAAATGTTTGAGTTCTGGATGATGGAACATTAAGGAAATTACTGTCGGAAGATCTAAGGCATCATGCGGGTTCATAGATCTGAATGAGAGCTTGTAAATATTCTGGAGCTTGTTCATTGACACATTTAAACACAAGGAACAATAGTTAGGACTCGATATTTAACGGGAAGCCAATGTAATTTCTGCAGTACAGGTGAGATGTGGTCATGTCGTTTGTTTGCAGACACTAAGCGAGCGGCACAGTTCTGGACTCTCTGCAGGGACTTGAATACGAATAAATTTTGGAAGAAATGACACTTCAGGTAAAAGTGAAATCGCAAATTGTTAGTGCAAGGATACGTGATTGTGTATTTACCAGGAAACGTAGTTTTTGATAAAGAGTGAATGCTCTCGTTTATTGAATGTTCGCCGTCTATGGATTCTTGCAAGATGGTAACGCAATTGACATCAAGTGTAACAAATATACATATTTACGTACAGACACATTCGGGTGTGGTTCCATTCCACCCAGTATCCCCACACACGATCTCTGGGGTGCCTTTAATTCTGTAGCCTTTCTTACACTCGTATGTCATTGTATCGCTGAAGTTGAAGGCCGTTTCTTGAGGTTTGGAGTTCAGAACCGCCGGCGGTTTGCCGCACGTCACGACTGCAAGTAAAATAATTTTTTTACCAATGAACTGCTTTTCATATTTCTTTACGTTAAAGCCAATATTTATTAGTCAAGTATGTAGCTTATTTTGTAAAGAGTTCAACTGTTGCCCAAAAGATCGTAATTATATTCAGCTATTGGTCAATTGATAAGAGACTAAAGAAATCACAAGTTTCCACTTCTAGGAAGAATGTTATTTTTGAACATAGTAAAATTGCCCTATTTTGAAGATGAATATCTTATTTTTTCCAAAACATAATGTGACGTCATGGAAATATTAAATACAGTACAGAATGGATATCAGAATAGAATTGTACGATTCATTTTGCAGTTATATGTTCTTTACATGGCACAATATTACACTTTGTACTAAAGTCGAACCTGTCAGTGATAAGTCTTTAAACTGAAATATCATAACATATAAATTTTCATACGGGGAAAACAAACTACGCATGTTGAAAACATTGGTTCTTGATCACATCGCTTACGACCCGATTCGTTTTGTAAGATTCACATGGATATTTTGCATAAGCCTACCTCGAACAAAATCATAGAAACTGATGTGACCAGAGGTTTGAAATACAATGAGAGCTAAATGGAAAATAAAGTGGTGGGATAGGGCTTGTAAAACATGGAATGGATGGGGAAAAATGAGAGAAAAGAAAAGAGACAGGTGAGAGAAATAGAAGGAGAGAAGGAAAGAGTGGAGATAGTGTGGGATTTTGAATGGTCAGGTTACCTGTTGAAATAGTGGGGCTACCTTGCGAGTTGATCATAAAAATGGTCTATTTTAAAAAAATCAAAGAGGAGTTATTGACACTCTCCCCTCCGCCCGGAACCGCCATGAGACATTTAGAGAGACTGGGTATCTTCAATACCATGAATGTCTCGCAAATTTTAAAAACCAAGACAATGTAGCTCGTTTCGCGACCTCATCGTTTCAAACTCGATGAAACCCTAACTTCCATAGATGTCGAGCGTGTGGGGATAACATTTCATGGATTTCCTACCTTGTTCACAGCATGTTCCATAAAGACCCGGAGGACATACGCATTTGTGTTGCTTCTTGTCATAGTGACCATAAGTGCACTTCCTGTTGCAGCGCTGCAGACCGAGTGCACCTTTGCCTTTGTCACAGACCTGAAAACCGGAACAATACGGCGTGTTCTTCTTCCAGACCTGACGTTTTCTCATCTGCACTCCCCAACAGTTTCGGGTACAGGTGGTCCAAGAGTGCCAAGGTGCCCACTTGCATTGGCAGACACTCCATTTGGCACTCCTTTGACCTTTGACCTCACAAATCAACATCAGCATCAAGACACATGGTAAAACGGCGTTCATGCCGAAGTGTAATCGTAGTTTCAACGCCGGTGACGTTTTATAACAAATTTCTTTTACTTCTGTCCGAGTGTCACTGTTTCTAAAATTCTATGTGTGTGTATGTCTCTGATTGTGTCTTTACATTGGTCATTTACAGAGGGGACTAATTTGACCTCAGGCAAAATTCTACCTGAAATCATGTTGGGTTTGACATCTTCCAAATGCATGGCATTGTCGTTCTTGAAACGCATTAAATTAAGCAAGACCTTGTGTTTTTCAACACAATGACCATAATGAATTGAAAAGCAATCGGGCTTAGTAGGACCAATTTTGCTTCCGGTTTTAATGTGACAGATTTATACGCTTCAAATAGAAGGTCTTTGATTTTAATACATTCTGTCAGCCATGTCAAAAGTTTCCTATTGCACATATTTCGTTAATGGACAAGGGATATGGGTAGTTTTTCATGTGGTGAAATACATAAAGTTCAGGTCTATTAAAAGTTTTTGTGTATGTTTTGAATATCGTGAGAGAATTTCTTTTATTACTCGCCCGTGTAAGATACCGCAGTGTAATATTTATACGGCGATATTAAACTAGTGTAATACCGCTCCCCGTATGAC
Source organism: Phorcus lineatus (assembly GCA_921293015.1). Taxonomy (NCBI): domain Eukaryota; kingdom Metazoa; phylum Mollusca; class Gastropoda; order Trochida; family Trochidae; genus Phorcus; species Phorcus lineatus. Next base: position 25,798,194 of record OV121096.1, on the reverse strand, counting down.
GCCATGATATTGTGTGGTTGTGACGTCACAATCTTGGCACCGACGTCTCAATGGCGGCTTAGTCGCGGAAATGCTTCGTTCAATACACTTTCAGTAATACTGCTTGAATACTGAGGTCAAGTAATAAACAGAATACTAAACTTCCTTCCATTTAATACTATTTGTATTAAACTCGTTAATGATTTGGTATCAAACTCGCTTTCGCTCGTTTTATACTTAATCATTAACTCGTTTAATAAAAATAGTATTAAATGGAAGGTCGTTTAGTATCCTCTATAAGCGATATACTGCACAACCTTTAACAAAAGTAAGTAGATATTATTCAATATTTCTCGCGTGATTAAAACAAATTCTATTTAAAACTGATATGTTCAAGTTTAACATTCATCTAATAATAACAGTTTAAATAATGTATATACCCTTTTGTCAGTCTTATCTTAATAGACAATAAGTTGACAGTGTTGTCAATTATCATACATGACCTACACAATATTTTCTTGTACTGTACAAAATTTAAAGACACTTTTTTGTGTTTATAAGTTCATACGTTCCCAATTTTTTATTTGTTAATTGAAAACATACTTACTCTAGGAGGTTTTACTTACAGATTTACTTAACGATCCGATTATCTGCATAAGTAGTCGTAGAATATGATTTATGTATCAAACGAAAAGAGCAAGCGACCATAAAACACATTAAGTAGCTTTAATCAACTCGTGAACATTTGGTTTCATCCGGATTTCGTTTACGACTACAGATTACCGGATTTAATAATGTTTGACCCCTGAGAGTAACACCTATACATAAACTAATATTCACTTTGGCAAATTTGAAGAAATAAAACCTTATATAAAAATGTACTACTGCCCCTTTCATGAAATGGGTTTAGGTAGCTGAAATGCATTAGCAGACCGTGAAAGAAATTATTGTAGTGTTAAAATATTTTTGTGTTGCTAAATGATTTTATAAGTTACTTCTAGTGGGAAGCCTATATAAAACTAACTACATGTACCCTGCCTTTAGAATGAATTCCAATGCTACGAGTAACGTTGTACTTGGAAAATATACAATGTTTCTGTCATGCAAGTTTTGTTTCGTTCATATCTGTAATGGTATTAAAAAATAATGAAAATAGAATTGAGTAAAGATAAAGGGACTATCTTTACTAATGAAGAAAGAACAGAATGAATACTCCTACTACTACTACTCATTCGTTTTACAACAGTGAGCTACTCAGTATGGTTAAGACAAAATGCAATAGGCAAACAAGTAACTTTAATTTACTCATAAAACACAATTGAAGGCATACATGTATGTACATGTTACAAAACACGATAAAAAAATTGGTGCATACTTTACGAGACATGTAAAAGAGAATGGAACATGATTTCCATTTGTTTGTATCTTTTATTGCAAACTATATATATTTTAAATAAGGTTTTTACTGGCACACTATCACCAATAACCTGTAAAAATACATTAGCCTCTGTTGTACGCTTTTAAAAAACTAATCAAACTTTCGTGGTAATTTTAGTTTTATGTTCATGTTTCATTCCAAAATCATGAAATTGGAATTAGATTACCACGCAAAAATCGATGTACTACCCCTGGAAAGGCGATCTTTACTAATGCCGTAGGAACTTCAGGAATGAAGGTGTGATAAACGGGCTACCACTTAAATGTATCCTCTTTCATTAAACATCTCTCTTAAGTAGCTTTAATTGACAACAGTGTGTTGTATATACACTCGTTAGATTCAGTTATACTGTATCAGGATAGTGTCGTATCGGGATTCAAACTTTTATCACTAATTGCCATATTGATTAATTTAGGAACTATATAAATGACACAAATAACTGCGAGTAACAGTTTCTCAATATATAGCAATATGTCGAATACATATAATGAACACTTTTGTATGATGTCCGAAACTGGTTAATCTTATTAAAATACATGGTTTAGTTTTTACAAAACAACGTGTCATGTTTTGTTAAAGTCAACGCTACATCCATACTTTTGGCAAATGCCATCAATACGACCCCCCTCCCCCCCCCCCCGCCTTCCCCTTCCCCTTCCTGTTGTTAATACCGACAAATTGTTATTCACAAGAAGAGTGAAGTCGTCCACAAAATTCTATAACATTGCAAACGCGACTAATAGGTTTCCCTTGGGAATGAAAAAAGCTTGCACAAAGTCAGGTTAACTTTTTACGCTTCCGAAGTTTTACAATTACTTTTTATTATTATAATATTAATATATTATTATTATATATTTATCTTTAATAAGGTTCTGGTAATGCATGGATTGACCAGGATTTTGGCAATACTGATTATTTCCTAACTTTATTCAAGCAAAGGCTTTCTGATAATCTTAAACAGTGTTGGTATGCTTCTGTACAAAATTCTAGCAAATGTTTGTATTACTGTCAATTAAAGGCACTCTTAAATGTTGAAAGATACTTGAATTTTGACATTCCTTTACACCTCAGATCTGCATTGTCAAAATTTAGATGTTGCAACTTTCATTTAGCAGTTGAAATGGGTAGATATAATAATGTTAACCATAATGAGAGATTATGTTTGTTTTGTGGATCGAATGGCATAGAAGTTGTTGAAGATGAGTTCCATGTTCTCTTGAAGTCGAGACGTCTCTCCGAATTAAGGTTAGGATATTTACAGAAACACTCGAAGGATCTTAATCCCATTGTAAATTTCAACAACATTTTAAAATCTGATAATGACCTTATCATAAAAGACGTTTGTAATTTTCGATACCATGTACTCAAACATAAAAGAAATGCTTCAGCTCAGTATGTGCACAAGGTTATGAATTGATCAAATGAATGTATCATGGGCCTACGGCCTTCTACTGAATAAACTTGTCTATCTGTCTGTCTGTTTTATTATTATTACTGTAATTCAATTTCGAGAAGTTGAGAAGACTTCAAAATTCTTCCTCATCCTATGACCTGTAAAATAATAGTAAAGGTGTTTTAATGATTTGAAATACAGAACTTTTAACAATTTAGTATCGATTCAACGAGAAATGGTTCTTTCTGACAATATCACAATCTTGTTAAATTTGAAATGCGCTATGAACTTAATTTCCCAAACGCCAATGACATATGATGAATAAAACATTCAGAGGACCACCGGACAACAAATTCAATGACTCATTAATTTTTATGAAAGTAAATGCTAGAATCAAGGACAGTTTTTTTAGAAAACGGAAATCGAAATTATCAAGACAGAGAAGCAAAGTGATGGCGGAAACAAACTTCGATTTTATAGAACTTTTAAGTAATGGATCAAAACCGTGTCAGAGGCTTTGTTTGTGAAGTATGCCCGCGGAGGAGGGAAAGGGGAAGGGCCGATAGGCCCGCCCCCCTTTCCCGACGCCAAGGGCATACTTCACAAACAAAGCCGAGGACCAGGTTTTGATCTTACTTATGAACCGATTAAAGATATAATAAAAACATAATTTTAATATTGGGTACTTTTATGGTTTCAATGTATTTACTTCTGGGAGTTCAACTGCTATGAAGAGAGCACAACCGCGCCCTGCACGTGCTTTGCGCTCGCAACTCACGCCGTGCACGTGAGCTGCATGCGCTATCTGCCTCGTGAAGTTCACATGATTGTCACTGTGAAAAATACATCATTGTTCTCGTGGGCCTTTATAGCCGAGTTGTCAACGGCGCCAGTTTTGAAAGCGAATGGTGCAGGGTTCGACACCTGGTATGCAAACCTTATATTTGTGATTTGTCAAAAATGTGCTATTTTGTGATGGTATTTATTCGAAGAAGGACTTTGAATCGAAGTTTTTCAAAACGTGTATAATTCCCAATCAAAATAAATTTCAGATAAATTCTAGAGTAAGCCCCGGGCATTCTTGGAGCACGCCCGACAAACTGACAAAAGAGGTTTACCCGGTAAAAGTAGAACCTAATAGAACAATAGAGTGACGTCACTAGAGGTTTAAAAATCAACATTCAACACGGAAACCTTTTTAATAGATAAATTGAGCTGAAATAAAGGAAAGGCCTTTGGAAAGTTTCGTTGTGGCGTTGCATCTTTACGAATTGAAACCGGAAGATACACCAACACACCTATTGATGAGAGGACATATATTAATCGGTCAGACTCAGTTGAGGATGAATGTCACGTGTACACTGCACTGCGTATAAGGCTTTACGTTTAGACCTTTTTACTCATTGTAATTTTGTGTACAATAAATTCAATAATTTTACAAATTTACAGAAATTGTTTTTTATTATATATAATCCCGAAGTTGTACATTTTACTGCCAAAACGTGCAAATTTATTCTTAACAGGCGAAATCATTTACTATCTAATAAATGATCTGTTTAATTTTGTTGAATATACACCTTCTACCATTCAATGTTTTAGTAATTTTTAACAGAATTTTTGTGTGATGTATTGTATATCATTCTTGTAATTTTGTGTTTTTAACATTATAGTCTCTCATAACCCTTAATCGGTGGCTCACGTTCGTGTACTTTTAAAATGTACATATGTATTTTGTATTTTAAATGTGAGGTGAAATTTGAATAACTTATCTGTTTTTCTGTCTGTATCATAAAAACCTGGCAAGTTTGGCTGAAATAGCTTTAGCTGTTTTGGCTTAATCGCGGCGACAAATTCGGTGGAATTTGTAGTATGCATATTTATAGATGTAAAATTAAGTTTTCAAATGACTAGGAAAAGAGATTTAGCATTTTACTTTTCGTTTTAAATAAATCAAGCGTCACTTTAATTATTAAACATAATCTTTACGACTCGCTTGAAATGTTCTGTCTTCATTGTTAAATATATATTAGTACTCTCAAGAAAGTAATAATTTCATAATATATCCTTCTTAAAGGTAACATTTATGATTATGAAATAAGATTTTTCTATATTCAGAATGATCCATTTCAATAACAATTTAACCGACTTTAAAGTTTGATTAACTCATTAACCTCAATTTAAAAAATTGGTCATTTAAAATATTATCCAAAAGATTAACTAAAACGTTATAAATAATTGATGGTTACCACCAAGTTAAAGCCTATTACCTGACTTAACGTCTTGATAGTCGGTCAAAAGCTATAATAATAATATATATATAGTTAAATAAATACTTATATGTCTCACATTATCCACGTCATTGGAATAATCGCCCGATTTTGAGAGTTTCACATGAGAAATATATTGATTTCTTTTATCCCATATACTTTTGGAAATATATACATTTTCTTAACTCGATTGATGAGTGAGTATCTAAATATGTCGTACAAGGCACTTCCTCATTAAGATAATATAATCCTTTAGTGATAACTTAATTACAGATAAATTACCTTACCAAAATAAAATTTCGGATATATCAAATTAATTGATTGATAAGGATTTTTATCATTTAGCGAAAATCGACCAAACAAGAAAAACTATGCCTGGTGTAAATATCATAGATCTTTAACATAGACATAGATGTTAACATTGATGTTCTTATTTTTACATCCTAATTAATAATACTAATAATGATAATAGCTTTCTTGTACCCCACGCGTACCCCAGATAAAGCATGCTCGAATACTTGTTTTAATACACTGAAGGTAAAGTATATCGATGCAGCCTTTTATGCGCTCCGCGGATCTATGTAGGTCAATACTTTTCCCGTGGTTAGGTACCCATTTATACAGCAGGTTAGACTGACTACAAAGTGAATGAAGTGTCTCCGCGGGGACAAAAACCCAGAACAAGGACCACCAACCGGGTTTCGAACCCGGGCAAATGTCGCGATAGGTAAGCTTCTTTACCAATACACCACTGTACTCCATTAAGTGACGCCAAGCGTTATAAAGCCTCCAATCTGTTAATAAACAACACGGTCGTTGTCTCAGTCAAATAGTTAAAATTTTGGAAAATCTTAAAAATATGACATAGCTCCATGAAACTTGGTATATTGATCAATCAGTTGGGTTTTATGATTTCATTGAACTTTTAGTTTGGTGAGTTTGTCGTTTTCATTGAATTTATAATTTTGGTGGTTTCTATGGAAAGGTAACATATACTATAAAATTTCGTCTCCGGAGAGTAACTCAAAAACTGTACGACCAAGTTCAATGAAACTTGGTATGTGGATGAATAAGCATGTGGAGATTTGTCCTTTGGATGTACAACTTCTTTGAATTATATTTGAGCCGGTTTCGTTAAAAAAATTGTAGAATTCAGCTTAATGAAACTTTGTACGTAGATCAATCAACATGCATAGCCTGTGCTTTTTATATGGGTTTTGGCTGCTCAGAAGCAATTGGAAGTTAACATGATCTTATGTGGGTTGCACTTATTACCATTGATTCGTAAAGATAACAAACAATTTCAAAACAAGAAAGATAAAGCGAAAAGAAAAGGCTCAATCATTTATATATTTCATTTTTCCAACTGGCAGCTGTTAAAACGACTCGGTCTGCTTGTTGATGTTTTAATACACAGCATAGTAGGAGTGCATGATTTTGTCAAGTAAATCAAATCACTGTTAACGGAGAACTGAACCATTTTTCTTTTCTTTAATATATTCCAAAAGAAAGTTATAGATATTAATATGGAGAAGAATTTATATAGGCATTTGCTGCCTGTTTGCTAATCTTTTTTCCTTTTCGTATATATATTCTGATTGATGTGTATACATATTTCATGGAAATAAAATATTTTTAAAATCATATTAACATACGACGGAATTTTATATTTGAAGAAATGTTATTTTCAAATTGGGCACAAATAGTCATTTTGTCGTCAATTTGTAAAACACATTAGACACAAAATTCAATTGTTCATGCAATGATACTCAATACTTTCAATGAATAATTTGCAACATAAATTCCATTTTTGCTTTGAAATCTTTATTCATTTGTTCAAGGTAACAATATGTATGGTATACAACTTCAAACGCTCCTTATCCAAGAAAAGCACATTTTGTTGATATCATTTTTGATATTCAGTATAGTAATTATTCCCAGTCATATTCACGACAAACGCATCTTTGGTGTAACAACACCGATTGCATAAAAATTGACTGAATTATACATATAAAAAATTTGGTTATTAAAGCTAGAATTTGAAAATTAAAATCTATACGCGCTAGTAATAACGCTGTCTTCAGGCCGTTGTTGAGAGGAAAGCAGACCGGGTCCCTCTACAGTCAAATTGAAAAACTTATATTCTTCGCAATACGGTCGACAAAGACAATCAAAACAGAGTTAATTTTATAAAAGCTGATAGAGGCACTCTAATCGAAACACGTTTAAAGTCATTCTTTCGTTTTAGTTGCTTTCATGAAAATCAAAACATCAACACGACCTCATCTCAGCGAAGCTCTTAGTAGTTAAACAAGTCAATACTGACTTTACCTACTTGACTCTGAGGGAAGTGGTTCGAATCCAGCTATGGACTTGGCCTAAAAGTTTACGAGATTCTTGACAATGACACGCATTGTGATCCAAAACATAACAATGTTTCATTATAATAATGGGAAAGGTTGTCAGTTATTTAAAGGGGGTACGTGATGAGCCGTAAAACTTAACATAAAATCGTCACGTTTCGTTCATTGCACTGCAAACTATGTTTGGTACAGAAGTTCTTGAAGCTGGAATCATTCAGCCACTCGATGTAGAGCTTCTTTATTGATTCGAACTTGTCTGTGTCCGCACAGTCGGCGATGGTCGGTAGGCTCTTTGGGTCGCTCTTAGAGGACAGTGACTCTGGAAGGAATTTCAAGGGAATATTCAAAATGTTCAACTTGATTACATATTTGGACAGGTAATAATTCAAGTCTCATATGATCAAACATGTAGATCTCTGTAATAAATTTTGAACAATTTTCTAATTACCTATAACTGTATGGAAAACACTACTGAATACCAAGTCATAGCCACTGGAAATATCTTCCAGTAAATAAATTAAGGCGCCCAGTTGTAGCATATTTTATATTAATGTTAACCACAAAAGCGCCTCGATGCAATGGGTTGATTCGATACTAGGCAAGAATGGCTATCATCTTTATCATTATTCAGAAACCCTTTTCACTTACACTCACTCACTCTCTATCATTCACTCTCTCTCTCTCACTCACTCCCTCACGCTCACTATCATTATTCAGGACCATTGTCTCTTACCTTCGCAACTGGTGGGCATCTGTACGGGTGTCCACTGTCCAGTGCTGCCACAAACTGCCCACTGGCGACCACTGAAGAAGCCCGGGAGCGTGAAGCCATCTTTGCAGCCAAAAAGACAGAAGCGACCGTACTCAGAAAACCAACTGTTACACACGACGTAGCCGTTTTCAGGGGCAGACAACTTGGGACACTGCAGTGCTGGAATAGATGGTGCGCATTTTTTTATTGTTTTTTAGAGATCGGGACATCAAATCGCCACGATGCGTTTTTTTCTACATTTTCACATTTAGTAAACGCTCTTTTCTGTTACTTCAACTACCATTCTCAATCGAACTTGAAATTATTAACTTCAATTTATTTTGCAAAAGAGATGTTAACTTATGTCATCTAATGAAGTTCTTATTTTAATCCTATAGATAAGATGTTCTCTTTCATAGAACGTTAAATTTCACCTGAGACAACAGAAGATAAATTACTGCTATTAGTGGTCAACAAATGGATGAAAATATGACGAATACGTACGTCTGACTTTGACATTGAATTGACACTTGGCTCTCATTCCGTTTGACCTTTTCACGCCAATATACTGCACTTCGAAGTCACCCCATGGAAACAGGAAGTGGGGTTCTGGGTAGTTAGACGTAACATCAACGTCACTTCCGTGAGGGTCAACAAAGGTCGGGGATGTCCAACTGTACTCTATTCTTCGTTTTGAGGAATTCAGTCTTACGTCATCGGTGCAATTGACAACTTCCGGTGGCGAGGCATCTGGGAAATACAGAAACGGTTAGAAGTAATCACACTGTCCCTTCAGATGTATTTTCTTTATTTACATTTCACAATTAAAAACTTAAACTTTTTTTTTGGTGACGCACTTTTGGCAGTGGTGAAATTGCAGTACAGTAACACGAACAGAATTGTAAGTTTCATGACTTATGACTTCACCACTTTTGATTGATGTACTTTGTCATTATAAATCTCATTAAAAGATCTTGTTCATATTAAAGTTTCACAAGTCAATTCATATTTAATATTAAAACGTTTAAGGGTTTTCAATTCCATCATTTTGCCTAATTGAAACATTAAATAAATTACCAAATTTCGAAATTATTACCCATAAGAGCTAGACTCTTTTTTAAAATTAAACATTTACTTTTAATCATAAACCTTTTAACTCGTCGAGATAATTTAAAGATGTCTGGATGTAGGTACTCGAGAAAATGCCTTTTGAAAATCATATTCATAATTTAAAAGATTATTTTAAATAAATTTATAAAACCCTTCCTGGAATCTAGTTCAGTAAATAATTATAAACTCTCTTATCTCTTATTCGACACACAAAAAGCCCAACTAAATCCTTTCTAAAAAAAACTTCAATCAATGTCTACCTGATAAAAGACTTAAAATTAACGTTTACTTAGAATAAATGTGTGATCTGTATTTATATTCATATCTTAATCGGCATCCCCACAATCAAATTCCCTCTTATCCGACATCTGGGCCTTGTCTGAAAAGAGGGAGTTTCATCATCTATGTCTACATACCTATGTTACATGAAGGACCGGTCATTCCCTTCGGACAGTTACAGGTGTAACTTGACCCGTCCACCTCGCATACACGACCATTGGTGCAGGGGTTGTTCTTACAAGGGTTCAAAGCTGCATCAGAAAACAGGAAGATATGATAAGCATTTTTATAGTTCTGCCCTAGAAATGAAGATCTCAGTCTAGAGAGTCCAATTTCTAATTGTTTCCATGGAAACAGAAATCGTTTTCTTCCCTAAAACTGTTTGGATCAAACGCAACTATTCAATAGGTGGGTTCCATACAAGCAAATTTCAAGATATAAACACCTGTTTTGTTCTGCTCTGGAAATGAAGTTATCCGTGTACAGAGTGTAACTTCAACTTGATTCCATGAAAATTAAGTATAAATTTTTGTTTCCATGAAGTCCATCCTGCAAAATCAGCTCGCTCCTTCCTAATACCCTGATCTCTTTAGGGCTTAATCCCTCTTATGGCTATGCTCACCTTTTATTTTTTCACGTGTATTAGGAAAAACAACAATATAGAAAAGAGTCGACGATTAAACACTTAGCGCCCTAGTCTCTTGTACATGTAATATCATTTTCAAAATATCATCGCCTCGCATTCTTTTAAAATGAGAAAATAATTCCAACATCGTCCTCTGATTAAAAAAATCGAAAAACTCGGACGGGTAGCGTACCTTTACTAAAGATATAATTGAGGCTATCAGCTAAACAATATGCGAAGCCCACCGTCGCATATTGGACACTGGAAAAAATAACTTCAAATAAATTCATTATTCAATCACAGAAAATCGGCTACGGCTCAAAGTGTGGACCGTCATCATAGTTTTCAGAAGTTGAAGAATAACTTCAATTCAAAGATTCAACCGATACTCACCCTCACAAGATGGAATAGACCCGTCCAAGCCATTGTCCCGACAGATAACAGTTGCGTCCCCTGTCAACGTGTACCCCTTGTCGCATTCGAAACCGATCTTTCCGCCATAGTCGACCACCGTTTTGTCTGGTCTGCCGTTCTCGAAGGGATTTGGTGCAGCGCATTTGATATCTGATTATAAATTAGAAAATGTGTATCCTTTATAAATAAATATAGATCGTCTCTTAAGAAAAAAAGTTTTTTTTAACGTTATTAATGATAGTGGACAAAACAATCATCTAGAAATGAAGAAACGGACACATCACTTTACTAACGTGTCGATAGATAACTACTATTACCTTAGCTTAGTCAATTTTCACTTTCTCGCTTTCGCTCGTTAAATACCAAACCAATATCTCGTTTCATAAAAAATATAATTAAAGTGGACGTCGTTTAGTATTCGCCATTTATTACTCGCCCGTTGAAGATACCACCGTTTAATAAATCAAGAATGTTATTATAATACTTTGTGTCATAAAATCGCGTGCTGCTGACTGACGTCACGTTTCATAATCGTTAAGCATGACGTCAGAATGTAAGCGGCAAGGCAGCAATGGCAATATCAGCAATTTTAATGCTATTTTTTAGTTAAGATAAGCGAGTAATAAACAAAAAACTAAACTCAATCCATTTTAATAACATTTTGATGAAACTCGTGAATGGTATTGCTATGTAATTTGCTTTCGCTCGCTAAATACCACACTACTCACTCGTGTCATTAAAAACGTTATTAAACGACACTTCGTTTAGCATTCTCTATGTTGCCTGTAATGGAAAATGAAGATCAATGTTTGTTGCTGTTGATAAGTGTCATTGGTTCAATTGAAGTGATGATAGTAACTGACTATAACAAAAGTCATCCGATAAAGCAGTATATATCTTTAAAACCACAGAATAATGCATTCATTACCAATGGACAAATCCAATCACTACGAAAGGTAGTGGCTTATAGAAAGTGGGAAGATGTGTTTAATTAACAAATTAAACTCAAAGAATATTAAATTTATACTCCGATGTTAAGATTGCAGGCCTTTTCGCAAAAAATGTCGAAAAATGGAACAGACGCCCCCGGCCTCTGTATACGTTTGCAAGATAAATCATCGCATTTAAAAAAAATCACTGATCTAATGACAAACTCAAATTAGAATTAATTGCTTTTGGTGAATATTTATTCATAATTAGACATATGATGGCAAGTTGTATATCATGTTCGGTAAATGGAGAATCTTTAACGTATCGTAGAAGTGAATGATGGAGTTATCAATTGAATAAATTTATCTCAACATTCTCAGAGAATCGCTCTTTATTTAGATGCAGGTGCTCAATTTAGAAATTATACTGCACTCGTCATACAGATTATCATTTATATCTACATGCGGGTTCACTATTATAAAAGTTTATTAGTCTTTTTTCTAAACGGCTTATCTTTTCATCTGCAGACGAGTGAACAGTTAGGGAAAATTTGAAAAGAAACTTTTGAAATGGGGGCAGATATAAGATCATTTCGGAAATAGCGTAACTGTTAAAACCGGGACTGCGCACACTAACAAGACTGTCACAAGATAAATGATGTCGAACATACGGTCAAACAGAGCTTATTTAAATCTAATTAAATTCAGTTTCAAATTATTACTCGGACTTCGCTACAGACACGCATTGGATTTTAATGAGATTGCGATTATTCATAACTAAAAGATAACACGAGCCGATTTGGAAAGGAACCTATTACAAGGTCGTGATTTGGCGTTAGTGAAAAAAATATTCCGTTCCACAAAATGTCGACAAAACACCGAAAATAGTTTTACGTGAGTGACTATTTGGCCACGAACCGTCCTTATTCACATTCAAGAACAAACGCTTGTCAACATTTGTAAGCCAAAAAATGGTGTTTATTTGGAACTGAGTTTCTCTCCTAGAATGTATGTTGGTAATATGAAACAAGGAACTGTTCTTTAAAAGGGCATTAACACGTTTTTAAAGAAAAATTAATTCTTAAAATTTTACCCAAAAAGCATAGGTATGATTATCTGGAGTCGTAGAGGCCAATGTCAAGTATCAAGCTCGATCAAGGTATTTTTGTTTTAAAACTGCTTCTTTTGATAAAAAAACATTGTATTGCAATTTGAAACATTTATTTCAGTTTTTTTATTTATCTAAAAAAATGTGCTACTCCCCCTATAACAACAAAGACTTGCACGTGAAGCTCATGCAGTCTGAGTAGTTTTCATTTTCGTTTTTTTTTATATGAAAAAAACCCAACAGGCTACTGTCCCTTTAAATCACCTAGGTTGACATATAGATCGATATTAATCTTCAGAAAACAATGATATAAACATGTTATTTTTCAAGTTATATTTTCCATTAACCAGAATGTAAAGTAAAATGAAATTCAAGAAAGCGAAACGTCTGACTTTTTATGGAGGAATGACTTCATGCACCTATATAAATCTACTTGGCAAAAGATGGTTGAAGTCTTTAGGTACAGTTGATTTATTTACGAACTAACGTCATAGGGAAGTATTTTAGTTTATTTGGGGTTATCACTAGACGAAATTTGATTTTTCTAAGTAACCAACTAACCGTTGAAAGTAAAAACATATCATTTATTTATTTTGTTAAAAATGGATGACGTTATTACGTAACTGCTTACTGAAGAGGATGCAATAATTAATAATTAGAAGATAAATAGTTGCGTTTGTAAAATTTCCGGGATTCATTGTTATTCAACACCGGCAAATTTAGTTTAAAACCGACGGCGCTTAAATTTGCGGGCGTTGAATAACAATGAATCCCGGAAATTTTACAAACGCAACTATTTATCGATATTGTAACATGACCGTTAGTTATTAGAAGTTTGAGAGCGAACTCTGTTTTTGCGTACTTATTTTTGTGTGGAAAGGACTTTGTGACTGTTCTATTTCTGTAAGAGGTGAGATAAGGTCTAACTAATGTGAATTTTCGGCATTATTTACATTACAAACATCGTTGTGATATTAACAAATAGTGGCATTCGTAACAGCGAGACCTTACAACATACTTGTTTAATTCGAGACCGAAATCAACAATTATAAAGCTCGTAGAAAAATATCGTAAAACCCCAAGTAAAAAAGTCGTGAACTAGCTCATAACCATTGTGACAGCGACGCAAACATTGTGACGTCAAAACGATTGGCCTATGTGACGTCATACCATGGGAACGGCATTCGAAAGAAGGCGGCCGCATGAAACTTTGCGGCAAACTTGGACTAACTTAGCCAGTTGAAAATATTTTCGTTCTTCAAAAATAAATCATATTAAAGTGTATTTGTGATATCTACCGGTAGGCACAATGTAAAATAAGACAACGACAACTGTCAAATCGGAGTCCGGCACGAATTTTCTAAAAAACTTTGAAAATTAAAACTTGAGTCGGGCCGGCACTAGTGAACATGTTGTATCAATTCGCGGTGATTCGCCTTTGCTAATTTGCGGGTATTCATTGTCAACCTCCAAGTCAGGGCGCCTTCCCTTCGAGTACCTCTACGGTATATTAGTGACGTCACGGAGCGGATACTCGCTGTCTGGAGCTAGATTCATTGTTATTCAACATAGGGTAATTTTTTCGAATCGACCAATCAGAATTGAGGATACAACGAAGTCATGTTACAATTGATAATTCATTTTAAGATTAATAATTCATAATTCATAATTCATAATCTTTTACCTTTCGTCATCAGTAGTTATCATTCTGAATCTTATTTATTTTTATTCTTGAGAAGTAAAACATTAAACGATCAACGTATCACGTGGTGGATATATATATATATATATATATATATATATATATATATATATATATATATATATATATATATATAAAGGCAGATTGTCGAATATTCTTCGTCTATTTCATTTCTATTTCGATAAATTCAAGCATGATTTGTTTTCATCCTGTAAAGGTCATAAAATTGATTTTGAAGTAATGAAAATACATTTGAATTCATGTTTTATGTACATTAGTATCATATTTCGTGATAAAGACATTTAGAGTGAAAGTTTGATTATGGTCTTCAAGAATAAATTCAATTGATTATAGATAACCGTCACCATATTTTGAGCATGTACATTTTTTTAAATTATCAGGTTATATTTTTAAAAGTTCTAACATTCCTCCATGTTGGAGTTAAATCATCATTAAATAATCATTTATAATAAATGTCTACAAAGTTGTAAAACGTCAACAAAATATTTGTAAATTTTCTTTTTTTCAAGTTAATAAACACCCTACTGTGTGCTTTGCTTATGTGGCGTGTGAATAGTTAAGGTAAATACTCTCGCTAGGTATTAATCTTGAAAACTTTTACGAGGGCATCGCAGTTTTCTTCTCAAGAACACTGGACACAACTTTACCTAGTGTTGTAAATGACGGTATACTATTTCAAGATTTTCTTTTGAAATATGAATTTAATTTTAGTTTTATAATTACTTTAATTCACTTGAATCTTCCTAACACAAACCCTCTCCACTAACCTCAGTACAATTCACAGGTAAAACCTCGATGATTATCATTGATAACCCCCCTCCTCTCCCTCTTTGGCAATATTTATATTGTTTAATGACATCTGCTGTTTGTTCTGTTTTCTAAATTATAAGGACAAAATCGTCAGACAATTACTTCATATGAGTAAAGATATCTCGTTAAAGCATTTTAAAATGAAACCAGAATGATTTTCCTACAAGTAACTTGGATGGATTGTTATTATCTAAAGTAAAACATGATAACTCTTAAATCAACCCCTGAGATTTAAAGTGAATTAAAAGCTTTCGTGAGCCAAGATGTTTATATTTACTCGGTGTTGAATTTCAAATATGTCCCGAATACCCCATGGAGCCAAGTTTCTAACAAAGGCGGGATGTGGTAACGAAATTTTCGATTGGGTTATACATTTGTATTATTTAAGGCACAGAAAATGCATTAAGCTGTGGTAATTGAGGAAACATTACACGAGTTTGTACATTTGAGCGGTTTGGAGGCCCGTTTTTCATTGTTTACTTTCCCCAAACAACAATTCTTTTATGGCATTAGTTTCAGCGCTACAGTGTCAAAATCAATGTCAATGTCAATGTTAAGATATCAATCAAAATGTCATATAACATATAATACATCATTATATATGTTATGTCATTTCCCTTCCCACGAAACACATTCTACCATCGCAGTTGAAAATTTTGTGATTTAATAATTTCATTTTTCCATTTTTTTTTGGTACGAAAAATATATTTTTCGAGTTATTTTAGATATTTTCCGTATATGAGATTATTTGTTTCTTCAGATTTCTTTCAGACCTAACTTAAAATTATCGTCACAATGAGTTAACAAAGATTAACTTTGAGAAACACTCATCATATTAATGAAACCAAGTTACATTTATTAAAGAAAATTCTTTAACGAAATAAACATCTCGCGAAAATTTAAACGTGAAACGAAAGGATTAGGCCTATATAATTCAAGCTTTTTTAATTAAATATATTTGACATTGATGACTTTTTGCAGATGGCCTTTCTTAAAATAATTTGTACAGATTCTACAGTTGATGCTATAAGATGTTACGATATAAAACTGTTAAAATCAGAAAATTAGTTTTAAATATATAACCAAATATAACATCTTAAATACCTATACATTAAATTGCACCTCAAAATTTCACCGATGAAAATTCACGCAGATTGAGTGGAACAAAGTTAGATAAAAGAACAGTAATATTATTTTTATCCAAAATCCATACTAATATAAATCATCCTATAAGATTGAAAACAAACCATACCTTCATTGCAGCACACGCCACTTTTCCCCTTGGGGCAAACGCACTTTTTTTTTGCTTCGTCCCAATGTCCATTCGTGCACTTCTTATTGCATCTGCGGATCTGACGACCTCCTTTTCCAAGGTCACAAACGTCGAACCCACTGCATTGAGGTTCGCTTTTCTTCCAGACAGCCCTGTAGCGAATCTGGCGACCGTAACAGAGTTTATTACACTTGGACCAAGCAGCCCATTTCTCCCATCTGCACAGACATTCGTCCCATGTCGCTGCCTTTTGAGCAAATGAGAAAGGAAGCAAGGTCATAAAAGACGTTAAAGCGTATACCACTGGGCTCTTCATTGTGTCCTTGTTGTTGATACCATTAACGCTTTTTTGCCGTCTAATTGGTTTCCCAGGATCAGTCTTATATAGATTTAGTTCAAATCGACACGATTGCTTTAGTTCACAGACGAATGGTATCTCTGTTCTTGACTAATTTATACCATTACCTCTCGTTAAGATTGTGATTAACCCGCTTTCTTAATTTCTTAGGCCGTATTTCTCTCGATCGTGACACAGTAAGTTATTCTTTCAGTTCTACGACATATCGGGCATTTGTTCTTTGATCTGCCTGCCCAAAATCGTTTTTTTCCTTAATCTCCAACTCCTCTTTTCTCTTCGTTACATCAAGCTTGCTTTCTCTTTGTTAGTCCGAGATGTCTGCTTTTACTTTTTCCCAGACCCGTTTACTTGTACTTCTTTGTTAGAAGCATGGCTTCTCTAACTGCTTTCTTTTGCCTCCTTACTCAAAGTTCTTGTTTCGATCTTGTCTTCTGTTACTTCTCTGGAAAAAGCTCTTCTGAAATCTCCCCACCCAAAGATTGTCTTCTCTGGCTTTTTTGTGTTTTCTTGAATCCTTTCACAAACATTTATCCCCGTAGAACACTACAAAAAGACAGTTTCCTACCCATACGTTCTAGACCGAAGTTGATGTTCCTCCGTCAGACGAAATCGACTTTCCAAACTGCAACAGAACCCCTCAAGTTTGATCTACCCGTTTTGTTCTCTTGTCAGGTCTTCCATTAGCTCCGAGATTGTCTCCAACTTGTGATCCACCCGGAAGTAAGTGGAATCAAATCAATAAGGAGCCAGATACCCGACTCTTCGTCGATCAATAACAAGCACTTGCTTTCAGATCGTCAACACGGCACATCTTGGCCCGTTCGTCTCTCACAGGATTAAAAGGCTACTTGCGACCTGAGGTAAGCAATGTCACATCATCGTTTTATGACTATTCATTTCTCTTGCGGCCCAAATTATTCTTGAGCACCATTCACTTGCCCCCATGGTGACATTACAGCCAAAGCTTGGCCTTAATTTAAAAATTCTGAATTGTAGTTAAATGTAGTGTCTCAGCATTCTAAAATGTAATTCTCTGCGTATGTTGTGGTACAATAGATCAGTTTTCGGTGGATCTTCCAAAACGCCTCGGAAAAAGTATATTGCAATATAAGTTGTTATGTCATCAAACGTTTGTTGTTTACAGAAATGTATTTATACATTTAATTAAAAAACGATAAAATCAAGTGTAGAGTGAGGCGTCGTTGTTGGTTAATATTATTTTGAATGTACACACAGCTTCGTGATCATGATTTTGCCTTTCTGTATACCAATTTTAAGATTAAGTTTGCTTAAAGAACGCCAACGATTTCACGCGCATTACACATCTGCATTTACATATTGACGTCATCAGCATTACGTCAACGTATGACAAACAAGTTATTGGCTATGTCAAAAGAAAGGACGTAAATGTACTATGGTAATTATTAATACAAATGTTGCTCTAATACCTGAAATACATCGTACTATTCAAGATGATATATATGTATGAGTAAGTTCTTTCAATAGTTAATGTCATACCATGGGATAATGTCATCTCCCTGTCCGTCTGTCCGTAATCATTTTGTTTCCGGAACAGTGCTGACTCTGTTCATAACATATATATAAATGTTTGCATATGTATCTTAAACCTACATGTACTGGAGTGGTGCCTTTTGATTTTATCAGTTTTGAAAATTTTAGAAATTTATATCTTACTGAAACTTTGCCTTTGTATTACCCCCTCTATGAAATGGAGCCTTTGGGGTGTTTTCCGATTTTTCACTTCTAATGACTCATGTTTAGCCTAAGTGCCCGTCTCTCTGTGTGTCTGTGTGTGTGTCTGTCTCTCTGTCTGTCTGTCTCTGTCTCTCAAAAAGTGCCAAATCAGTTTTATCATCAGATTTATATTTTACTTTTATTTTTTGTATATTATCATGAGAATTATATTTTATATCATTCCTTTTTTCCTGCAGTATTACCCACTTTGGTTCTCTCTCGAGATATAAGCTTATGAGTTAGCTTTCATATTGATTATAAACTCATTAAATATGAGCAAGGCTTTTATATCTGAGAAAAAAAGATAGTCGTTGAAATGCCCTCTCAGAAAAGCAATAAATTTATCGTAACTTTAGCGGAAACAAAACTTCCATCGTAAAGATTGCAAATTAAAGAGTTGTATTTTGATGATACAATAAGGTGTTATTTATTGGAAAATTTCCCTCACGAACGCAGCCACATGCACGAGTTTAAAAAAACATAAGCATTTGTTCTTTTGAAGGATCGGTATTGACTTCATTATCACATTTTGCACTTCTTATTGACAATGGCACGAAGGAGAATTGCCGACGCATTGAAATGAAAGATCATTTGACTTCATCGGTCAGGACTTTAATTTCTTACAGAGAAATTACAAGAAGTTTTAAGTTTCACTACACCGTCTGGTAAGGAAGCATGCGCAAATAAATTATGTTAAGGGCCTTCCCCGTTCTGGAAGACCAAAATCTATCACTCTCCAGGAGTATAGAGCTCTGTTACTGCATGTTAGACACTCTTCTGAAACAAGCCTGGTTACCTCATCGCCGTTTGAGCAACTAGACTGTGCTGCTTGATTAAGAGACACAAGGGTCTGAAGGCGTCCACAGCTCACAAATCACCACAAGCGTCAACGTAGGTTATGGCGTGACCACAGGAATCTAGGATCATTGAGGAGAATAGACTGGACCCACGAAAAGTCGTTTCTTCCTGCAAGCTGTTGATTGGAAAGCTCCCTTGTGGACGATTAGGAATACACGTTTTGCCCCGAAGAACATTTTGCCATGAGTACCGTTTGGCGGGCGATCTGTAACGGTTTGGGGAGGTTTCTCCTACGACTGTAGACTTGATTTGCATGGTGACTATGTTACGAACAATCTGGGGTATATCACAATCTGCAGATTGTTCGAACAATCTGCAGATTGTTTGCTCACAATCTAGGAATTCCTAGATTGTTTAAACAATCTGCAGATTGTGCGACCTGAACAATCTGGGAATGATCACAATCTGGGAATGTGTGTTTTATTAGTATTTTCATCATTATAGAATGGGAATTATTTAGCTTATTAAGGTTTTTCTATTTAGCGATTCCTAGATCGATTCCTAGATTGTGATGAGCAATCAGCTTGTCTCTTTCTCAAAATGAGGGGGTATGGGGGCCGATTCCCAAATTGTGAAGGACATTCAGCTCGTCTTTATGTCAAGCTTAGGGGATGTAAGGGTTGACTCCTAGATTGTGAAGGGCTCATAGCTCACCTTTATTTAAACCGAGAGGGTATATAGGAGTCGATTCTCAGATTGTGAAGGGCTCACATTTCGCCTACATGTCAAACTGACGGAGTATCGGGATCGATTCTCAGATTATGAAGGGCTCATAGCTCGTCTTTATGTCAAACTGAGGGGGTATAGGGGTCGATTCCCAGATGGTGAAGGGCTCACAACTCACCTTTATTTAAACTGAGAGGGTATAGCAGTCGATTCTCAGATTGTGAAGGGTTCACAACTCGCCTATATGTCAAACTGACGGAGTATAGGGATCGATTCTCAGATTGTGAAGGGCTCCTAGCTCGTCTTTTTGTCAAACTGAGGGGGCATAGGGGTCAATTCTCAGATTGTGAAGGGCTCACAACTCGCCTATATGTCACACTGACGGAGTATAGGGATCGATTCTCAGATTTTGAAGGGCTTATAGCTTGTCTTCATGTCAAACTGAGGGGGTATAGGGGTCGATTCCCAGATTGTGAAGGGCTCACAGCTCACCTTTATTTAAACTGAGAGAGTATAGCAGTCGATTCTCAGATTGTGAAGGGCTCACAACTCGCCTATATGTCAAACTGACGGAGCATGGGGATCGTTTCTCAGATTGTGAAGGGCTCCTAGCTCGTCTTTATGTCAAACTGAGGGAGTATAGGGGCCGATTCCTAGATTGTGAAGGGCTCACAACTCGCCTATATGTCAAACTGACGGAGTATAGGGATCGATTCTCAGATTGTGAAGGGCTCATAGCTTGTCTTTATGCCAAACTGAGGGAGTATAGGGGCCGATTCTCAGATTGTGAAGGGCTCATAGCTCGCCTACAAATCAAACTGACGGAGTATATAGAGGTCGATTCTCAGATTGTGAAGAGCTCACAACTCGCTTATATGTCAAACTGAGGGGGTATAGGTGTTGATTCCCAGATTGTGAAGGGCTAACAGTTAATCTATATTTAGACTGAGAGGGTATAGGAGTCAATTCTTAGATTATGAATGGCTTATACATGTAGCTCGCCTATATATGAAACTGAGAGGGTAGAGGAGTCTCAGATTGGGAAGGGCTCATAGCTGGCTATTTATCAAACTGAGAGGGTATAAGAGTCTATTCGCAGATTGTTAAGGGCTCATAGGTCGACTTTACGTGATATACGGGGGTATAAAAACATGTTTACACAGATGAAAATGGAAAATGGCAGCATCATATTGAAAATATACTACGCAAAGCAAGTCCACTTACTGTTGTTAGTAAATCCCGCCTGTTCTTGTGGAAACATTCGGGAGGATCCCTTTCATTATTTCTTTGAATGCCCACTATATGATAGATTCCGATCAAATCAATACTTTTTAAAAAACGATATAATATTAAAATCTACCTTGAGCGGCGACAAATCCTTGTCACAGAGTGCTAACGAATCCCTAATAATATCTGTGTATCATTTCATAAATAATCCCAACCGATTTTTATAGCTTTTTAATTACATCTGTACCAAATTCAAAGGTAGAGAATGCTTAATATGGATTTTATTTTATTTTTTCTTACAATATTGAATCATGAACAGATAACAAATAAATCAAATAAAACATTTCTTTGTGAAATTCACAAACCGATATAACGGAAACTATTAAAAACGTTAAAGAAAAATATGTGTCAAAATGTTGACCATAGTGTGACCGAAGAGCAATTAAACATTTTACTCCAGACAATTCATTATTGCATAAGTATTTGCCCCATGATAAACATCAAATTATAGAGAGGAAGTTAATGTGATTGTACGCAAATTTACGCGCATGTCTGAGTAGTGACGCGACACAGTGACACGTTGCTTTGATAAGCAGACCCAGCTAGACATCTGGGCTCATTATTCACGACAACACAAAATGCTAACTGTTCGAGTATTATAAATTTTATAAATTCATATATTTAAAAGCTGTTTATATACAAACTCAAAAGATTAAGTAACTTTCCGATTTTTGCATCTTTCGTATAAAAAACTTTCAATCTCACGATCCAGGAAGACAATTAGGGGAAAAGGTAACAGTTATCAAGTTTCCATAATGAACAATAAATATAAGAATCAGAATTTGTTGTCTTTGATGTTTGAAACTCTTTTTAGCATCACGAGACTATTTCCTTCATTGTACCCTGTAAGTGTAAGTGTCTATGCAAGTAATTCATACCAAAGGAGATTAGTGTTTTGTGATGATACAGATAGTATAATTATGCTCAGTTAACCTAACTTAAGTTGAATAAGCGAGAGTGAAGAATTAAATTTCAGTGTAATTAACTTTTCAGATAATAAGTTTACTTTTCATAATGAATTGTTATTTATTGATTTCCATACGCAAACTTTTTACACATATAAGAACTAATTCTTACTTCTACATAAATAGTAACACCCTCCAGACAGTGTTATACGGGTCACTGCAAACTATGATTAATGAAAATCTAAAATCGCAGAATCGACATACAAATTTAGTTTTCTACCTCCACATATTCACAATATGTGAATTGAACCCCATACAAGCGAAATCAACAAACAAAGACAAGCGCAATGCCCTTCACAATCTAGGAATCGACTCCTATACTCCCTCAGTTTCACATAATGGCGATATCTGAGCCCTTCACAATCTTAGAATAGACCCCTATACTCCCTCAGTTTGACATACAGACGCGCTCCAATACCCTCCCAGTTTGAAAAAAAGGCAAACTATGAGAGCTTCACAATCTAGGAATCGACCCGTATACTCCCTCGGTTTGACATATAGGTGGGCTTTAACCCCTTCACAATTTGAGAATCGACTCCTTTACATTCTCAGTTTGACATAAAGATGAGCTATGAGGCCTTCACAAAGTAGGAATCAATCCACATACTACCTCAGTTTAACATATAGGAGAGCTGTGAGCGCTTAACAATCTAGGAATCGACTCCTATACTCCCTCAGTTCAAATAAATGAGAGCTGTGAGCCCTTCACAATCTGAAAAGAGACCCATTTACTCCCGCAGTTTGACATAAAGACGAGCTGTGAGCCCTTCACAATCTGAGAATCGACCCCTCTTCTCCTCAGTTTGACATAAAGGCAAGCTGTGAGCCCTTCACAATCTGAGAATCGACCCCTCTACCCTCTCCGTTTGACAAAATGACGAGCTTTGAGCCCTTCACAATCTGAGTATCGACCCCTCTTCTCCTCAGTTTGACATAAAGACGAGCTGTGAGCCCTTCACAATCTGAGAATCGACCCCTCTATCCTCTCCGTTTGACAAAATGACGAGCTGAGAGCCCTTCACAATCTAGGAATCGACCCGAATACTCCCGCAGTTTGACATAAAGCCGAGCTGTGAGCCCTTCACAATCTGAGAATCGACCCCTCTATCCTCTCCGTTTGACAAAATAACGATCTGTAACCCCTTCACAGTCTAGGAATCGACCCGAATACTCCCGCAGTTTGACATAAAGGCGAGCTATGAGCCCTTCACAATCTGAGAATCGACCCCTCTTCTCCTCAGTTTGACATAAAGGCGAGCTGTGAGCCCTTCACAATCTGAGAATCGACCCCTCATCTCCTCAGTTTGACATAAAGGCAAGCTGTGAGCCCTTCACAATCTGAGAATCGACCCCTCTACCCTCTCCGTTTGACAAAATGACGAGCTATGAGCCCTTCACAATCTGAGTATCGACCCCTCTTCTCCTCAGTTTGACATAAAGACGAGCTGTGAGCCCTTCACAATCTGAGAATCGACCCCTCTATCCTCTCCGTTTGACAAAATGACGAGCTGAGAGCCATTCACAATCTAGGAATCGACCCGAATACTCCCGCAGTTTGACATAAAGGCGAGCTGTGAGCCCTTCACAATCTGAGAATCGACCCCTTTTCTCCTCAGTTTGACATAAAGGCGAGCTGTGAGCCCTTCATAATCTGAGAATCGACTCCTATACCCTCCCTCTAAGTTTGAATAAAGGTGAACTATGAGGCCTACACAATCTAGGAATCGATCTATATACTACCTCAGTTTAACATATAGGCGAGCTGTGAGCCCTTCACAATCCGAGAATAGATCCCTATACCCCCTATACTCCCTCAGGTTGACACATAGGCGATCTGTGAGCCCTTCACAATCAAGGAATCGATCCCAATACTCCCTCAGTATGTTATATAGGCGAGCTGTAAGCCCTTCACAATCTGAGAATCGACCCATACACCCTCACAGTTTGACATAACGACAATATGTTAGCCCTTCACAATCTAGGAATCGACCCCTATACTCCCTCAATTTGACATAAAGGCGAGCTATGAACCTGTCACAATCTAATAAACAAAAATAAAAACCTAAATAAGCTCATTTTACAATGCAAAATATTCTACAAACAAGCAAATTCCCAGATTGTGATCATTCCCAGATTGTTCAGGTCTCACAATCTGCAGATTGTTTAAACAATCTAGGAATGAAAAATATTCCTAGATTGTTCGAACAATCTGCAGATTGTGAGCGAACAATCTGCAGATTGTGATCATTCCCAGATTGCATGGAACAACTATACATGGTTCACTCACAGGTGCTCGCTGCATTTAGGAGGTTCTTGATCCTGTAATTACTCAACATTTCGATGACCATAGTCTTATCACAAGACCCTCTTTCATGGTCGACAATGTGCGACCTCGTCGTTCACATACTTTAAACCAACATCTGGCTAGAAGTGCTGTGACACGAAATCCATGACCACCAATGTTTCCCCTGATTTGAATCCAATCGAACATGTTTTGGACATAATGGGCCGTCGGGTACAAAGAAGGAAGACCTCAGGGAAAGCAGCGGAAAACGATGGTAAATAAAGGAACCAGGTTAGGGGTAAGAGGAAGAAGTGAGGAGTGGCTGCAGTTTTTCAGGCACATGGTGGCAGCACACGTTACTCTTGTTTTGTGATTCTGGAACAGTGATCCACTTTATCTAAGCTGCGTTTACCCAATGGCACTGACGATACTTAAACACCCATGTCTGTAGTTTTCATGCACTTTTCGTGCTCATACCGCTACAAAACATCTCTTCCAAATTACCAAATGATTGTTCTTTTAATTAAAATTTGTTTGCTACTCTTCTTTTTCTAAGTTTCAAACCATACTTTTTTGCTGTGAATATGATAAAAAAAAAGAAGATTTATCTAGCAAAAGAAATTCATTTCAAAGACAGGGGGATTGTGTGTTGTACATTTTTTTCAAATATCCAGTTTTTCTCAAAAGGAAAATATAACAATGTATCTAAAATTACCACTACCATTTTATTGGATTCAATTCAGATAGATACATATGATATTCTTATAGACATGTCAAACGTTTTAGTAATACAACTAAACCTCGTAAACGGTATACAATGATCATCCCTCGACGCCTATCGTTGTTAAATGACGTCAAGTGAATAGAAAGACAGTATATTTAACTCATTATAAATGGGGAAGAAATTTGAAGGGATCAATAAAATAGATATTTCATGCTTGACAATATGATAAGTAACTTAAAACAACCGATTATCTTCCCACTACAGTTACTCATATCATATCTGATTATACGTGTGTAGATACATAGTATTTGAGAAGTAGGTAGGTATTTAGGTAGATATTTCCGTCGGTGGGTGGGAAGATAAGTATTAAGGAAGATAGATTATTGTATTTATGTATTGAATTACTAAAGTGGATAATAAATAGATAGGTAGGTGAGTACATGTAAGAATGCCACTTCCATGTACCATATTGTGTCAATAGACGGTTGATCATGTCTTAATTCACATACATTATAAGTTGCTTCTAATAACAATAAGGTTACCAATAATAGAAAGGGGCATAACTCTCATCACTTCCTGTTGAATGTCATGTGCTACGTCTCCACTCCCTGAAACTGTCTGTACTAAATCAGCTTTGTAACGAGAAGTTATGATTGTCAAATATTCCGTGATTGTTAACTTGCATCCTGAAATCTTAGCATGTAAGGCCTACAGTTATTGTTAAACTGCATTTTCCTATCTGAATACCAAACCTAAAGTGATTGTTAAGCTGCATTTTCCTATCTGAACATCAAACTTAAAGTGATTGTTAAGCTGCATATTCCTATCGGAACATCAAACCTAAAGTGACTGTTCAGCTGCATATTCCTATCTGAGCATCAAACTTAAACTGATCGTTAAGCTGCATATTCGTATATTAACATGAAACCTTGCGTGAATATTGTTAAGCTGCATATTCGTATCTAAGCATCAAACCTAAAGTAATTGTTAATCTGCATATTCGTATCTTAGCATCAAAACCTCAGTGATTGGTTACTGACAGGTCCGGGTGTGAGCATATGATACCCTCAGTGGTTGGTAACGTTCGGGTGTGATCATATGAAACCCTGAGTGATTGGTTTTTGACATGAGCGAGTCAGAGCATATTGAACCCTCAGTGATTGGTTATTGACATGTGGGATGTGAGCATATGAAATCCTCAATAGTTATTTTATAGAGATTTGTGCCTGAACATTTAATCACACTTATTTTAAACTCATGATTATATGCAAGTTTAAGATTTGATTTTCACCTGACATTTTTCTCCTCAGCAACTCTGGGGACTATTTTAAACTCTTGTTTACATACATAATGTGTTGATATACATCATCAATGATATTGTATTTCTCTTCCAATTTGATGTTGATTTATTCCAATGACAAATGTATATCACTAAACACCTCACTGATAAAATACTAGCAGTATAGCCTGATCAATGCATTGTGACGTCATCGATGCTATGACCTCATAACATTCTGATGTCATCAGTATTTGACGTCAAGGTGTTGTGACTCATGTGCTTGATGATATCAGCCTGCAATGTGCAAAGGAATTCACTGTCAAACTTTATATCGTTTATGAGATTTCGCTAGATCAAACACAGGAAATATACCTATTTGAAAATAAAGTCAAACTTTTAAATTTTGATAAGAAAATAAATTGTTAATTCGTGACTAAAGTGACCCAGAGTTTGTTTCATAAATTTTATATGTGGCACAAATACCATATGTTCTTAAAAAATTCAAATAGCCCTTCTAACGTTACATCTATATCTCTAAAATGTAGAACAAAAAAGGATTTTTAAAAATGTGGGGTTTAACATATTTAATTCAAGAAGAATCTGGTTCGGCAAACAAGCAAAACTCTGCTTTCGTGAATGCCTCATCAGCACATACATCAGATACATAAATACACAAGAACTAGACACAACATATGACAATATAAAGCACAATAGAAATTAAGTACAAAAATTAATTTTTTAAAATGTACAAGAAGTGCTCATCTTTGCAGTTTGACTTCATTTATTTCGTTTAGTCTTAATGATGTATTAGTGAAGGGACATGATGCAAATTGAAAGCATTAGTTTCTTGAGGTGATCCGTATAACTGATTGGAGACTACAGCCATTTGCATATAAAAAAGAATTATTTCTAGCAACCATATACGACTCACATGTAAACAGGTAATGTACAACATCTTCATTGTGAAACCCACAGGCGCATGCAGGAGTGTTTTATATATGTCTATTTACTTTATCTGCGTTCAGATCACTGCACCAAAGCTTAACCCTACTATGTAAAATCTGACTGAAACGACTTCCATATTTCAGATCAAGATAGTTGCTATTTGAATCATATAATTTTTCAGCAGAGATTCGAATTCACTAATTGAGTTTAAACATATTTAAATTTTAACCTAAAATCGACCACATCAATGTAAAGAAATCTAATTTCTGTGTCCCATCTGCGTGAATATATGTTAAATGGTCTACTACGTATTAACAACCTGTTGTTTGCCAGCTGTAAATAAGTTTCTAAAAATATGTTGGAACCTTTTGCGCACGCCATTGTCTGGTTTTCGATCACAAATCTCGACTTTAACCTGTTTATCATCACAATACTGAATTCCTTGACATGAAGATCTTATTTTCAGTAACAACCACTTCTTCTCGATCAAATAAAACCATTTAAGAAGTTTGACATGTTTGATCCCAACAACATACCTGTGCCCTTTTAAAATTTCATACACTACCATTATTCATAATGATAATGATACCCCGTGCGTACATTAAAATATAACATGTAAATTATCTATCTTTGATAATATTTGTTTAAATTATTCGTCGTTTGAATTTTTTTCTGTATTATTTTAGACAGCTTTAGAAATTCTCCATAATTCATAACATTAATACTGCCGTGTAGAAATCAATACGGTAAAATGAGTTTTGTAAATTTTGAGTAACCGATTAAACGCATGTTGTCATAATACTTTAATATTGTATGGTAAAACAACCTGCAACGCTAACACCTTGCTCAGGACAACATTAAAAGAGAAATCAGAAAAATGAAAACACATGTTGAAAACTTTGAAAGATATCAAACTCGTGTTTACACCTCAAATGACGTCATTAACGTTAAGCTAAAGTGATTTCAATAACATGACGTCATGTCATCTTAACCCCGCATACCAATGTTGTTATAAGTAAGTTTGATAACAGTTTTCATGACAAACACGTGTATAGCGTTCCTAAAAGTATGGTAAAAAATCTTGTAAAGAATCTTATTTGTCGATAAAAAATGGTCAGCTCGAAAATCTTGTTGGTGGTCAATTCACATCGTCAAACTTCAACTTATAATGTAGACTAGTTTACTATATCAACATGATTACATGTTAATGTACAATTATCGACAATTATCTAGTCTCAAGGTTGCTCTTCCTTTGTGTGATATAAGAAATCCATTCAAATCACCCGTAAGTCTATTAGTATCATATCATTTCGAATGACTCACTTCCTGAACAAGTTCACTTTTATATACCAACTGATATTGAAAACCGAACAGCCTTTCACGTGCAATTATATATTCACGCTGTCTTTTGCACTCTATAAATCAAGCTTCGATTACATTGGTACAATCTGAAATGACTTCAACCTTTACGTCCTGTCTTAAAAGAAAGTTAAGTACGAAAATAGCTAATGATAGAGTGATTTGTTATCCAAATAATAATGACATAAACAAAGTTCAAACAATGCTCTTAAACCATATAGAAAAGAAATGAAAATATACGTTGAAAAGCTTGACGTCATGACGATTATGACGTCAAATTGATGTGATCTCGCTGAGATTAATACTCAATTTGCCTTATGACATTTCTGTGTTCTTGATATCTATAAGTTATATCATATCCACGATCATTATCTAAGTGTATATGATGTGCTTTTAAGATCTTTGACATCTTAATAATGGTGATGTCATTTTGGTATGATCTCAGAGTGATAAGTATTGATGTGGCCCAATTGTAGTTTTTTGTAATTTCTTGGGTTTTTTTAAAAATTGATAATTCTAAATCTTAAAAGTAACAAACGGAGGAACAGGAATAGACTCAGTTTCTAGTAATTATAGGATATTACATATGTTTGTTAGGGATATTGAATGAGTTTGTAAAGAATATTACGTGAGCAAATTAGGATGTTACTTGAGAATGTACAGGATATTACTTAAGAATGTAAAGGATATAACTTAAGAATGTAAAGGATATAACTTTAGTATGTATATGATATTACTTGAGTACGTTAAAGGATATTACTTGAGTATGAACAGGATATTACTTTAGTATGTACTGGATATTACATGTACTTGAGTACACATGCTTTCTTATACTTAATCTCTTACACTTATAACTTAATATGAGTTTATATTTGTGTTATATGTGTTTATATTTGAAACATTTTTTGATTTACATCAATTAATAAATTATTTGTTTAGCAATTTTAACACATTTAGCAACATGTTATGAATGAAACACGTACGCAACATGTTTAAAATCAAAACGCCATTTTGATGAACACGATATTACTTTAGTAGAGGATATTACTTTAGTATTTAAAGGATATTACTTGAGAATGTATAGGATATTACTTGAGTATGTACAGGATATTACTTGAGAATGTACAGGATATTACTTTAGTATGTATATGATATTACTTTAGTATGTACAGGATGTTACTTGAGAATGTACAGGATATTACTTTAGTATGTACAGGATATTACTTTAGTATGTACATGCTATTACTTGAGATTGTATAGGATATTACATGACAAAGTATACATAATACATCCATTCATTTGCCCAGGTAGAAGACCGACGACACTACCCGAGT
This sequence comes from Phorcus lineatus, assembly GCA_921293015.1. Lineage (NCBI taxonomy): Eukaryota > Metazoa > Mollusca > Gastropoda > Trochida > Trochidae > Phorcus > Phorcus lineatus. Next base: position 25,767,918 of record OV121096.1, on the reverse strand, counting down.
GACTTCAAACACCTGTGATGCACCTGCCACAATGGTGGATCTGTCTCGTTGTTATAGCTTCTGTTTGCAGTGTCGTCACGTCAGATGAAGATGTTCTCTATAAAGTGGTAAGTACATTTTTCATTAGATCTATTTGTGAAGTAATACAGCGTTCGACTGTCCGTCAAGGGATGCAGGTTTCGAATCCCGTCACAGGAATCACATTTGAAATATGAAAAGATGGAAGGGTCTCATACTGTATTTCGTCCTTTGGCAAGGCACTTCATCCACATTAGACTCAGTCCACCCAGCTGTTAAGATGGGTACTTGAAATACAGGATGTTAGGCCTTCATGGTCGCGCTTGGCGCTCTGTTGCTGCTTTGGAAATACAAATCCTTCAGGGTAACAATGTAGATAGTGCTTTTAGCAGGTACTATTACCTGGAGATATGTCATATATAGATGTTCAGCAGCAATGGTAATGGCTCGTACTATTGGTGACCCTCTTCCTGACTGGCCAATATGGTAGTTTGAAGGGTTTACTTCCAGTCCGTCTGGAAGACTTGGTTTGAACTTGGCCAAATTACTTTAATTGTTTGCTTCTCCTCGTCCAAAATTCTTTGCAGGTACATGCTCAATATCTAGATACAGCGATTTCTACAATGACATAGGACCCTTTGCACATGATCCTATTAAACTAAGGATACTTTAAGTGAAGTATTAGCTTAACAGTTAATTGATTGTAATAATCGTGCCAAAGTGACTTTGTTCTTTCAGTGCATGAGAAATACAAATTGATTAATTACACAAGTGATGTGATGTATGTTCATAACATCATAAAACTGCTTGCACATGTAATGTGTAAAATCCTGGTCTTAATCTCCCATTCTGAAATTTTTATAGCCGGCTGATTATTAAAAGATAAGTTATACAGTTTTAGTTATACAGTATCCACAGGCTAACCATAGACCCCGTTTAATAAATCTTATATGAAAAATCACAATGGAGATAAAGTATTTGAGCTTAACAAATTTCTTATTGATATCGATGACATTATGTTCACATCAATTTTACATTTGATAGTTTCAGATGAATATTGTGAACAGATTGTGTCGAAAAATAGGCATTACTTTTGTTGCAGCATAAATCATAATGGATTTATCATTTGTTGTTTTTAAGATGTCAGAAATGTATTATTGTATTTTTATTCGAACAATTCCTTATCTAGAATTCATATTTATAGTAACGTTTATCAGCTCAAGCATAAATTAGAAGGTTATTAAATATTACCATTTTTCATAGGTTTTAGTATTAAGAACCGGTATTTCATAATATCTCCCATTTTAAATTCATGTAATGATGACTTTGCTACATTTTTATAACATTTATTACTTTCATCACTCCATATCGTGGGTAATACTACTCATTATATGAAATACATCTTTGAAAATATATCTTCATGCATAGTTGACAGGATTGCCTGAAGCCGAACATCGTTAGTAAATTTCATATCTGCTAATTTGTTTGCTTAGAATTCTTGAAACACAAATCACGAGTCAATTGCATTTCATGAAATTCAGATTAGGTTGGCAGGAAAAGTCCGTAATTCTGGGTCATATCTTAGAGCATGGAATGTGGTTTGACCCAGTGCCGTAGCGTTGCCTTTTGCAAATTGGATAATTCTGGTTACCATTGACACATAGGGAGGGGGAAACTGGATAGGAATCTTATCCGTCCTCTATCTCAAAGTATAATCAGTAGATCCGTCCTCCATCTCAAAGTATAATCATTATTAGATGAATGGCCGAGAAACTTTCCATTCTTTGTATGTGATCAGAGGTAGTCATATAGTGGAGCCTTTTGATTTTACATATATGTTTCTCGTTTCCATGGAAAACTTTGAACTTAGAGAATATTGGAGTAATGCACCTTTTCCGGCATAACACCTTCCTTCGAAATTCTGTCTTCTTCAGATATTCAGATATTTTAATAAATAGGTAGTCAGAGGTTCATGTTCATTTTGCCATCTAAAAGTATAATTTGATTAACTTGTAATTCCGAACAACCACTTCTTCATTGAGGTAGAACAGGTTTTGTTGTTAACCACTTCATTTCAGTATTAATGTGTGCAGTACAAAATATGTGTACACATATGACATGTATATTTATCAGATGATGACTATTACGTCTGCAGATGTAATAACATTTTACTGAATGTACAGTATTTTCTTAAATGCATTGAGATAATTCACATTTATACACTGTTTGTGATATACTTAGTAAATGTTTTTGTAGCATTACCGGAGAGTGAGCCCAGGCTGACCATGACAGATACACTTTAACCTTATCTATTATTAAATTCATTGAAATCTGTATTTCATCATCTCTGGCATAAATGGCAAATAAGGTTTCGATTGTAAGGTTGTATTTGAAAGTTCGAGCGGGGCATCCCGATGCATAACATTCACATATTTATATATATAAAACTTTGTATTTCTTGTCTTTTGACAATGAATAAATGAATATCTAAAAATTTTGAAATATGATATTCAACTTGATTTCAATTTATTCCAGTGATGTTCTCATAAAATGGAGTTATTGTCAACTCTAAACAATAAAACAGAATTACATATTCATGTATTTATTCATAATGGTTTGTTTAAACAAAATAACTATAGTTTTTAGGCGTTGTAAAAAAAATGTTTGAGTACCAAATATTTCCAATGAATTACGAACATTTTATCCTACCCACTAATATGTAAAAACCACACAGTGGTAGTAATGTTACCAAGAAGTCGAGTCAACTTCCATGAAAGTTAACGGCAATTATAATTCATTGTCAAAATACACATTGCTCGTTTTCGGCTGAAAAGGACCCATTCCATCTCAAGATGACTGTTTAATGTTAAACGACGTCTGTAAATAGTAAAATCAATAAACACTTAAATGATTACCCGGTATATATAGTAGATCTCCGTCATAGGCGTAACTCTTGAAAACAATAAATGTTATAGTATTCTGAAATCGTTGAGCGAACCACGGTGTTTTATTAGCTATAAACTAACATCCTTGATGGTATGAATAATGAAATAAAGTCAGTAATTGGTGATCCAATATTTGTATGATCATGACCTCCGTAGCAGGTCCACAAAGCATCTTTGTTCTGTCTTTTGGGCAGTTGGTTACATTCATGAAAACTGTTATAGTGAGACATGGCTTTCAATTAGAGGCTATTTGCTCCACCAGGCATGAAACCCCTTCTAAATTGATTACAGTACATTTTTGATATTTTTTAAATGTAGCTTGTTTATCAATATGAAGGTAAAAATGCAAAGTATTGTTTCATTTATCAAGTATTATTGACCCCATGTTGATAAGGTGTAGTTGAAACTTTTAATTCAAACTTTAAACAACGGACAGAAATTGAAACGTTACATGGACAACATCACTTATTAAAAAATAAGTTAATTGGTATCTTTCTAAGTATGAAATTCATCTTCGAATGGTTGAATTTAATCCATTTCTAATTAGTGTCATCTTCAATTTCAGTATAAATGGAAAACTTGAAAAAATCTCGTTTATGAATAAAACACACTAAGATATGTATGATCATTCTTAAGAATTAGTATGGTTATTGCTAATTTGATATCCTAGGTGCTTTCTTTGTTTTTCAAATGTAAGAAAATATTAGCATTGTGCGGTAACAATTGTTAGATGTTCTTGTCGCCAATTCTAGTTTTGTTTTTTTGGGTTTACTTTTCAAAATTGTTACCGTGAGATTTGAATACGCAAAAGAATGAATTCTAACTTTTTTAATCATTTTTTTTATTTCTCCAAATGTTACAGTGAGTGATGAATACACAAAGAATCAATTCTAAGATTCGTTGTGACAGTTTCCAAATCGGTAGATATATCAAACAAATTGTATTTTATTTAAAAATCAGGTCCATTTAAAGTGAATAGTGTAGTGTAGAAATTGAGATTAAATCAAAATTATAAATTTTACCTATATCTTGACATTGTTTTGTTAAAGTATCCTATATCTAGTTCACATGAATGTCAACACGATATCTTAAAGTGTGTTTTAAATTATTTACAATACACCAGTTTCATTTGTTTTTATTTTGCGCTTTAGTCACACGCAAATATCACCGTCCTCACTTTCTTTGTAAAGCTTAAGTAAACGAAAACAATTGTGAACGAGAAAAAAACATCGGCCATTTTTAAATAAGCACTTTCTACCTTTAAACTTATTTGTAATTATTTAAATTTTCCCTCAGTTTATAAATAAACAAATATTTTATGTAACACGCGAGTGGCAGTCAATAAGTTCAAGGATATAAAGCGGAAGGCAATGGTTGTGATATTGATTTTGTTTTTCAATATAATCTCCTTGGACCTCGATGCACTTAACCCGTTTTTTTAGATTGTCTGTGCCCTTTCGGTAGAAGTCTTCTGACCGGCACCTCATGCACGCCTCAGAAGCTGTCTTGACTTCATCAGCATCGTCAAATCTTGTACCAAGCAAGTGTGATTCCAAATTGCGAAACAGATTGAAGTCGCTTGAGGCCAGATCTGTACCGTAGGGGGGATGGTTAAGTTGTTCAAAGCCACCTTGTTGAAGTCCAGGCTGTGCGATACGACCCTTGTGCACTGGGGCGTTGTCAGGAAGAAGCATAACTCCACCAGTCAACTTGCCGCGCCTCTTCTTCTTGATCACCGCTTACAATTGCTTCAACAAGTCAGCATAGTAGGCTCCTGTTATTGTAGGTATAGGTGGTTTATAGTTTTTAAGTAGTCCAGAAATCTATGATCTTGTAAGCAGAAGGCTGAGGTTTGAATTTCTTGCGTGCAGGAGAGTGCTTTTGCTTCAGCATGGATTCTTGCTTGGTGTCAGGATCCCAGTGATGAATCAGCGATTCATCTCCTGGCGGGCATGGAAGTTATGGGGATCAGCATTGTAGATATCCAAGAGCCCACGACTAGATTCAATGTGCACAGGCTCGTGAGTTATGGTGCAAACACTTCCTTGAGAAATACCTTACTCTGAAGGTATCTCGTCCAACTTTATTCTACGATCGGATAAGATTAACCCTGTACCCGTGCAAACATATTATCTGTAATGGCTTCAACATGCCTTCCTGGCCGTGGGTCATCGTCCAAGGAGCTGCGACCCTGCTTAAACTAAGCCGACAATTTTGTAATAGTAGAATATTTAGGGGCTTCTTTCCCATACGCATTGATCATACGCTTATGTATTTCGGTCGCATTAACCCCTTCTTTTGTGAGAAACTTGATAACTGTATGATGCTCAGTTTTAGAACTTTCAATGATTACTGGAGGGTACCTGTGTTAAACAGGCTGTAAGTCTCAAGGAAATGATCGGGAACATAGATGATGACATCAACGATGATGTTTTCAGGAGTGTATCCATACTTAATTCTATGAACTTATTGACTTCCCCTCGTAAGATGATTTCATCAAGGCGAATAATTTTATAAGAAATGGAACAAGTTTTTTCCTTTTAAATGTTATATTTTGCCAACGTTTTACAAATCAACTCCAATCTATATCCGCAATACAAAAAGCAAAATTGTCTTTAAATTTGCAGTTATCACAATTAATGTTTTTTTAAAAACCCAGTATTACAATATAAACAGAGTGTAACCAAAGAGTGATAGATTAACAATGTACTGTGAAACTGACATGCACAATTTGCAGAGTTCATGTACATTTGTGTATGAACTTTTATTAGAATAATTTTAGGTAATCCTAATGTAATTGGATGATAAATTTAAAAAATATTCTCCTCCACCTATTTTGTTTCGTCAGCTTCATCCAAAACCACTTTCGATAAATATGAAATAGCCCGAAGTACATGTATATTTATTTCCTTGAAAAGAAATTTTTTGTCGTCTATATTTGCAGTCTTATAAAACTGTAAAATGTATTTCTATAATTACTGTAAATAATTCAGATAAAATTACAAAGTTATGTCTGACATTTAGTTATCTCGTATCGATTGACAAATGTATTTTGTCGTGTTTAAAACCATTTTCTGACACAAGATTCATGATTAAAGGACAAATAGTTGTTAAGAAAATGTTGAAAATCCGGTTTGCGTAGCCCTGGTAACCAATTAATGACCTGTCACCTGGTGTAATAATAATAATCTCTGAATTCGTGCAGGTCTTGGAATTAGATATGAAAGAATCGCTCAGGACCAGCCCCTTATGCTATGACTTTATGTAATATATATATATAGAATATAAACCTATAAAAATAATGATGAACACATCTATATTGCGCTTGGTTCAACACCAAAAGGGCGTGCTCTCAGCGCCACTCACAAATTGAAAAATAATCATCATTTCCTTTTGATTTTCAACTTTTTAGGGGTATGCAACCCTGCAATCTTACTTATTCAACGATAAATTACCTATAAAATTATATTGTATGGAATACAAATTCCTTTCCAGTAGTACTGATCCCGTGAAGCCATTGCTATTTTTTGCTTTACAACTATTATCATAGTATCCTATCGAAAACAAACTTTTAATGAATTTCATTTTTGCTTTTTTCGGCTTTTAACCTCTTTGTTTGCTAATGGCTAGTCCAACTGTTAAGTAGCATTATTAAAACCACTCTCCGCACACAAGTATGTAACGCTTTGTAGACGAAACTCTTCCCCATAATTCGATCGATAAGCTATAGTTGCTACTTTTGGAAATGTACACGTTGGATAAATGTTTTATCCTTAAGAATCGTTTTAGATTTGTGGCAAATATAACATTTTTATTATTAGTTAAGTCAAAATACGAGTTGGAAATTACTTATTTATTTCAAATCGATAACGCTTGTACCTTTGCTTTCACCGTCGAATTCTTTTTAAGTTCTCAGTATAGCAATAAAGATGCTGATAAAATGAAGAAGACCAAAGTGCGTATAAAATGCGTTTATATTAGGCTATGTACGAAGGCACTGACATCATATGTTATTACTGTCAATGATATTAAGGATTTGTTGAAGAAATAATTCTTTCAAAGAGAAATTGATACCAGGGCATCATAATGTAATATGCGGAAGTATATTTTGTGAAATCGTTATTGGTAATTTTAGTAGATCAAATTACACTTAACCGTTGATCGCTGTTTGGTTGTGTCTGTTTATCTAAGATAAACAAAGTGTTAGGAGAATATATGAAATTTTAAAAATATTATCTTATTACATTGAAATTCAGTAGATCATAACAGGTTAATGAGGTTAAATCTGTGTTAAATAAAAGCATAGTATGATAAGTATAAAAGTATTTAGATATTTAAAACACAAATTATTGAAAATGATTTACATGACTGATCGCATTTGTAATTTCAATATCGAGAATTTTGTGAACATATAGTAAAAAACGTAGAAAAAAAGGTAAACAAAATTATTCATGAACGAGTTGCTTGTTATTATAATAATCATGTCTTATCATTATCATACAGCGTGCTACAGGTTTTAAATACTAATACAACTTTCCAAATTCTGGAGCTATTCAGGATGTTTTCAGTATCGATTTTGGGTAAGCGGAAAACGAATAAAACTCTTTGATTGTGTCAGTTGGAAGTTTAAAGTAATGCATAATGCATCATTGGTTAGATAACGTAGATAGGGTAGTATAGTCTTAAAAATCGTTCAAGAATTTGTAAACGGCGCTTTTGTTTTTGGAATAGTCTAGATTGAAAAGATACTACTGAGATAAGCATTTTTGATTTATCTTCTAAAATATGTATACCAGTATGACTTTTTTCAGTATAAGCGAACTGATACCCGCTAGTAGAGAATTAAGAAGAAAGATGATTACATGCATATTTTGGTTGTATTAATGCTTGGTATTGTCTTTGACAGTACCGCAATATGAGAAAATATTCTGAAGATGATTACTGATACAAGAATAAAATTGGAAAAAATAAATAAAGAAAAAACTCAAGGACACTTTATAAGATTAAAAGCAACATGGAGAGAAACCGAGCAAATATTTTCTGCATTTAGAAGCTAGAAACTTTCTAAATAAGTCAATTATAAACATGAGGGCTCTAAAATAAATGAACAAAATGAAATTTGAGAAGAAACTAAAGTTTATTATGAAAAAAATGTTTTCTAAAGAAGATTGTACAGAGATAGATCTCGAGACTTTGTTCTCAGATCCAAATGTCCCAAGTTTATCTACAATGGAATCAGCCAATCTAGAGGGTGAAATAACATATGAAGAATGCTTGTGTGTACTGAAAAATACTTTTGGAATGATTTGAATAAATATTTGATTAATTCCTTAAACTATGCTTATGAGCATGGCTCCTTATCTGTAACCCAGAAACAAGGATTTATTACATGTTTGCAAAAACCCAATAAGCCTAAACAGTTTCTTAACTCTTGGCGCCCCATAACCTTGCTCAATACTTCATACAAAATCACATCTGCAGTCATTGCAAAAAGGATTAAACCCTTTTTACCAACAATTGTTAATGAAAATCAAAAAGGATTTGTACCAGGTAGGTATATATAGGGGAGGTTACTAGACTTATTTATGTTATTATGGACTACACCGAGACATTCCAAGTTCCAGGATTATTGTTAATGATTGACTTTGAGAAAGCCTTTGATTCCGTGGATAGACATTTTATCAAGAATGAACTCAATGTCTTTAATTTTGGACCAAGTCTACAAACGTGGATCTCTGTTCTCCTAAATGATATTGAATCATGTGTTCTTGTGAATGGAATTGGAAGCTCTTTTTTCAAAATAACAAGAGGTTGTAGGCAAGGAGATCCGGTGTCACCATACATATTTATAGTATGTGTAGAAATCTTAGCGCTCATGATTAGAAAAGGTAAAAGGATAAAGGGTATTAAAATTGGAAATATTGAAAGTATTTTGCAGATGATCCTTCGTTAACTCCTGATTGTATGGGAAAAAGTCTTTATGCTGTACTCAACGTATTCACACTCTTTGCAAGGTTTTCTGGACTTAGAAGTAAATACTGAAAAAACTATATTGATATGGATAGGATCTAAGAAGAGATCAAGATACAAGCTTTGCAAGGATTACCACCTTGATGGACACAATCACAGTTTAATTGATTAGTTATCAAGTTTAAAGTTGATTTGGAATGAATGGTTGATATTAATTATTCAGATAAGCTTGAAAAAATTGAGAGTACGGAAGCATCCTAGTGCCACAGTCAAAAAATTTGTATCCCCTAATTAGGATATACATGTACCATCACTCAATTAGGACTTAATCATCGCCTAATTAGGACATAAATATCACCTAATTAGAAGAAAATATCTCCTAATTAGGAGATATTAAGTCCTAATTAGGACATACTAACTCCTAATTAGGAGATAGTTATCACCTAATTAGGACTTAATCATCTCCTCATTAGGACATAACTATCACCTAATTAGGATAAACCATCTCTTAATTAGGAGATATTAAGTCCTAATTAGGATATATTAAGTCCTAATTAGGACATACTAAGTCCTAATTAGGATATACTAACTCCTTATTAGGAGATAGTTATCACCTAATTAGGACTTAGTTATCACCTAATTACGAGAAAGTATCAACTAATTAGGAAATAGCTATGTCCTAAGTAGGACTTATTTATCTCCTAATTAGGAGATAACTAAGTCCTAATTAGGACTTAATTATCACCTAATTAGGCGTTACTATCTCCTAATTAGGCGTAACTATCTCCTAATTAGGACTTACTAATTAGTACCTCCTAATTAGGCGATAATTAAGTCCTAATTAGGAAATAGCTATGTCCTAAGTAGGACTTAGTTATCTCCTAATTAGGTGTTAACTAAGTCCTAATTAGGGGTTACTTATCTCCTAATTAGGCGTAACTATCTCCTAATTAGGACTCACTATCTCCTAATTAGGTGATAGTATCTTCTAATTAGGAGATAAAACATTTTTTACTGTGGCACTAGGGTGCTTCCGTATGAGAGAGAGATGAAAAGCTGGGAATTAAAACTTCTGACACCAATGGGCAGAAATGTAGTGTTAAAATCTTCATTTCTTTCAAAATTAAAACATCTCTTCTCATCTATACCAAGTCCACCAGATAATGTTATTCAGTCATTTCAGAAGAAATGTTTTGAGTTTGTTTTGAAAGGAAAGAAAGACAAAATTAAAAGACCTGTTACATCAACTGCTAAAAATGGAGGAATCAATGTTCCAATATTAAAAAATATTATGAAGTCTAAAAAAATTGTTTGGATTGAAAAATTGCTACATAACAGTTCCATATGGAGTAAAAATGTTTTGATATAAATTCCGAATAGTCAGAGACTGTGGCTTGCAGATGGTGCTTACATTGGAAATTGTATGTTGCCTACTATTTCAAATACATTCTGGCAAGATGTTGTAAAAGCGTGGGCTGACTTTCTAACAATATGTTACCAGGATGAGAATCTCTGCTGTAATGTTTTGAATCAATCTCTTTGGTATAAAAGTAATATATTGATTGGTGGCAAAACAATATTTTACAGAAAATGGGAAGAAAAGGGAATAACATTTTTAAGAAATATTATGAATTACGCTGGTACTATTATGTCTCATGAAGAATTTGTAGATAAATATGATATTGCTGTCGATTTTCTTACATACCAAGGTATTAAGAGTGAAACATATCAATACTTTAAAAAAGAGAAACTTTACATTCATTGAGGAGAAAAATAATATCCTCCTTCCCAATTCTTCCATTTAATATTTCAAAACTTGACAAAAGTAAACATTTGTATCAAATATTATGTCAATTTAGTTTTAATAATGATATGTTTAATGATATAGTTTAATATGATGCCTAATAGATGCACACACAGTGTTAATCTAAATGGTTTCAGTATAGAATAACACATCATATTCTGATAACCAATAATTGTTTGTATAAGATTGGATATATTGATTCACCATTGTGTTCATTTTGTAAGCATTTACCTGAAAGTATTATTCACTTACTGTGTGAGTGTACTCATGTGAGAAAAGTGTGGAGGGAGTTGGCAGAATGGCTAGATAAATTGGCTGAAGGACTGATTGATTTAACACCAGAAAATATTCTTTTTGGTTTAAAGGGTAAACATAATAACCCATAAAATACCATCTGTTTACTAGTGAAACCAAATATATACAGTATGAGCAGAAAGGGAAAGAATCCTACAAATTGTAAATCATGAAAACCTTGCAATATAATAGACCTGCAATACATATGTATTTGAACCTGTATACAATGTGAAAAATTACTTTTGTATCTAACTCTTGTATGTATATTTGCATCTACATACAATATGTCTACAATGTATGTACAACAAACTATGTAAACATCTTATTGGAAATAAAAAGAAAATTTTAAAAAAAATTGTAAACGGCGCTTTTGTTTTTGGAATAGTCTAGATTGAAAAGATAATGTATCTTTTCCGCTGAGAAAAGAATTTTTGATTTATCTTCTGAAATATGTATATGGCTCTTTTTTTTAGTACAAGCGAACATAAACCCTCTAGTAGATAATTAAGAAGATGGATGATTACATGCCTATTTTGGTTGTATTGATGCTCTGTATTGTCTTTGATTTTCTCTGAGATTCGTTCTCAAATTGTACGTCGTATTTTGAGACTTTATATGGCATTTACTTTCATATCATCACTTGAAATTCTAAAAACAATAATTCTATAAATACAATCAACATCTATATTTAATTCTTCAACATAAGTTGTCTTTTCTAAAGTGTAGACAAAAGTTTTATAGATTGTCATTGATGGTAAAACGTCAAAAATAGAAGTTCGATCTGAAGATCGATGACAAGGAAAAAATTCTTATTGCCCGAAGGAGTGGAACATATAGCTCACACTAAGTTTTTTTATTTGCATAGATTCCTCTTATGCGTTCAAAGTCAGAGCAGAGTATATGCAAATCATATTCAGGTTTAATAGTATGTAAACGTGATGTTATTAAAGAACAGTCAAACGATGAAAATATTGTTTTATAAAGACATGCCTGTTTGTATTAACATGTCTCGTAATTACTCTGTATTTAGCTTCTTTGAAAGTATGGGCACGCTAAATAAAGGTGATCAAATCATGCATGATATAATTTAGGATGCCAACCGGAATATCCAAGCCATTGTAAGCTTATCGTTGTTTGTGGATATGGGGAATAATGCCACTAAAGGCTGCTTATATTGATATCACTTTTTAACAGCAAGGCCTTACATTTACCCTCTACCTTATAAAACCCCATGTAAAGTTGACCTAGGAATATTTAGGAATACCCTCTCTGGTGGAATTTTGAAGAATTTATTCATCAGTTATTCTAACACGTACATGTTGACAGTCGTGACAAGTATACTTTTTTGAGTCACTTTGACAAATTATAAAGAAGATGAAATAAAAGAATGGTTTGCTCTATTTTCAAGACCTGAATTTTTAAAAAACTTTTTCACAGTTCAAGAAGGCGTCTGAGGAAAAGGAAGGTTGTGATTTGCCTGCTGGAGTGCGGATGAATACACAATGTCGTCATCCCGCGAGACCTAGTTTGCAGGCGAGACTTCCTGCACGAGTGGTGCCACCTGGTGTTGTGTGTATGTTCCAACAGAAAGACAATTTCACATACACCTGTTCACAGGGAGGAATTTGGATCCAAGGTATTTGTTATCCTAACTTGATAAAATTACAAATGAAAAAATCATTTGGAAAATTTCAACATGCTCATTTACAATGTGTTATATATATCCTAAATGATATGTTATGATACTTATCACGTCAAGTAACGGCAATCATGAATTTAATCTTGTTTGTATTTTACGTGTGCTTCACTTGCGTCAATAAGTTACTCTCACATATTATCTTACCAGACGAGCCCAATCTCCTCCTGAGTAAAACCACACACCACAGGAACAAACGATGGATTATGGCTATACTGGCACAGGGTGGAGGAAGTTTCCTTAAGAACCTCGGTCTCATGAAGAAGCTTCTTTGTCTATTGCTTTGTAAAAAGAAGCCACGTAAGAAGGTTACACTTCTATTATCATTAGAAATTAATTAAGTATCTTCCTTCCAGTTAACTATAACTGAAGTTATAGTCCTGCTGTTACAATCCATTTGGTCCAGCGGAAGACATTATCCGTTATAAATGAGTGGAAACTATATTAGTTTTCAAGTGAAAGTTCTTATGCAAATCCATATTACCAGAGCCCAACTTCAGAAAGATATTTCAAACCGTCAAATTGTCAGCAAAGCCCCATAACACTCAACTGTTTGTGAAGTTTATAATGTCGATTGAATTACTAAATTTTGCAAGAGGATGAACCAATCCTTTCTTAAACCTAGTCACTGAAAAGACCTATATCTTTAATCGATGCCATGCTTCAACGGTAACATAACTGTCTGTTTCGATTTAAAGTGGTTTCTTAACTATGATATTTTGATATATTGACATGCTTTACGATTGAATTTGAAAGTAAAACATTTATGTCTATAAATAAAGTCAAATGTACTTTTTTCTTTAACTATGTCCTTCATGCCCTCGAAGTTACTCTCTATATATTACTTCTAGAACCAAAAGTGCCATCACTCAGTCCCCCAAAGATAGACTGCCCAGTGGTCAAATCGCCTCAACACCCTATAGCAGGCAAAACTGCTAAGGTTACCTGGGCTACACCGTTTGCATCAGACAAGCTGCAGGGTCCTTTGCAGTAAGTTATTTCCATCTATTACTTAATTCTGATAATAACAAATTGTGACATTTCCCTAAGAGGCTTTTGAGAAGTGCTCAAAATCATTGGTTCCATCTTTATTTAATAAATCTTTATTGCAGGGAAGGTCACATTTATGCTACTTTTTGGTGCGCAGATATATCGCCACTTGCAATTGCATGATTTAAAACTGTCACGGGCATATATAAAGATGATGCACTGATGTCATAAAACATTAATTTTTTATTAGAACTAAAACAGCCATTACAGATATATATAAAGAATAAAAATACTGTTTGGTAATTGTGTAAGAATTTTGTTTTTATCATTAATGATGACACAACAGATATGAGATACTAGTGATCAACATGTTGGTACTCGTGGCGAGCGCTTGACAATCGATTTTCAGGGAACTTACTTAATGACACTACTGTAGTCCGTATAAATGCATTTTTCATCCCAAATTAAATAGCCAAGAACCGAAAATGGTTTGCTAGCGAAATTAGATGCTTTCTTGAATAAAATATTCTTAAAGTACTTTTTATCTGTTGACTGTTGAAATATTTTGACATTTTTTTAAAATCATGAGTTCCTGTTTCATATAATGGGACCACATACATTTGTACATATGTATTAATAACAAAGAACAGTATTTCACTAAATATATGTAAATTATATACGCGATGTATGAGATTACGAAAAATATTTTGGAAATTTATGTAGAATTCTCAAATGACCTTAGACCTCAAGACTCTTTGAAAAAAATCCCAAGCCGGTAATGTTCTACAAACTAGCTAACTAATCAATTATAAATATTGGTAGTTTTTCTTCTTCTGTTTCGAAATATATCAGATCTTGTCCATATAGAGCATTTGGTCTATACTTTCTATACACGTTTTGTCATGACATTTATAAATATTTGATCAATAACCTTCGTACTTAATTTTTGCCTTCAATTGTACATTTGAAAAAATGCAATGACTTTTGAAATAACCTTTTTGTTGACAAATGTCACTGACTATCACATATAGAGAAACAAATGGTAGCAATCCTTAGAATAAATGGACCGTTGATATTTATCACTGTAAATCACCGTGATAAGAGAAGATATGAAATTCCAGAATATTTCTTCAATTTTGATTCATTGATGATAAAGACTTCTCAGCAAGCATATTTTTATCATTATTTGATAAGTTGAGAGTTGATTACGTTATCATTAAAACAAGAGCCGTTTTGAATCACAATATGAAGTCTGATATCATAAATGTGAACTTGAATTTCCAATAAAGATAATTAAATGACGTCAAAACTGTTTATAGACAATGTTTTTCTATCGCCTTAAATATCTAAGATGGGAATACTTAGAAGGCCGGGGCTCAATACCCGATCATTTCATACCAAAAGACTTTTATCAAATAGGAGATCTTGTTTCCTTGCCAGGTGCTCACCATTATAAGGGTGGAATATCGCTATAACTGACAATTTGGCTTAACTATGTGAAGAGGTCAATATAGTCATTATAACAGAGTTAATAATAATAATAATAATAATAATAATAATAATAATAATAATAATAATAATAATAATGATAACAACAACAACAACAATAACAATAACAATACTAATAATAATAATAATAATAATGATAATAATTAATAATTAATAATTAATAATAATAATAATAATAATAATGAGGGATGATGATGATGATTATTATCATCATTATTATTTATAACTTTTGTAGACACTTTCTTCCTCAGGATTCTCCTTCCTGAATCGAGTCTCGATTTGAGTAAAATCATGACAGTCTTATTGAACATTTTTCCTGAAAATATATTTACTTCCTGACTTACCTTTGTGTTTTAGACCTGAACTAATGAAAGGGCAACCCTCTGGGAGTGAATTCCCTGAAGGAAAGCACTACATCTATTACCGAGTGAAAAACAAGATTGGTTTAGCGGCCTACTGCACAATCAGCTTCGTTGTAGAGGGTTGGTAACACGTTTGTTCTGTTATTGTTAATGTTATTTACTCATATTAAATCGTGTCCACTAACTTATTCTCTTTAAAATCATGTTTTACTTTCTCACAAACGGTTGTTACACTAAATATCAATAATTCATCCTGATGAAATATGGTGAGATAAGTGATATAATTATTGATAAGAGAATAACCCAGTCTGTCCTTTCAAATAAGCAAGGCGCCTTGCTCTTAAAAATGAAACCAATGCATCTTGTATTACTGGTATGAATAAAATCACGGAACCTTATTGCATAGTGCATTAGGTGTATTCAAATGTGGACCATATCCCTTAGTCACCATACGTTTTATATTTCAGTATCACGATGTCCCCGACCTGTGTGGCCGTTTAACGGACAGATGAAATGTGATGACGAACAGCTATCCGGCTCAGTGTGCACATTCTCGTGTAATATCGGCTTCAAGATGGTGGGAGAGAACCAGATAATGTGTCTCAATGACAAGTGGGTTGGCAACATACCAAAATGTGAACGTGAGTTACTGTGATTATTATTACCACATAGAGCAGCTTCAACCATAATGTGTCATGTCCTTGTATCAAGACATACAGTTTTTCTAGAAATTTATTAAAACATGGTACTTTCTTTCTGGGTCAACTGTATGGGTTGATTTTATTCTGACTGTTTTATTTGCCACCTTTGCTATGATGCATGTTACCAGTTTAAGGCCGAAGGCGAAAATTATGACGGCTACCAAAGAAATTTCTTCTAAAGTAACCCATATGTATGTTACTGGATCAAATTTGATTTCTTTTCTCCTCTCCGTTGTTGTCAAAATTTGCAATTATTGTACAATTATCTAATCAATTAGCTGTGCCATTTAACTCTTTAGTAAGGGATAAGCGAAACGGTCATTAACATTAAATATTTCATCAATATCATTTCGGTTTATCAATACAACATTAATAGCGAATTCATATCAAGGTAATATTTATGAAATTAATCTTAATTATGACTGGAAAGGGCAAGGCCTAGATGCAAATGTTATATTTCAAAATTATCATCCTCTGATGTGTTATCTGACTAACATAGTTTAATGTCAATCTTTATCAGTATATCGACGGACGCCATTATAAGATTAATTACTGTCTGTCTCGATATTAGAATAAATCTCATTCATATCGTTTTTATCATTCATATCGTCACATTACCTTACTGATGAAATATGTACTTTAACATGTTATTTGTACGACATTGAAACACTAGTTTGCTTTCGCTGACATCATTGGGATCACATCAGTATTATCTCTTCGTCTAATGAATAGGGCCACTGTGTTTTTAATGATAACGTTAACGACGACGACGATGATGGTGATGATGATGATGTTGATGATGATGTTGATGATGATGATGTTGATGATGGTTATGATAAAGTTTCAGCTATATAAGAAACTGACCACGGCTTTATGATAGCTATATATGTAAGGACATTTAATTAGTTAATGCTTCGTCCAATGCCTAAAAGTGACACAGAGTAATGTTTCATGATTTTTCATGTGGCTTTAGTAAAAGCCGAAATAACTTATGACCTAGGTTAAGTTCAAATTGACTCTCAAAAAATGCATTTTTTTCTCTAAAATGCCAAAATTATTATATAGTGAACTGATAAGAATTAGGATTCTTATTATCTGAAACAATCGATTTTCTAGATAAAAATAAAACCATTCATAAAGTTTTAAATATTCGACTCCAACAACATACTCTGTTGCACTGTCATTCACGATTAAACATATATTTTAAATTACAAAATTTCAACTTCAAATCTGCATGTTGCTCTCATTATCGAACGTAACTCGGCAAAGAAATTGATAAAATATTGACTATTACTATATACGTATATTATGTATGTATATGTCGACATGTCCTAATTTACTAGTAGGACCGGTTATACAAAAAATCAAATATCAGTGTAAGGAACATTCTCTCGGAAGAGATTGTGTAAGGAAGGACGTTGCAGATTATTTTCTATAATCATGTCATGAAATGTGAAATCAAGTTGACAAAAATGATATAGAGTTGAGTACTTCAAACGCCATTCTTCTCTACCAGAGTTTATGAAGGCTACAAAATGCTCCCCTTGTTATATACCGTCACCATCTTCTTGGTACCCTTCATAATCTTAAAAACATTCTATGGAGATGTTTTTTGGTTAACAAGATAAAGACCTAATTGAATAAAGGCTGTTCAAAGATATATCATGAATAAATTTGGTAGATAAATACTGTATGTTTGCAAAATTTAGAGTAACCTAAACCGAAAAAAAAGTGATCGGAATGTGTTTCAAAAATTTTAAGTGGCTTTTAAACACGCCAAAGTGACATTTGTCTGATGTTAGTTCAAGTTTCTCACTGAATCGATGATGCATATATTATTCATTCGCATAAGCCATACAGTGTATATATGACATTTAAGAGATTTGAAAAATGAACGGAAATATACTTCCGATTAACATGTTAACAATTTTTACGACTTCTTCTCACTAAAATCTTACGTTTGTTTTGTTTGTTATATGATATTCTATTTTCTTTTACTCTTTTGCTCACTCCAGCCGTGGTACACTGTCCGGTTTTCGGTCATAACTCATTCCTTTATATCTTCGATAAACCGAATACAAATAATATAAGAAAAATAATTTTCAAAAAAAAGACGTGTTCCAACACATGGCCTCACATTCGCCAATGTCTGGCTAATTCAAGCATTGCAGCATTTCCCCAACTTTCCTGTGCATGCCGTCCAGGCTCCTGCGACGGATCTCAATTGCCCGATGAAAAATCTTTCACATCACATCATGAACATAACATCATAAACCGTTTCTCATTCAGGCAAACACTGTCCCTCGCCGCCTGCTATACCAAATGGATACACGGACTGCCCAGACAACAGGACAGACTATGCGGCGACCTGTGCAGTGAAATGTAATCCGGGTTACGTCATGTCCGGTACTGGCATGATTCTCTGTAACAGCACTGGAACTTGGACACATCCGGGACAATGCAAGGGTACTTGTCAACTCGTTCGTTCTTTCTCATTCATCTTAAGATTTTACTAAACAATTCGACTTTATCTTCTTGTTTTTTTGGCTAATAGAGAAGTTCATTTCTCTAACTTGTAAAATGCCTAAAGTTATGCATTCGAACAATGACGAAATTGTTAAGGATTTATTCTATAAAATAAATTTTCACGGTGCTCGGATACTAAAACAGTCAAAAGCAAATATAATCTCTTTATCTTTGTTACTAAAAGGCACAAGTGCACGCTTTTACGGTTTTAATTGGCTATTTTAAGGTTTACGAGGAATTGTGCATTCACTTTAACTTTCTATCGATATAATGAAATACTAAACATTCTTTACAATTTACCTGCAATCAACAATGAAAACGTTAAGACAGCCGCTGTTGGCTTGGACATATAAAAATCTATGGTTAGCTGTGCATATATGCGAAATATTGGCGTGCACTAGTGCGTTTAGAGCCCTTAGGCAGGTATAGGTTATGATATTTTACACTATTTGAATAACTAAAGCATGACTTGACATGATAAATGTGTATTGTAGAAATCATACATTTTCCATTTCTTAACAGACATTAAAGGACCGCATAATGAGTGTTGATTTCATTACATAACGTCATCAGTTAAGCGGTATGACACTAAACAATTATTGACTTCAAGTGCATGAGGTTGATCCAATGATTTATCCACCTTGGACATGTGATATTCACAGAGGCGAAGCCGAGGACATGTGATATTCACAGAGGCGAAGCCGAGGTGAATATCACATGTCCAAGAAAGATAAATCATTGGATCAATCGAGTCTGAAGCCTATTATTGTTTTATTATATGCAATAGGTCTTGAATTACCATTCTTCTGGTATTTCCGGTAGACCGGGATTTCCGAAAGTTATTTTTATCCACCGGAGGTGTTTGGATTGTTATATCAACCTCTCACGATTCACACAGGTTGACATCGCTTGACGTCATTGCTGTCATGTGATCAAGTAGGCCAATCAGAAAGACGTCAATAATCCATAATAAACTGTGGCATCTTGCGTGAATGAAAAATATGAAATCTGGATTATCCATATACAGCTGCATGCCAAAAGTTTGTTCACATACCTGAGTATACTAGTGAAAATATCATGTAATTTGAGATGCCTTTGAGGTATCGTAGCGTTGCTAAAAAGAAACGTATAATATTGAGTTTTTAATACACATATGCAGATTCATTCTTATTTAAGGAAAATATTTTTCGTACCCAACAATTACCCGTAAGAGTTTTGGCAGGTCATTGAAGTGACCAAGGGTCAAAATTCCGAAAACACTAATTTTTATTTTTCTCAATAAAATCCTTTATAAGTTGTAATCTTTTTAAAAAATTAGTCACCTTCGTTCCTTAGCACAAAGTCAATGTGATTATGTTCGTTTAAATCTCAGAGAGTCGATATGTAACATTTTATTTGACATTTAACGAAATTGAAATTTCGAAAATGTTCCAAAATTGGAATTTTTGCACGAGAGACCAGATGATCCTAAAATGAGTTCAAGGGTGGTTATTTCACACATGGACAGTGGGTGATCGCTTGTCTGTTTTTCTGAAGTTATTCTATTGACGTTGAAACGAGACCCAAATTACATGATAATTGCACTACGATTCAGTAGTAAGTGAACAAGCAGCTGTACATGAATATCCTTAAACTCCATTAACATTGATTCTACCATTCTTTTTTTTTGTATTCCATGTCATTAACATATGAATTTAACTCAAATATTTCCTCAATAGATTCAAAGGCACCGACGTTTACATCCGGGTGCGTTGAAGATAAACACGTGATCGCTGAACCAATGAACAGGCCCGCGACAGTGTCGTGGAAAAGTCCTAAAGTTACTGACAATTCGGGAAGCGATGTAGATGTCACCTATAGTCACGCCCCAGGATCCAAGTTTCCCCTAGGAAGGACCATCGTGACTGTTAAAGCCACCGACAAGAGCGAAAATGTCATAAAATGTTCATTTACTGTGAATGTCGAAGGTATACAATTACGAGATTGTCAACCGAAATTTTGTGTTGAGTTGAAATTAAGATAAACAAATGAAATATGTAATATGAAAGTTAGTGTTTTTATACTTTACAGTTACTTTGATGATTGCAAATATAAGTTACACTGTTGATATCGTAGCATTTCTTTGCAAACATAAACAATGCAGGTGTATCAAACTTAAAGAGCCACTCCGCGAAAATCAAAATATCTTATCTGTTGTCAGGATTAAATTGCAAAGTTTTAAGTTTTACTGTTATAGTAGATCGTGCGTAATTCATGCAACATTGCATCGAGTTATAGAAGCTTTCAAAATCGATTCGATGGCAAGATATTTGCACGATAAAGGATTCAAATCGTATATACTATGAAGATTGGTTGATGTGACAAAACGAAATTTACTATATAAGGGAAGGGATATACATGTCGAAATTAACATCCATGGTTTAATCAGAGTCATTTCAGTACCTTTGGTGTTTGTATTTCAGAGGCAAAATGTAAGCACCCGTCAGAAGGGAATTCCATAAACGGAGATCTTCTGGTATATGAGTGTCCAAACGGGACATCTCTAGGCTTTTCCTGTCAGGTGTTCTGCAAGGCAAATTACCCGCGAGAGGGCGCTTCTAAGATCACGTGTTCACGGGATTCTAAAAGTGGGAAACTGAGATGGACTTGGAAAGCAGGGGAGATAAAACCATTCTGTAAAAGTAGGTAGACCTCGTTGTCATTGTGTTTGTGTGCGTGTTAAGGCGCTGATTGTATTCATATTTCTACAGCGGCTGTGTATTTAGGTAATATTGCTGGCTAAATTGTTTTGTCGTATTATCGTCCGGTGTGTTTCTCTTACTTAAACATATTTCAAAATTACATGATGCATAGAGATCAAAACACTGACCTTGACTTAAATTACTAAAGTTCCTAAAATATACCCCTCTGTGCTGTTTCATCTGAACACTAATGGTATATTATGAACTCGTGTTTAAGGATTAGAGATTTTTAAGGTTATCAGGATTGTAAGATAAGTCGACCTTTTTCCAATCATTTTGCCCTCGAATACTTAGTATATATAACTCGCAGGATACTCCAGGATTTCATCATCTTTCCCAAATTGTCTCGGCCAGTCAAACCGCTTCATCGACAGATCTTGTGAGCCTTATATATAGAAGGCATCTTATAAACCGCCTTCTCATCCATAAGAGAAATATCAACCTTCGCTGCTTTGATTTTAAGTAGTTGCACTGTTCAAGATAATGGTTTGAAATTAAAGTGACACAGAGTATGTTTCATAAATTTTTATTTGGCTCAGATACATGTAAGAGCCAAAATACCATCTGTCTTTAGTTCAATTCAAATATCGTCCTTAAACATGAATATGTATCTCTAAATGCCAAAATTATGATATTTTCACGTTTTCAATGATGATAGATATGGTAATAAGTCAGAATTGTGAATCTTATTTACATGGATATAAGTTAATTGATCTACTTAACACTATCAACCCATATTTTCCCTTTTATCTGGTGTAAATAAGTTTCTAAAATTACGTTTGAGTCATTGACGCGCGCCATTGTCCGATTTTCGATCACAAATTACAACTTAAACCTATTGTCTTCATACAGAACTGATCAGCAATCACTACTTCTCGATAAAAATAACACAATTCATAGAGTTTGACATATTTGACTCCAACAACATACTATGTGTCCCTTTAAGCAGAATGGGAAGGTTTATATCAGCAAATTAAGATTAGCATTACCTAGCAAGATTCTTTCTCAATATCATGCAATCGTTCCATTGGTTAGAAAGAAACTGAGCAATGCTTTAAATTGCGTAAGAGTTCATATTGTGGTAGATTACCAGGACTGAAACCTTTGCAATTGAGAACCAAGGTTCGGTATAACTTTTAAAAACTACACGAAGTCGTTCATTTCTATGATGGCGTGTCTGGTGTTAAATTCATATGAACATTTTTAGCAACGGACTGTCCGAAACTACGACAGCCAATCAACGGCGCTATATCATGCGACAAGTGGACACACGGACGAATGTGTACAATGCATTGCCACGGCGACTACGACGTGCCGAGGCGAGTACCCGACCTCTATGTCTGCGGGATGGAAACCGGAAGATGGCGGCCACATGCTACTGTGCAGGACTGTATTGGTGAGCTGATGTGTACATTTGTACTCGAATACAATTTACACTTTAAAAAAAAATTAAAACCGGTTTGACACAGTTTTAGAAATGAGAAAACGGTCTTGAATAGATGCCCTGTTTAAGAAAGTAAAACCTTAGCTTTATAACGACGTACGGATAATCAAATTAATATGCCCAAGGTAAAAAATCACTCCAGTTTTAGTAACAGATTTCAGGTCCTTGATGTTCATAGATGCAGCAAAATATTATACTATCAATTATATTTTTAGTTCCAGGGTTATATGGACTTAGTTTATGATAACCCAAAACAACATTGAATCCATTATATTCATTACATGTTTTGATACTTTTCATGAAGGTATTTGATAAAATCCATATATTCAAGTCGGAATATTTTTAGTGCGGAGGAAGCCAGACAAAATGCGGTTGCCGGCTGAGATGTATTACTACTCGTCTGGATGTCCCGATGCTGCTGCTAAAAAGGAAATGAGCCAAAACTTCATCAAGATTTTGAAGAACGATCCCCTTTTCAACAGTGAGTGTGGAGAGCGAGTTGCCGGGTGCAGGCCAGAGATGGTTGACGTGAAGTGTGGAAAGGTCAGGACCAAACGTGACGTCAAAGATCAAAGTTCAAAGACGAGCATTATTCTAGAATTTCAAATAACCTTTCCCTATAAAGACCTTGGCATGAATGCTTCTCTTGTTGCAACCCTCTATAAGAAATTCTTTAAAGACCTTACTGGGAGCATTGAAACCTTGGTTCACAAGGGATCCCTGGCACTAAAGGGTTACGAGATGAATAATGCATCCTTTGCCCCTGGTCTCCCGGGTATCAACTGTCCCAAGGGAACAACACCGCGGTTTAAGACGGGATCCTGCGGTAAGTTTTTCCTTACAGATTTCAAAAACAAAATTATTTCTTAAGTCTTAAATGATTTATTTAGAATGGTTTGGAGTTAACATTTGAAACAAATCTTTTGATACGAATATGACATTATTAAACAATAACACTATCTTTAGAAAAATTATAGTTATCTGGAAATCAACAATAATCCTAAATATCTACGTACTTAAGACTTAACTAATATTTATAAGGGAAAATTTGAAAGACGCTTTACCTTTTGTGTAGGTTTATATGTCTATTGAACAGCCATTTCACATTTTCTTTAAAAGCTGGATGTCCAACCGGTTCCTTTTATAACGAAAAAACGGACAAGTGTGAGGGATGCGCCAAGGGAAGCTACCAGGACGAGCCTTTTTCATGGTCCTGTAAGTCTTGTCCAGAAGGAACTACGACCAATTCTAATGGATCCAGAACGGCAGCAAACTGCACGGGTTTGTACACGCATACCTCCATACCGATAGTTTCTTCACTTTCTTTGCCATCTGGGTTCAAATATCACATATTTGATATATCTATCAGATATTATGGCGTAGATAAGTTAAAACCGATATTGTTGTTTTCATGTCATGGTAAAATTTTTGCATCTTGTTGCTCCAGTTTATATTTGTCCTTATAAAATCTCTAATAATTCATCAACAGCGTCAAACCTTAGTCATGTTATCTACCTTATATATGCGTTTGTGGCAAAGTGTTTTGTTTATTGAAAAATAATATTTTTTGTTTATTGAAAAATAATATTTTATTTAAAAAATTACAAAATAAGAATTTGAAAATCTGACCCCATTTGTCCATTTCTTCTTTCCAAAATTCGAAACATGTAACTATCAATCTGACAAACCCCTGATAAGTTGAAGAAGATTATGTTATACATGGACATGGGATGGTATATTGTAAGTTCAAATTTAGTTATGTAATTGGTGTTCAAACGAAATCAAAACACATTATATTTGCTCTTAGATACATATAACACACTTTCGATATGCAGCTGTATATCATTATGCTCAGAGAACCGAAACAAACTGCGAAAACCTTTTGACAAAAAACAATAGTTTGGTTAATGAGGTTAAATTTTTTGAATAATGATGCTTCTAATTTGATCTGTAGTAAATGTAAGGTATATGTTCATCTCAACTTGCAAGACACTGTTGATATAGTGTAACTAACGATGGAAACCGAAATGAATAGTGTTAGACTTTATCCCTTTCATTTCAGTAAAGGAGCTTTTAAAGAGCTACTCTGTGAGTTGTTGGAGTCATATATGCCAAACTTAATCAATGATGTCATTTGATGGCGAAGTATTGACTGTTATCAAAAGGAAACATTTTAGAGCTAATTTTTTTTGTACAGTGACAATATAAAGGTAGAACGTCGCAGTTATGATCTAAAACTGGACAGTGGCGTCAAATAGTCAAACGTAATTTTGAAGACTTATCTAGAACAGCCAGGAGGGTAGTTAGGAGTTAATAGTGTTTGGTTATATAACTAGTATCCATTATATTGGACGTGATATCTACATCTCTGTGCATTTATAAGGCTGTTTTTAAACTTTCCCGGAAAACCAGTATTTGTCATATACATGTATTTTGGACAGAAAAAGTTAAGATGTTTTGATTTTATATCACCACATATGACATTTAGGTTCGTATCAAAGGTAAATAATACGCCGTTATGAAAATCACGGAGTGGCTCTTTAAAGCAGAAATTCAAATGTTTAAGTTTGTAGTAATTTTGTAAGGTGGGTCAATAGATTGAGAGCTTTAGAAGGTCATATACGTTGTTGGAGTAATTAGAATTATCGGCTGGTAGTCTTATGCAGGTCGTATTACTAATATATGTCAATGGGACGTAGAATTTCGATTTTGTAGCACTAATACGTCAGTTTTTCGATTTCAAGTAAATGTCATAATTTTGACATTTCAAGGATGCAAGCTTAGCGAGATGATTTTAATTTAACTCGGGACATTCGGTATTTCGGCTCATTGGCCACATACAATTTTCACGAAAGGTACTCTGTGTCCCTTTAAAGGGCCACAGAGTATGTTGTTGGAGTCAAATATGCCAAACTATACATAAATGGTGTTATTTTAACGAGAAGTTGGTTGTTGTTTCCAAAAATTAGCATCTTAGTGCTTATTAGTTCAGTATAATGACCAAAAAAAACAGGTTAAGGTTTCGATTTGTGATCGAAAACCGGACAATGACGCGCGTCAATGAGTCAAACGTAATTTTGGAAACTTATTTACAGCAGACACAAATGTAAATATGGATTGGTAGTATTAATTCGGACTTTAAACTAATATACATGTAAAATGTACGCAGAATTTCGACGTCCTGACATTTAAATGGCCGTTTTTCATTTATTATTGAAAACATAAAAATAGCACAATTTTGGAATTTGGAAGATAAAGGTGCGAGTTAGTTAAGCGATTTGATCTTAATTGAGGACATATGGTAATTTGGCTCTTATTTAAGGAACATAAAATATCCTAAAACATACTCTGTGTTACTTTAATATTACTTTAATGTTAATTTACAATATTGTACATTTCTCTTCCAGAGATGTGTTCTCTCGGAACCTACTCCCTATACGGCACTGTTCCTTGTATCCCCTGCCCCCTGGGGACATATTCGGACAGTCGGGGACAGTCTTCTTGTACAGCCTGTCCCCCTGGACTCACAACCCTCACCCTCGGGGCAAACGCTTCGACAGTCTGCATAGGTGGATATAAGTCCAACAGCAAATTTAGGCCCACCCCCATTTTAGTAATGTTGTGTTTAGTACTTGATTTTATTATCCATAATGAGGTTATATTGACTATTTTAAGGGTTTTGAAGTAATTTTGTTGATAATGAAATAGTATTTTATGATAAAATTTTTAGTCATCAAACTAAGGGCAGTCAAAAGGACAGTCCAGTAGGGCTTTTTATTGTGGAAACGAATTTCAAGGGGAAACTCCCGTTTATACAAGTATGTTATTAGTGCATGGTTATAACATTAGGTAAATGAGAGCGCACAGTCGGTAAAAGAAAATGAGAATGAGTAACGAAGCCATTCATCGGTTCTAGGAATGGGAAAACCATTTCTATAGCATTCCTAGGTATTGTCGATTAGTCTTTTCATCAATCATTTGTAAATGTATTGATATTTTATCCATTCATATAGTTTATTTTTATAATGTTACAAAATAATTAAAAGTACAGCGCCTTTTTTCATGTTATTTCCCACAAAACAAGATGGCTGACTGTAGCCTATAGGTCAGGTTCTTACAGAAAGATGATAATTCTGATGATTTATGAATAATGTGTCCCATAGCTCGGTGTTACGTTCCCTTCCTCTATTTTTTATGTTTATTTTTAATGGTTATTTTCCGAAAAGTATTATGAACCAGACGTTCTAAATACGGGCAGATATTCTACACCTAAACATTCAAGTTTATTTTAAATTATTTTAGAATTACAATGAACTAGCATCTTGTTTATGGCGATGGATAGTGTCTGAATAAAATCCTCTAACTCTTTAATATTGATAATTAACCATGTTATCTTATATAACGAGATAATTCTATTTTAGATTTTACAAATGTGCAATTTTAATTTTCAGCATATGACATAATGGTCAAAGGACCCAACAGCGCCACACTAGGGGAGATAAATGCAACAGAAGGGGCAATCACAATCTACTCATGGCTTCACGTTGATGATGATGATGTTGTTGTTGAAGCAACGCTGTTCGGTATTCAAAAAAACAAGCATGACTTTATGGTTATTTTGAAAGATAGGAAATTGAGCATCAATATTAATGGGTAAGAGGCTAATATGTTTTGTGTCTGTCATTCTGAAAAATATTAACACAACCATGACATTGCTAAACTGCTTTTCCATGGGTGATTTCAAAACCCAGGGATTTGGAAAGGTAGGAGTTACGGGCCTTTTTGCACATCGAATGAACAAAATGCCCCATTCAAATAAGAAATTGTACCATTGTTACTATTTGGAATGGCTTATTAAAAATTCTTAAAGCACTAAGAGCCCTAAAATGTCCCCTTGTCAAAGGTATCTTTCCTAATCCGTGACCACCAGTCCTTTGTGAAAGGTTTCTGAGGTTTTGAGACTATAAAGCCCTCAATAGGACAATATGCGATACAACAACAAAATGACCGCACTGGTACCCAGTGGTACTCACTGTATCACGTTTTCTTTGAGAAATAAAGGGATGCCATGAAACTTACGTTCATTGTTACTACTTTCAAACCAACCCTTTTTAGTCAACCCCATCGCGAGTGCGATATGCCGGAAATTCATATTGCATTCTTCGTTGAGTTTATCAGCATTTTTTACTTTCTGTACTTGAAAAAGGTAAGCAGTAGCTATTTTCATTGCATATTAATCTGGGAAACTACGTACATGTGGTCTACATCATGACTTTTGCGAAATGACGCGGTAAGCCCTGTCGCTCGACAAGGGCGACGGGTAGGTTGTTTTGAATTTCAATATTGAGGTTTAGAACGCAAGTAAAGGTCTGAAATTGTTGCAAACGTCAGGGGAAAGATTGATGAGAGTGATGAACTGTTTGCCTAGCGTACATAAAAGATTGCCTTGAAAAGGTGATTATAAGACTTTAAGCAGCGACAATCCATTTCCCTTCCTGGAATGATTAAAAGAAGCTCACACTAAAATGTAATATTCTACAACTACTGATAATGAATAATATATTAAATAATGAGATGTTTTCCTCTGATGAAAATATGTTTGGTATACACTTATATGTCATGGGAATATCTGAACAAATAAAGTTTGGAAAAAACCGTGCCCCGTGGTATTATCGAGTGCCCACAAAAATGTCGATGAGGAAATATGCTTAGCATAATCATAATTTTCATTGTGCCTTAATATTTCTTTGTAAAAGTCGATTTATGTTTTCAGAGATATGTCAACAGTTAAAGAGGAGATACAGACGAAGTATTGGTTTCATGTTGCACTGATTCTTGATCCAACAACGAAGCTGGCTACTCTGTACGTTGCCGGCAAGTTGGTGTTTACAAAGTCATCTTCTTTCCAAACAGGACCTAAAAGACTCGCTATCACTGCAACCAGCAAAAAAGCTGGTACGTAATGGTTTGACTCTATATTTTAATTAAGTTCAACCTCAAATGTTAACTAACGTACCAAATAAATGCTTTATTTCGAAAATATCAAAATGGTTATAGCTTATTTCATTTCAGGTTGTTTTTATTCAAAGTTAATTTCATGTTAACTTCGTTTCATGTTTTCCAAATATCTCATGTTCCGTCGGTAGTTTTTTCTTGATTAAATTTCGGTAACCTCTTTATGGTATAAATGTCCGTACTCTGAATTGAAGCATGATTGTTAGTAGTTAAGAATTTACATGGAATAAATTTATTTTGTATTGGAAAGAGGTAAATAAATTACTCTTTGAAATTCAACTCATTGGTGTTGGAATCGGTCTCAAAGTTCCACTTAACAATACTGCGAAACTGCTGTTCACAGGCAAACGTTTTGCTTGAGTGATTTTGTAATGGTTATTAGTATGATTTAAATATGGACTCGTGACTTTTAATGATGGAGCACTGGAAGTTGTGATGGTGGAGATGATGTACGAGATAAATTTACCATGCCTCCATTGCCTAAATTACTGCAACAGTATATGACGTCTGCATGATATAATCCCCGTTTCACTCGAATAATTGCTTGGAATACAATTAATGTTGCAATTATTTATATTATGACAGTTATGAACTCTCATCAAATTCTCAATTACATTATGCCGATGATGATGAGCTTTTACAAGCGCTTCGAGCATAGCTGATTTCGCACTATCCGAGAACATTGAATCAAATTTACTCTGACTTCACAGGTGTGACTTACTCCGGCCTCAACGTCATTGGACGACAGCTCAACAACGACGAGATAATGGCTGTTTCCGGTACATGCAATCGGACAATATCGGAAAGTATCTTCCTTCCAAACATGAAAGCAGGGCAATTGATAACTCCAAGTGTCTGTGATGGTAAAGTATATCTATCTACTTTTTCGAAGCAACGGTTAAGGGTTTTCTTGTATTACTTGTATAACTATTTCATCATGCATTGTATCATAACTGAATGAAACGTGTATGTTAGTATGTAGTGCTGCATTGGGGTCGTGTTATGAGTAAGGCCTGGGACATTTCAAATCTCACACTCAGAGACCCGCTACAATATCAAATCGTGTCGATGTCTCTCTAGAACGACAGTTAAAAGGTAACCTCCTGAATATAACGATGGTTCAACACTCGGATCAGAAACACAGTATGAATGAAAGGTTCTCCCTGGTTACGATGAGACTGGTTGTTAAATATGACTGACACAGAATATTTGTTTGTAGTAATGTCTGTGGAGAGATAATGCCATATATCCATCTCAAATGTATAGTTTAATTACGGGAAGGTATTCCTGAAGGCAACTTCATCAAAAATCATTTTTACGCATTTGATTTCTCTTGCCTATTTTTCAGATTTTGACGATTGTGCTTCTAAGCCATGCGGTGAGAATAAATGCATTGACGAGGTAGGGCGGTACACGTGTGAATGTGCTAACGGATTCAAGGGAGATAACTGTGATATAGCGCAAGATAGCTGCTCCAACAGCGCATGTCAGAACGACGCCGAGTGTGCTCCCAACTCTGTCAACTACACGTGCAAGTGTCGTCCTGGGTTCAAGGGTGACCTCTGCGAGGAACCAATCGGTAAATAAAACTTAGTTTGAGTAGATGTTGATTTGATTTATAAATAAAAACTATGCAATTCCTGCAAACCGACATCCATCTAATCCGATACTCCCCCCAAAAAATCATATTCCTGATCCATAACTACATAAAAATACTTCTAATCCGACATATCTTTTAACCGAAATTTTCTCTGAACTTATTGTACGCATTCGAGTAAAAGCTCAGTAGTTTTTTTAAACTGAGAAAATAAGTTTTCATCCTAAAAATATGTATCCTTTTTAGTTTGTAAATTTGAAAAGAAAGCATGAGAGAAACACAACGATAGGATGACGTCACAAAATGCAATATCTTGATCAAAGATAAAAAATATATTTCCTGAAAAAGTCAGTCATTGTTTGTCTTAACCCCTTAGTAAACGGAAACTGGAGTCCATGGGGGACTTGGTCCTTGTGTACCCGGATGTGTGGGGGAGGAGTTAGGAGTAGAAGCCGGAAGTGTGACAATCCGCCACCTGATCCCCAGGGCAAGGCGTGTAAGGGCAACAACACTGAGAAATACAGCTGTAATACACAACAGTGTAAAGGTGATTATTATCATATTGTGTGTTTTCAGTCTCTATATTTATCTTTTCGTTTTGTTCATACATGATCAATATGAAATGAAAAATTTTAAAAATTGAAACAAATATCTTATACTACAACTTTATTTTAACATAATTGTAAGTTTGTCACAAACTATAACACATATTTTGTCGTTTTAATCAGTCGGAAAGTGAACAGTATCCCTATTCGTATCAATTGTATGTTGCTAACACTCGGGAGAAAACAATTCCCAATTACTTTCAATAGGTCAAACATTTCCTGAAAGAGGAAACATGTCAGCATGTCGGGTTGAACTTTCGTTAATCATATGATAAAGATATTCTGAATTTAACTTAAAAAGTAATATCCTACCTCATGATTAAAACTTCTTTCAGTATGCGAACCCCTGAAACGCTCATACGGCGTTGTGACAAGCTGCGAGACTACAGACGACAGTACAACCTGCACCATCAAATGTCGCGATGACCTTGTATTCGCCGAGGAACCCCTGCCAAAATATGAGTGTGGAGCCAAAACAGACTATCAATGGAGTCATCAGACGGATGAACACCCGGATGGAAGGTTACCAGCATGCACCAGTGAGTTACCTTCGTTAGAGTTTTCATTATTTTGCATTGGCTGGGTTACCTCCCTTTTCAAGTTTTCTTCCTGCATAGTTCCTCTGCTAGGGTGTGTTTGTGTAAGGCTTTGTTGCTTTGGGTGTATTCAATGTATCACCCGATATGTGTTGCCAAAACCTTTAAATGACTATTTATGAAGAAGAATGTTGATTTTGTGCCCGCGCAAGTAAAGCCTTTTTTTGACTGCAGTGACATCTAGATCCTACGGTATCAACATGATTGATGTTGATTGAATTTTCAGCTGTCCGTGCTGTAAAAGGGTTTTCGATGAATAGAAAGATCACGCTACCATCACTACCATGCACCTCTGACGGCAAGGCAGATCAAACCTTGACGTCACAGGTCGCCAGCCAATCATCAGACGTTGCTTGTATCAAAGACAAGACCTGTAAACCCCAGATCGCTGTCCG
The DNA here is from genome assembly GCA_921293015.1 of Phorcus lineatus. Lineage (NCBI taxonomy): Eukaryota > Metazoa > Mollusca > Gastropoda > Trochida > Trochidae > Phorcus > Phorcus lineatus. The sequence continues at coordinate 25,735,710 of OV121096.1, read as the reverse complement.
GAAGTGCCCGAGTGGCCGTCGTCGAAGAGCTGTCGGGACGACGGTTACTATGCAGATAACATCAACAATTAGTCAAGATGCCACTTTGGACCTGGGAAAACTTGTAAACAATAATACAAGTAAGATGAAATATGTTTTAGTCTAACGTTTCCTTTTTGTTTAACCACTTGGTTTATGACATCGTTAAATGGGCGTCATGGCAGGGGCTCTTAATGGAATCGTATGTCAAGGGTACAATTGGGTTTTGTCAATTTGTGAAGATTTGACCTTTGTACCATTCCACGGACCTTTCTCAGTCCTGAGATCAGTATCGGCCAATGATTATTGGATGAGCTTGTGATTGTACTCTGCAGATGAAACGTAAATGTAGTTAGAACAATAAATACGTGTATAGTGTAACATTTGTATCATCCGTTCTAATTAGATTAGACTTAATAATGCACCATTTGGGTATATTTTCGCTATTGACTTCTACAAGTCCCTGATTTTGAGAACGATTAAACATCGTATTCATCGTATTATTCTACAAATATCAGTTTCTGCGATTGTGCAGACTCAATTTCAAGTTTATGCTTTTAATGACGTAAAGCAGAAATGGGTTTGGTTTGTGATCGAAAGGGTGACCAACTTGATTCTTTTATAACTACTCACTGAGACAAAATTGAGACTGAATCGTAGTGTCACTTTCAGCCAAGATATTAGATTGAATTACGCCTCTGTTCACCCAACAGTGAATTTGGGTACCTTGATGTCATTATTTGGATGTTCCCGTTTAGCAGAGAGATAATTGTAAGCAATGTTTAAGTTTGAGAGTTACGACTAATCTAAAACTATGATAGCTTCGAAAATTCAGGTCCAGTTCATCATCATCATTCAACACGCTTTGAGCAAAGACTTTTTTTAATAATGAGCAATATTCATAAAACATCATCCTAATCAATTTTCTCTCTTCAATCCGTGCGCCCGCTCTTTCTTCAGTGACACATGGAATGAGGAAATATCTCAAAACGATGCTAAGTTTTGAGCAGTCCGCTCAAGAAGTGGTCAACAACAGTGCCACCGTTTTCTCCGTCACCGTCAACGGCAAGAAGTACGCCGCTGACGTCAACTCCGCCACCACCGACGTCGAAGTGACGTGCAAACCGGGCGAGATGGAGTCAAACAGCGCTTGCAGTGAGTTCTTCTTAATGTAGATGTGTTGTTATTCATACTAGCATACTATATATTCTAACGAAGAGGTGATAAATGAGTTGGAGTTGACTTGTTGTGTGGTGAAGAAGGATACGGACTGTCCAATCGATATGATGGTTATGATTTAGATCTTTACAATACAAGTGACAACTCAAATTTCCGAATTTTCCAAAAGGATATTTATGAAGTCATCAAAAATATTTGATTTTCACTGAATTCAACAAATTTTTCTCAATAAAGTGAGTTTGACTTTATATTTATAGACAATGAATAAGCTAGGATCCATACGTTTGTCTTCTAAACTCGTTTCATCAGTATAAATATATAGGAATATTATGTCATTTTTATCCTACATGTATGTATGTGCACATGTTTTGAGCGTCTTTAAAATTCATCGTTAGTGCTGTATAGTTGTCACAATATGTTATCGGTATTATCAGCTTATCGGTCCCAAATACATGATCTACTTGTAAGGGACAAATATCATTTCTTTGTAACAAATTGAATCCTTAACGTTATTTTGTATTTTAAGTAAAATGTCCTGCGGGTTCGAGAGAAGTCAACGGGGCGTGTCTTCTTTGTGGGCGGGGCTACTATCAAGGTCAAACCGGGTCAACAACTTGCATCCGGTGCGCCAATGGAAAGACAACTCTTGCAGAGGGATCTCAAAACAATGATGACTGTATCCACTTAGGTAAGAAAATAATCATTTGCAACATGGTAACGGTCATTTTCTACCAGGTTTTTAGAAATGAGCCCTAGTTATTAAAATTTGGCCAATTGCCTACCTACATTATTTCGATTATGAACATCTCTTTTATGTGTTGGCATATTTTAAGCTACAATGTATATATTGATAAAATATATTTAATCAACATATTTACAGCAACTTTCTTTGGCTGCTATAGCTATGTTTAATCGACCGAAAGTTTGTTTTGGCTCGATTTGAAATCTTTCTTAACATTTTCCGAGCGTTTCTCTCACTTTCAGATTACGATCAACAGTTTGACTCGGGCGAAATACTTGGCACAACAAGTAAGATTTTTGATATTTAATAATAGTAATGATAATAATAATCTTAATGTTCAGAAATGACGATGGTCAGTCTAAGTCACAATAACTGTTTTTAACACCTCTATTAAAGTTCAATATTCATTAACGAAAAATGGATATTTTTGTTGATATTCTAAACGTTGAGGTGTTGAATGAGAGTGATTGAACGGATATAATTTCAATTTCGTAATATACTAATGATATTTACAGTATTTATAAACTTACACACGAACATCTTTACGTGTATATCTGTTATGCTTCAGAAGAAAGAATCTTCTGATCAAATATTAGAATAACATAACATAATTTAACACAATCATATATCTAAATATGTATTTGTTACAGTTTCCATCACATTTTACATTACGAATTGTATGACGTGTTTAACTTATGTATTTAGGTCTATGGCGTAAATAAAACAAATGCACCATATCGTCATCGGTGTTTTCCCCATTACCTGTCCTTGAATAATGAATTAAATCTTGGAATATATATATATATATAGATATATAGATATATAGATAGATAGATAGATAAAATAATGTTATTGTAGAATCAGGTACATATTCACACTCACATTTGCTAACAAGCGCTTTCTGCCATGATTGCTTCTTCAGGTTAGTCTTTGAAGAATATGTACCTGATTCTCCAATAACATTATTTTATCTATCTATATATCTATGTATATATATATATATATATATATATGTTACATATGTATCGAATGTTAGCTTTTAGATTTCGCTTGATTAGGGGCCCATTATCCTTTCACTATGGACGTAATTTTTGGTGATACATGTTTGTAGTTTAATTGCATTACTTATAGTTCTTTCCGTTTTAATTTCAGCTTCATCGACTGTTGAAGACAAACCGGGTATCAGATGTTATCTTAAAATATTTTTAAATCCTGAAATCTTTACGTTAACAAAATGAAATAAAAAGATTGAAATTTTATGAAAATATGAAATTATTCCACTGATTCGTAACTGAGCTTTTCCCTTCGTATTCATTTTAAGGTCCAAAGGGCTATTTATTAACTTTTTCAACCTAACTTATTACTAGTTATTTAGCTTTGAAATAGTAAAAACTACAAAATTAAATGTACTTTAGTAAAAAAGAATAGACTACAAGCCTTGTGTAGCTGTTAAAATCTTAAATGGTCGTTATGGTCAACTCATAACTTCTTTTCTTTGGTATTATATTGTCAGTGAATGATCCAAGCACTGGGTTCGATTCACTCTTAGAAAAAATAGGTTTTGAAAATAAAGATCTAGGAGTATACTTCAATAATAATATCAATTTTTTCGCTCTTACAGTTATGAATTAAGAAAGACATACTTATCTAACTGGTAATTAATAAATCTGTTACTCGGTCATGAAAAGAAGCTCTCGTAAAATATCCTCTTCGGCGCTTATAGTTTCAATTTATCTGAAGAAAATACTTGTATAATACTCGTAAGTACAGTTCGATAAAGCTGCAATATTAGTCTCTTTTAAGCCTACAGGCAGTGTTTTAATTATATTTTATGCCTTATTTAAAACATACGTGGCAAAATTAGTTTGTGATTTACGTACCTAAAATTTACCTGAAATGATAGAGAATTATCTATATTGCCTTAAAAAAATTAAAAATACCAGTCCTTAGAATATCTAAGAATCATTTCTCAATGTCTAACTTCATACCATCTTCCAGCTTCGGACCACACTATGGTGATTGTCTTGTCCGTCTTGATAACCGCCATGGTTCTCTCTGTCACTGCCGCCGCTATCATCTGGATCATTAAGATGAAGAAGTAATTATCATATTTGTAAATTTAGAAAAAGATTCATTGTGTAAATTAATGTTAATTATTGCTTCAAAGTCGTTTTAATTTCAAATCCAATTAACACATTGTTTGTGGTCGACAATGATATATACTTTGTACACATTTTTAATTCTATATGTTACAAATAATTATGGTTAGTCAAGTCACATCGTTCCATATAGCCTTTGCAACACTACAGTTGTCCCTTAACGAGACCTTTGGCGTATCTAATAACAATCGCTGCATCAGTGATGCTTTTTCAAACCGATCATTCGATCGTTTCAAATAGGTTGGAGACACAAGACTTCCTTTGACTACAAAAATCAGCAATGTTAAAACTAACATTTGATAGTAATTAAGGGGGGTACGTGTGAGTTGAACATTTTTTTCATTCCTTTTGGTGGTTTGGGAAAACCATTAGTTGGTGTCTATGTGTCGAAAGAGATCTCTCATCTTCCCACGCATGGCCTTTACTTGCGCCAGGCCCTATGACATGTCAATATTGGCCTTGCCGCGTGTCTTCAACTTTTCAGTATTTGTCGTCCAGGCTGCTGCGAAGGATCTCGATAGTCAAATGAGAAATTATATGAGAATTGCAACTTTTCGCTAATGAGGACGCTGCACTCAAAACACGACACATGAGGGGTTAGCAGCAAGGTTTAGATTAGCCAGTGATAGAGACTGGTGCAACTTAAAGCCATGCGGGGAAAAAGGGGATCCGTAGGAAGCTTAGAGACCTCTGTGGGGTTATGCTGAGGTTTTCATTGTAAACTGTGAACTATTATAGATTACATTATCATGTTATGGTCTGTTTCAGAATCCCTGCAGCAAATGTCTCATGGGGAGAAGCTGGAAGAAACAAGATCAACCCCGGCCCAGGCGAGGAGAATGCTCCCCCACCCTACCCCGCGGTCTACATTCCACCTCCCCCTCCCCCTCCACCCTACACCCCAATGGACGCTCTCAATCCGGGCGTCTCAAATATACGCCCTAACACGGCGAGTGACGTCCAACTTCGAGTCTTCAATGGCGGCAACATTCACACCAAGGACATCCAGACGGCCGCAACCCAGACAAGCCTAGGCCCCACGCCTTCAACGACCCCCCGCAGCTCAAGGAATCCCTCCCCGACTCGACCCTCTCCGAGTCAATCGCAGTCGTCCTCAAGGTCGCCGTCACCGGTGCTTGATCTTTCAAACAACGTCAACAGGAAGAGGTCACGTTCAGTCTCACCCGTCCGAATGAACGACATGTACATGACTGCAAATCTTCCCGCCGGAAGTATCTTACCGAATGGATCCGGAAGTAGCTTGGGACATCAGAGCAGATCGCCGTCCCCAAAGCAACTGCGCTCCCCAACCAGAACCCCGTCCCCTGCTAGAAGCCTGGCGGATGCAGTGGGCGTTTCGCGGGGCGCCATCATCACCCCACCTCCAGCTGCCGTCTACAGCGACCCCGTCCAGACGCCGATCAGGAGGTTTCCCGTCGGGGATGCCATGCCTCGATGTAGATCACCAAATCCGATCATTTCCTCCTCCTAATCATTTGGGCGCTTGAAAGCCCTTGAAATTGACCTTCAAGAACCTGAACTCTCAATCTTAAACCAAAACGAAACTGTTGGTTTTCCAATAGTAAATGTCCCTGTCAACAAGACGACTTCTGTAATATAAAACTTTGGTGTTGTTTCATGAATGTGTAAATGTTATTGTGTATGCCTCTTTATATTAGATGTTATACGTTAGATGATAAGATTGATGAATATTAATCCCTGGGGTTTAAAATCAACGCAATTATCGACATTTATCCGGAAACATGTCGACATGATCTGAGAATTAAGAGTGTCAGTAGGACGTTTTTTTATATAAATAAAGTGATCTCACGAAAATGAAAATACATGTTCCCATTTGCAATACAATGTTTAAGCATTTCAGCACGAAACAAAAATACGGCACGCAAATTTTATTTCAAGTAGTTTTAAAAGGAACGTACCGTAATCGGTTCAACGATGCGAATACGTCTCCCTACCTCAAATGATTGAAAAGTTTTCACACAAAAATGGGCGTCATTTCCTGTTCGACTACGGATTGTCGGGTTGAGTAACGAGATGCTTGTCCCCCTGAAATAAATAAATGAAATAAATTCAAGTTGAAATTCATGTTTGATATAAATCGGAATGAGCTTTTATATTTGCGATATGGAAACGTTATTTGTCAATTGTATTTGTTGTTGTATAACTGTATTTCCTAAAACGTATGAAACTGACAAATCACCGATTATTTGAAAATGATTTTGAAATCTATTGAAAATATTTCTCATTTATTTTAATAGATAATTCCAATGACTATATGGTGAATAATGACAAATTAAACTAATAAACTAAGTAAACGAAACGGGATAGTATATATATGATAAGGATTGCTTGTAATTAATTTAACAATTGCCTTAATATCCATAACAGAACGATCATCTATCTATTGATTTTTTCCTTTAGTGAGTGTTCAATATTGTCACATTTGTTGTATCATTTTCTAAATAAGCTTACCAAATCAATTTAGCTTTAATCACTCATTGAGTCACTTCATTCAATGTGTAAACATTTAAGATTAACCCATACATGACCCGGGTTGACATTCAATATATATTTAGAGACCATAACACATATTTTCAAAACGTGCATTCAATTTGTTTCCGTGTCATTTTAAGTTAAGGTTAATGTGTGCGTCACGGATTTGTTAACACAAGTAGACATAACGCCACTCAGACTGCACGAGCTGCACGTGCGATTGTCTTTTAAGCTCAGAACTGCAATTTGAACGAGCTGCACGTGCGATTTTACCTTTAAAAATCCATTCCTGTCCAACTTGCACGAAATACACGTGCAATGAAGAAGTTTGTATTCGGAACTCTCATTGCATGTTCTGCACGCTTTTAATCTGTTTTAGGACAAATTAAGCTACATCAATTGTTTGCAATTTTATCTTTATTCACCATGGACCAAAAGTGTTAGGAGCAATAAACTTATTCTCTGTTTTAACTGATATTTCATATTTGTGTTATGCATTGGTATATTGATATAACTATACATGTATCTTGTTGTGTATATATGTTGTTTCATTTTAAATAAAATGCTTCTAATAGCATATATGAGTTTGTTTTAATCATGTTTACGTACATTTTTCATCATTCTCTCCCAACAGAGGTAGCTCGGTCGCTATTCCCTATACTAACCTCTATTCTAATACTAGCTCCTGTCTGACCCTCGGTAAGTTCCCCTAGCGACAAAGTATAGCAACACTTACTATCTTCAAATAAAAAAACTGAAAGCACGGATAGTATATTTGTTGTCATTGAGGCCTATGCAATGATGCAGTCGCTCGATAAGGTATTCTGTAAAGAAGAATCAAAATGCAAAATGCACATTCGAATAAAGTCTAGCTTTCCCGATGGAAATAACTGAGGCGTTTTTCGAATGATAACATTTTGAAACTACATTGCTTACTGCACCACTTAGTTTGGTTACATGCATTCAGACTTCTACATTTCAAGACCGAGAACGCTCATATTAGGACAGAGGTTAGTAAAGGAAATCGCGACGGAGCTACCTCTGAAGGGAGAGAAAGATGCTTTAAGATAAGTCTTATTTTGTTAAAACATTTTCACAACATGTAACCTGTTTGTATCACGACTGACAGCGATTTTTAAAGTCATTTCACTAAACATGTTTCGGTTTTCACAATCAAGCGATAGGATTAGCTACAATAACTACCGTCCCTCATCCGTATTTGATAAAAAAATGTCTTGCATTCTTCCTTTTCTCCTGTCAAAAGACACACGTGCACACCGCAAGAATGAAGAAACTGTAGTCGTCAAGACAGTGTCAAGGACAGACCAAGAGGTCATCTTCAAGGACGATGTCGATTGCACAGCCACGTGTGGGAGTTAAGAACAAAGCGTCATTTAAGAGACACATCTTCATCTCTAAAAGGCCAAAATGATTATATTTGATTGTTTTCAATTGTAATCGAAAAACGGCCATATACTTTCTAAAAGGTCTTAATTATGCGTCGCATTTACATATTTATAGTTAAATGACATACTAAGCTCTACCAACTTATGTTTTTAGTTGTGTAAATTTACATTTGGGTCATTGGCGCGCGCCTTTGTCCGATTTTCGTAATAAATTTCAGGTTTAACCTTTTTACTGTCACTATGCTGAACTCATAAAGCATGTTTTTAGAAACAACATCTTAATTCGATCAAATAACACCTTTTATAAAGTTTGACCTATTTGGCCTAAACAACATACTCTGTGCCCCTTTAAGCGTGTAAGATTTTACCAAGCTGGAAACACAGGCCAGGGACTGTTGAAAATTAACCTACAGTAGCATTATGATTAACCGTAGTACCATCCTTTAACATTGCACCAAGGATACCAAAGTGACCCCAGAGTATCGTAAAATAGGGCCAAGGTCCTACAGGCAGTATAGCACGTTTTCCTCGTCGTTTGCATCGACCACCGAAACTCTGACTAATAACCCTTTTTTGTACAGAAAGTGACATAAATCAAAACGTGAAGAAGAAACGAACCAAAGTCTTAGATTTTTTAAAACATTTTAAAAACAGGATCACATATGGTTATATAATGGTAAATCTTTGACACATTGAAACACGTGATGACGAAACAGTTCACCTTGTCTGACCTCTCATGTAATGTTTGTTTTATGATTATTACTGAAGTTGTGACATCACTGTTTTCATACGTGAAGCTCGGTATTAAACATCCAGCTGCGTTGAATTCCATTTGTTAAAGAGCCACTCCGTGATTTTCATAACATATTATTTACCATTGATACGAACTCCAACAACTCACGGAGTGGTTCTTTAAAATATAAGATGCAGACTAACGTTTTGATGAAATATGATTGTAACTAAACTCATTTGAGCTTTAGATTTTTGAAGATTCTTTAAATACGTTGTACGTTTTTGAATTATTGGGTTTCATGTCCAACAGTAATGTTTTATATAAAAAAATTGTAATTGATTCTAACAAAGATACATGACAAAGTCTTTAAAACATCAGAGGGGCATTTCATAGGAGCTTTAAAAGTGTTTTTGTCATGCAATTTTAATCGTCGTTGTTATGGTATTCATGACCTAATTTGCAGAAAACTTTTAACACGATTTAAAAGTTGAACATCGGTTGAAATAAAGGTATTTCCATCCTTAGACTACTAATTGATATATAATCAAATACAGATATTAAAAACGCAAATAGTTGCTACGTTTAACAATTCTATATTCTATTCATAACGGTATATGAAGCACAGATTTGAATTAATAAAAATGTTCATTAACATGATTCAACTGAAACATTATCTGTGGTTTGCTTTGTGAACTCCTTTTTGCTCCTTTTATACTAAACTACATTATTTCGGGTTATTAAACTCACTTCATAAATAGATGGAGTTTCTTAATTACACATGTTATAATCAGATTAAGAAACGTATATTTAAAAAAATGTTATAAAGTTAGTAGACAAATATTTCACGTGTGAAACTTTAAACCATAAAAGGGTATGTTCCTATTGAATTAGAATAGATAAAATGAAACAACTGAGATTAAATCATTTTCTAAAACAAAGTGTGATCGATTTGCCATAGAATTTCTTGAGCATTTATTCTGGATAAGATATTGTATAGTTGAATCTTCTTTGAACACCTGAACATAGAACGAAATATATATACTTTTAAACAGTTTCCACGTGGTGCAAGGATAGTCAGGCAATTATAACAGTACCCGTAGGTTCAGGAGTGGCATCAAATGGTAGGCAAAACCAGGAACCGGTCTGCGAGTCTGAGACTGTCCAGACTGACCACGTGGCATCACAGACCAGGCCAGAACGCTGTAGGTGTCACAGAGGTAATAAACAATCCAGATGTTTACCTGTCTGTACACATACGTAATAAACAAGATGTACATAGCAGAGGATAATCTCTGGCCATGTGTACTTATATGTCAGTTTGCTTTTGCTATACATCATTATAGAGTAGGAGATTTAGGTTTATAAGATTATGTAGAAATCATGAGGTTAGGTGTGTTGACAAAATGGTACTGGTATTGACAAAAATGTAAATTTAGTCCTTATCAATGTGGTACATCTTTGTCTTTTAAGTACATTTCTTGATAATAACGAATAAACGAATAGTTTGAATCGCAATTAACAACATTGTATATGATCAACAACGATGTCACTGAAAACAATTGACAGATCAGAAATAAAAAAAATTTAGATTCAACTATTTGTACTATGAATTGAATGATGTGGTTTTGTATGCATGTAAACGACCTTCATGTGAAAATAATTATTTTGAAAATGAATTGATAATTAGCAGAAACCTTTTTTTCGTAAAGAACTTGAATAGGTTCTCGAGAGCTTTCAGTCTGTTTTAGACTCGTAGGAATTAAAGGAAAACTAACAACATTGTGAAATGCTATTTGGGAAAAAACACGGTTAAATTGGTTTACGCTAAACCCTAAAAGAACGGGGAAAACTGGTCACGTGTCAATTCTTTGTTAATCTGCTCTAGATTTGGGACGGGAAGTTATTGTAATTCAATCGCATCAAGTCTAAGAGTTTGAGGTTTGCACCAAGCTAGACCCTTGATATCATCAATCGAGAACTATTCTAGATTCATAAGTCAATCTACATTCAGGGCGGTACCACTCTCAAGTCATTGAATTCACTCTACACACGTACACATCTCACCGAAATGCATGGCGGCAATTGCCATGCGGAATTATTATTGCCATAATTATTTCTCAGATTCACTCAATGGAATGTTATAACTCAAAATCGCCTTTTCAAGAAATACAGTTACATTTCTTATTCGAAACAAAGTTGAAAACTTCTTAATTGTCAAATTCTGAAAATATTTTTAAGAAATACGGTAGTGATAATATAATATAAGTTATTCGTTTTCGATAAAAGTATGAGGATCTAAGATTACTTTAATAGGTATGGAAATAAATGCAAAGTGGACATTTTTCGCTCATGTCATTCACCCACAAATTCGGTGCAAAAGTAACTGTATACAGATGGTACTGGGTCAAAGACCATCATGTAGATATTATGTCTACGTTACATTTCTCCAAGCGACCTCTGTTGACAGTATGACGACCTAACAGATAGTTATCACTACGCATGCGTGACGGAGGTCACTCGGTGCTCTGTGAAAGCTGGAGAACTTTCTTTCCTGCAATACTTTAGAGCCTGTTCAATGTCGCGAGCCCTTACGATTCACCGCGAGCACATGCGTGTAAAAGTTCAACATGAACTCGAATGTAATGTAAAGGTGATATAAAACGGTGGTGACCCCAGAAGTAATTGACATTACACTGTTTGTGCGTGGTAAAATAAGGATAAAAGTGTGTTGACATTAATTTTCGTTAAAAGGCTTAATTTTTTCATTACGTACAAATCGTTGGTGAATACGGTCACACAAGTTCTCACTATCCTGAACGCGCCTCGCCTGTCAGAAGATAGTCATCATGTGAAAAATGTCAGTTTATTGTTAAAAAACTCATTTACATGACACTACATTTTTATAATCATTTCATATTTTACAGCTTTCTTACCGGTACATGTAAACCGTGAGGTAGATATATAAGTCAGGGGGTGCATTATGTTTGTGTGACTTCGAAGAGTGTCATAATGATATACTACACTGCATGTTGAGTCCCGGAAAATCTTTACTTGGAAAGCTTCTTTGGGATAAAAAATATCTCTATGTCCTGCTCAGAGAGAGAGAGAGAGAGAGAGAGAGAGAGAGAGAGAGAGAGAGAGAGAGAGAGAGAGAGAGAGAGAGAGAGAGAGAGAGAGAGGAGAGAGAGAGAGAGAGAGAGAGAGAGAGAGAGAGAGAGAGAGAGAGAGAGAGAGAGAGAGAGAGACAGAGACAGAGACAGAGAGAGAGAGAGAGAGAGAGAGAGACAGACAGAGACAGAGACAGAGAGAGACAGAGAGAGACAGAGAGAGACACAGAGAGAGACACAGAGAGAGACACAGAGAGAGAGACAGAGAGACAGAGAGACTCAGTGTAAAACTGGATAAGACACATTTAATGATTAATTTAATGATGTTTCTCTTTGATTAAAATTTACGCAGTATATGGTCTTCTAAAAGATAAACATCTACATTGTTTGTATTTTCACAGATAGATACTCTTTTAAAGACATTTAAAGCATCTTCTTTTCTAAAATCACATTCATATTCCGAAGGTTATTAAATACATGTAAATGCCTGATTGATAACAAAGAAACTGCATCATAATGCATATGCTGCATTTATATAAATAAACAAAACAAATGAGTTCCCAGTAACGACGGATGTAGTGATCTAAACACAGTTGCTGATTACAAGTAGAGTAACTGTTTGTTAATTCTATACTGACCTCTAATCAACAGGATGGCGCTTATGGTTTATACTGGTCAACTTAATCTAAACAAGTTGAAAAGACGGATCAAACATCTTGAAACTGGCATCCCTGTCAAAGGTCAAGATGTGGTCAGTTTATTAACAAATGTAATTAACAGTCTCTCAGAGCGGATTACACAAGAGATAAATACCAAATACTAACATATCTACATTTAGTGGGATGTATATTTGTATGTATAAAGTAAATAAATTGACATGATATGATAAAAGAATTTACCATTATAAATTTCAAACACAAATCAACTCTCAGCGAATGTACACATTTAAGTGTTTAATTATAAATTACATTGAATCTCTGTCAGAGTGATAAACGGGTTAATATAACGTCTTCTATAACGATCTGTAATTCGCCTTCATCGCGGTCACTAACTATTCTCCCATAGGACATTGCTTTGAAAAATGAATTATTTCGAAAACTAACTTGATTGTTTTACAAGAGTAACTCTGATTCCTATTTGAATGATAAAATTGATTATACGAATGTTTTGTGAGTTTTACGATATCAAAACATTTGATTGCATTTGGTTCCCCGTCAATCAAAAGTCATCCATATTTAACACGGCGGTAATCTTAAAAACAAAAATATAATATGTAATTTTTCCAAAGTGCACATAATTTATTTGATGATTTAAAACACTTAAATCGAAAATAAAAGTAGCTAAAATAATTGCCGAAATAAACATTTCTAAGATAGAAGACCCCTAACGTTAATTAGGATAAAAAGACTGTTTAAGAAGGTGAGAGCCAGTGTTGTTTACTGTGTGCATGTAGAGTCTGTTGACGTAGCACACGGCTTGTGTACACACGTACATGTCAACGTCGTTAGATGGAGAGGGGGATTGAGGTTACGTTTACTCAGTGTTCCGTTTTTTTTATCATCGACCTAAATCTTATGCAACTAATTTAGAAATTTTATGTCACCAATTCTAAGCATGTGCATGTTCTTTACATTCTTATATTAAATATTTTTCTAATTTTAATCAATATTTAACTCAATTTTAAAGCAACGTGTGGAAGCTACTTGTACGACATATGTGTATGTATCTGTATTCAGTGTTTCTCTGTCTTTATATACATCTGAAAAAGAGTATTGCAGCATTGGGGATACTCAACCACCTTCCATTTTATACTATTTTCTATCAAACGAGTTAATGATTTGGTATGAAACGAGCGAAAGCGAGTTTGATACCAAATCGTTGACGAGTTTTATTGAAATACTATGAATTTGAAGGAGGTTAACTAATCTGTTTATTACATAAATCTACATAAATCAAGCGATATTACATTCCACGGGCGGGTAATAAATCTTATTCATTAACAGAAATGATGTAACGAATATTAATGTATGTTATTTGATAAGGGCCAAAGCAATATGAAATTGTTCGAGAATGACACAAGAATATTTGTCGAAACGTCGCATACAATGAATAAAGAAGTTTTTATCCATACATGACTGTATATTACTTGTCATTATATACAATATGATATTGATAGATATTGACTTAGCTCCGTTTCTAAAGACACCAAAACAGGAAAAAAGTCATCATCGGTTGTTACCCCCTGTAAAAGAACGACTTTCTCATAACGCCTTCTCTTTGGCGTATTAAGACGCAGAGACCCTCTGTTAAGCAGTTAATTCCATTCCTCCCAGATAATTAACTCGCCAGCATACCTGTAAATCAGTTTTGTTTTGTTAAATAGGTTGCAAATAGGCAATAATCAAGATTATTTTTATTCTGCAATGCTTTTTCGTGGTATTTACTATATACATATTGTTGGAATGAATCACGTCTGACCTCAAAGTGATTCATTATCTAAAATATATTCCTGCATTTCAAAAAGTAGTAGTAGATGTGTAGATCAAAATTAAAAACCTTACGATGTTGGCTTACTATAAGAACAATGATAATCGGTCATTATTGTTTTCGAGCGTAGATATTGCCTACGTAGCGCCTTGAAGCATAGTGCGCTGGATGTACCAAAAACAATTGTACATTCCAGAAGAAAGTTAATTATTATAGAACATTAGCTGTTTCGGCGCTAGAGTTAACAAAGATATAAAATGTTTGATGCAGTATATATCACAATATACATCACGTACTTGAAAATGTTACATTTAACCTTATAGAACTAGCAATAACGACAATGAACGATATTTTAATGAAGACTGAATGTCAAATTCAAATAATTAAACTCAATTTTAAAAGACCAACGGTTGTTTATCTCGACCTCCATCAAGCAGTGGACAGGTCGTTGTAATCGATCAAATCTTAAAATAATACTAACCGTGTTATGTTATCAGTAGACTGTATACAAATCTCCCAACAAATTACGCAAATAAGGTATGATACAAACATTTTAACCATATGCGTCAATGTGTCCATAAGTCATATAATACTATGAGCATACAAATAACCTTCTACCATTTCTATAACTAAACATCTTGTAGTAAAATGTAACAACAATCTAGTGATATGTTAGATCACAAATAATCACAAAGTTAGAAAATAAAGAGATAAAAAAGACGAGTTTATATTTGTGTCATATTCATTTCAAAATCAAAATGTTCAGATAAAGTCGAAATCATATAGGTAATAGTGAAATCACAATAAACGATCTACATATTTTGATTTTCTAACACAACATGTGAGGTATATCTTCATTTGAAAAATAACGCCAATACCTGTCTTTTACGATAGAATATGTCACTAACACACACCTGTTCATATAACGTAAGCATCGTTTTGTTTAACTGTTTAACTGTTTGAATACTCAGTTTAGATTCGTCGTATCAGCCGTAACCTCGTAAGATGAGCATTAGTGTATTTTGTTATCCATATAGTGAATATAACCAGTGTTTAAATACACCGGTGCGCATATACCTTTTTCCTGTCAACATTGTATTTGCATGAGTACTCATAATCCATTATTCCTGATGTCATAAACATGTTGTGACGTCATTAAGACAGACTTGATGTTTCATGTTTGTTTCTTATATATTCTAGATTATGATAACTGAAAAATATTTCATTATCATATTTAATAACCGAAGATGTGGCTTAAGCGTTTCCTAAACTAGTACAAATTTGCGAATGACTCTCGCTTTTGCTCGTATGATACAATCGATGATGACTCCTTTACCATGAGTATAAAAGTATACGAGACGCCTTTTATAAGATTTTGTGACTTTTATTAAGTCTAGAAAGATTAGCCATGACCTACATGTATAAGTTTCAGCATTTTTATTTTACCTTTGCGCTGTTTGTAATACTTCTGACATTTTTTCTTTTTCTTAAACAATATGACAAAAGTGTCCTGTTAAATAAAAGATTTGAAAAGCTCAAGAGAAATACTGTGTCTCATAAAAATGTGACATTCAAACAGGCATCAAAGTATGCAAGCATAAACCACCACACATCACTAAATTCATAAAAAGTATACATATTACTACATTGTTGTTACATTTTACTACAAGTTACTGCTCTTGATATGATAAACCAAACTGTGATTATCTTAATGTCTGCTCGACTACAACTTGATAAATGTTTAATTCATTAATTCTCTTTTTGAAAATCCAATTGCTTATAAATCTTTGAAGCTTGCTATAGCTGTTTGTTCATATATTCGTCAAAGTCAAAGTCAAAGCTTATGTATACTTTAATATGCATTTATGTCACTTTGACAAACAGAAGGTTCTGATCGAAATATAATGCCTTTATCAATATAGCAAGTTTCGAACACAAAGAAATGTATATAATCTTGAACAACAAACAATCATAATCATTTATTGACTATAGACTATATAAAATAAAAAATTGTTGAATTAAATCAATACAAACGATAACGATAGCGTGTAACATCGATAAATATTTCCTTTCTATTGATTTTCTCTTCATCTTTAGATCATTTTATAATGTAAAAATTAATTTTATTTTGGTATGAACAAGGATGATTGAGTATCAATCACAGTAGGTTAAATAAGGTCATCGTATTATAAAAAATGTACGAATCATTGGCGGTTTACCTCAAACTGTAGTAAATCCTCTTTCCACAAGTTACGTGCTAACCTCAGCAGAAGTCGGATTAAATCCCCAACTAGTAAAACTCTGGTTGTTATTCCGTTAGAAAAACCAATGTGTCGGTGTTCAAAGGTAATCATAAATTGTCGCAAATTAAGACATGATAACCGTCCCGTATGACTCATCCTGAAGATACAGTAGCAATTTTATACTAAACTTTATTTTCTTAACATATTATTATATTTCCTTCCTTTTTAACACCTGATCCGGATGATGGCGAGGATTAACACATTGCAGAAATGATAAATGATGTCCATGCACAACCGTTTCATAGGAAAATTAGCAGAGAGTAACACGTTCTGTCGTTTACATGGGTACCTGGATTGGAAGGACTTTTTTCTAGATATATTATTTCTTATCATGACACCGACAGGTAAATCATACTGATAAGTGTATCTGCATTTACTTTAGTTTGTAACTGAGAAACTGATTGGGTAAAGTCATGTCTCTTTTCATATTTTTCATAATGGATGACCTTTTCTGGTATAAACACCTCAGGTTAACGTGTATATAAGGTATATCTGTACATAAATATTATCAATATCATTATTATTATTGTCGTCATCATTTCTATTTTATGGCGCACATTTCTTTCCACCAATTCACGCCCAAGGCGCTATCAACATTATCACCCTGGTCTTAACTAAGATGACATATATATTGTTAGAACGTCACGACCAACACACGGCTTTACTTTGTTCCCATTCCCTGCAAGGAGATCAGAAGCACATTTTGAATAAAGACTCTTCCCAAAATGACACCACAAGTCACAGTGTTGGGCAGGAATCAACCTACAAAAACTCTTAGTTTCTTTTAGCAATGGCGCCCATCCTTTCGGCCAACAGCGCCGGATATTGCTTTACTTTACTGTTAATGGTCAACCGAGTCATGTACAAGAACACAATTGTACTAGCATCTAAGTGGGTACCTAGTCGGAATATCAATTCTTCATTTCATTTTTGTATAATTGAAGTAAATCGACACAGTAGCAAATATCAAAAGTTGTTCTGTTAGATATAAAGACATGGGACGGTGTTCTGGCCAGGGGAACTATCGTTATCATCTCATGTATAATTAGATATGATTGACATGACTAGTAATCTATATCCATGTTCATGTCTGACATATCTAATTGATTACTGATAGCATGATCAGTGGATATTCTCCTTTTTGACTTTACACTTTTCATATATAGTAGATATTCGAACATATGTTTTCGTCTTGAGATACCTTATTTTTAACAAAGACCTTATTTCCATTATCTACCGTAGAGCTAACTCGAGATAACAGCACTCTAAAACACCTGTATCCTACAGGTCACTTTGACCTTTTGACACATGTCCTCTCACATGGAAACAAATTTCGGTCAGTGTTTTAGCTAATCGTCATATTTGTTCTCACTGTAAAAACTACAGACTTCTGTCTAGGAAATGAACTATTAAAACAGAAAGATATGTAATTCATAATTTTTTTTATCAATAATCATCTTGAATTAAAAAAAATATTGAATAAATAATCGAAATCTATAACTAATTTGGAACATTTTTTAATCGACTTAGTGTTAATGAGTGATTTGTACAGTGTGTTACAGTGACGCGAGGTTAGTGTGTATGCACGCTAAAGAGTTAAGGAGCAAGAAGTTCTCCCTGCTGTACACACTCCACTGCAGTGAACACCTCGGTCGACGCTACACGCGTTCTGTGAGGGAGAGAGAGATCTCTAGCGGGATATTCAATGTGAATAACCTCTTTGAGGAATGGAGTACTTAACTTTAACAAGTGTGCTTCTGCTTCTACAGTGTTTGGTGAGTAATACGTTTCAAGTTGGTTAGTAATGTAGAATCGGGAAATATTTTATTGCGTTGAAAAAAGTTTTTCTCACACTGGTGTTTCATATTCATTTTATCTTTAATTTTCTTCTTCAAGAATAATTATGAATTATTCTTTTTGTGTGAAAATTGATCAAATTGAAATTCAAGGTATTTAACCCAAACATTCAATCGAAAAGTGAACTAAGCGTAACGAATTTCTGATTCTGCTATTTAGCTCATGCATACATTTGCATATACGTCCATAAATGGTAGCAAGATTGCCGACTATGCTGCTGACAGTTTGAATGTGTAATGTAATACAACTCGAAACATGTGACATTTTTGTTCTATTTCTGTCCAATTTTGACAATCTCATGTCATTACCAAGAAGTTACAAGTCAGGCATGTGAGTAAGATTATTAGGGTTTAGACACAAGGTTTGGTTGAAAGCAACGATATTTATCCTAAGAAGACAACGACCCTTAGTTATCACGATTACTATTGAATTAAGTATTATCATTCACGATATTCTTGCCAATAGTACTGAAATTTTGCAACAATTTATTGATATACAGTTGATACATGGATTGACGAAAATATCTCGATTGGTTCGTTATCTAATGTTATCATATTCCAAAGTGTATTTACATGTATGTTATCATCGTAGTTCATGTTTGGATGTGTGGGAATATGCTTGCTGTGTATCATCCTATGAAAATCCCAACTGCATTGATGAATTTATTATTTTGACTTTGAACTATATCAAAATAGTGATAAATCTCGCACCTTTATCAAAAAGTATAATTTACATCTCATGATATGATTTATATCAAATCAATATGACAGTTTAAACAAATTTTTGATAAATGATAAAACCCTACCTCTCATGTATGTACAGACGTGAAGACTTCGTTCTTCATGACATTAGAAGTTACAACGTCAGTTATCGGAAATTTGACATTATTGATAGAATTTAATATACCTTTCGTTAGAAGCCTATTGTGAAAATCAATGACATGTTCCATCGACTGCAACCACTCCTTTAAATACAGATTCCGATCAGCGGTAATTTCTTAGGAGATCTACTAAGTATGTTCCCAATACGCTGAAGAGGTTTTGTTATATCACAGATATATCATATACATACATACATACAGGACATAAAAAAAGACCCCATGATGATCACTGAATAGTGTGAAACCGGTCGGGGATTGAAATCATTTCCAGACTTTTGTTTTATAAATGGGGACATTGATTTTAGGTCAACGTTTTACTGAATTGTTGCTTCAATAACTGAGTGTATATCAGATAACATTAAGTGTGATTTCAAGGACTCATGTTTTCCAAGGACGAGTGTGAACTGTTTATAAAGGACATATTTTCATCACTATGTAAGGATGCGTTGTCTCATGGTCATACAATGCAATGGAGTCTTGACACTTCTTTATCAATATAACATCATAGCTACGTTAGTGTATTTCTTTGAACCTTGAAATTCATTGAAATAATCAAGTAATGATTTACAAACTTTGTTATCTCATAAATCCATTTTCTGTAATTTGTTTAATTTTAGTGGATCCTATGTACAAACTTGATACTTTAACTTATTTTCGTTTTGTAGAAATACATAATGAGTAGTTGACTTTTATGAAAAAAATAACTTTCCGAAAAAAATTAAAACGGAAGGTTAACACCCTTCAAACGGTAACACCAGGTCATGGATAATCTTTTGGCAAAATCTGGGCGGTCACGTGATAAAATTTGTCGTCTGCTACGTTACATAATCATTAAACTGTCGTCTGTTGACCTTTGAAGTTGAAGGTCACTAATTCGGGAGCGGTAGCGATGGTAAATAAGTCAAATGTCATGTCATTTGAAAGAGGAGACACGAAATGTATTCTTTTGATGATTTTGCAGTTATGACTTGATCTATCACAATGTTGTGACAGAGGGAGAAAGACAGGACATAAAGCTAAAGGCAACCATTGCCCGGATTTTTATAAGGGTAACGCTTTTCTCTGTAACTGGATGTTATATGGTAATCTAACGAATATGATATTTATGTGATTTTATCACTTTTTCTGTCAGGTGCAAGACGATATGTACAGAAATATTTGTACGTGAAACCTCGACACCACTGCTCCTATATATAAATATACGATATCGCATTGAAATGTAGAGTCGGGTCGATTTGATATGTTATGACATCATTACATTGTGATCATTGTTATCTTCTATTTTTTGATCTTACAAAAGTAATATTCTTCGCCGTCAACATAAAAAACATCATTCAGAAACTCTTTCTTTACTATACAAATACAAAATGAGTATCAGTGATGCCATTTATATTTTTTAATTATCTAAATGCCTATTAGTTGAAGGTTCTATCTGTGATAGCGTAAACTGAATGTAGTTACTGGCTCAAAAACGATATCGCTTCAGAACATCAGCATCAAAAGGGTTAAAATATGTCTCACAGAAATCCCTCAGAATTGCCATCTACTTTTTGCATATCATTAAAATGAAGAGTACGTAAATCCACTGCAAAATAATATATTTACTCATACCAGTATGTTAACCAAATCCAAACGCCCTTAACTAACTTTTACATTACATGTCACAATGATTACCCTTTTAACACGCTTGTTTTGCATCCGGAGCAATCCTTATCAAGATAAAATGACGTCAAGTAGATAACTAATTAAATTAACTACGCCTATGTGATAATTCTATACTTCTCAGGTGCTTATCTTTTCCCTTCCATCTGACTGCCAATTGGTCAGTTAGTGTCCACTTTGTGGTCATCCGAGATGAGAAGTTGTAGCATCTGGTTTTACATTCTGTTAAATTAACTTGTTGCTACGTGGATGCATTTTAACACTATCAGTTTCCAACATCCCAATTTGGTCATTTGAGATGTATTGGTATATAATCACGCTCAGGGAGATTCATATATTAGGAATTGTGTTTGCAGTCGATAATTTCACTAGGAAATTTAAATGCCCTAAAATTTCATCCCAATTTTAATGATAAATACGCTTCTTCATACAGACCTTATTGCTAAGCAAGTCAGTCACAACCGGTGCCACTGGTTATACTGAAAGAATGCAAGAAATTAAAAGTAATCCTATGAAATGTTTCCAAGCAGAGGTACAAATGCATTGAATGGTAAATAGCTCTAGCATATTTTCATATCCTAACAAAACCACAACATGCACTAGAGATATTGTAATAACTTTCCATATATAATGACATGCGAACTAATGTTTCGGTGACATCCTACTGTGTCCCAGTCCACGTATGTCATATTGTTTGAAAAGTATTTGTCGTCTCTAATAACCAAACTGTTTGACTAAAGCTGGTTAGGTTGTACTGAAGTGACCTTCGTTACGTGTCTGTGTCCAAATCAAATATATCAGCTGCACTTAGTTCCGTGAAGAGATTACGGAAAAGGAACAAGTGAGCTGGATTAAGTAAAATATATTGTGGCTTTTAAGTAATGATGTTTAAAAATTACATCCATCACCCGCCAAAGGGGGAAAGCGTCAAAGAATATAAATATAATGACAAATGTTAGTTAACTGTATACACGATCTTGATAAAGAAAGACATCCATCAGGAACACAGATAGACAGACAGATAGATGTAGATAGATAGATAGATAGATAGATAGATAGATAGACATAAATATAGATACATAGATAAACAGACAGATGGATAGACAGAGAGATAGAAAGATTGATAGATAGATAGATAGATAAATAGATAGATAGATAGATAGATAGATAGATAGACATATAGAGAGACAGCGAGACGGACAGACTGACAGGGAGGCCGACGGACAGATAGAAAGACAGATACACAGACATATAGGTACATCAGTAAAACGGTAACGCAGGTGTCCTAAGGCGAGCTGAGTGAGGACGGAAAGCTCACGTAGAGCGTGAGGGCAAAAACTCGCTTGATTTTGATTTTCTGTACGATTACAGACCATGAAAACGTAACAATTGCCATATTGTCTCAAAAAGATCGTTATACTTATCTGAAAAGTTAAACGCAAGTGACACTTGTATCTCTATGTTTATGATACAGTAAATATGTTTCAATATCATATCTCTTGAATCACTTATTATACCCATTTATATACCATATTTTCTTCTGTCCGGTAACAATAGTACCGAGTTATATCATGAATTATATATGCGTCAGAATGATAGAAATACTTATCAAATCATACATATATTCTCAAAATTACTCACTATATATCCATGTAACCTATTTAATGCTTTCCTGTAAGAGTTAAACAAAAATGGTAAGGGCTTGCAAGGACGTTGTCTTGTCCTCACTCATGAGTGTTTAAGAACCTCTGTAAGATGTAGTCACATGATACTGCTACAGCTGATATATATCCCCCAGATCAGATTACGATTGGGTGGTTTCTTCACTGTATGCTAAGGCCTCATGGACGAGATGTCTTACGCTTCATGGATTTTCGTGTAGATAATAAGATGATATCTTTGACAACCGCTTGTACAATAGGTGTACTATATGTGTGATACCCCGATGGATATTATATAACATTCGTCTTCTGGAAACCAAAGATTTCGTTGTTAAGGGAATACATAAAGTATCACATATCAATAGGGATATTCGAACTCAAATCTTGACTTGCTTTCTACTTGGATACCACGTGTCGACTGGACGTAAAGCCCCGGCATAAATGTGATGTTATTGTCCTTGACCTTCCTCCAAGGGTCTTGTCTTGTCTCGTCTTTTTAGTTTTTCGTTTCAAACAAGATGGATAAATTACAAATTACAAAACTTCAAACCTAAACATTTTTAAAGCGATAGCAGAAACTTGCATGAACATGTTGTCTTTATGCAAACTGGTTTATTTGTGTTGTAAACAGACAGTAAAACACAGAAGAGGGACTTTAGGAAAGAAAAGGTATCCTCTGAAATGTATTCCAATTTCAAACTACCTTCGCGTTGATTTGGACCATGGAAATTTTTTGCACTGCTCTGCGAAATATCTGTTGTTCCTTCAATTTCTTCCATTTAATTACGTAGAAGATCTTTGATGCATGGTAAATTACGTTATAGCCCAGTTGCTAGAAGGCAAATGTATTGACCATCGCAAAATGATATTTTGCCTTCCTTTCTGATGGTACTTTAGATACTGTTAGAACTACAAGTGTTGGTTCCAAAACATGTATAGCGTCTCACACTGTAAACCTTTTCAATTCATAACCATCAAAAACTACTGAATTATTCTTCACGTATATAGGCATATCACTAAAATAAACTAAAATCACAATAACAATTTTTCACAAATATTTTTATTTATTTGAATTTGTTGTGGCTTTTAAAAAAATCATATTTATGTTATAAATGTGAGTGTTATTAGTCTTGTACTTTGTCGAGTTTCAATCCACACACACAAACTCAGGCACTGAATGTCCCAGCAGTTTAAAAATTTAGACAGTTCGACTTTATATCGCTGATTACTCACTTAGTGTTTCAAGCAGAGCCAAACCACAGTCTGCATATTTTCGACAAAAGTTGTAACGGTAATGTCCAATGGACCTCGTATGTATATTACATCCAATTTTAATTATAGTGACCTATTTTCATATTTTATTTATCATATGGAGATAGTGTCAATCTCAATACAATGTAATGTAACGTTTATACACAAATGAATTGTTTCTGATTAATAATTCTGTAATTAGCATGACGTCCGATCACAAAAGGGCCTTAACTCAATAAAAATAAGTGAAAAATTTGAGGGAGTGAGCAATAACATAATAATAGGAAATCTCGAGTAAAGGCACAACATCGTTAAGAAATAATCTCAGTACAACCGAGGTGTATTTTACAAGGCAAATATCTTCACTGGAAGATAAACTAACTGAGGAAGATATTTATCGTGTGTGTTCGCCCCTGCTTAACTGACAGCTCCTGGTTTTCTTAAAGCATTTGCAGACTTCATATAAACGTTTGAAAGATGCCTTTCTCGGTTACTGCATCCTAATAGTTTGTCCATGTATTTCAAATTTTCGTTTTTAGCCTGTTTTATAAACCGTTATAGTGCTTACACTCCGAATATCAACGTGCTTTAGATATTCTAACATCCAATAATTGATAACTGAAAATAGAATAATAGATATTTATTACAACTTCAGTAATCGATCGTTAAGACTGATCTTACTGATCACATTGGAGGGACAGTCCGTGATGAATTAGATCTGTATTTACAATTATTTCTAATTGGCGAATATAATTGCTGATTTATTAGCCACATCGACTGTTAATTTGGTCTTAATATTTGTATTTTGCTGTCGTTGTTCATTTGATTAAATGGTATGTTGCATTATTTCATATGAACTTATAAATTTGATTCTAGAATCGAAAAACTTACATATTTTAGTAAATAATCTAACTGGATAGTAACAGAATTAAGGTTCCATATTCAAAGGGAAACATTGGTGAAATTGCTCCTTCATTATAAATTTAAAAGAAAAAAATTGACACAATTCAGCGTAAGATTATAATAATCTGACCGTGAAATTCATTACCCTGGGTCAGTACCTTCGGCAACAGTAGACGAACCTTTTGGAAGCAGCTTACAAAGCCTTATATTCTAGAGGCCACTTCCGTGTAACAGTTGTCATAAATCTCTGCTAACCATGATTGTTTTATATGTCACTCCCGGTGTTATGCATACGATTTACGTAAATGCCTTACGCTTGACTTACTAGTTTTTAAATAGAAAATGGTATAAGGTCTTCTTAAAATATATGTATTGCTATAAAGTTAGATATCATTTGCTTTTGTTTTATGTATGCATAGAACATGTGTTAACCTACGTAGAACTCGGTATCGAGAATTTACAATTGTCATCGTCATCTATACTGAACGCGACAACGTACTCAATGCATAGATGATAAGCTCACGTAATAATGAGATAGACGCTTTAGACGGCCTTGTTCGTTTGGGGCAAAATGACAAGAGATGATGTCGTGATGTTTATAAAGTGTGAGTCTATAACTACCTTCATTACCTAGATGTTTCTAGTAAAAAGCACAAATCTTCTTCGGTGTACATGGTGGTATGGTGCTATCAAATAGCATTTCAATGAATCATGCAATAGAGTCATTATACATCATAGCTATGAATATTAGAATAGACTTTGAAGTTCTATAGTTTTCCAGCTGTACACTTATTCTAAAAGTAATCGTAGATTAAGTCAATGCCAATAATCATATGTGCAGCATGATTTACCTCTGAAACAATTGGCAACTGAAGTTCCATGGCCAGTACACAGCTTGATTTCTTTAATTATTATGCTGATTTTAATTACACACCCCCTTGATGTCGCTACCGTCAACTTGTTTAGGAAAACGTTTTTAATTTATACACATGATTTAATTAAACCATTTTGACAAAATATCTTAATGTCGTTCTCTGCCTTCATTTACAAAGCTCTACGATGATCGTAATTCATTAAGGTAATCTCATTCTTCGAAATGTTTTTTTAAAGGAGGCCCTGTTTGATGAATTAAGATTGTATTACTAGATAACAGCCCAAACTAATATTCATATTCTAAACGTGAACTTCCTGGTCTCGATAGCTTAATGGATGAGCTTTTTGAAATTTCAGTGCTGACAGTCGGTGCAAGAATCGGGTTCGAAACTCGTTATGGACTCGTAACATAAGAAATGTATATTATGCTATTGTAGAAAGTGTGAAAGGTGTAACAGGTGTAGATGTTTGTATATGGAAGTGAAACAAAAAGATAGAATAACATTAGACACATAACAATTAAGTGATTATGAAAAATACTTTATCAAATGTCCTATTTTCTTCAGCATAATTACTTTATCACTTCACACGTGTAGGAGGCGATGACTATCTATCTCTTATGTATATGGGTGGAAGCGCAAACATTACAGAGAAGGCCAGGAACTCCACTGCATTGTCGTCGACCAGCAGGCGTGTACGGAGTTTTGGGCACGTCATCCGCTTTCATCTGATTGGCTAGCTGCCCCCATTATAGGCTAACATGAATAAAAGCGACACCTGTATTCCAAACTACTCCCTCGTTGATGTACGCGATCTGTTAAATCATGGCACGTGCCGTTTTGTTTACACTGTCCACTTTCAATATAGACGGCCTAGAATTGACCAGTAACATATTTGTAAACGGAGCTTTTATCAGATGCCAGCTGGCACCAAACATCCTCTGTTGTAAGGCCGGGGGTCTCAGGGTGAATCATTATGAGTGATTATAGTATAAGGAGGGCTTTGATGGTTCGATGTAGGAAGCTTTGTAATTAATCATGTTAATGGCATCTTTTTTCCGTTGTACAGCAACTCAATTTTATTCAAAAACATTTTTTATAACTTTATTCATGTTTGTTCATGTATATACAAATTCAAACATGCATATCAATAGAGAAACAAGACATTTCAACATAGTAAGTGACAACAAATGGACAGAGTGTATTTGAATTTCAAAAAAAAAACCCAACTATTCATGGATGGAAATTATAATCTGTGGATGTACATGATATTTTTTTCAGAATGATGTCTTGTTGAATAATCGCTTAAAACGAGAACAAATTGTGACATGATGTTTTACAGCAACTCAACTTTATGATGTGATATGTATATATATCAGAGGGGTTATAATGAAATAATGATATTCATATCAAGATTGATACGCCATATTTGAAATTACAATCATCGGTAAATTATTTGAGAACAGAACATGTCTTCAAACCAAAAAGACAATATAGGTACTAAAATGTCTATTTCCATGACGATGTCGATATTTTTACAAACTTCAAAGGGTTAGAATAATATAATCACGTTTTTGTGATATGTAGATATCTTTAAACTATTTTCTGATGATGTATTCTTGAAGAGCATACATCAAACAATGTTTACTCAAAGTTTGTTAACGTTGGTTTATCATGACTATTGTTAACTTGATGGGTAGAAATAATTACTATAATGCCATCCTTGAATTTCCTTTTTGCACATGTACACGTATGATCGTTATGGCATCATCTCCGTCAAATAGGTTAACTAAATAAGCATTCAATGCAAAAGATAACCAATCTGTGGACTGAAATTTTCATATCGCATGCAAATTATTTCCGTTGCAAATATCGTTACCGTCAGATTACTATGGAGATGATTTTATTGTTTTATTTTATCAACAGTAACATAAACGAGGTCCGATTTCTTTTATGAATATACATGGTAAGATACAGGTTTTTGTTATTTTCCGATTTCTAATTCTAACACCATTGTAACTTCCGTATCCACAGGCTAGAGGTTGCCGTGACCTGCAAAATATCACATGTCTTAATTGATGTTTGTTTGCCTCCGCAGAGAAAAATTTCCCAACTTCAACATTCTCTAGATCCTCTAGCATCTGGTTGTTCTGGGTTTTTTATGTATTCTCTGTCGCCTGTTTCTTAATACGCGGAAGAAGCATAGTTTGATTAGTGTTTTCCTTATCTTTAATAGTTTCGAATTTACAACGTTAAATTTCAGGTAACAAAAAAACTCAATCAACTGACAGAAGAAACTCTATAACTAATCGTGTGTTTACATGTGTTTATTTTGTTTCTTGTTTTCCATAATCATCAAATCAATTCATTAACTATTCATCATCCAATTAATTTTCCCACAAAAAAATGAAAGAATTTTTAAAAATATATATTTGAGTCATTTTTGTTGTTTGAGATGTTTACGCAAAGGCATCTATTTCAACAATTAATGATAATTTTAAAAAGAAAATGTATTTTATTTGTTGACGATTACAATAAATACGCATCCATGTAAAAGTAATAAGTTATAGAAGTATGACATCACTAAGCACAACATAAAGATAATATGAAATCAATAAATTGATATAAAACAGATTTTAAAAATGCAAATCAACCCTCACCAAGTTCTCGTAATGCCACACCCACCTTGTATGTGAAAAAGATACGGTAATTAGTGAGTAACTCAAAACAGACAAAACCTGGTGGCATTAAAATTTAATGGCACGGAACGTTAGCCAATCAGATGACCCGACCCTCAGCAACGAGAACACCGCGAGATGTCACGAGACTTTGCTTATTCATGTCAGTGACCTCACTTTCCGTTTCCATTTACTTATTTCCGGCTTTGTGAGTTGTCCATATTGCACACGTTTATTACAGAACATCTATCATCGAGTGATACGCTCAGACATAAACAGGTTCAGTGAGAGGGGATAAAAATTTAACCTTCACACTTCGTGCGAGCAGCGAGCGTTAACAGAATTCGTCTGCCATGGTATTTGCCGAAATGTAATTCTACATAACACGTGATGAGTTTGATAGCACCGTGTTAGTCGTTTTGAGATAGTAACTGTAGGGATATCTGTAACTCATTTTTCTACAATTTTGATGAATGTGAATTTGATGACTTAGAGGACTCTGTGGAATAGTTTTCATCTCCCTGAAAACCCCGATACAAAGCCCTTTTGATCAAGTGTAGAATTATGAACCTTCTTGAAGTAGCTTTTAATATGAAAGCTAGATTACCTTGATAAGTATTTCTTTTTTATGACATACCCGACATTTTGGAGCATATGTTTTCTCCTTCAACAGACTGGGAGGAGGAGTATACATAAGTTCACAATAAAGAAGCTGTAATCAAGGAAGTCATTCTTTTATTTAGTATACCATTGGTAAATGTTCTTCAAAGACTAGCTTATCATGGTCTTAAACAAGCTTTTCAACGTTAATACAGAAAAACTTCCACGTTTGCTAATAGTAAAAGTTTTTGTTTGTAATGCATCTAGCTATATAGTATATTACATTTCTGTATCTGACTTTCTTACTTGCTATTGTTAGATTTTTTATGACGTGTGCTAACGATGTGTAAGGATATGCTTATGATTTTGCCAACATTGTTTTCTTTAACCAGTGTTTCCTATTGGTTTCACGTCAAATGAAATCTATGGATAATATATTTCATCCTTGTTTGGCCTTTTCGGACTACATCATAAACTTCTGTACTGGAAATACTTCTGTATCCGCCCTTGATTTTAGTCAGCCAATGATATTAGTACTGCTACGTCGAATGGACATGCGAACCTCAGAAGAAATCAGCTGGCATTTCAAGCTGTTCGCCCACTCTTACAGCCAGCCACGAGGGGAGGAACTTCAAATTTCAAATTCATGTTCTTCATGTTGTTAACTCGACGTTATGAAAAACTTACTTCCAACTCCTCGTTTCATTGGTTATTGTATAATAACAAGACAAGGGAGGGTAATTGAGCAAAAAAAACCTGATGAAGTCCCATTGGTGATTTGTGAAAAGTATCGGATCCTTCAGACCGTGGTTACGAGAATGAACATTCCTTGAAAGACTGATTTTTTAATCAAAGGTCTTGGAAAGAATAGTCTTAATAGGATGGGTGTGGATCACCTCGGAAAATATAAACAGACATATGTCACGTGACTTTTGTATTGGGCGGACATTATTATTTCAGTGCTGAATAAGTTACATTTAACAATAAAGTTTCTTTTTATTGTCAAACATAAACGATATTCTCCATTTTAGACATTCCTTTATTCTTGATGTATGGAACTTTAAAACTCAACAAGTGTACATTGTTTTGATAATTATTTCGTGAGGGACAGGGGGCAGGATAGCGCGTTCGGCATCCGGGGTTCGATTCCCGGACTCCCGGCAAATTAATCTGCAGTACAGAACTGTTTTACACGCAGTAAGGTTTGTGTGCAATGTGTTGCGGAGTTTCTCCCTGCAATAATACTAGCAGCCGTGATATAAGTGAAACACTCTTGACAGCGGCGTTAAACCCCATATGCCCTAACCTCATGAGGGACATTAATGATCTTTTATCGAGGCACATCCGGCATTCAAGAAGAAAAAGGGGAGATTCTAGATATTCGAAGGCATATTGGTAAATTGTTAATGAACTTTGTTTATTTATAGACGATAATTCATCAATGTCTTTTGTAGCATCATCCCGTTTGATAATAAACGAAAAATTACCCAACCCACCCCTAACTCAACACCGAATGCAAGGGAAGTTTGTCGTCATTTCAATCATAAAAAATCAAATATCACAAATAAATTTGTGTAAGAAACTTCTGTTTCTCATCGAACATGTCCCATAAGTTATCTCTCAAGAACGTGCATGTTTGTTTAAATAATGAAGGAGATAGCACATATCCTTGCCCGAGGCTGTCATATTAAAATCAACACGTTTTCTGAAGAGCACGATTATACAATTACTCTGTGCTTCTATGAGGAAATCGTGTATGAGATATTATGAAATAAGCAAAACCTGAGATAAGGCTAAAGGGAGTTATTGTGGAAATAATTGTTTATCATATATTCTGTCATTATGTATGCCATATCTAAACATTTAACTTCCGTTTTGATGTATGCGTTTCATATTTCGCTATCAAAACAACGTTGAGAAACAATAATCGTTTGTTGTAATATTGTGAGAAAATGCATTGATAGTTGATCACGATTTGTAACAAATGCTTACAGATTGATACACATAATGTACAATAATGAATAATGAACATTGTACTGTTCATTGTTGTCTATAGTCACGTGACTTTATAGGTAAATACACTGTATGTGTACATTTTATAATTACTCCTTCTTTTTAAATTTTGGCGTATTCTATTGAAAACATTTTCCTTTTTTATTATAATGATGTTACATATCTTAATAGACGTATGACGATCATGTTTATTTCCCCATTAATAATCTCTGAATTGAATTGTTAGGAATATGTCGTTGATTTACAACGTGAAAAAACTTTTTTTCACATAGGAAACTGTATCATGCAGCTTCAAGAACTAAATGTCACTCATTAACCCCTTTTATGCCATGTACAGTGTGATCAACAATCTCATTAAAAATGATCAGTTTGAAAAAGTTCAATATCATTTTTGAGTCATCAAGGTTCATTTCAACTCCATAGTTTGAAAACCCTCAGAAATTATAAATACACTGTCCAAGTTTTCTGTCTACCTGT
Source organism: Phorcus lineatus (assembly GCA_921293015.1). Taxonomy (NCBI): domain Eukaryota; kingdom Metazoa; phylum Mollusca; class Gastropoda; order Trochida; family Trochidae; genus Phorcus; species Phorcus lineatus. The sequence continues at coordinate 25,704,208 of OV121096.1, read as the reverse complement.
ACATGTACATCGACAGGTAACTGAATAACCTAATCAAAGTGCCGTCTCCTTATTACCTGTGCTAGGTAAGGAACGCTGTTACCTGAAACTAACACACAATAACGATCACCCACGAGATAAGTCTTTCAAAATACAATGTTCATCAGGTTTGTTGTCTTGTGCCCATTTTGAGGGAAGCTAGGCTTTGACCTCGTTCTATCATGACTAGGCCACGCGGTGGGAAACGTTGATAAAGGGATACGAGTGCTTTAAGTTAGATCAATCATGTTATCTATTTCATTTGTACGAAATGCATTTATACGTTTTACAATAATTCAATGAGAAACTCTTGCGGATTAACAGTGTGTGCAAATCTCATAATTGTAGAATGATTTTATTGTTCATTTATAGGCGAATAAACAATGACAAAGTTTCGATCTTGTTCTATTTAATGTTAATTTTAGAACATATTTTAAGGTTTCTTTAGTTGATGTTTATCAATCAGACTTTTACAAAATAACGACAGTTATAATTAATTAGATTTTTAGAATGACGATAGAGGAATGTTAATATGATAAAACTCAAATAACCTCTCATTCAAAGTATGCATCTATACCACATTTTTAAAGTGCTCTTTAATTGAATTTCGTTGCCTGATGTATTTTTATCTCATTTTCAAATCTCCACAGTTCCAAATTCTTAATTTGAACGATATTTTGAGTTTGCTGTCGGGGTATAAGTAATGACTAAGGCCCTAATTCCTCTAAATATTCATCCAATCATTATCTAATAGGTGCAACATTTATCCAATTTTAACCTTTTGTAAAGTTCAAGAAACATTTTTAAAAACTGTGAGAGAGGTTGATTTCGAAGGATAGATACCCCTTTTCGAGACAGACTGACAGAGGTTAATAAAAGAAATGTTGTAAATGTGCAGTGCCGCAGCGATAATGATAAAGTGGAGCTTATACTTGTATAAACTTCAGTTCCGAGCTCTCGGCGATACTGACCCACCGACCAACAATTAGCAAACACATCTCAACTTCTAAATGTCTGCATTCGAAAAGAGGTTGTGATGTACCGTTGAGGAAGGATGTGTTGATGGGGAGGATGATTGACGGGGGGGTTAGGTTTGCGTACGCTACAGATGTTTACTCTGCAAACAAGTGCGGGGTATAAGACTGTCTCGCCTAGCACTGTGATGCAAGGTCGGTATGTGCGTGCAGTTCAAGTGAAGTCGCTAATTAGACAACAGAAAACGCCTCCCTTCTCTTGGGTGTATTTTCTACGATTATTAGGAATTTTTTGAAGCCATTGTATATTCCGTTTTAGTTCATTTCGGCATAAATATATTGACGACGCTTCCTTTTCCTACGACCACTTAATGCATGTGTATCAAATATTCTTTATTTCAAAGAAAGAGTTTATGAATAGTCAGCATAGAAAAAATCGATTTCATTTTATTCTTACGATAGAAAACTACATTACATTTTTTTCACTTAATCATATGTTTTATTACATTTAGAACATCATTAATAGTTGACATCAAAGACATCAAAGTTAGTGTTAGAATGTTAGGTTTGTGATTTAACGAGTACAAGTACTTTTTCAGTTTGAGACCCTTGCGGGATTCGAACCCACACCCTCAGAGCAAGGATTCAATCGTCACAATTAACCGACCTGCAACGGTCGTTGTTGAACAGACTCTAATTTGTTGCAGTAATAAATGTCACCTAAACATGAACCTATTTCTTTAAAAACATATGGCGACCAGAGGGTACGGGAAATTACTTTGGGGCTGTGAAATAGACAAAAGTCGTCACAGTCGCTTAAAGCCGCCTCGTGAAGGCTCCACACGCTGCTAACACAACCTTCACATGGAGGACATAGACAAGCGATGCTCGTTCAGTGTCTGGAGCCTTCGCGGTGTACCAGTTGGCAACATACACTCATGTCATAAAGCTAATACTAGTAAACGGTTGCATAATAGTCATCAGGGGAATAATGATACGGCGAGGTGAGGTGATATTGGGTTTAACACCGCTTTCAAGAGTATTTCACTTATATCGCGGCTGCTAGTATTATTGCAGGGAGAAAGCCCGCAACACCATTGTGGCTATGCATTGCGGTGAAACCTGCGAGCATCGGCTGGAACTAGCGAACCATTGGTGGTACTGCACTGAAACTCAGTGTAGAATTGCACCCAAACCTGACTGCGTGTAGAACAGTTCTCTACTGCAGACAAAGTTGCCGAGCACCTGGCGGGATAATAATGATACGAGCGAATTAGTTATGTTTTGCATATTGCACGTTATTTTAAAGATTATAAGTGATATTTCAAACAGTGGGAAACGTCAGAAACACCGATTTGATATTTAAAAGGGAATATATGGAATTGTTTAAATGACGAATTGATTAGGTAAACGGCCCATTAAAAAGATGTACAATAGAAAAGGATTTAAAATATATGAAAAAATGCTCATGATATTGAATGAATAGTTGCAGATAAGCACATAATTACAATAACAGTGTATGTTAATAAAATGAGTATATAAGAAGAACACAGATGCGTGCCGACCATATCTAACATGAATACAAGAATAGTGCGCTTCGTGCGTATTTCTAGGAAATTATCCAAAAATCATTATTTCTACTATACATTTTGGGTTGAAAGTGTATTGAATATAAATAAATGGGAACATTCTCTCAAATTTTGCATCCACAAGAGATATCCCGAAAGCACTCTTTAAAAGTTGCTACCCGAGGTCTATCGTCGATGAGTCACACGTTAATCTATCTCCACCCGTATCGCTTATCAAAGGACGTGGCCAACTGTTATATTCTAAAGTTCAAGCTGATATTTAAAGCGTCACCTTTACAAGTTTTAAACAGCATGAAATTTACCTACAAAAGTGTGATCATTGATATACAGGTATAGATATGTTGCGGTAATTATCTGTTATTGTCCCGAGAAAGAGATATTGACCGGGGACGAAGCCAAGAGTCAATATCCTCGTCAATATTCTCGTTTCCAAGATAAAAGTAACAGTCTGTTAATGTTTTGTAATTTATTTGTTGTGAATATTTAGACCTACGAGAAAACATAATGGCATATATTGATCGAACCCCATCCGTTAAAGTGAAGTAATCCTTGCCATAATTATAATTATGATTCGGGTATTGCTGACGATGATATATCATCACATACTAGAAAGATTGTATGTCCACTTCTTGTTCCTTCAACAATAAAGGCGTACACACGTAGCAATACGCTTCCACACATCATTCAACCAAATTTCAGTTATACGAAAAGGTTGTTTTTTTGTCAAACAGTACAATGTTTATCTAATATATGTTTACAAAAACATGCGTACAGACGACGAAAAAGCTTACATACGTTATATAACGAAAAGTTCAATCACATATAGGTTTCTTATGTTATCTTAAACGTACCGTTTTCCTCAAACAGTATAATGTGTAGTTAATTTGTTTTCAGCAATGACGTCATCATTTTTGCATTTCAGATAGTAAATGGTTTCCCGAGCAGCCAAATAAGAGACTGTAGAAAGTGTAAACCTGGATACTTTGCAGTATCCCAGTGTAGTTCTACGAGTGACACTGCATGTAGACGTTGCCCTCACGGATACTTCAACTCCGAATGGAATACTTTATCAGAATGTACCCCGTGTTCGCACTGCGGGCAGGGCATGTATGCCTTAAAGCAATGTACAAGGACATCAGATGTGTTCTGTGAGTCCTGTAGCAGTTCTTCATCCAATGAAAGATACTTGGAGTGTATTGGACTGGACAAGGATACTATAGGATACCTAGGGGATCAACCTGAACCAGGGGAGGATGAAAACGGGAATAAAGTTTTCGAAAAATTGGATACTTCTTATTTAGAACGAGGTGAAAACGACGAAGAAGGTGAGGAAGATCTTGAGGATGATAATGTGGATGAGGATGATTCTTCTGGAGAGGTTGTTGTAATTGAACAAACAACTGAAGATAAGGTTACGAATTTGAGCCCTGACACCGATATATCTGACTTTGATCTCTCAGAAGGGAGTGGGTATGTGATATCAGAGGAAAATATTGATAATGATGAACTTGAAGAATTGTTGGCAAATGCTGCTACGATTGAACCGGAAGTAGCGCGAGAAGATGAATTACTTCCGGTAGGGAAGCCTGTCACTACTGAACTTCCTTACGATGTGGTCACTTTGGACTTTGATGAGGAGGGGAGTGGACTAATCATTGAAGAGATCAGCAATGTCAACTTGACCGAAACGATTACCAAGTCTCCTGATTTGACCGAGGAGACTTCCAAAGTTCTTGTTGATATCAACTTCTCTGGTGATGGGGATCATCTTGCAGAAGGAAAACCTTCACCTGGACAAGATATCATCATATTACCTGGGAATAAGGATACAGCGGAGACAACTCTTGGTAAGAAAATACTATTCGAAAAACCGTAGAATGTATTAAATCTTACAACAATCAGGAATTGTTTCTTGGTTCTGGTCAAGCAACATTTGGGTTTTTTAAATGATCTCTTAATTGGCCTTTGAAAAAACTCCATTTTTCCGTGACTTATCGTTCTTATGAAACTTTTCCCAAGATTTTGATTATAATTTTGGCGAAAATTTGAAACTACACTTGCTTCATTTTGATTTATTATATTGTTCTTCTTACATTGAAGTTTTCACTGCTTTTCAGATGAAAATGACACTGGAGAAGAAGCGGAAGTACTCGAAGAAATATCTGTGGAGGCTAGTAAAGATGAGGTATGTAAGATTTTTTATATACTTTCACTTTCCATATGTAATAATAAAAAGCTATCGGTCAAGCTCTACATGTATGTCAACTTGTTTCGCTTTAGGCAAAACCTTTATCAATTCACTCTTTTCTTCACCAATCTGTAAATTGGTACCCGGTTAAGGTCGTGATTTTTAACATCTAGTATCCTGCTTTAGGCCATGATAAAATTAGCTCAAATTGTCTTAAGTGTAAAATTCTATCAAAGAAAGTGATAAGCAAATTCACCTCATTCGATCTCAAGAAAAACGATTTTGGATTTTTCTTTTCCTTACTCTCAAAATAGTTTTGCAATCTCAGTAAATAAAAATTCAAATTGTGTCTCGAAAATTTATCTCAAAATTGACATCTGAAGGTTGAGTTGACTTTGACTGATGGAAACATAAAATATTCCTGAAAAAAAGCATTTTTTTCTGGAAACGCTGGTAAACTCACTGAGATAAAATCTACAAAATATGAACGCAGTGAGAAAGGGGATATTGGAATGTGTCCCCTAATATTTTTAAAATCTTATGGTAAGAAATTGAAAGTGTTTAAGCATAAAGGGTAGGCAACGATTGTTTTGAAGCTATCGTACAATCTCCGGTCTATTAACCTATTTGAGATTATGAAGCGCTCATAAAATCAATGATATAACCTTAAAACAATATCAATACAGCACAACGATAGGGGTTATTTCTAACTTGAGCAGTTTCTTAAATCTCTCATCAACTCAAAAAATTCTGATTAACAGGAGATCATACATGAAGGAGGGATGGACGGGAAGACTCGAACTGCTATCATCGTGGGTGTAGCTGCTGGGGCTGTCATTTTCTTTGCTCTTGGATTTTTCGCTAGTCGACAGTGCAAAAAGAGACATTCTTTCAAGAGCATGAAGGTGAGGTACAGAAACTTTCTTAATAATTCTTGCATTTGACTACTAACTTTTATGTTGAATATATCTAACATTAATCATTATGCACATAAGGGCACCTGTCTTCGGAACGAATAATTCGTTTACATTTGTAAAATGTAATAGTGGATCCAGAGGGTGACGAATTTGTGCTTATCCCGAATGGAACTCCTTCTTCAGAAGCAAACCCTCCTGCCTCCCGTTATACCCTCCAACACCCACCCACCCCCTCCCCCTCCCCTTACACCCTCTAACTCCCCCTCCCAACGCCCGTTACACCCTCTACACCACCCCCACCCCTGTTTCCTTCTGATAATGTCTGGGTCCGCCCGAGAAAAGTACCAAAACTAAATGCACTATCTACTCTCTTTGTTAATAATTGCCATCGAAATTATCATATTTACATAGAAAACAGATTTTAACTTTGTCTTGCTAAAACATGAACATTTGTTTGGGCCGAACAGAAAGTCGACTCACCTCCACCCAAAGAAAATGGGAGCCCCGAAGAGGTTCATTTCCGAGGCGGGAGGAACTCGGGTAAATACGACCCAGGGGCATACGAGAGAAGTGCCCCAGTGAATCCAGTGAACGAATCTGTAGTCTTGCTGAGCACAAAACCGCTCAGTGCTGAAAACAACGCTTTGGCTAACCAAGGTACCTTCTACATTACAGATTCAATAACGTTATCCCTTACCTCTTATCCCTTATCCCTGTATTGTTGCATTTTCAAAGTGAGTTTCAAATACAAGTAGTGAAACAAACTTTCTTGTATTTTGTCATCCTGCTACATCAGCGTAATTGAATGCGCTGGTCCAGCTCCTTCTATATACCCTGATCTCTTTCGAGCCAAATCCCTTGTAAGGTTGGCGCAGCCTGATGGTCGTGGCTATGCTCACCTGTTACTATCTAAGCCAATGAAAAGTCGTAATACAAGGAGCTTGAAGCTACTCTATAGAACTTAACGTACTTTTCCATCCGGGTTGTGCCGCTGTTCCTGGATGCGAATCGTCTTATTGGCTGGTTAGATAGCTAGCGATACGAGGCTTTTGGCTCAAAGGATATCAGGGTATATGGAAGGAGCTCGATCAGCGGATTCAATTACACTGATGAAGCAGGATGGTATTTTGTCAGTAACCTTTAATTCATTACAATAATCTAAAACACTGCAAGCGATAAACACGTTAAAGATGTTAAACATGTATGACATGTTGTTCTCTTGTTAGTTCAAAAATCTTCTATGTCAATATTTTGCATGTTTTGGAGAAATTGAATGTGAAATTTAAATGAACGTCCAGACTCGTCAGATCTATTTTCCTGAAAAAGTCCTGTAGTCAAGCCTTGTGTTTCATAAGAGAAGCTTAAAGGCACTATAATACTCTTTTTTAGGTTCAGGCTGGTTATGTAAAGGCATAAGAGGACATAAGCATTCACTTTAGCTTTCTATCGATATAATACTTATTTGACCCGCAATCAACAATAAAAATGTTAAAACAGCCGCTGTCGGCTCAGAAATATAAAATATGTATGGTCAGCTTTGCACAAAACGGAAAAATTATAGACAGTTGAAAACGGCTGAGCAAGTAATGTGTGCAGCTTTTGAATTTATCTAAACTCTGAACTGAGGACAAATGATGAAATATAGTTTATAAAAGCAATCTTGTAAATTAAACGATTTAAAAACATGGCATTAGCAATATTATTGGATAACCAAAGTGACTGTTGTATTCGCTTTGCTGGTTGTTGGCAAAATTTAAATTTTTCCGATATCGCAGTTCATGCGGATTTAATGCAACGTTGAATTACATACTTTCGGTCTTTTATAATTAACTTTCAACCTGAATACGTACATATGTACTTAATAACTTACGGGGTACATGTAGATTACCTGAGTGCGTACTAACGTTAGTAATATCGTTGTGTGTACGAAATATTAGTGTGCGCTAGTGACTTTAAATATTGAACGATATCGAAGAAGTGTGAGTGAAGGACTTGATTCCCGTTTCCCAAATCAACCTTAAAACTAATTATTTAACATTATATTAAGGTTACTAAAAGTGACCTTCGATGAACTTCGTGAAGCAGAAAGCCGAGTTTCTAAGTGTGATGTATACGAATTCGAATTTTCATTCCGTTTTCAAATCCTGAGTTTCACTTTTCGTGGTAACCCGAAATTCATGTTTCGTTCCTGTATTTCTGTTTCTTCATTTTTCAGACCCTTACCTGAATGGCTTAGACAGGATCAAGTACATGGACGAAACAACGGATGAAGAACCGGATCTACCCACACCACGTGACCGTCTTATCAAACCGGAAGTTACTTCTAGACCGGGAGAAGATAGCAACGGAACTGGCTCGCTTGAAAATGAAGTTCTGAACAAATTGGATGACAAACTCGCTCCAATAGAAGAAGAACTGCAGCCGATGTTGCAGAAGGAAAATGAGATTGATTCAGAAACAAGTTAGCGAAGTATTATTTGAATGAAGAGGAACTGAGTCTATACCCCACTGAACATGTTTAGGATATTTATCAGTGAACGATTGTGTCTGTATTGAAAGCAAAGCCGATCTTTCATGAATGAAAGCACTTTTTAACGATGCTGTAAGTAAGAATTCAAAACAAACATATATATCGTAGTCATCGTAGATCTACACTAGTCCCGGATGTTGGAACCGCTCTTAGCACAAGCGAGACTTAATCAAGCCTTAGTGTATGACGCTAATTGTTAGTATTGTAGTTCTGTTCAAAGTTTCGAATGCCTTAAGCCTATATTTCTATGCTCTCTTAGGTTAAAAAGTCAATTTATATTGCGTTATCCTATCGCTAAGAAAGCTTCGAAAAGGTGCTCCCTGTTCTTGAAACTATCGAGTTAAAATTTAACCATCTTTATGATCAACAGCGGTAATCAGAAATATGCTGCTTCATGAAATTCAGGAAGTGAGTTCTTTCAAGTAAATTCACCCACATAGATTTACATTTTAACGTAAATCATAAAATCTTTTCTAAGTAATGACTCTACCCAATTTTTACATTTAATCATTTCACTGAAGCACTTATTCTTTTTCATGAAATAAAGAAATGAATAAACACAATTAATAAGGTCATATTTCTTGTATGCCATTTCATCTTTTTAACAATTCTCATTAGACTCATTTTAAGCGATCAAGTCCACATCTAGTTAAAACATTTCAGGTTATTGTTTTGTTATTTTCACAGTTCTACTTCACCAATCTGTAAATATCCAAATTTCGAGCCAAAGATGTTGGATTTGTTTTTGTAATAACCATGTATCCATTGTTGATTTCGATCGAAATTTCGTACATCAAGGATATTTTTCATGGTAGTTTCACAACCATTGTAATTATGACGTAACATAGCCAATTTTGAAAAATATTTGTTTAAGCTTAAAGACATTGAAATCGATCTGTAAAGGATCAGCGAGTAGCCAAGCTGGCTTATACTACATTTGCTGATATGGCTTGACAAAAATTGTAAAATACCACTATTTTATTTGTCTTTTGACGCATCGTGTAAAATAAGTTTGCTCTCATTATTTCATGGTTACTGAGGGCCATCAGATAACGCTTTAAGTCGTTTTTTCTACATAATCATGAGAGAACGGATGTCAATGCATATCATACTTTGTGATGTGATGACCATTTTTTATAATGTATTTTATGTACTATATGGCGTTGTTTAGAATATGAGTTTTGATAGACCTTTGAAAGTTCACCTTTTACCCATTTGGTACGCGAGTGTACGTCAGGGTGAGTATTAATGAAATTCGTTGCCATTCCCAACTCTATATATCCATTTAAACTCATTAATTGTATGACTTATTCAAAAGGGATTGGTTTTTCAACGATGGTGTTCTCTTTGTTTTATCACATTTGTATTAAAAACTTAAGATTGAGGTTTACTTGTTACGGCCAATTCAAACTGTTTTAATCAATGTCGTTTTGTCTTACTAGTATAGATGCTTTGTATCCAATGTTCCCCCATCTTGTTGAAGGTTTCAGTTTTTGTATATCTTATTTTGGTATAAAATCCACCCGCGGTTACCAATAAGCAACTCTATCGACTAAGATGATAAATAAAAATCTGTTTTTCTTTCAATCCTGTAATTATTTTCAAGTCATAACAAAGTCCTTTGAGGAGAAATGGAATCGTTATAAATCACAAAACACAAAATATTGACAATAAGTTTAATGCATAATTGTCGTCTATAATATAAGTGTCTTTTACATAACTGTATATATTGATGTTGTTGAACGGATGTCATGGTGATGTTGTTGAACGGTTGTCATGGTGATGTTGTTGAAATTGTCATGGTGATGTGAATGGAACTGCATAGCCAAGAATAGTGAAAATAAAGACTATGTTTTGTTACAAAGTTGTTGTTCATTTATGATACCAAGTCAGTTAAAGGTGGTTAGATATCCTATGGCTAAACTCAAAATTTTGATATCATGCAAACGTTACCCCTTATTACCATAAAATCCGTGTAATGAGTGTCTTCTATATGTTGATATTTTATACCGGATCCTAAAGAAGATTTGTTATGCTAAAAAGGCTTGTCACTAACTACATCAGTTACTATGTCACAAATATTTGACATTATTACAGCTGACAATATTGCTTATACACGTATACAATTCAGTAATTGACGATCGGCCTATGAAGACTTTCATAACTCAAATATCAAATTCAACGCCCATGCTTTCTGGTTTTAGATATATAAGCATCTCTTTTCTGAGAGAACTTATCTCCCAAGTTTCTTCTCCCTTTGAAGTAACAAATTTACAATAGAATTTTAAAAGTTCAAAATTGACAAATAACGCATCACTCTACTGACATTGTTATTATGACAGATCATATGATAAGGTGGAAAGAAGTAAGATATGTTCTCTTTAGTTTTGTCCTTTTCAATTGACAAACCCACACCTTTCTACTGGTAGCATTAATAACATTGTATATGGTAACTGTCTTTCAAAATCCCCTTTCCTAAGCTGTCTCAGTGTTTACATGTACACTGGCGTCTTCCGGTTATCAAACCGGAAGTGAGTGCACAAGGTCACGTGACATGTGAAAACCAGTTCCCATTGTTTAACTGACAGTAGAGACGAGTGATGCATGATGGATGGTTTGCCGAGTCTGAGACGATGCGCTCTCTAATTGTTATAATTGCATATGTTGACATTCAGTGCAAAGTTCTTTCGTGGGAAATGTGCACGTGTATGCAATGCTTCCCTTGTACATTACTTGTGAGCAACAAGTCGAGCTTTTCAGCGCTGCATTGGGTGACAGTGGGATAGTTGTGGAGAATTCATGGGAATTTGGAACTGATACTTATAAAATGTGTATTAAAGGGACATGTCGTAAAGGATTTTCATAATTTTCTTTCTTGTCAAAATATTGAATATGACCATGCACGCTATTGTAACCATGCGTTTGATTGAAGTTTTTTTCTGTTCAATCGATGTTCAAAATGCTGTAATCTTTGAGATATTACACTCTGTGACAAAAGCAACGTCACTTTTCTTCAGAGTCAAAACAAATTATGCTGCCAGATGTTTTTTTAATCTAAACCTACGCTTTTTTAAAAGGAGTACACAAGTTTACTCATCAGTGTATTGACTTCGAATTTTTATTTTTATGCCTGTTCAAACACAAAATAGGTGATGATATTTTTTTAAATATATTTTTCAAAAGAATGTTTGGGATGTAAGTTGAAAAAATATAAAACCTGAACATTAATAAAAGTTGTCGTCATAATGCACCTTTTTGGACTATAGTTAGTTGACGCACCCTAGATATAGGACGTCCTAAAATTCATCGAAACACACTTCCCTATCTCGCCTAGTTCCAAGGAAGTTCCATAACAACAATTTTCTAAAAGCGTTTTTTAGAAACATGTTTCCAAATTTATAGAATACCATAGTTCGCTTCCAAAGACATGAAGTAACTTTATGTAAGTTATAAAACTATCTTGCATTTTAGGGGGTGACATTTCTTTTGTCTTTGAATGTAAGCATACACGCGTGGTTCTATAACTCGCTATTACTTACTACAATTACTTTGCATTCACGGATTTTGCTGCTAATTTTCAAACATTTAAAAACCTCCATGCCAATTTTAACAGTAAACATTCCCTTCGTTCTTTTCAGCCAAGCTTATGTGTGAGGAGTAGCTTCCATAAAGTAATTAAGATGTATAGTAAATGCGGCGAACGTGAGTTATGATAGCTGTCTTTTCATTAGTTAGCTCAACTTCCCAACGTAGGCTCCTGATTGGCTGAACACGAAAAAAAGGTAGTTCATAAGATATGCATACGAATTGTGAATGAAACCGACGTTCAAGTGGATAGTTTATCTTGAGTAGTCGGCGACCAGAATTTAGACTGTTATTCGCTGTTCGTCATTCGTCATTCGAATGACGAATAGCAAATTTTTTTGCTTTTCGTCTTTCATATTTGATGATATCTGAATGACGAATAGCAAATTATTTTGCTGTTCGTCTTTCATATTTTGGTTATATCTAAATGGCGAAAAGCAAATTAATTTGCCATTCGACTTTCATTTATGAGTGCGATATAAATGATCAACAGAAACAATGTTTTGCAAACATAGTTAAGGCACTTATTACAGTAGATGAACTAATGTTTGTTACTCTGTTTTAAATTTCCTAAATCATCATTTTTGGAAACTTTTTAATTGTCACGAATTGTTAACCGTACAATTTACAGACCATTATTTTGGGAAAGTAAGGATTCATATCTACACTACATATACAGGGTACATATATGTGATGTTTCGGAGACAATTCTGGCATTCATCAAAAGAGAAATGGGGTAAAAATATAATTTTCCAGTTTTCCCATTTTCTGCAAATAATAATAATAATAATAATTGATAAGTTTTTGGGCACAATTTCCACACAATATTTGCATATGATTAACTTTATGATATATGTTACGTTACTTACAAAACATATTTTGAAATAAAAATGTTATGAGAAATTTTTAAAAATATAGTTTATTTTCAGTTTTGATCGAAGTGCTTCACAAATTCATGCGAAATGTGGTCCAGCGGGAATGTGATATTCAAGTTTCTTCATCCCCTAAAATAATGATAAGTTTTGGTAAAAAGTTAATTGAATGAGTCGCACTTAATGAATACCTAGTTACATGGTATTTGCACTAAGATTGCAAATGATGTATCAAACTTTCGTTCAGCAACCGTAGGTTTGTGTCTGAGCTTCAAATACAATACAAAGACACATTCCGAAGCAAAACTCTTTATTCAGTTAGGAAAGTGTTGCTACAATTCCCACGTCATTCGCATTGCTTCGGATTTCAAGTGCACAGAGAGAGGAGGATAGGTGAATGTCTATCTTTATGGGATTTATCTAAACAACTTTTCTGTTATGTTTGTATAAAATTTGATCAATCTTAGTTGAAAGGGAATCGGATAGGTAGGTAGACGTGAAAAAAATGAAGAGAACGTCATTAGCTCGTCTGTCGGGGCCAGGCTATATCCATTATTCCATTTGCTTGAGGTAGTCCTGGAACAATCAGTTCTTGAGGAACCATCCAACCACCACGAACAGCAGTGTGGCCACCGAGAACCGGATTGCATGTCCTAAACAAGAAAATAAATTCAAATTTGTTCACACCTTAAAACAATCCAATTACATCGACGAGGGTCACGCTTCACAAAACAAAATTTTTTTTATATCACTAAGGTAGCCTTAGCGCAATGTCAAAGAACGGAAGTAAGGTTTACCATGGTGTTAAGTTGCTCGATGCAACGACCCTGAGGTTCGTGCTTTTTGTCTGTTACCTCACTGTTACCCTTACTGTGAACTTATATCCCAAAAGTTTGTTCACCTACCTGTATATCAAAGGCGAAATATCTTGTTTTTTTGTGATTTCTCTGAGGCATTGTAGCATTGCTGATGATTTTATTTACAATATCTGTTTTCATGACTCAAAGATATGACAGTTTTGGTATTTCGTTAAAAATGACCAGGGGTCAAAATTACAAAACTCAAATAGAATTCCTTTAAGAGATCGACAGTGTTAAACATTAATCGTGTATTTTCTTGTATACAAAGTTAAGTATTTGTGCAGCATTTTTTCTGATTTAGTGGATATGAACAAATATATACCGAGATTAAGTTAGTTTGTATTTTGTAAAAATGAACCTGTCGATCTCATTCGTCTAATAAACATTCGAAATCTTACTCTGATGAACTCATGATAAGTTTAAGAGTGATTATTCTACACATGACCTTACGATGACCCTTTGCCTGTACGGCTGAAGTTGTACACTTGAGAAACAAACGAAATCCAAATAGTTTTCCACGTTTAGATATGTTATAAACACAAAAACGAAGAAAACCAAGTTCAACAATGGATAGTAAACTTCTTTATTGCACGAAATGCGACGTTTAGGTGTAGATACTAACACCGTTATCAATCAAGTGATACTTATGATTGATCGCCATAAGGTACAACGGATTACTGCTGATTGCTGTCGATGAAATGATGATAAAGTAGCCTTGATCTTCAAACTATAAATTCCTTATGAAAACAATATGTACATCAGTTAATTTTAAAACACAATCTCATGTTTGTATATATTTATCCTCATGAAATCATTTGTATCACTTCCTTGATAACGGTGTTAGTGTTTTCACCGAAACGTCGTATTTCGTGCAATAAAGACGATGACTATCCATTAGAACGTATTCATCTTCATCAATCCAGCTTCTAAGATACTCCTCAAAGAAGAAATGGGTAAACGGTATTACATGGGAACTCGATCATTAAATCATCACCCTCTCCTGCTCTTACCTGAACATTGGCAGTAGTCAGAGAAGCCAACTCGAGCACGGTACTTGAGGTTGCTGTTGGTGGTGGTGGTGGCACAGGACTGGGACGCGTCTGTCTGGGCGAAGGTACAGGCCGTGTACGCAGCAGCCGCTCTGTGGGGATACATATAACCAGTTTTACCATAGTTGGTTAACCTTAGTTCGATTCAATCTTTCCTCTGTATTGTCGCCAACGGTATAGAGCAGATAACCTTTAATATTTTTCAAGTAATGTCCATCCTCCAATAGCATATACAAGAGTTGCCAATGTTTTGTGGTCAAAACATAGAACACTAGTAAGTAAAACAACATTATTGAAGCATGTGAAATCAAAATAAGTTTAGGATATGGTCCTCAATGTCTCCATTAGTTTGGCACAAGGGACTCGTCAAAGTCCGTCCGACAAAGAACGAGCCCGTATGTCAAACCAGGAGACATCGAGGACCATATTTAACTTTAATCAAAGTCACTTCAAAATACTGTTGTTTGCCCCTAACGGTTTTATTCATAATGAATTAATATCCAAACACATCTCATTTTATTTAAAATGTATTATTCATTATTCAAATTCATTTCCATGTTGATAGATATGATAGATATACTATTCTATACAACTACCTTTGAACAACTTTGTTTCAAAGAGATAACACAAATCCTGAGATTTCGGATTCAATGCAACATTGCATTAATTCATTCATTTATCTTAATTGCAATTGTTACTCTATACAACTACCTTGTAAAAATTTTTCAAAGAGATGACATAAAATCTTAAAGTCCGGATCCAATGCAAAATATTCATTGTGATGATAAATTCATGCATGGTCGGGTTTTCAACTACCAAAAAGTGTTATTTCAAGGCGCTTTAGTGATTATTGACATAGTATGATATATGCACTATGCATGTATATGTATGTGAGCCGGTGGCCCCTTTACGGAAATACAAACATTTCCATATAAGTCATAGAAGATTTTGACTCCAAATATTGCTGGCATTGTTTATCCGTTAGGACGATATTTTGACCATGCTCTGGGTCTTGATTTATTTGTGATATTAAGTGAAATTCTGATAATTCAATGAACAAATCAGCAACATACATGTATCATATCAACTGAGTGATATAATTGTCTTTGCTTGTCGGTATGTTTTGAAAGCACTTTTACCAAGTTCTATCCATAAAATTCTATTTGAATTTTTTTTTAAAAAGATTCTCTTCACTACTTAGGTACCGACATTTTACACATATCATCCTTTGGGTCTTTCATCAGGAAAGACGCTTTGTCAATACTGCAATTAAAATTGGATAATTTTGTAAAATGTCCAACTTTTGTCCTTTTCTGTTACAAATTTTATCTGTCATAGGTTCTCCTGCTTCATAATTTCAGTGATTTCAGTTATCTGGGAAAATAATAGCCCTGACTTTGGTAGTTTTGACATGAAACTTCTATGACTTAATCCATTCTGCCAATAAAAAATGTTCCAGATGGTCCATAATTATTCTGAAAGGATTCACTGAAATAGTCAAAGAAAAGCAGGGAGTTTTATAAAAATCAATCTCGTTGAAATCAGTTCAAAACTATCTCTCGTCCATTGCTGCGTTTTTTTTATCAGAGTCCTGCTTCCTAAGGGTCGTGACCTTTGAACTCTAGCCAATCCAGCCAGCCACGAAACTTAAAAGTCATCAGCGCAGTGTGACATTTGGGCAGCTTCTGAATGATTGATTTTATGGAAGGTGTAAGGTCAGAGACATGGTTAAATGACATACCCCCTTTGAAGCAGTACCAAGAAACCGTTTGACCAAAATCGACCATTGTCCGAGGAATAAAAGTTCTCTCCTCGCACGTTCTGATGCCAGTTTACCGCTGACATTAGTTAGCCTTTACAAGAGTGATGGGAATTGTCTGATTTCAATGAGATTGATAGTTTATCGTCTTTCCAGAACACCAAAAGACCATACAGTAATCTTCTCAACCTTTCGCTTCCACTTACATGCATTTAGAAGAAGTTGTTGCCGTGGTCATTTTCACTGCACCATTGTAGGCCAGCTCACATAGACAGACGGGTCTCAGTGTAACTGTAATTGAAATTATGATTCTGTTAGTATTGAATTGTTATCATACTACTTTTATGCCTCGACAATTAACTCACGTACAGAACATTGCATCAAAATGCTTCGACTTTAATAAAGCCACGGAAAACTATAGAAGTTTCAGAACATTTCTGAAAACACAGAGCCACTGACAGTAAACCTTTGTAAACGTGACGTTTTTTTCCTTAGTGAATCAAAAGTGATCACGGTTCAATTCTTCTGTTCATCACAAAGCTTTACCAATTGAAATGTTCAGGTCATGAAATGTGTTACTTTCGTATCAATTCATGTCGCAACTTTAGAAGATGCCCTGTGATATGAGAAATGTCAAGCGTGACGTTGTCTGATAGTAATCCGACAATTTACCCCAAATGCATGATTATTGCTCTGGCTGATTAAAGTCTTGCTCCATTTCCACAACTTTTCTATACCAGCACTTCAGCCTACTGCGGCTGAACTTGATAATCCTATCAGAAGTGATAGGTCATAACTAAGTGATAATGCCACTTTAATTCAGTGAAATCGGTGGCTTAAAATGATAACAAATAAATGATGACGAAAGGTAAAGGGATAGATTATATTATATAAATATAAATATAAATATTATATAGAATACCGTTTTATCGCACTTAATCTGATGAAAATGATACATGATAGCGTGATACAAAATAAGTAATTAATAAGTAATTGTATCTACCACAGGTGCCAGCAGGGCTGTTGTAACCATTCATGTCCACCTGTAGAGCCGCAACCTTAGCAGTCTGTGTGTCACATCCGGCTCCAGTAGCATCCAACAGACACGTTGAGTAAGTTAACGCTAATCTGAAATTTTGATATAATTTATGATTAATTTCTGTGGAATATAAATGTTTTGAAGACGAAATTTTGTACAAATATATGCTCATTATATTAATCTTTCAAAAAAGGTATTATGTAGTAAAATATGCCTTTTGTATAGGTAAATATGTAAGAAAATATTGATTGCTTCAAGATATTAAAGTTTCTGTAAGAATAAATACATTTTGATCGTATGCCAATAGAGTTAATTCTATCCACCAACATGTTTCATTTTGCATGTGTCACAAAACTCACATAAACCTTGGCAAAATACTGTGACTATGTTGACTAAGGAGTTGATGGAGTAATGTAAATATTGTATATGAGGAATGACATTCAATGACTTTTAAGCAGTGTAGGTGGACATCAGCGCTATACCAATGTTTAAGAATGTATGTATGCATGTTTTCATGCATGTTTTATGTATGAACAGTATGTATGTACGTATGTATGTTTTCATATATGTTTTATGTATGAACAGTATGTATGTATGTATGTTTGTATGTATGTATGTATATGTTCTACGTTATGCATGCATGCATGCATGCATGTATGTATGTATGTTTGCATGCATGCATGCATGCATGCGTGCGTGCGTGCGTGCGTGCGTGCGTGCATGCATTTATGTATGTATGTATGTGTGTGTATGTATGTATGTATGTATGTATGTATGTATGCACATGTATGCATGCATGTATGTTTGTATTTATGTATGTATGTATGTATGTATATATGTATATATGAATATATGTATGTTTGTATTTATGTATGTATGTATATATGTATATAGGTATATATGTATGTATGTTATGCATGCATGCATGTATTTTTGTATGTATGCATGTATGTATGTATGTTATGCATGTATGCATGTATGTATGTATGCATGCATGCATGCATGCATGTATGTATGTATGTATGTATGTATGTATGTATGTATGTATGCATGTATGTATATATGTATGTATGTATGCAAGATTTAAATTTTCCAGCTTTATTTCCTCTGAGAAAGCAGCAATAACATCGAATTGCAACAGACACATGTACATGTATGTATACACGCATCTGTAAGAGAGAGGGTTTCTAAACTTACGCGCATTTGGCTGCATTGTCAGCGGCAGAGCCTACTGCGGTGTCGTAGGTTGACTTGCATCCGTCGCACGTATCCGCCGAAGCGCATGATAGTCCGACTGAAAAAAGGTAATCGCTGGAATAACAGTTCTGAATATGATATGACATTTTTAAAACTAGCTTGTGAATTTAATTAATTGTTATCCTGTGCAGAATTTCTTAATCTTGATTTGATGATGAAAGTAACATTTGTAAATAAACATCAAACGCTTAAATTACTTGAAATAAGACAGTGTCATATCATGCATCAACATTGTTTTTGTTTTTTGATCTTGCAATGCTTTACTTTATGGCCTGAAGGAAAACGTTTTATCTATTCAACAGCGCTTTTAATTCAAAGACGAGTTTCTTTATTATCGGGGACTCAATGATAATTATACAATTATATACAATAACTCCACTCCTGGGACCACTGAGTCATTTCAATGTTACTCTTTGATGTATTGAGGGAGGATTTTGAGATTTTAAAGTCGCTTCTCTGGGTCTCTCGGACGTCTTATTGTCATGTTACCAATGTATTTGAAAGCTGTTATAAACTACTGCGATCTGTTGTCTGCTCTGTTGATAATACTTTATACCTTTGATTAATTTTTCATTTACAGGTTTACGTTTATTTTTTAAAAGAACACCCATTTTTGGAAGTCGAAAATGAGGATTTCGTGATTTTACGAAAGCTTCAAGCTTGAGCGACGTAACATATGATCGTCGAAAGATGTTTTGAAATTCAGAAATATGTAAGAACCCTTGATACAACCTTGCCATTGGCAGTCACTCTTAATCTTCCTTATACTGTTATTAGCATCAACAACTTAGCTGTTTAAACGGATATGACTTAGATACTTCGATACTATGATACAACTTAGCTGTTATTGAACGCTATATAAACACACAATTCAATGTCTTCATTTTTAGATTTGCTACATTTCAAATCATGTATTTGATGATCGTTGCTTTTCTCACGTCAATTTTTTGGTTCAGTAAAATAAAATCTTAAGATTCATGAAATAACCGTACATCTATTATTTTTCTTACATTTTTAGTTACTTGATAATAAAACCACAATTTACAAGTGATTAGCTCTTTCGGGCGAGTTCACAAAATAGATTTTCTTAAAGCAACAAAGAGCAATTGGTGATATTTTCGAAGTGTTTTGTCATGTTCTTTGAGGTAATTTCTTCCAATATTTTTTATAAAAAATTATAAACTGTGTATACTTTTAAGAAACAAATGAAATGTTTTTGGGGGTCTTACTTAAACTTTATATACTATTCCATATTTTTTTATTTTGAACTCGCTGAAAAATACCCCGTGCCGTGTTTCTCATTATGGTATACAATCTCAAAGATCTTGACTATTACTGATATAACGGTTTTTAACTTTTTCATCACTTTGTAAGAAATATAGGTAATTGATGTGAAATTAATTTTGATCCAAAATGAAATGCGGCAATGAAAACAGGATACTTGCTTTCCCGATGTCGTTTATTTCTCACATAATTTGAGAGATAAAAAATGTCGGTTTATGGGGTGAATATCAGTTTAGACGGAGTATCATTGAAGGGGTTGTCGGTATGGAGGGGGCTTCGTTTAGAGGGATAAAGAGATTATCCTTACAAGGATGTCTATTTAGGAAGCTGTCGGATTATAGGGATCTGAAAGTGGGTATCGGTTTTACGGTATGATTATGTAGAGGATGTTCAGAGGCGTAACCTTGTAGCACAAAAGGCAAGTGCTTACACTTTGAAATTCAATTAAAGCATTTAGTATGAACATCATTTAGTCTGGATGTACACAGTTTTTGACATTTACGTTTCTTGAATAAAAGATTCTTTAAATTATTACTGGTGACAGTCGTCAAAACGCACAGTTCTTCGCGGAAAATCGATCATGTCGAACCACATGATGACTTGTTTATTGTTTATAGAAGTGTCAAAAATGTGGCATTAGCGTCTTTCCCGTGTCTCAGACCAAACATCTGCGCCGTATTGTCAAGTTGATGAAATCACTTTGCATCCAAGTAATAATCTTACAAAACATTTTTTGGAAACTTTAGTATAATTTAGATCTAAAAAATTTGACTTGTTCATTGCGTTATTCTTACCATAGATAATTTTGATTGTACCTTTACTTTTGCTTTGATCCTTAAGTTGTGCTTACAACTGAAAAATTCCTAGTTACGCCCCTGATGTTGCCTTAGAAAAATGCTTAGTATTGGTGTTTAGTCACACAAAGATGTCATTTCAAAACTGAATATGTATACAGATCAACAACTACAAGCGATGTTTCAGGAAGTGTCTGAAATCCTTTAAGAATCATTTGAGGTAGTTCTATCATTTGTGTGCAAGCTATTCTATTAATCTATCTTTTTTCAATTTCAAAAGTTGAACAAGTCTATTCGTCTTACCCGTTGTTATTCCAATATGTTATGGTCACGAGGTAATTACACCAGGATATACATTATTAATGTGTTACTTTATTTTCCCTCACACTTCAGTGATTTTTCCGTCCATATCTGTCTCGTAGTACTAATTAATTGGACAGCATGGGAACAGCGTGACAATGTCCAATGGCGCTTTATCGAGGCATGAACAATTTTTACATTTTTATCATGTTTAGTTAAACAGTTCAATTATTGAAACAGTGCAGATGTAGAGGTGGGTTGTTGTTTTTACCCTAGAATGTTTCTAGATCCGACACATGCATTATTTTTCGATTTTCTTGATAAATTAACACTTTTGGTTTTCTGTTTATTTGACAAAATTTTATTTTTCAATATACAGTTTTTACATGCGATACTAATACTGTTTAAAGGCTTTTTCCACGACAGCTATATTTCAATGAATCGTGTTGTTTACGAATTTCTAAATAATTTTTTAAAAATCATTTCTTTTGAGATTTGTTTTTTGTAGAAAGAGTGTATGTTACTTCAACGTTACGAGAAAAGATAAAATAAAACCACAAATAAAAATATTTCAATTGAATTTTGTTTCTGCCCCTTCAAAGATTTTGACGTGTGGAGTGTAGATATATGTTCCAATAAATGCCCAGATATGTATCAAATAAACATTCTGTGGAGAATATTTTACAGTTCAGCTTGGCGCGCTTTGTCACCAGTTTATAAATGAAATATTGCCCTACTCTATGACGATTGGTTCACAAAGGATGAGTTCAACACCTAGAATGAATGGCCAGGTTAACTAGTGCGATCAATGAATCACGTGACCAAGGATGCGCGTGGAGATGACGTTGCTTAGCAACGTGGGCACGCTGGGGCCGCTTTGTCTGTTACAATATCGTCACCAATGGTTTCTTTATTCAACAGTGTGTTGCCATTTAGTAAATATATTTTTTAGATAAAACGAAAATGATACGGTAAAAATTTTCAATAACTTTTACATGCTGTCAACAATAATGATTTGAAAAAATATAAAATGACGAAATATTTTTACCGAAAAAAATTTATAATAAATATGATTTCATACACAACACTGATACCTAAAAACAAATTATTTACTTTTTGCCTCCACCGTCGATGAGTTTAAAAGAAGTTTAAGTAGATGAATATCAAATGTTTTTAAACAATAGATCCAGAGTTCGTCCTTTTTCTTCCAAACAGGCTGGCACCCTCACATTTTGTCATATTTCTCACTTATGGCTTTTAAAATATTGATAAACTATATGATGCACAACAAACTGTATATTAGACTATGTTATATGTTAAGTTAGACAAATTGCTATTCAAGTGATAATGAATAAATATCACAAAAAACAACTACTCTTGTATCGAAGAATTTTGACATTCTGGGAGAGGGTCCATTTATGGACACATGGTGATCGAAATAAAGATATCGTGCGGTTTATAGAACAAAGATAATTTTCACCTAGTTTCAGCATTGGTTGTGCGAATCCAATTGATATTGACTGACATTCGATCAGAAAGGAAGCGAATAAAACTTGTACTAAAGCGCTACCTTATTAATTATCAACCCAAATGATGATATTTTTTTACAAATGAATCATACATGAGGTAACGAAATTTTTAATACTATGAGAAATTTTTCTAGTTTACAAAACTATTAACATGCAATCATATGTTGTATCATATCATGTCAAATAGATTTAAGGAAAAAGAATTTCTATAACGATTGAAACGACAGCTACACAAAAATAAAGTATCCAAATCCATAGCATTGAATGAAAAAAGAATATTTCACCAGAGTTTCATAAACAGTAACTATCAATATCTTTTCGCCAACAATCAATTCTGATATTTACATTATTAGCCACTGTGTGTTCGCGTCAGTCCTGTATAGTGTTTGATTTTTTTTATCGATTATCGCTCTCTTATTCGAGATGCTGAAAATTATTAAGTATTCTTCAGTGGACGGTGCTATAATCCTATTAACAATTGGCTTGTCCGCGTGATGAGCAACGGCAAACACTTAATTACACTAGCGCATATTTACTCACTAAGATAGGTCTTAAATATGAACTGCATTATCATTTTGATATGTATCAAATGGTATTAGAAATAATTTTAATTATATCACAGAAAATAAAAAAAACTTGCAAAATTAAAAGAACTGTTTGCATTTGCTCCATTATACATTTTACCCAATTATTAAAAGAAACCATTTTTACGTTTTAAGGTTTGTATTTTTGCCTGAATGGAATTAAAAGAAATGTTTGATAACTGTAGGCCACAGGGCGCGTAAAATATATAAAAAATACTCTCTTTATTGAGTAGCAATATCTCTGTGATCAACACTAATATAAATAAACATGAAAATAAAGATAACATTCTAAAAAGGTTTGTTTCTATTTAGCGTAATCGAAATGATGATATATTTATTTTATGAACAAAAAGTGACGATGATGATAACAAAAACATTTTCTATTCGCCGTTGCTTGTTGAAATTTAAATATATGTTTTTATTATTATCATTACAGGTAAAGTTTCCGTCTTTGTAACATAATGCAACGAAATGGTTTCTCATTTGTAACCGTTAAAACGCATGCATTAAGAAGAAATTTAAAAAAAATTGAATTATTAACCTTGGTATAGATGTTATTTTTTCAGAATTATTTTTCAGAGTTGCATGACATAATTTTTGAAAGTATTATTCATTTGTCCTTATGGCCCCTCATATTCTTAATAGAATAACAAATACACGAGACCTTTAGACGTATAAAATGTAAAGTTTAAAAGATCTTAAGAAATTTCAAATAAAGAATAAGCATATAAATCATTTCTAAAATGGCATATATATAACGAATTTGAAAACTGTAACAATCAATAGAAAAGCACGTTTTAGACATAATTATTTTGCATTTGTCTTTTCCGAGAAAAAAATAGAGATAAATGAACTTCATGTTAATAATTTTTGTTCACTTTAAGCAAATTAAGAGTAAAAACATACCACCGTTATAAAGATAACACATATCAATACAACGAAATACAATCTTAAAAGAAACCTAGTTTTAATCAAAACATCTCTAGCAATCAAACAGACATTTGTAATGAATCCATAATGAATACTGATGTAATCATCACAATCTTTGTTTCAAATCAAGTTATGTTTAAGTGCACAAACGAAATATAAAATATCACCAACGACACCTACCGGCAAACAATGCAACCAATGCTAGAGAAGATGCCATGATGGTCCTTTGATATTTCCGTGTAGATAAATGGCACGCCCGCATACCCGGCCTTTTATACCAAAAGTCACGTGATCAATAATTGTGGTCAAACAGGAACGTTTTATCGAACCAGGTCTTCATTATGTTGATCAAACTTAGTCACTACCATTGTGTTTATACTTTGTTGTGACACTTTACTACCATAGATACTAAGGTACCTGCCTTCCGCTCTACTCATAAATAAATAGGGAGGGAGTAGCCAGCTTTGTCTTCTACCATCATCAGTTTTTTAATTGCTTCATTGAAGCAGGGCCGGTTCTCGTCAAACTCTTTTATTTGAACTATGTCCTTACCAATTCTAGAGAATGGCCTTAATCGTCGTGAAATGAATACTGTAACATTTATGTATCCATTTAGACATAAATTTGTAACATTTGTTATTATTCAATGTGTTCGTTTTGGGTAAGTTAGGCTCAATTCCTGTTATATCTTTCAAGAAAGTGGTTTGCTTTGGTCACCAATAAGACGGGAGGATGATGTGGTGGATCAAAAACTCTTTACATGACGTTTATGGATGATGCGGGGATCAATTATCATAATATGTATTGGAAACATCGACCCTGTCATTCAAACATTAAGTTTTACATTCTCGTATTCACGTATTGTTACAAGATGTGAAACTTTTGTATAGATACGTTTAATTTTTACATGGGTAATACTACTGGAATGCTGCCCACTCCTATAATTCAAAAGATAACAAAAGAGAAAATTAAACAACAACCATTTAACTGTGAACTAAAGTATTTCATTGAAAAAATCAAATTTGTGTAAATAATTTATAAAAGTATCAATTCACACATGTTGCCTCAACGGCGTACAATGCGACTTTGACCAACAGCTCAAAATCATACGGTGTTGCACGAGCTGAAATGTACATCGTTTTTACGCAACATCATATTGCTGCGTTTTTGCGCTTGTTTCATTCCGGGAACGGCTCTTCAGCTCAACTACATTTGCTTTACATCACTCATTTAATCTCGACTTGCCACCAGATGTAAAAAGAGTTACCGTTAAAATTTAATGTATACGGTTTCGTAAGAGATTGTCATACATATTCCTAATTATACGAACTTATGTACCATACAGTGCACATACAATGATTGCCCAATAGATGATTGCACTACTGTTTTGTGAGATGTTCATATAATTTTCCAAGAGGTTATTGGTGTTTGTAACAGGTAAACTTATATTGAGGAAATGAAAATAAACTTATTTTGAATATTTATAAATGAAGAATTACTAATGTTAAATCCTTTTGGAAAACAATTTAAATGTACACACAGCTATTGCAGGCCAACAGCGATATCGATTTTCCAAGTCATTAAACATGTTGACCTAAATGAACTAATGTCAGTCATATTTGGAGCAAGTATCTCACAAAATTCTGAGAGTGAATTTACACTTATATATGTCGTGTACAAGTTATGACTTTGTACAAGTTATAACGTGTATGACGCTACTATACAAGTTATAACTTGTATGATTTCACCTGTACATGTTATAACTGTACAACTTTTTGCTAATGTTTTGGTATAACTTGTACAACAATAAATGCATTACTTCTCAGTAGTATTTCATACTATGCTTGCATTCTATTAGACTGCTGAGGGCTAACTGTTTAGCATATGCATTGGGTAGAGCTTGGATGCTCTCACTCTGTCAATCTAGGAGGTAAGCCAATCTATTTTACTGAGTGTGATCATTTAGCTTATACGTTGCTTAAAGCCTGTTTTTGACGTCTCTTATTCTATCTTGAGAGACCATGGAGTCCACACATGAACACAGATTTACATCTACCTTGTTGAAATTGGAAGAAGACAATACCTCAACAAATAACACATTATTTACGAGAGAGAAACTTGCAAGCCTTATTGACAAAATCAAACAACTTAAGTTGGATGGGAAGAAGTCAAGCACCGAAAGGTATTTGTTGAAGAAATATGATGTTGTTCATGTGGCTGGTTTGGATGAGCTTGTAAAGAAATGATCAGAAGAGAAAGTTATCTACTATGTGCCATTAGAGGAAATGTTTCATATAATCAAAACTTCACATTGTGCTGTAGGCCATGGAGGTATCCATAAAACATTTAAAGAACTCAA
This sequence comes from Phorcus lineatus, assembly GCA_921293015.1. Lineage (NCBI taxonomy): Eukaryota > Metazoa > Mollusca > Gastropoda > Trochida > Trochidae > Phorcus > Phorcus lineatus. The sequence continues at coordinate 25,677,791 of OV121096.1, read as the reverse complement.
TAACCATTTTGCAAACATAAGTAGAGAAGCAAACAAGATGTTCGTCTCACAGTGTGACCAATGTATTATGAAGAAAAAGCGTACGGAGACATCAAAACTAGTGGTTAAGCCAATAATTTCATCAACTTTCAATTCACGGGGACAAGTCGATCTAATTGACTATCAATCTGCATGTGATGGTGAATTTAAGTGGGTTTTGCACACCAAGACCATCTGACAAAATTCTCTGTGCTTAGATCACTTAAAACTAAAATAACAGCTGAAGTTGCTTATCAGGAAACGTGCACATGAGGGCATTTCAAAGCAAGCTGAAACAATGGCTAAACGTAGTCGTCGCCGATTGGCTGATGTCAACATCAGTGACAATGTTGCCATACCTGTGCCGCATGTGGATCGCGGACCTACTGACCCAAGAAACCTTCAAGGGATTGTACTTGATATTACTGGTACAGGTTTCAAAATTGGCACAAAAGCTGGTATTGTATCAAGATCTCTCTCTCGAAATCAGTTTGAAAAAGTGAGTGGATCTATAACGAAAGAGATGATACCCCAGGAAGAAGTTTCACTTAGAAGAGCGGTGACAATTTTGTCACAAACTGGCGGCCAAGGACATTTTCAATGTAAATGTAGAACTAAATGTAAGACAGCTCGGTGTAAGTGCCGTCAAGTTGGAGTACTCTGCAACTCACGCTGTCATGACGCACTGCCATGCTCAAACAAGTAAATCATGTTCAATTTCTGTCAAAAAGGGTAAATAAATGATTCAATTTTATCGAAATCTTATTTTGACTTTCATGTTGTACAAGTTATGGCAAAACTGCAAACCAAAACTGTACAAGTTATAACATGTACAATGAAAACCATACAGGTTATAACTTGTATGATGGCATCATACAAGTTATAACTTGTACAAAATCACAACTCGTACACGACATATATACCCTTGTCGATGATAAACTGAGGGCATCGCAGTTCTGAGTAAAGGTTACTCTCACTGACACTTGGGTTGTAAATTGAAAGATGGTATCACATGGTTGACCATACTACGATCACGATGTACCCCCAAATGCAAATTCAACGAATAGTTGCGAGGGGAAGTCAATAAGTTCATAGAAGTGTATATAAAATTGAAGCCAATGGTTGTGATAATGATTTTATTTTTCAATATAGTATCCCTGGACCTTGATGCACTTGACCCATTTGTCTTTGAGACTTTCTATGCCCTTGCTGCAGAAGCCTTCTGACTGGTCCCTAAGCCATGCCTCAGTACCTGTCTTGAGTTCATCTTCATCGCGAAATCTTTACCACGCAAATGTGATTTCAAATTGCGAAATATATAGTTGCTTTGGGCCATGATCTGGACTGATTAAGTTGTTAAAAGTTAAATTGTTGAAGTTCAGCCTGTACACTGGAGCGTTGACATGAAGATTCATAACTCCAGCAGTCAATATGCCGCGCCATCCTTCTTGATCGCCGCTCTCAATTGCTTTAACAAGTAAGTATAGTAGGCTCTTGTTATTGTAGATTTAGGTGGTTCATAGCCTATAAGTATCACGCCCCTGGAATTCCCGAAATTCCCAGAAGGCTGAGTTCGGAACTTCTTGGGTTCAGAAGAGTGCTTGTGCTGCCCTTGCATGGATTTTTGCTGGGTGTCAGGATCCCAGTGATGAATCCACGTTTCATCCTCTGTAACCAGAGGGGCATGGAAGTTATCGGGATGAGCATTGTAGATGTCCAAGAGCTCACGACTGGATTCAACTCTGAACTTCTTGGGTGCAGGAGAGTGCTTTTGCTTCCATTGCATCGATTCTGCTGGGTGTCAGGATCCCAGTGATTAATCAACGTTTCATCCCCTGTAACCAGAGGGGCATGAAAGTTATCGGGGTCAACTTGATTCAACTTTATGGTGTCCATCTTTAACATATAAGTTGCATGGCACCGATCTTGCAGACATCTTGAACATGTGCAAGTGCTCGTGGTGCAAACACTTCCACGAGAAATGCTACATTCTGAAGATTTCTCGTCTATTAGAATATTGAGGGGCTTCTTTTCCATATACATTGGTCATCCGTTTATGTATTTCGGTCGCATTCACCGCTTCTTTCGTGAGAAACTTGACAACCACACGATGCTCAGTTTTAGAACTTTCCATGATTACAGGAGGGTACCTAGTGACGCAGGGTGTTGGTGGTGACCTCGCGACAAATATGTCAGCTTTGGTTTGACCAGTATTTTGGAGAAAGAAAAGATTTATAAAAGCTGTATAATATTATTACTGTTAAATGCTTACTCCTTCATACCAACACTTGATGAAGGAGTACGCGTATATTTCGAAACATCTTTTGCGCATCAACAAAAATTGTTATCTAGAAAAAACTCTTTTTGGAGTAGACATATAAGGAGAATTGAGGATAAGTAGAATCAGTCAGTTCAAAAGATATTTACCATACTGCAGTAAGATCCAACCTTGACAGGTAGACACAGGTGTTAACGAACGTATCCCAATTCCAATATCCCATTGTCAATATTTTCTGTGAAAGGGTTTTAAACCAAGATTTATATCTTGAAGTTTCACGCTGATAAGAATATATCTCTACGTACCTCGATACAAAATAAGACACATAGCATAAATTTTTCTATTGATTGAGATTAAATTTGCTTTGTATTCGAAACTGGCTTGTGCACGTGTACAGGAATTTAATGGATGTTCCGTCTTAAAAGAATCACTCGAAGTATTCGAGTAAGGGTGGAAAAAAAATCAAACACAAAAAAGCAAAAACAAATTAATTTAACACGAGAGTCAAAAAACAAACATCTAAATATCGATAATAATTTGTTTCTCCGAACATTCTCTTTGTTTGTTCGAATAATAAAATCAAAATGTTTCTCCGTTTGATCTTCTTTAAGATGACCTCGAAAGTTTAACTATAAACTCGGCCTCTGATCCCTTGGGAAATACCTCAGCGCAGGCAAACAGAATTTGATCATTTGGATTAATGAAAATTTCTCATGTCGATGGATGTGTCGATTATGTTATCAGAAACTAGATTATAGCCTTCTATGAATTTTAAAATGAAAAATATCAAGCATGTGTGTTAACTTTTACTTCATCATTTTGACAGAACTAATCTTCATGAAACCAAAGTGGAACATAAAAATATCAATGTCACTATGGCAGCTGTCTGTATTGCACACAACAATGATTCATTTCAAATAGGGTATTGTTCTCTCGTAATCCTAGCGTAGACACATCACTCAGTTCCTTATTAAATTTTAATGTATCTAGTTAGCGTGCACCTCCGGGGAGAGTTGATTGAGTGACCCAAAGAAAAGATAAGGAATCAATAGATTCCCTTGTTGATCTCCAACAATTCATGTGCTTCTGGTTTGCCGCTCGTTTCGCCGTTTCGCCCAACTGTAAATGGTTACTAACTGACATGATATATGAAAGACAAAATGGTACACAAAAACCATCGTTTAAGTTAAGGGTTTTGTTTATAAACTATTATAAGATTTGAATTTAATTGATTTAGGATTTGTTTGATTTTGTACAAAAGTTTAACGCCTTTTAAAGAGTTTTTCATTTGGGTTAAAACTTAGGTTTCGATAAGTTACAATACAAGTTTTCACAATTGCAAGTGTTTTGTTAACAACAAAATACTTTAGAACTCAAAGAACATGGCGACAGTATAATAATGATAATCATAAGAGTAGTAGTAGCAGCAGCAGCAGCAGCAGTAGTAGTAGTCGTAGTAGTAGAATTAGTAATAGAAGTAACATTAAAAGTAATATAGTAAGAGGCAGTAAAAGTATAAGTAAACTCAAAAGTTACCACTTTTTTAACTGAAATTATGGAAAGATTTCATATGAATGATAACATCAATATAAACATCTCGTTCAAAGTGCTAAAAGCGAAGGTTTGTGTTTTTAAACTTGTGTTAATTAAATTTCATGCTAATGCAAAAAAAGTGAGAATCATATGACCTGGTTAGTGGTTGAAAGTCTCGTGACTCAGAAGTCAAACAACTTTTCACGTAGACAGGATGGGGGGATAATGAATATAACAACAAAACAACTGTTAGTTTTTCAACATGTAGACCGATTTCCGCTTGCATTAGACCACCATCGACGCTCTCTCAAAGTGACATTCTATAGGTCGACATTTCGACATTAACCACAAAAGTACCCGGAGACCATAGATAGGCGAAATCAGAGTTATTCTATTGATAAACTATACTTACCACATCTTCATTGTTTAAGATTTAAAGAGATTATAAAGTTCAAATAGCTTGTCACTGATTGACCAACTTTTGATTGTTCAAAAACACATGTTGGAGTCAAACATTTATGAACATCGATGTAGGTTTGAAACAGTCATATGATGACGATATAAAACGTCTCTAAATATTCGCTTACGTAGTATTTGATAATGAGTTTTCAATCCACATGGGCATATTCGGTTTTTCGGTTAAAAAATAATAATAATAAAAATGAAAGGTATCAAGATTAAAGTCTGAAATTTGCTTTAAAGGTTGTCAATATTCTGTTCGAGTCCTGAAGAAACGAAGTGAACTTTTGCGGCATAACAGTCAATGTGATATTTTAGTAAAAACAGTACATATTGATTAAGGGGCAAGACCGGCGCACCTTGGCACACTCCATACCTCACTGGTTGGCATACGGATAATTACTTGAATGACAGCTGAATTATATTAACATTGATAGATGCTCAAATAGGCTGCATCATTTTCGTTTGAGATTGATTTTATAATTTTGTCTTAAAGCCCACGGTGGTCGGAAATACACTTTCAATAATAATCGTTTCAAATTAATTTTGATAAACACCACCTAGTAAATTTTCAGAATAAGATACGTTTTTTATTGCTATGATAAATCTCAAATCTTGCGTTTTTATCCAGGTTCCTCGAAACAGGTTTAAAATAATCTTTATGGGCTAAAATTTAAGTACTCTCAACCCTGAACTGTTTCAGTCTCAATTGTGATAGTTCTCTTATATCATACAAAGTTGCAATGAAAAAGATATTTTGTTCAATATTTGTCGTTTTGTTTAGCATATATGTGAATAATAGTTTCCATTCTAAGAAGACTGTGTTCCATTTGGACAACTTATTCAAAATCATTTTCAAAGTTCATAACATATTTTAAAACTAATGTTTCCGATCAAAAATGTATTTTCTTTATTGCAATGGGTGGCTGAATCTTTTTAAATTGGAGATAGCATGTTGAATTTACTGGTTTATATGATATCTCTGCCTGAATGAAAATATATGAAGTGAAACAAACAAAGCCGTGAAATATCATAGATTTTATTGCTAGTGACGTCATAACGCTACTGTTGTTATCGTCATCCGACAGTGTTTGGTGACGTCACAATAGCTACTATTCATTGCTGAATAAAGAGTGGGCTGCGTCTTTAAAACGTCGCAAAAACAAATCATCGTCGCAACGACTGTTGAGCTTCAATAGACACCCTAAGGAGGAAGTGGAATAAGAGGCATTTGAAATTGTCTATTTGATAATGACAGCTCAACACCTACTGGATTCGAACCAACTACAACGGGTGGCTGTCTCAGTCTATTGTAAGAGAACTTGGGGCTCGTGTTCATATTAACTGTGCTAGTTGAGGTTCATATCCATTTGAAAGCACTGAATATATATTAGATGTACAAGACTATACCAAAATGATGTATGTATTATCACGACCAAAACCGTCACTTGTAATCAATCCCATGTCAGGCATATGGCATTGATAACTGATTGTATGTTTTAGATATGTCTTTCATTGAATTGCTGTGCAAATTTAACTAGATATTTTGGCTTAAATTGATGACGAATATGAAAATTATTTAATGGAATTTTATCGATGCCACCTCACTAAATAAACCAACCTCTTGTAATTTTGCTTTAGTAGCTGCCCATTGACATTGTAGAAAAATTACACGCCCTAATCTGCCTCATTGAGGATTGCATATAGTTGCACTGACAATTATAATGAGGAATTTAAGAAATGCAGGGCTTAATTCTTCTGAAAAGCTTAAATCCAAGGTATGACTCATCCTCGGTCACCGACGGCTTAATGTTCCGATACTCTTCACAGTCACCCCTGGGAATTTTCATCAGGAAAATTCGACTGAAATTATCTGCCCTTGAGTCTTGTTATGAAATAGTAACCCAATGAAACAGCTTGATATAAGTTGTGGAAATATGCGTTTGTTAAAGAGCCACTCCGTGATTTTCATAACATATTATTTACCTTTGATATGAACCTTAATGTCATATGTGGTGATCAAAAATCAAAACATCTTAACTTTTCATGTCCAAAAGACATACACATGACAAATACTGGTTTTCCATGAAAATCTAAAAACAGCCTTATAAATGCACAGAGGTTAAGATATCACGTCCAATATACATGGATACTAGTTATATAACCTAACAAACACTATCAACTCCTAACTGCCCTCCTGGCTGTTTTAGATAAGTCTCAAAAATTACGTTTGACTATTTGACGCGCGCCGTTGTCCGGTTTTCAATCATAATTGCGACGTTCTACCTTCATATTGTCACTTTTTAAAAAAACCCAATAAGCTTTCAAATGTGTCTTTTTGGTAACAGTCGATACTTCGCGATAAAATGACACCATTGATTCAGTTTCGCATACATGACTCAAACAACTCACGGAGTGGCTCTTTAACGCTATGTTTAAAACATTCCCTTTGAGCGAATGCTCAGATAGTCGACAATGAAGTTTATTCCCCTCTGAAAGCATGAAAGTATGAGCTAAGAGCGGGAATTGTAAGCCAATTTCTTCAAAGTTAGATACAAGGGTGTTGTTGAACGACTTTTGAGAGGTTTGCAGCTATAATCGACGGAACAATTTTATTGGCTCATTTATCTCACGTGTTGTTAATTGCAGTACAGATTTTCCTGGTGAAGATCCCCAGGGGTGGCTTGTGAAGATTATCGGAACATTTAACACTGGGTTACTGAGGATGGGTATGACTGAATGCAAAAGGAATATCACACCTGCAGTGTCCTTGGAAGACCATATAAGGTTTGGCACATAAAGATGCCTAATACCGGGACGACAATGCACTCACTTTCCGTTATCTGGCAAGAGTGTTTTATATTGATTTATGTTTTTTCCTGATTGTTCATGTAAAAGTACGACATCGAATGAATCTTTTTTAAAAATCAGCAGTTTTTATGAGTAAGGATTATGTAGATGTGTACAAACACAGTTTTACTGTGCCTTTCAACCTTATAAGAGATAATTAAAATTAACAAATTTCATTGAAATTAAAAATGTCAACATTTAAGTATTGTAAGTAATATCATTTGAGGAACCTACTTTGTTGACATATAAGTTGAAAAGTTTTAAAATATTTTCAACAAATATGTGAACATTTCAAGACGTATAGAATTTCTCCTTCAGTTTATGACAACCTATAATCAATTTATATAAGCCTTTTTACTCCAGTAAATCCTTTAATTATGTTGTACCTATTAGCCAGAGAACTTATTTCCTCCGAGAATTCGAGTTCGAATCTTTCAAAGATATTAGGCAATCATTAAGTTTAAGCTTTTCTTTCTTAAAGAATTGATAACAACGACGTCTGTTCACTAGATGATTGTTCATGAATAATTCTTATGTTTCCGCTTGATCCATTCAAATCAAATAAAAAGCTTCAAGTACTCCCATCTAGAACCCTTAAGACGCAAGTAGTTTGTGTGTGCTGTCAAACACAGCAGAGGGTTCGTATCCGTGTAAACAACCTCGTGTGATGTTTCGATCTACATCGGTGCCAAAGAACAAATGCGTTCTTATAGAGAATACATTACATGCCTAAGATTGTAATTTCGCTACCTTTTCACAGGTGAATGCGATGTGCAATCCTTTCGTTGTTTGCTTAATTCTATAATCAGGCGATCACATGTAATCTTTTTTCCCACTTACACCAAAATGATCAAATATTATTATGAAGAGTTTGTCCTAGATATAGAGCAAGGTTAAAATTTTAGGATTGGAATATTTGAGGTTATGATTGAGATTATAATAAGTTTATAAATTCTAAAGGATGTTGTAGCTTGATTATCAATGCAAAAGGACTAAAAACACTATTTTATATACGATAGCTTATTAGATAGTTAATGATTTTATGACTTTGAAACATTCAGAAATTCAAACAGTTTTCATATGTTTAAAAAAAACATGTGCATTTATTGAAAATGTCGATTATGTCAATTAATAGTTTCAATGACGATCCAACAAAGTCTCTAGGATATTTTCATGCGATTTGGGCTGAATCTGAGTTTGATTTTTTTCGCAATTTCAAATCTAAAGTGGTAGCGTTTCTTTTGCCCGAGAGTTTAAGATGTGTCGAAATGCCTTTCTACAATTAGTTATTTGGAATCAATAAATCATTAAATGCATTAAAGATTGATTGAAATAGATGTCTGATAGCTAGGAAGTAATTAACAAATTTCGGAACGGTGAGAGTCGAAGAATAGCTAGGACTGAGATATGTTTGATATTTTAAAGAGCCACTCCGTGGTTTTCATAATATATAATTTACTTTTTATACGAACCTAACTGTCTAACTGTCTAACCTAAATGTCATATGTGGTGATATAAAATCAAAACTTAACTTTTCATGTCCAAAAGACATATATATATATATATATATATATATATATATATATATATATATATATATATATATATATATATATATATATATATATATATGACAAATACTAGTTTTCCATTAAAATCTAAAAACATCCTTATAAATGCACAGAGGTGTAGATATCACGTCCAATATACATGGATACTAGATATATATTACCTAACAAACACTATCAACTCCTAACTGCCCTCCTGGTTGTTTAAGTTAAGTCTCCAAAATTACGTTTGACTATTTGACGCGCGCCACTGTCCGGTAATAATTGCGACGTTCTACCTTCATATTGTCAGTGTAAAACCAATAAGCTTTAAAATGTGTCTTTTTGGTGATAGTCGATACCTCGCGATCAAAAGACACCATTGATTATGCTTGACTCCAACAACTCACGGAGTGGCTCTTTAACTTCACCTGCCTACATCATTTGCAAATATAAACAAGTTTAAACCAATAATCGCTAGTTTAAGGAAGCGTTCAAAAGTCATTATTGATGAACTGTAAAAAATAAACTCTAGTTCACTAAGTGAACACAAATACATTTGATCAACACTAATTATAAAGGATAAGAAACTTTCTTTGTATCCGTTTTAAATGCTTTAATTATTTACAGTATCATAAACATAGGAAGTTAGATGCAGTAGGATAATTCCGGATCCATTTGAAATCGTACGTTTTTAAAAACTTGTGTCAAGAGGAAGTAATGCTTCATTGATGTAAGTGATGACGTCATATTCCTGACTACATTGTACCAGGATGTGAGTTCGAATCCTTTAATGGCATTGTATTGATGAATTATAAAAACTGTTAAATAATACATACTTCCCTTCTATATACACGTTGACGTTACGGCAATTTTGATGATTTGAAACTTTGAAGACAATGCGTCATAAAAGGAAATTCTATGATATGATATTCATCATTATCTTAAACAGTTTAAGAAAGAGCATTTCGTTCTAATAGTATCACTAATATGCATTTATTGAATACGGTTATTTTGACGTCCAAAACAAGTTAGCTTCGAAATGAAAGTCAATCGTGGCTACAATAACTTGACGAATACAATCCCTAAAGTAATTCAATGATTCACACAGTACACTTGTATATCCACAGAATTTCTTCTCTATTCGTAATAGTATCTGTCTGTTTAACAATTTTTGCCAAGATTGAAAGAGAAAATTTTGGGTTCATTTAACTGATTGAACTTGAATTATGTAATATTCCAAAATTGAATGAGTGTAACCTTTTGTCAATAGTTGTTGATTGTAATGTTAGAATACTGGTTAGCCTTGAAAAAAACAAATTTAAGTGTGTGACATTAAACATTTTTTTTTTTTTACATTTTTCAACACAAGAAAAACATTATTTATTTAGTTGAATTTCAGTAGCAATACAACCTAAATAATATTTTATCGAAATGGACCAATACATTACTATTTGTGTCTAATTTTGTCCAGTTAATGTTCACACTTAGTATAAACTTAAGTCGGTCGCCATGGTACCATTCCGCCGATCACCTGCAAGATACGGTCTGAACCTTGTCGATTTCTTCGCTTTGTTCAGGTCACGCATGTTTCGCACGCTTTGCACGCTCTACACGCAGAGCATCGCCTCGGTGCGGAGACAGCATCATCATGTTTATGTTTAGTGAATTGTTTTCGCTTCATTGGAGACCCAATGGCTTGGTTGCTATGACGACAGTTGGTATTTTCACTTTGAAGTCCAAACAAACTATGTAGTCATGTTAAATGCACACATTGTTCTAGTTTCATGAAGGATTCCACTGACTATTCCACTTGATTAACCCCAATTGTTTTCCATATGATTAATTCAAGGTGACAGGCTATTTCCTACCCGGCTATAAAATAATTGTCCAATACATTCGGATTCTAAAGAAACAGATAGCGAGTTGATACTATTGTTCAACAATATCGGAGAATCGGTTAGGAAAATGGTCGATTATTAGGATCTGGTGGTCCGTTAGTTCATTTGTAGGTGGGTCCATCTGTCCGTCACTAAAATCGAATCGTGTTTTAATTACAATGCTTAACTGGCAATATATGTAAAAATATCACTTTTAATCTGTTCGATTATAATTAGCTTTATTTCGAATTACGTGTTAAATTGGTTGGATTTTCTTATATCTGAAAGCAAACATGCAGACAGATTTGATTATTGGGACAACCAGGGAAACAATGAACAATTATTCTGAAGTCATATTTTTTTATGTACTTTTTTTTTTAAATTACAAATTCGGTCACTCTATTTAATTAATTAAAAACTGATTTCAGCTCTCAAATCTAGTACTTATTAATTAAACCTTTAAAACTTTTTTAATGAAAACTTTTCATACACGAAACTAAAAGCGGTATCCCAAACATTTTCGAAAAACAAATGTGACAACGTTGCGTATCTGAATAAACATTTTCCCCTTTATGTTTTATGCTTTTGAAGCAAGATTGATACCTTTTTCATATTTCATTCATATCATAAGTACTAGTGTTGTTTTAATGACCGTTATAACGTGATAATATTCGACGAAATTCGAGTCCTCCAAAAGAACCTATTTATGTCATCTCAAGAAATATTTTATTATCGGTTTGCATTAACTGTTTAATCTTAATTCGAAATATCAATGACTTTACATTCAATTACCCGTAATGAATATACTCTGTTAACACTAAAATAACTCGATATCACATACGTTACGAATTGCGACTGACTACCTTAAAATCATGATACCATGATACCATGATACCAGACGGTAGCGTCACTCGTTGTCAATGAACACAGTTTTTTACTAAACATATTAACGCATCAAATGGCTTAGTAACCGGTTCGATTTTTTATCGTGGACCTTTATTAATAATCAAATGGAGATTCAGAGATATATCCGTGGTGACTTCTTTTCAGTGAATATGTGACAATGCGGTTGGGCTGATCATTTATTGATGTTGTTATATATGACTACGGGTAAAAATTCGATTGAAAGATTAATATCCGTTAGAACATTGTCCCTATTTTGGGGATTATTTCGCAGCAATGTATTTTATTTGCTGTATACAGCGCTCAGGCAGTTTCTCCGTCCGAGTAAACTAGATCACACATTTAACTGTCACTTTTGATATATTTAGGACCACTCTATCAAAAAAAAAATTCATAATCTTGTTTGTTTTTTGCTTTGTTTATTTTGAAACGTCAAACTTTGTGTCTTTAAGTTAAGGTATAATAATTCTCGTGGGTACATGATATATTCATAGACTGCATTTACTTGATTTATATATACATGTATAAATAATCGTGCCTTTTAGAGAAAGTTATCTTTTATCTGCACCCATTGCATTATATTGTTTTATAAATATGCGTTTTCTTTCTTTTATTAAAGAGTTCTTTCAGAGACTTTTCTTATTGGTCGAGTGCATTCATTTTCCTAAATTACCGTGACTCTTTGGATATTTTTATAAGCTTTTTATTCGCGTACCATTTTTTAGCTCAGTGAATGTCATAGCTCAAGGTTTTCAAAACAATAATCACAATATTTCCCCTTAAACTATTAGTTGCAATTTTAAAAAACCATTTAAATGTTTCTTAACCAAATAACTATTATGATTATAGCTGTTCCCTTGTTTTTTTTAATTTCATCATCCTTCTTGCACCAAAGGAGCTCTCTTCTTTTTTTATAAGTCTCGCAGTAATGATTTCAAACGTGTAGAAATGAATTACATGTCTGTAATTATATCTATGGTTTAGTGTTAAAATGGCAGTGGCAAAAATTTTCAGATAAATAAATCTCGCGAAAACGTTACTAAATGTTACTGATTGCAAGAAAATGCTTTTAAATCAAAAGAAGCAGTTTTAAAACGAACGTACCATGATTGGTTAAGCTGTGAGAATCAATTCCTTAACTCAAATGATTAAAAGGTGTTCACACAAAAATTGCATCCGGTGGTTTTCACTTGAATCAGGATTGTGTCCTCAACGATTACGAAAATCAGTTTGAGTAATGAGATGTTTTGGGCCTCTTAAGCTAATATATTTAATAAAAACTAAATGTCATTGGTAAAAATTTGAAGAAATAGATCTTTTTAATAACGTTGTCTTTGCTTCTGATGCTACCATATCGACAAACAATGGGGTGTGGGTATATGAGCTAAGCTCTGGTTGAAGATACATTAATAGTAGTCTCCCAAAATCACTACATCCCAATTCCCAAACATAATGTCAGAAGAATTTTATGGTCCACTGCACTTCTAATTCCTACCTTGTTAAATTTTTACAATACATTGAAAATGATCAGATCGATCACAGAAACACCTTTAAGAAAATGTTTTGGTGAAAATACATGGTTGAAACTATTGATAATTTCTGAATTCACATTCAATCTTCTTATAATCAGTTTTGAAATAGAACATTTCATTCTTTACAAATTCTGTTGATATAGTTACCGTTACAGAAGTTACATCACATAAGCCGGGTTATGGTTAACTTTGGTACTTTTTTGCATGTCCTCGGTTACTTTTGAAATTGTTATTTACGCTAACATTATTTCCGAACATTGATGACGAGGGGGTGAGGCTGTATACAAATTATTAATGAATAAAACTATAAGATACAATATTTCAATAATTATTTTGAAAGAGGACTATAATCTTGTTTGTACTCGAAGTTTTTTTAGGTTATTGGTAAATATATATAGACTGCACCGAATTCATTTAATACACAAATACTTTCAATACATTGCTTGAGAACGAAACAAGGATCTTTGTCGTAACGTCGAAAGTTGAACTCATAAACACCAGTTCATTCAGAATTGGCAAAGTTTTGTTTATTCTAGCACTAAGGGTGTCGACGATTAACATCTTAAGACGTTACCAATCTTATAAGCATATCTTTTCCTTCCAAAGTATATTTCATTACAAATTTAACAGAAAACCACAGAATTTATCGAGATGGTGACTGGTATAACATCCTTAGAGATGAAAGAACTTTTGAAATATGCACTTCAAAAAGCATCGTAGATGAACATCATTTATAAATTTCACCGTAAAGCACCGGACATCGTCAGAAATAAATATTTACCTGACACTCTAAAGAATTCAACTAATATAGAAAAATTCAGAAGAATTTTATCTTCAAAGAAATTGCAAAAATTAATAAATCAATTACAAAAATTATCTTACATCTTTCATCTCTGGTGAGAAAGGAATTATTTCTATAGAGACGTTTTAGTTCTTCTTCTGTATTGAATGTGAATTTGAATTTGTAAATATTGTATAATGTAAGTATAGTCTTGTACCAACAAGGTGGTACATGAGAATAAAGAATTGAATTGAAAGTATGAGAAAAGTTTTTAATGAATTAAACTATGTTCATTCTGACTTCAAACACATTACCAGTTTCTCTTTGTTTGCCGTGGTTGAGAGGACTTTGTGAACCATATGGAAGAAACGGTCTGTAAAGGGTCTTCATCTAGGCATGTACGTTATAAAAGCGTCCGTTCGCCATGTCTCTCAGGATCGATAATAACTCATTAGTAATTGGGGTAATTCTCATTTGTAATTCAGTGTCACGCTCGCGCGCATTTCTCCCTTAAACGTGTGTATTTATTGAAATGTTTTTAATGGTATTCAAATTAGCTTTAAGCAAGCCATGAAAAATGTACGAAACAAACAAACAGTAAAGTGGAATATCAACTGACACTATATATTAAAAAAACATGTTCCCCAAAACATTTTGCCTCTAAAATGTAAATAAATTCGTAATTGATAAAGAATTGAGCATGAATTATTAAAACAACAAGAAGTAGCAGTTCGTCCCTTTATATCTGAAATGAAAACAAAATTAGAAAAGGCCGACTTATTGGAACACCCCTCAAAGTGATTGACACGAGCAACACCATCGCCAGAACAAGGTTCTCTGCTACAAAAGCGAGCCTATATCTATCAACTTTTTTCATACAGAAATTTCGGCCTCATGGCCCATAAAACATACAATGCATTCATTTTAATTATAGCAGTGGTCATAATTTTGGTTGGTACCTTGATTTGAAAATATTCTATGATTGTCATGTAGTTTCTATACCAATCTCATTAAAATAAAATCTAACATTGCTGCACTACATTACGCAGATAATAGATGAGACCTACACGCGTAATGGAGTGGAGCATGTAGATTTCATTTCAATGAGACTGTTTCTATACCTTCACAACTAGTCGATATCATGTGAAGTTGAGAACATGTGATGATGTCGGTTTAGACAAATTATTTTGTCTACTGGGACCAAGAAATGTTAGCGGTATTCAGGATAGACAGATGTCGGATAGGTCAATGTTTATTATATGAAAACATATAGAAGCTTTGCCGGGACCGAAAAATTATGTCGGATTAGACATATGTCAATATGGAGAGATTCCACTGTACAGATAACATCTACATTATACATGTATAACACAACAATCTGTCTAATCCGACATAATTTTTCGGTGATTTCTACGCTACAACTTGAGATGTTTATCTGAGATGGCTTCTAAGATTTATAACATGCATTTTAACGCCTGTTTAAATTAAAATACCAGGTACTGAAAGTTAAATTCAATTGTGGTTCGCACAAAAACATTTTGAAAAATTGCAAAACTTCCCCGGGTCGTTTAGATAATTAAAAGAGAAAAGGGAGAATTGGTTCATGTTCTAATTAGAATGCACGGCGTGTAACCTCAAGCTTTATCAAGCTGTCATGCTTGGGTGCACAAGAAGAAAAAAACTTTTTTGAAAAGAATATTTAATGAAGAACTGAAGTAACCCCGTTATCGCTTATTGCTTTCATATTGTTAAACACATCCATAAAATGTCTTCTATTATTCTAGAAACACAGTTTTCAAAACGTCTCAACGTAAAATTAATGTTGATGTTTCATTTGTAAATGTTTGTTATCGTTTCTTTGGATAAAATTGTTTTTACAATTGTTTATATCAAGGTCAATATGATCACTGTCTTCATAGTTAATATTCTAAGAATATCGTCATTATTCATTAAACTCTTTTTACTTTGAACATAGGTTAATGAACTGAAAACTGAAAATGTGTTTAAGAACTTGTTGATTATTGAAGAACAAAAATCATGTTTAAGGAAAATATATGTGTTAGCGCATATTTAATTCATCAAGTATTGAAATCAAATCACCTAATTGTCACTTTTACATGACTATCCCGTGTTGTGAACAAGTACTTTTTTATACATTCGTTTAGGTCAAAGTTGTCATAATCCAATCAAAATCTATTGTGGAACTAGGTGTTTACACAAGGACAAGAAAAGTACTTTATGATTTTATTGTAGTGTGAAAAAAAATAAAATAGAAAATGGGAAAGGGGTGACATTTATCATATATTCCCTTGTTATGGACACGTCAAAATAATCTTTTTATTATTAAATTCCGTCAAAAGGGCAATAAAACTCACGCGGAGAAAACTAAACGTGTTTATGTCGATTTATCCTAAGGTCACCAGGTAAATATCCTTAAAATCGAACCCTAAATCTTCCGGTTCCTTCCAAAATATAATGAGTTCAAAAGAAGTCTTTATTAACATTTAATATCGACACCGTGACTCATTTCGATTGCAAAATCAAAAGGCTTCCGCATCTGATTGTTTGAATTTATAGAAGGTGTATATAGTTTCCCTACTTCTCTTGTTTGGAACTCAATGGTAGATTTGGATTGATAAGGATTACCCGTGAATCCTAAATAACGCTATGAAAAGGTGTAAGATATGAAAGGTTTCCTGATCTTTTAGAATATACGGTAATAATTACATCTTTTAATTACTGATTTTCTTCAATATGTTTGCAAGTATTTGTCTTCAGCTCTCAACTTCCAGAAACAAAGAACTATCAATAGCTAAGCAATAGTTGCCTTTGAATTACGACTTAGACCTCGGTAGAAAAATCGATGTTTTTTATTTACACATTCTTGTATAGGCGCATTAAGTGGGTTTATAAACGATGTTATTCAAATCGATTAATCCATTTAGTTACAATGAATTGGCCATCGTCTTAGGATATAGCCATTAAAACCATGCATCGTGGATCTGTGATATATTATATTAGAATGAAATTATTTATTACTTTACATTCTATATCTCCCCCATTCATAAATCATATTCGTTATAGCAGAGGCAGATTTATTGATTGGATGGCATTTTATATCGCTTCAACTACGTAGTCAATGAACTTTACACAGGTTATGTTCATTACTTTCTCAAATAAAATTTGTGCTCAGCTGTTTACGAACTGTACCAAACTAAAAAACAACAGCAGTGTTAAAATTTAGATTCTTGATTATCCATTCTGGTAACATTTGCAGGTATTGAAACACTTGATAAAGTTTGAAGTAAACGTATTTCAAACATAAATGTGTATCCAAACTGCCACGTATATCTATCACTATACAAGACTGGTGACAAAGCAACCCCTGGGAGTGTACGTCATTGCATAAATGAAGGATTGTCGAAGATCATTCGAAAATGAAAAATATCAAAATATCAAAATCAAAAGTTAAAACCTGAGAAAGAGCCGCGTATTAAAGGGGAAGTATCACATTTCTAATAAAGTCATCTCACAAAAAAAACCGAAAAAAGGTCATTCTTAAACAAACGCACCATATATAGTTCAACTATGCGAATCCACTTACCTAACGCAAATGATTAAAAATAGTTCACACTTAAATGGCCGACGGTGTTTTTTGTTTGATACTTGTTTACTTCCTTTAAGACTACGGATGATCGGATTGATGAATGAAATGTTTGACCCTCTGAAGATCACACATTAGGCATAAACTAATGTTTATTGGGAAAAAATTGAAAATATACAATTTTCAAAAAAAGTTTTACTGACCCTTTAATTGGAATGAAGGAAGGAAGGCTGTGGGTGTGTGAACGAATGTCGTCTGTTTTTCTCAAGTGTTTGACTTCCATAGTTGTATTTATGTTTACTGCTGTAAGAACAATTTCTTAACTTGCAGGTGGTTTAAGTCACAGTTATCATACAGAAGAAGAAGAAGAGAAGAGGAAGATTATTTTATTTAAGTGTCACACGCTTTAAAAGCGTCCAGCTTAAAGTAATCCTGTCTCAGGGTAAGACGTATAGCTATACGTCCTACCCTGAGACAGGATGGCTAAAAGTGACCTAAATGAGACATTAAAATCATCATAAAACATGTTATAAATATGAATGATATATGTTAAAATCTGACATCATGAAATATACATGTAGTTTCCGAGTTGTAACGGGCAATACAAAGACAGTTTGTACGTCAGGCTCGCCGATGCTGAATGTCGATATAACTCGGAATCAATGGTAAAAGAGGTATAAGCAGTATTTAAGCATTTATGAATGGTTGCCGAGGCCAACGAGGCCAAAATGGCATGTAATCCTAATTATCATACCATGACTTGATACAACTGTTTGAGTGGCATTCTAGAAATTGTCAGTTTAAGGAAGACAATGAATTTTATGGATTATAAACTTAAATCAACTTAAAATGACTTGTCTACTTTAGATGTGATAAAAGTTGAATATTGTTCCCGATGATAGACGATTGTACTGCTATGGTCGATATTTTCCTGTTGCGCTACCCGCACACACAACGAATGTTGTGCATCGTAGAATAACACACGTGAATCAGTCAAGAAAAGTAAACCTGCCAGCACGAACAGCTGAACTCGGACAATGGTCAGATTATTTTGCGTACGACTGACAGATATCTAACAATCGTTAACAAGCGCTGACGATGAAGGTAGGCGAACTTGTCCTTTGAAAAAAGTATCTCTATTCACACGCTATCCAGCACTATTGTCATTGATAAAAGTAAAATAGTGTAGTCGAAAAGCGTCATGTGTGGACATTCTCATGGAAGCATTGATTTATCACTTAGTATTACCTTTCAAAAGAATGGTGAAAGCACTCAAGTGGTCTGTAACTGTTCAGTTTTAATGGAAGAATGATATTGAATCAATTTGTCCCAGTAATGTCTTCAGTTGTAGATTTTGTTTAACCTAACGTTCGATTTATTAATAGGGAACAATAAAATGCTGATTTAGTTCATATAATTGGTTGTTATTGGCATTCAATATTAGTTTACATTGTAAAGAGGTTTTATATAATCATACGTTCGTTATTATTGATAGCAATATTATTGATGGTAATATTTATGATCTTATTTCAATTCCCGTTGCTTTCTTGTGTAATTAAAGATATTTTGATTTTGTAATGAATTTCACATTTGGAGAAAACAAACGAAAAAAGGATGATCAAATGTGATTTATGATACCTACGCATGATTAAACAGTCTTATGTTATATTTTACCTACGTTCAATTGAGAACTGCTTCTGCTGGTTAAAAAAAGATATTTTTGGAGACCTTTTTTTTCATAATTAGATGGTGCATACAATAACACGTTGTACATCCTTTCAGATAAGTGGATATTCGCTTATCTATCTTCGATTACTTATCGAGACCCGGCGTCTATTTGAGACCCGGCCTCCGTTCGAGGAAATACGATAGTCTTGCAATTTGTAACCGGCATTAATTTAGTTTTTTTGTTAGATCTTTTACTTGCCTTAAAAATACAAATATGTTTTAACGACAAATGATATTCTTAATTATGTAGATTTATGGAAGTCTGAAATTGTAATAAACTGTCTATTCTGACAGACAAGTATTTTAAACTGACATACATGTAACCCAAGCTAATGTATGATGTTCTAATAACAGAGTTACTTATTGATTACGTCAACCGAGATCTGATGAACGTTCACCCTACCGCCACACCATCACAGCCTCAAATGGATAGAATTTAAGGGCCGAAGGCTCGTACTTGTTGGTTAAAACAGAAGCAAGACAAAGGCAGAGATTAATTTAGCCCACGTTTAGGTAACAATCCCTTTTCAAATTAAGCTCACTTAATTAAACATCAGTTTTTATTAACCATTTTCGCCTATGAATATTTTCTCATTATAAGGCATTTGTACTTTATTTTGAATATCCAAACAGAAAAAAACATGCAAGAAAGACAGCACATCACATAACAATGATATACAATTGATTTTTCACAAATATGCATAATTGATACCTAATAGAAAACGCCCTTCATAATGCCTTTCAGTTTATGTGTGCGTGCGTGCGTGCGTGCGTGCGTGCGTGTGCGTGTGCGTGTGCGTGCGTATATATATATATATATATCTAATTCTTGAAATCGGAGAAAGGTGCATCATTTTCTTCAGGGGTACTGGGCAGTTAAAGCTGGATCACATCCATTTCAACTACAGGTTATTGGCCAAGAGTAACGACCGCAATGCTTGTGCTTATGCATTTTGGTGAAACCAGTGACCATCATTAGACTACATGCATGTCAAATTTCTAACTATCTTTTGAAGACTTCTCTCTGAATGATCACTTAAAGGGACAGTAGTACGTTTTTTGATAAATGTAATACTTTCAAATTTCACCAATAATAATTAATTTTGCCAAATTGATGATCTTCAGAGGGTCAGATATCTCCTCACTCAGCTCGGTCAACCAAAGATATAAAGAAATTAAAACGTATCAAGTAAAATCCACAGGTGGCCATTTTTATGTGAACATCTTTTTAAGGTGTGGGAAAGGGTTCGCATACCTTAAATGGACATAGTACGTTTGTTTTAGAACTGCTTCTTTTTATTTAGTAACATTGTCTTGCAGTTGGTAATATTAATTTTCGATTTCGTGAGATCACTTATTCATCTAAAAAAACTTGCTACTGTCTTTTTAAGGACACCCTCTCACTTACAAGGTAATTGCTTTATCAATATGCTACAATGCATTATCAATTTGCAATGAATCGTGAAACTATCCTTTCCTTAAATAAACGTAGCATTTGTTTAGCAAACTTTTATTCATCAATACAGTAAAATAATTTCCATTGCTTTAAAAAAAATCACATTTAAAAATCATAAGATGCATAACATTGATGCCCCATTATCAATGGATGTAACCTGTTGAGAAAACATTTTGCTAATCAATGATGTGTGTCACCAAATAATTAAGTGGTTTTAAAACCTTGTTATCCTGCGTGACTGCTATTGAAATTTGTCCTCAATTATTAGAATATTAATATTGATCATGTCGCATTTCCATTAAAATTTGCAAACATAGTTTGGAAAATCTTCTTTTAAAAACGTCACATTTTATTCGTAATGAATTGTGCTGCCTGGGATATTTGCATTCAGTCGTGTAATCGAAATAACGTGTTTATGTCCCTGTGTCAGAGACACTGGTTTATTATATAGAAACTCTTTTTAAAAAAAACACTTATGCTTCAATCCAAAATGATCAATACGTGTGCACTTGTTCTGTTTGGTTGATAATCAGTTTTTATATTATAAAAAGGTGGAAAATTAATGAAATACTAAACTTGGTTATATGTTATTTCATGTCATATCTAAAACCACCACTTGTTCAGTCATTCGCCTAAAAATAGTTTCTATCAATATTTTGATCATCCTTCCCTGATGTAAATGTCATGTAATAGATAGAATACTAAACTGGTTCTTGTGCAATACCATGTTCATGCAACTGTCATTACTACGCCATTCACTCGTTCAATAGATAAGTTGACTATACGGACGAGTGTAGTATTCACTGTGTATATATTTACAGACGCTACCAACATACAATGCGTTACACATTGATGCTAGGTCAACGACTATCAGTCTGTTTCAATGTTTTATTGATCCGAGGTCGTTAAGTACTTATGTATACATGTATATACGCTTTGGCGACTACGAGATCAATTCAGTCCCACCATTGACTAGGCAACTTTTTATTTAGAGCACGTTCTCCTACGTTTCGCAAAGTTTGGACGCCGAGTGCCACGATAGACATTTACTAGTGCTAAACATTTTATGGAAGCTAAAACCGACGTTTCAAGGTTCACCGAAATATAAAGTCATGCTTGTGTTTTGGGCCTTCTCAAAACAATTATGCTAGCCAATCTCATTAAAATGATATATGATATATAATATATGTGATATTGTTCCACAACGTTACGTCCATTATAACGTATTGAAGCAAATTTCTGATTTCTTTTTAATGAGAATGACTCGTGCTCTGAATGCAGGAAAATACTTTTTGGCCGGTATCAGGTGATAACGCTATACATCTGTATGTAACACTTACTTTTCCTTGTATATCAACTATGATAACAAGTGCCTTTATCATGTTGATTGTATCATTTATGTTGAATGTATCATTTATGTTGAATGTATCGTTTATGTTGAATGTATAATTTATTTTGAACATCATTTATGCTGAATGTATCATTTATGTATGTTGAATGTATCATGTATGTTGAATGTATCATTTATGTTGAATATATCATTTATGTTGATTGTATCATTTATGTTGAATGTATCATTTATGTATGTTGAATATGTCATTTATGTTGATTGTATCATTTGTTGAATGTATTATTTATGTTGAATGTAGCACTTTTGTCGCTTATAATCAACAACATATGAATGTTTTATTTATCCAAATGTGCTGTAGAATATTAATAAATATATAATCATAAATCATACCTACATTTCGTAAACCCTCTTCAACTATTCACTGTCCATTTATTAATATGCATATATACTGGACAAAAATAATTAGGGATATATGAAAATTCTGAAATTATTAATAATGACATTGAGTAAGTGAGTGAGTTGGGGTTTAGCATTTTTCAACAATTTTCCAGTTATTCAACACGTGGATGAAGATCATGCAAGAGAGAGTGGACAGATCAGGGGTGGAAAGACGAAAGAAAGGCATAGTGAGAGAAAGAAAGCAGGTTTTAGAACGACTCAAATTTGTTCAGACTTCTACCCGTCGACCTGTCCAGCTTTACGCCCCCACAATGATCATGTAAACTAGGTGGCGAATTTAAGTGTGAACAACATTTATCTCTCGAATCAAAGTGACACAGATTATGTTTCATGAATTTTGTATGTGGCTTGAATAGAGTTAAATTCAAATCGCCTTTCTACAGATGCATCTTTATCTCTTTAGTGCCAAATTTCTGACATTTTCTTGTTTTCGATTGTAATTTTTTTCAAGACATATAAATTTTAAGATTTCGAAATTCAGCGTCCCTTTAACACGTATGTCCTAATAAGATGAGTCTACTAATCAATATAACCTCTGTTTCTCGGTGTGTCTACTATAAATACGTTTCCAAAATTACGTGTGAGTCATTGTCGTGCCTTTGTCCGGTTTCGATCATATTCTAGACTTTTCCCCTGTTTATTATCACTATGCTAACTGATAAGCATTAAGATGTCAGAAGCAACCACTACTTTTCAATGAAATAACACCATTTCAGAAATTTTACATAGTTGACCCCAACAACATACCCTGTGCCCCTTTCAGGAAATGCGCGTTCGTGGTTTGAATCCCGCCAGGGGCTCGGCTACTTTGTTTGCAGTAGAGAACTGTTCTACACGCAGTAAGGTTTGGCTGCAATGTTACACTAAAATTCAGTGCAGTATTACCGATGGTTCGCTAGTTCCGGCCGATGCTCGCAGATTTCACCACAATGCAAAGACACAATGGTGTTTCGGGCTTACTCCCAGCAATAATTTATCAGCCGCGATATAAGTGAAATACTTTTGAAAGCGGTTTCAAACCCAAATCACCTCACCTCATAAGGATATGAATACATTTATCCTAACCAAACTTGGTACGTTCTTCATAAGAAGTCCTTTTATTGATCACTAAATTACCTTGAAATTGGTAACTTTTTTACGTTTGCGAGAACCCCCTTATTTACCCCCATATCATAAAATTGTTACAGTGCCTTTAAACGTTATTCTTGAATGTTTGAACTGATCATGGTACAAGATCCCTTGACGCTTCTATGATAGATGTTTAATGGTCTAAATGGAGATTGGCCAATGTTTACCGACTGAGCGATCAATTGATGGTAAAACTTGAGGCAAAAATAGTCCTAGTTATGTATGGTTAATTTCGGAATTGAAAGAAGATAAGATTCGGATGGCATCCTAGTTCCCAGGGTACGCTAAGCTGCGCTAAACATAGCGCAGTGTAACTTACGCAGGGAACCAGGATTGGCCCCTCGGGCGCATCTGTAAGGTATTGAAGTGTCGAAGGGGAGATAATCGATTCACCCCAAGCTATATTTGATGTTTTACAGGCCATTGCTGCAGACAGGTGGATTTGTTATCAAAATATGTATATAGATTTCTGTATAAACAGGATGTAATGGAAACTTTTATGAAAGATTTTTATTTGTTTATTTGCTAAACTGTTTCGATCCGTAATCTCTCACGTATATTGACAACATCAATTTGGAGAATAATAGATGTTAATTGATGTAACAACAAAAAGAAAAGTTCTCATAAGATAGTGTTTTTGTTTGTTTTGATAAAGCAGATTTATTGTACTTACACTAAAAAAACTTATGAAACTATTACACAATATAATACTTAAATATTTCATACCTGATATCCTAATTTTAATTTCCACAGAATAATTAGGATCATTATTTGTTTTGAAATCAAGAAATAAAAATGAATAAAATTATAGATCACAGTATAAATGGAAATAGCCTAATGTTTCAATTCTCAAAGAGTCACTTCCTTTCGCGACACTAACAAACATGAGTAAAAATGTTATTAAAAATCAAAATTAAGAATAACTTCTTTTATCAATGAACAAAAACCAACTCGGTGAGACTACCTGCAATGAAAAAACGTGACACAAAGGGTTAAAATTAGAATACAAGATTCAACGTAACCCAATACAAAAAAACATAAAGCATTTAAGTCTTTGGCCTGGATTCGAACCACGAACATTTTGCATGCCGTTTGATGACAGTGTTGTTTACCGACTGGATCAAGAAATAACAGAACTAATGGTTATAAAATGATGAAAAAGTATGTTTATTTCGATAACATGTTTATGGGTGGTGTAGAAGATCTTAAATATCATAATAAGCACACGTGACAATTGGGCATAGAAACAATTATGTATATATTACCTCTTTACAACCTTTTTCATGCAAGACTTATCATTCTCTTATCTTGCTAAATCATTCCATCCGTGGCAATTGGGAACAAATTCAACAGTCTGATTAAAATCGGCCGTGTTCTGAGGAATAAAAGTTTCAAAATATTGAGTCTATCGAGATTCGAACTCTATGTGTCTAGGCTATCCTCTCCACTAGGTCCTAGTGGAGAGGATAGCCAAGACAGAAAGAGTTCGAATCTCGATAGAGTCAATATTTTGAAACTTTTATTCCTCGGAACACGGTCGATTTTAATCAGACTGCAAATTCAATGTCTGCTGTCTCTCTGCCACCTTCTCAAGCTAGAAGCAAGCGGTGAAAAGTTTATATAAGCTTTATTTATGGTATCGTGTCAAACCAGTTCAATTCGAACTAAAAGGGAATAACGACAATTATTATATGAATGGATTATTTCCGTCTTTCTGATTGGCCTACTTGGTCACATGACAGCAATGACGTCAAGCGATGTCAACCTGTGTGTATTGCGAGAGGTTGATATAACAATCCAAACACCTCCGGTGGATAAAAATAGATTTCGAAAATTCCGGTCAAACGGAAATACCAGAAGAATGGTATTTCAAGACCTAATTCATATAATAAAACAATTATAGACTTCAGACTCGGTTGATCCAATGATTTATCGACCTTGGACATGTGATATTCACCTCGGCTTCGCCTCTGTGAAAATCACATGTCCAAGGTCGATAAATCACTGGATCAACCTCAATTGAAGTCAATAATTGTGTAGTCTAAGACGAACATGAAATTGTTCCAAAGCCTATATTACATGACGAAAGGAGTGTACTGTGTACTCGAAACTGACATCCCACTAATCCGATATTCTCCTTTTTTATCAAGTCAGCTATTTGGTTCCATATGTGTCGTTATTCGCCGAGTATTCTCCTAATCACACATCTCTCTTAAACGATGAATTTCCTGATGAAAGTCCAAAAAGGTGTCGGTTTAGAGAGAGTGTACCGCAGTAATTTATGGTTTAGATGTGGTCTCTTAGCACAAAGACAAAATTATCCAAAACACTTCATGTATTCTACGGTTTGTCAAAGAATTGTTTCGAAGTGAACCTTAGATTTTGTCTAACTATCATCTTCCCCTGCAAGCCACTACTCTCACCACTCTCCATCACTGGCTAATCGAAACCTTGCTACTAAACGCCAAAAATCACGTCCTCTCCGTCAAAAACTGGCAATTTTCGTGAGATTTCTCATTGCAGGGCGAGCACAGAGAATTAATTTGGTGAAATGCTGCAAGTCTTAAGTTAGCCAGGTATTGGGGATCATTAGTTATGACTTGGGGAGAAGCTAGGTTTTGATATGTGCAGCAACTCGAAACCGATTCATTGTGCAATAGAAAATATGACTTTAAATTTTCATTCAAATCCCGACATAAATTTTCATTAGCTATGATTTTAAGACAAAGAGAATAGTAAATACGTGTTTAAAATCATAATACAGAGGAGTGCATTCAGACATGGAATAGATAAATATTAACTCATCATCACATAAACATGTTTGTTCAATAGACGCTTAAAGCAAAGGCAAAATTCATATTATTGTAAAAACGTTCACTGCATAATATTATATATGTGCATTTTAAATAAGCATATTTTTACAATCACTCGCTCTACATAAATTAATTGTTTCACTGCTAAAAGTTAAAAACAAAAGGAGTGTCGATGTTCAGTATTTACAGGTATACTTCTTGTATAGAATGCTCAATATAGAATAATACATCAAGTCTTAATAGACAGGTAAGCGCATAGGCTAAATCACTGTCTTGGGAACCTGTCATTAAAGGTCACAGTAATGATTATTTTAATCCAGTTTGTGGGTTTGATTGATAAATTCTATCTGAAAATTCTATTGATTCCGTGGTAGGAAGTTCATGATTGCCAGGAAAGGAAGCATGAATAAAGTTTATTTAGACATGATACTGATTTTACGGAAAATACACTATGCTGTCAATCACTATCTATACTTTGTTATTTTGAAACTAATTGCAAAAAAATATCTGTTATTTATTTGACGCAATGAGATTACAGAATTTTCGACAATCCTTTTCGAATTTTGATGTTGGATAAATATAAATAATCGTGAGTAAATATCATACGTGATGACAAGTAGGTAATTTAGAAAAAAATGTGTGACCAATGTGAAAGTAATCATGTAGAAATAGTGTAAAAAGCGATAATTTTGAAAAAATGAAAACTAAACTAACAATTTAGTTTAAAAATTCAAAAATCATTGAAGTTAGCGAAAACACAGTATACAAAAAACATAATAAAAGTTATTAGAATATGTAAGATGACAATAAAGATTTAATATTTGATCCATGGATTCATTCCTAGTAGCACAATGTTTGATTGGAGGTATCACGTAAGAGGCACCAGTAAGAACATGGGATTTTCAAAACACTTAAAACTTTTAAACATCCGGCTGCTGAGGTCACTGGTCGATCTTCCTTATCAGCCAATCACAGACAAGATCAACATTTGTCATCTTTCAATTCATCCAATCAGAGATTGCATCAGGATTCAAAAAAATTCTCAGCCAATCACAGACAAGATCAACATTGTCATCTTTCACTTCATCCAATCTAGGATGGCATCAGGATTCAAAAACATTCTCAGCCAATCACAGAAGTCAATGGCTAAGCTCAACTTAGCAACTTTTCTAAGGTTATCAGTTACATTTCTAGAGGTCTTCAGATTGATGGTTACAATCAGCCAATCATTGACGAGATCACCACTGTGACATTTACAGTCAGCCAAACAAAAATGAGTTCATCAGTACGTCATCAGATTGATGGTTACAATCAGCCAATCAGTGGTGAGATCACTATTGTGACCTTTACAGTCAGCCAATCACAAATGAGTTCATCAGTTCGACATTTATAGTCAGACAATCACGAAGTCAATATTTTCGCCTCTCTACACAGCAAATCAAACATTAGGTGAAGTGAAACAGTCAATGAGGTCATTTTCTTACCTTTTTAGGCAGCCAATCACAATTAAGGTAATCAGTGTGACCTTCGAAATCAACCAATCACAGATAAGGCATCAGAGCTGCCATTTTAACATTTCATCAATTCAAATGTAAAATTCTTCTTTAAAAGTCCTCATTGAAAATATATAAGACTTAAGGTCTTTCAAACACTGTGTATAGGCACTTGATTAATCTAGCACTATCACTTTAATTCATTTTGGTATTTGCTGATCATATGAAAAAATATTCATAAATCAATGATATTCAGGTTTTACGTTCGATCATTCAAACATCCACATTACCTCTAACTTAGAAGTTGTTTCTATCCTTATCTACGCCTCTCATCAAAAGTGTAATAAGAAAATGTAGATGGAATCAATCTTACAAATATGAAATATTATAACAATGATAATAAAAACTTGAGAACCGATAAACGATAGATGTCGTAAAAATCGCGACAAATTTCATTCTATTTACTAAAAATTGAAAGAGATTAAATATAACATTTTGCACTACAACATGATAAGGCTTGATCAGGTTTGAATTGAGTTGGTTATGAATAACAATAGGTTATATTTGAGATCACACTATCAGCAATAGTGCAAATTTGTAAGTTTTCGGAACAACTACATTTCAGGATTTAAACCCAGAAGTTCAGTGTTAGGCACAGATCGACATAATTGAATTTATGAAAACGTAACCATTCAGCCAAATGGACCTACGAGTAAGTTATTTATGTTATAGGCAGAAGTTAAAACAAGGCTTATCCAATAAGTTAAAACCAAATCATATAGGCGATTCGTCTTGATTATTGAATAATCACTTGCATAGAAGATTTCGTTGCCTTTATATATTATATATATATTATATATTTATATATATATGTTTATATTTACTTTCTGTATTCGTTGCCACAAAATACAGCATACGTTCTCAAAAAGAATTATTATTTACATCAATCATCTACACCATACGTGATATTGTGGTTGAAGAATGAACCATTACAATATAAGACACATAATATACAACATTAGTGCATAGAATCATTCAAGGGTGTAAAATGGAAATTCAAAGTTGCGAAGTGGTACAAGGTGAATGTTGACAAATGGTAATGTAAATGAAAATTAATGGTTTGCCTGCGATCAACTTTCAAGATATATTCTGATAAATTAGCACCTCGGATATCTCTTAAAAATTAAAATTGATAATCTGATGAGTTTTCAATTGGGCGTACAGGGGTTAATCACATCAGCAGATTCCTCATGATGTCAGGCACTTGACTTCAGAGAAAATAAATGAACTTTTTCTATTGATATTGATATTGATATCATCTACATGGAACGTGAGAAATCAACATTAACATATACCAATAGCATTCCAAGTCTGAAAGACCAAGCAAGCCATGTTTTATTGTTTGAATTTCACGCCTGAAACCATCTTCGGTCACCAAGGGTTCTTTTTCCCATACTCTTCACAAGGTACTCCAGGGAATTTTTGTCAAGAATATTTGTACTCAAATTACCCCCTCCCCCCACCCCTTGAAACAATAACCCGATTACGACAGCTTGATCCGAGATGTGGTTATATATACGCGGTAACGCCGACTTAAAAACAATCCCTTTCAACGCATGCCTAGACAAGCCCTCTCTTCTGATTGGTTGAAAACATGAAAGCGTGAGCTAACAGCTGGAATAGCAATACAATTTCTGTGCGAGCAAAACAACGTCTTTTGACAGGCTGGAAGGTCTAATCGACGTTTCAAAAACAGTTTCATTGGCTTATATTATCAAGGGCGGGTAATCAGTACATAATATCCTGATTAAAAGTCCGAGGGGTGCTACAGTGAAGGCAATCGAAACAGAAGCCTTGGGTAGCCGAGGATGGCCTGAAACCAGCAAGAGGGAAATATCCTTAGATAGCTAAACGATGGTATATTACATTCAATTTGTTAATTTTTTGACTAAACAAAGAACTGATGGGAAGACAAGGGAAGTCAAAAGTTGTATAGAAATATAACCATTTCTTACAATATTTATGAAACATCGTGCAAATGTATAGACAGCATGGCTACCGATTGATCATTTTTCCGAATCTATACTCGTCATGATTTCATAAAAAGAATTATGTATTTGAATTTGAAAATGCCTTAAATGAATTTGAGAACTTTTTACAATGATTATGAATCATCGTAGAAAAGGCTAATTGATTTCCGAAACTTAACACTAATCATGATTTCATAATAAGAATCACGATTGGGTATATTTAAATTGCGAATACCTGAAAAATGGACTGAAGGATCGTAAGTGACCGCTTACTTATGGGAAGCCGCAAATAAAGTTTTAAGTTGAACGAAATATGAAAATTTTATTTTAAAAAGCGTTTTTTTTAACATTGCGTCTTCTTTTTTTTTAAAGAAGTTCTTATCAAAGCTCTTCAAGTGTAAATTAAAATAAAACTGTTCAGAAAATATTTCCTGTCTACATTTTACACACCAACTTGACAGCTTGCCATTATCAAGTCACATATGTAAACACGTTGATGGTAAAAGAGATAACTAACTTTACTAAATTAAGGCGTATTTGACTTTTTTTAATAGAATTCCCTGTTGTTTTGAAAATATCATCATAAATGATTGGTTCCGTTTCAAGCATAATTTGATAAATGATAGAAGTGTGAGGGAAAGAAAAGGTGCCTATAATAATAGACTGGATATCGAGAAGAATAGATACGGTAAAATATATCAACACTTACTGATGAAAAGAGAGCCGCCATAGCGAACAATGAAAAAAAATGTTTCATAATTTTCATATGAAAAAGATATAATACGTCAGCAGTTTCAATCTTCTTTTGGTTTCGGAACGATTTTTTCATAAGATATCGTCATAGGGCACGTATTTCGTTGTGTGTGCTGCCCGAAACTTTTGGATTATGTGTGACGTCTTGTAATACATCACGTCATTGATCAACGCTGTCCCAAAGGACAAGATTCCATTTTTCGTGACTCAAATAGTACTTACAAGTATGACATGACACCTTCAATGTCATCTGTTATTTGACACTGTCTTAGAGCAGTGATCATATTCATCATTTTTTGTAAATGAATGACGTCATCAGTGACGTCATCATTGTTCCTTGGCAATGATTTTATTCAATCGGATGCTGAACGGCCCGCCTTTAGTAAGCCAAGCTTTCCAACAGTATTCTCGTACTTCGATACAGACGATCACCGTGAATAAACGTGTCTACGTATCTGACGTCATCAGTGACATCATTCCCGATTATTACTCACAGGTGGACGCCGACAGACATGCTCGTGCGGTCGGTACTGGGGCTGCAACTCCTTTAATCCTGATTGCCAGAACTCCACAAAATCGAATAAAACCCCGGCAACGTGTTTGCAGGCAGCTGTGTGCTTTCTGAAACGAGATATAGTCATTATTGTATATAGCCGCATTATTTATTAATGACAGTGTATCGTTGTCATGATGTTTAGAACGAGATTACTCCATAGGAACAATCCACGTAAGGGAATATAAACATCAATTAAGCCAATAAATCTTTACAAAAAAGGAAATTGAAGGTTGTTTTATATGCGTATCCGCTGCCAAGATAACATGCTAATACGTTATAAGGCAATAGTTATTTTGAATGAATAAATAAAACAATTATTCAGCGAGCAGAATAAGCCTGTTTTTCATTTCAAGCGTGTGGTCCCCTAAGCCACGGACATGATAGAAAATATGAGTTATATTTCCCGTGGGATTAACCTTAGCAAACAAAGGCTATTGATCTAGGTATCCGTTGAACCATGCGGTCTAGTGGATTCAAACTATACTACATTGAATCTGAAACAGACATCCATCACAAATCTTGTACACCATCAAAGATTACCAGAAAGAGTTATTCACGTATCAAATATCTATTTATCAAATCAGAGGTAAAGGTAATCTGAAGTGTGATATATAAGAGATGTATTTCCCTTGGGTAAGTAATATATCCATACTCATATTAAAAATTAATAGACTAGTATAAAACTAACAAAGCTTGAACCTACCTGAATGGATTGCACGTGCATTCCGCTTTCCTCACTTCCCCCGTTTCTCTGGAGAGCTGTACACAAATGTCATAGCAGTGGTTGTAGTTCTTTTGGGCACATTTTGCTTTTAAATAAACACGATCACTTCCGTTTGGTTTTGTCATAAATACTTCATGGACATACCCAGCCCTGTATCGCTCACGACCTCGCATGATGTTTCTGTCTTTCCCACGTGAGGCGAGATACACCAAAATGTGTTCACAACTAAACCAAGGAATTTCTTCCGCAGTTGGAGAGCGCGTCCAAAACATGTCCGTCGTATCGCTTAACATCGCCATGTTCCTATAGACGTGTAAAGCTCATTAAGACTAGATCATTTCCCTTTCCGCTGATCTTTCCCCTTTCCTCGCATATGTGCTAGTATTTGCTTGGCCTTGAAATCGTGTGTCCTGCCTTTTCAAACGCCGCTTTCCGTGTTGAGCGCTATATGACGGTGATTATTGATTTTAAGACGTATACTGAATATGTAAAAAGCCCTGAACTCTATTGTTGCATTATGCCTTCATATCTAATTGATGACTCCCGTTTCTTGTTATAATTGATCGCGCTCTATTCGGCAGGGAATTCACCTTAGTTAGCGCTAATATAATTACAATGCTGTGTTGATGGTCAACTCGCACTGGGGACTGCTGTGTCGGTTTAATGACATCGGTTTTTTTAAAAAGCTTATTTCCAGGTTAGAAAGAAATGTATACATCTTTTTAGACAACTGGCAAATATATTAGACTCGTTTTCTCATTGGCCTACTGACTACGAGTTCTAGCTTTTGAAATGAAAATGAAAGAAAAACTATTTTTGTAAAGACAACTTATGATAACATATTTTTCTAACCATATCACAATCGACATACAATTTCACAATTTTGCGAATATGTTTAAGTCTTTAAATAGTTTGTAATTTTCTTGATCTATGATTGCAAATCTTTGTTAGAAAGTTTAGAAGAAAACGTAATTTTCTTTGCAAGGCCATGAACCAAAAGACATTGAAATCGTTCTTTTCGCTTTAAGGCTTATCGTTTAGGTTTTTATTCCAAATGTGTTCGCAATCTTAGGAATTAACTCTATATGTTAAGAAAGATATTTTTGTTGAAACAGCATTATAAATAAACATAAAAATCAGCAAAACATTTTTTGCATTTATGGTGTACTTTAGTTTTGTTGTGTTTATTGATTTTATTGACAGTAAATGTGTAAAAATCAGCATATATTTTCTACATTTATGGTGTATTGTATTTTGTTGTGTTTATTGATAAATGAATGTAATGAAATACATATTCTAAGCCTTAACAAAGGCATTCATTATTACAAACATGTGAGAGTGCGCATTAATCAATAGATGCCTCGATCATGTACATGTATTGAGATCAAGTACGTACCAGTCGATACTAAGCGGCAATGTTACCGATGCATATCAAGAAATATTGATTTTGAACAATTGTTTACTATCATAAATCGATTAATATGAGAACGATGACATCGCAAACATACGTTAGTCTAAAGAATACATTGTCGATGTTGACGAATACTGTTTTCATGTGGAAGTTTATTATTGATTGAGATGTTTCTGATTTCAAATTAAAACTCTTTGGTCTGCTTGTAGTCAACTAAACCATTAAGATTATGTTTGAAGCCATCTGTTTGATCATCTGTTGAATTAAAAATTTAAGCATTTTTCTTCCGTAGTTTTTAAAATAAATCTTTGTCATAAACCACTGAGGCTCGAACCGAGAAAGCTATACTATTGCGAGAGTGTTAGTATATCTCAAATATACTTGTACCGTCGCATCTGGTTCAAACAAGAAACGCATAAACCATTTCTATAAATGTATAGCTTTAAATAAAAAATTTGCATCGTTAACCGATTTCACACAAATACAAAACTCCTCAAAATGACCTTTGCGTTTCTTGTTTTAAATGGTGTATTTCTATCGAACGAAGAAGTTTTAAACCAATGAATAATACACAAACCCATATATCTCCTTGACTGTGGTCACACTACAAAATACCATGTTAACCCTATCTCTTTTGTTATCAATAGGTGGCTAGCAGCGCTGTTTACCTGTAAAAGTCAATGTAACAATCAGACCTCACACAGATTGGTAGTAAAGTGAAGAAACGCCAGTAAGCTATTGTAAGTAATCGATAAAAGTGCATGCTTCTCGAATAGCAATCAACGATTAATAAAATATGCATGAGTTTGTGTCAGTTGTTCACGGCAAGGGGCCTCGTCAAGAATGATATTTCTAGAATCAGCGGGCTTGGAATTAGTCATTTCTATTAACTCCTTCCGTGCCGCATGTAAACTGAAACTCAACTATTTGAAAGGACATCGTCAAGAACGGTAACTATTCTATCATCAGCCGAGGACGTTAATATTTTTCGATGGTCCACACGAAAGTCGAGGTTGGAAACCTTTCAGTACAATAAGGTGTCATCAAGGACCATAAATCTCGGATCCGCACAAAACCGACAAAATATTAAAGTACAAATTGTAAATTGTTCCGTTTACATATACTTTGTCTTGTTTTAACTGTAGTTGATGTTAGAGAAGCGTTATTGTGGAGAAAGTCCCCTTGAACATCTGCCTTTTGACTTCTTTAACTCTAATTCACCTGTCGTAAGAAAAGTTGAAACGAATGTGAGGTGATTTCGGGTTTAACGCCGCTTTCAAGAGTATTTCACTTATATCACGGCTGCTAGTATTATGACGGGAGAAAACACACATCACCATTGTGGCTATGCACTGCAGTGAAACCTGCGAGCATTTACTGGACCTAGCGAACCGTGGGCGGTACTGCACTGAAATTCAGAGTATCATTGCACCCAAACCTTACTACATGTAAAACAGTTCTCTACTGCAGACGAAGTTGCCGAGCCCCAGCTGGCCGGATTCGAACCACGGACCTCTTAAACCGAAGCCGAACGCACTATTGAAATTGCGTTGCCTAAAAGATACTTCCGTTATTGATTTGTTCCTGCGTGTCGTGAAGAACGACCATTTTATTCTCTGTATATCGCTATCTTTATTCTCTTCATAGCTTTACCGTTAACTACTCAATATAAAACTGTACGGCGAAATATAAATGTAATTATTTTGACATGAAAATATGTTTTCTTACAAAACTTTACATTATTTCTTTAGAAAGGACTTGACTTTGTATACGTCCTTCGTTTTCTTAACCTCATTAAAAAACAAAATACCAGGGCCAATTACCTTAGTTTACTGTCAAAAATACATTTGGTTATCATGGACTCACATCAACTATATCTAGGACAGCCATACGTAGTTAAATCAATTCAGGGCTCCAGATAATTATTTGGACTCAGAGTTATTTCAGTACTCAAAATAAAAATACAGGAGTACAATTACCACATGAAAAAAATAGGAGTATTTCAAAGTTTATCGTTTTCAGATCATCATTTCAATTTAGCACCCTTTTCGATGTTAGTCGTTGATTATATTTTCCACACGTAAAAGCTGTAAATAAACGAGAAATTTATCTTTAACGAAATATAAACTTGGTAATCTTTGTTTTCACACAGGTTGGCATCAAGTTGGCTACTATTCGAGATGTAAAGATCAAGGAAAATTTATTTTGATAAATCACGATCACTCCTGTAAACAAATATCTGACTCGTATCCAGGGAAAGTTGTGCGTATCTGTCACTCATTGATTTAATTTTTAATGCGTATATATGAATTACCCGTGCGTATTTTACGCAGATACGCATCCTATCTGGAGCCCTGAAATCAATATAGATTTAATGTCATATTTCGATGTCCTGAGTACATTCAGGATATACGTGTATCCGTATTGTATTTGAATTCTTTGGGAGTTTTTTTTTCTTGCAAAACGATGTACATTACTTTTTCATATAATCTAGATACATATTGTCGAAATATCTTCATTGGACAATGTGAGTAAATAATTTCAGAGCTCTGTAGAGAACAGGAGCAAATACACAATAGAATTGTCCGTTTCCTATCTTTGAGAGACTCGTCAATAATGGATATCAAGTATGATTCATGTCATCAATGGTGTGATGAGATTGTGACATCATTAATAACAAATGACCGTACTTCCTCGAATGCAAACCAGGATATCTACTTCCTTTCCCATTCCCTAAAGACTCCACCATGCCCTTTCTCCTACCCAGCCCCGTCCTACACCCATTCCAACGGTATCTTCCTAAAAGACAGAAAGCTTAAAACAACACTTTTCATGGTTGAAAAATGATGTGTAACATGGGATTTACCCTAATAATGGAACGGCCCAGATAGAAGAAGACAGAATTCCCAAAATACAGAGAAGGACACCATTAATATAGCTGTTGTTTATTTTTTCACTTGATGGGTCAGTTCATTGATCAATTAGGGATGGTCAGTACTGCTCAACTAATTAGTGTTTCTGTTTAGTTTGTGAATTCTGTCTTATGGCACTGAATCACCACAACCTCAAATCACAACCCCAACCCTTCCTGAACCACCCTCATTTTATTATTTGGCGAACATGAAACCTCTTTCCAGTCACCCATCCATCCGCAACCCACTCGCTCGAATGTTAAGTTACTACTTTCCATTAACGTTTGTGTTTCGTACACTCGTTTTGTGTAGTTATATGATACACCTGTCTCCTTTCACCAGCATAGTTATCTTAATACACAACCGAACGAACATGATAATAGAATCAGAGAGACACTTCGTGTTACTGTTACAAATTGTTTGCCTTTGTTTGATGTGTTCCAAAACAACGTATATGGTGAGGTAATCCAAAACATCTCATAAAATCATCCCAAAATATGAAACATGCGATAATAAAATCTAGAAACATTTATCTAAATTTTTATTATAGACCCATGTAAACTTAGGATAGTAATACAAGGGTGCGATACGGAATCCGTCTTCAAATTCCGTATTGCACTCGAGATTCCGTATTGCAACCCTGCCGGTTCTATTTTTTCTGAACCTTGGGACTTCCCGGATTTCCCGAAGCAGCTATTTATAGATATACATTTAGGTCATTGGGATTCCCAGTTTGCGAGAGTTGCACAAAAGCTCTTATAAAACAAGATTGTCATTTCCAAATGATTTGATTACGATTATAAACAAATACCATGAACCATGAAAATCAGTAGCGAAAGCGTAGACGTGTTGTCTTCAACAGTGACTCCGACTAACTGACGGCACGAGCCAATATGACGACAACGTATTTGAAAATTTTGAAAATGACTTTGAACTTTAAAAGTTACTGATTTCTACACGATTGTTTATGAACAAAATAGCTTGATCATTGTTTGATTTATGCTTTATCATATTAAATCAATTCTGAATTTGATAAAAATATCTTTCTTTTCATCTTTGTTGTTATTGTAAGATGTGAAAGTCGGACTTGCTATACTTGACGTCATACGGAGGAATGTGGCATTCAGGTCAATTGCGTTGTTCGGTCATCGGCGTACTAATACCAATGTCAAGGTAACCTCAACGCGGAAGTTTATATGGCGTGAAAATGTGTATCGCTACGCAACCTTTTATTTTTTATAAAACATATTTTTATTTATTAAGATCGGGTATTTAATAAATATAGAACGTCATACTAGTGCATTTTGATGTTTTGTATTGAACTCGAAAATGTCATGGGAGCATAGAAACAACTCGTTCTTCGAACTCGTATGACGTTCTATATATATATGCAGAAGGTGACAATCATAACACGTCAAATTAACATGACTACTAGTTCTATAACCTATCAACTCCAATCTGTCCTATCAGCTTTAGATAAGTTTCCGAAATACGTAAAACATTACGTTTGACTAATAACGCGCGCCATTCTCCGATTTTCTCTCAAAATTGCGATTCATGACTTCATATTGTTTCTGTACAATACCGAAAATATTCATCTCTGAAGTAAAAAAACAACGTTTTTGGTTACATTTTCGAAAGGTTTAATTACCCTACTGACATTACAAATTACATGACATTTGCACGAGGATACGCATGTAGATGATCAAACTTTTAGGATGCAGCTGTACATCACTAAAGGTTTGTGTTATTTTAAAAGATCCAAATTTGTTACGATACAGAAGTTGTTGAAGTATGATAGAAACCAGATGCGACTTGTTGAATAACAATTGAGTTCTCAGATGTTGTTTTATTTGTATTGGGCGTTGGATTGCCTAAGCTTAAATGTATTAAATCTTGCATATAGGAACTGAAAGTTTAAAGTCTGATTTCGGTAATCTACTGATTCCAGTTCGGATTTGACAATCTCAGCTATTGCCTGTGTCTGAGATTTCTCGTAGCTCAATTGTCTTAAACATCGATTGCAGGTAGACGTAAGTGAGGTATCCCAGCGGAACATATAATTAGCAGCACGGAATACTCATTCAAAATATCCAAGTATTCCTTTAAGAGTTTCAGAGGCACGCTTGCCTTGCGTGTCGGAATGAAGAGTTTGAATCCTCGATGACTCTGATTAGCCAGCTTGGTGAGCTTTGAGTTTAAATAATACATTGCCTGACTGTTGTCCAGGGATTACTCTGGAAATTGATTTATATCTGGAAACATGTCCGAAAATTACAATAGCAATCAATGTGTAGATGGTTGATTTAGTCTGTGAGTAGAAGGTGTTAGGCAAAGATATTGCATATCACAAAATTTTTATTATTTTTAAAGTTCAGATTTTTTTTTGCTTTAAGAAAGATTTAATTAGAAAACTGTTTATGCAGAGGATGCTCTCAACAAACGTGATTTTCCAAAGGATATTTAACAGACATTAGATTGTCATGTTCTTTCATTCAATCTATATTATACAATATATATAGGCTACATTATAGTTACAGAACAACATTCCGAAAGTAGTGATATATTCAAATAAGCATTTTTAGCTCTGAAACCGAACAAATAGGTTAGATAGTGGAAATGTATATTATTGAAATCAGATCGAAACTTGTCCCTCGTACCTTGCTGCAGGAAACGCCCTGCTTGACTTGCTTGTAATGACTTGCTTACATAGATAGGCATACAGCTTTCCCCGTACTTTTCTGTGCTTGTCGCCAAGGCTTCTGCGACAGATCGGATATATTCAGACCTGTTGGATTAAGGAGACTCGATAACAACTTATTTCCAACAATTATCCAGTGATAGAGACTGATGCAATTTAAAGAAATGCGGGGGAATGTGTCCTTTTGAATGAAACGGTTTAAATTGCCGTTTTGCGACAACGTCGTTAAATTTAAACAGCAATGATGCTTTGAAGAAATATTATTACATTGAATTTACCACTTTTAATATGGTCCATAATTCCGTATATTTCTAATGCCTTTCTTGTTCTGAAGAGTGTACCTTAAACGCACTAGTGCACACCAATATTTCTTTAACACAACGAATGCACAGATACTGCATATCTCTCGATATTATTTAAGATCCTCACTCAAGTAATCTACCTCGTAAGTTATTTAACGAATATTTACGTATTCAGGTAGTAAAGTTGATTTTTAAAGACCGGAAGTATTTAATGTTACGTTACAATAAATCCGCGTGAACTACGATATCGGAAATATTAAGATTTTGCTTATAACCAAAAAAGCGGAAACGGCAGCTGCTTTGGTCAATCTAATAGCAATGCTAATGCTGTGTTATTAAATCGGTTTATTTACAACATTGCTTTCATAAAGCATATTTCATGATTTGTTCTCAGTTCAGAGTTTAGATAAATTCAACAGCTGCACATAATAATTGTTCAGCCGCTTTCAACTGTCTATAATTTATCCGTTTTGTGCACAGCTAACCTTAGATTTGTTATATGTCCAAGCCGACAGCGGCTGTCTAAATGTTTTCATTGTTGATTGCAGGTCAATTGTAAAGAATTTTAAGTATTTCATTGCATCGATAGAAAGCTTAAGTGATTGCATAAGTCCTCTTAAACCTTAAAATAGCCAATTTAAACCGTAAAAGCGTGCACTAGTGCCTTTAATACCCTCACATAGATAAAAGCACCAAGACGTAATAATGGTTTTGTAAGAGATGGACGATTTCTTTGTAGCAAATTCTTGTTGATCATAATCAAGCATTTGATATTGAGATGTTGTGGTTTTCAAATACAGTCCACTTTAGACCTTATGCTCTTTAAGAATTTGTCTATGTTTTAAGAGAATAGTTGATTGACGATGGAAACAAATTTTGATATTTCTATGGGGTTACCTCTCAAGCAGTGCTATGAAAGAACTCGCTAATATTATATGTAAACGAAAAAAGTAAACACGCTTTCATAACATCGTGATTAGATATCACATGCTTGTTTCAAAACACAAATTTTATATAAAAATGACATGATCATAATGTTCCTTCATCTTATGAAATAATATTCGATCTGCATGCTTTACGGCGCATCAGGAGTGTATTAAAAACCTGTTTACATGCGTTACCAACAAAACAGCTCCAAATAGATTACGAAATAAACGACATCAAACATTTTATTTCTATATCCATACTTCCTATAATCGATCCAGCTACCTGTGCAATGCTAACAAACATAAAATCGTGACAAAATCATGTCTCCTAGTAATTCATCGTTAATAACAGGCGAGGCTACAGGTTAATTGGATGTTATTGCGTTGTCAAAACAGATGCGAGGCTTGGCAAGATTATCAATAATTAAGCAACGCGCTATCGTATAATGTACACTGTTAATCTGTCGTGTGTTCTCAGCACCCTCAATGCAGTTTATGCTCTTCATGTATCCTCATAATTCTTAATACCAAGCAGGGAAACGTCTTTCAATTATTTGGGTATCAACTCTGAAATATAAAAATTCTTGAATCGCACCATTGCCAATCTAAATAAATTCAGATCGACACGTTGATCTTAATTTATTTAGATTGTAATATGGTCTTCATGGTTGTGGACAGACGCTCTACCAACTGAGCTTTATCTATGGTCAAATCCACATTGAAAAGGACGTATAGTACGTTGTTAGGTTGAAATATGTCAGAAGTTTTCTGATATTTTTTAAGAGGTACTGAATGTTGCTGAAAAATACAATTGTAATCCTTCATTATAGTGACATTATATAGCTTAAATAGCTTTTTGGCCTATAAAGATATGTATATAATAGCAGTAGATATCATGTTTTGCACCTACCAAAGCCAAAATTCTTTTTTCGGGAAACATACTCAGTTCTTTTGAAGCTGACCCACAGAGACTTACATCATTTAGTCAACAATTCAAAGTAAAAGGGGGATTGATACGGTTATATGATGTTTAATAGGCAATACATGCAGTAATTTGTAGTAAAAAATGAAAACAATTTAGGATCCATAAAAATCAACAACTCACGTCCATAGCTACGGGTTACATTTACAAAACTGACGAAAGATCGTAAGTTAATTTTATATCTAATTTGAAACAACTGTCTGCAGAAATAACCATACTTATCATTGATATTTAAACTGTTATAGTTTTCAAATATAAGCGCAAGATCGTAGCATTCATAGGGAGGTTTTACTATTGCGGGACTGAATCATTACAAAGGAACTTATCGTCACGGAAAAGGGTTTAACTGGACTTACATGGTGCCATGAGGACGCATGGTCTACATTAAAAATACTTCCTCGGTGTTTTGATAGAGTTTGAATAAAACATATTAAACAAAATAAGCGTTTTAAGAAACCGTCAGAACATTAGGTTTGTGAAGGGGTGATATTTTCATTTGCTTGTCCTGTACAAACTATCGTGTTCCTCTCATCGGAACTTTTCTTGGTATTTTTATATATTTCCTTTTTCCTCTGTTTTACAAGGTTTGAATTTTTTTAAAAAT
This sequence comes from Phorcus lineatus, assembly GCA_921293015.1. Taxonomy (NCBI): domain Eukaryota; kingdom Metazoa; phylum Mollusca; class Gastropoda; order Trochida; family Trochidae; genus Phorcus; species Phorcus lineatus. The sequence goes on along the minus strand of OV121096.1, from coordinate 25,636,077 downwards.
ACTCCTATTTCTATTCATAATTAGAATTATTGAAACACGCGTTCAATGAAATTTTATCTGGGTTTTTTTTCTTTTATCATTATTTATTATTTAAAATTTGTGTATAATAGTTTTGTCGTTAGGTTGGCGTTAGTTGGCATATATTTCATTTCGTCTATAATAAAAATGCTAAATACAATAAGCTTATTCACGACATGGAACTACCAAAATCCAAATTATCTTCCCACAATTATAGCACTGCAAATGAGAGCTTAACAGCAGTATTAGTACGATATAAAGAATAAAAACTAAATTCCTATATATCATTTTGAACAATAATATGTAGTCTGATATTATTTTATGTTTACCAAAAGTGAAAAATATTAGTCTCAGTGTAATTCAGAAAATGAAATATTTGATTACACCATGACGAAATGCGTATGAAAAAGCGCTAAAACCAATTGCAAAGAAGCTCCTTAATTATTTATTAGATCTGGCATTTCTGAAAAGAAAGAGTGATTAGATCAGTCATCTGGTGTCCTTTATTTGGGTTAATGATTTCCTTGGTAATGAAAATGTTATGTTCCGTTCTTAATAGAATACATCTGAAAATAGTTTTACTGAAACCATTTCTTGTCTTTTTGTTTTCAGTAATAAGTTCTTGTTTTATGTTTTCAGTAATCAGTTCTTTGTTTTGTGTCTTCAGTAATCAGTTCTTGTTTTGTGCTTAAGTAATCGGTTCTTGATTTATGTTTTCAGTAATCAGTTCTTTGTTTTCTGTTTTCAGTAATCAGTTCTTGATTTATGTTTTCAGTAATCAGTTCTTTGGTTTCTGTCTTCAGTAATCAGTTCTTGTTTTTGTGTCTTCAGTAATCGGTTCTTGATTTATGTTTTCAGTAATCAGTTCTTTGTTTTCTGTCTTCAGTAATCAGTTCTTGTTTTTGTGTCTTCAGTAATCAGTTCTTGTTTTTGTGTCTTAAGTAACCAGTTCTTGGTTCTTTCTTCATAAATCGGTTCTTGTTTTTTGTCTTCGTCAATCGGTTCTTGTTTTTGTGTCTTCAGTAATTAGTAACATTACTTCGTCTTTATTGGCAGTAGTTCAGGTCACACGGCCCACGGTACAGTTGTAATATAAAAAAGTATAATTGTTGTCACATGACCGGTATTACAATGCTCTCAATTTTTATATTTTATAAATGTATATGGAGGTTAATCGTATTATATTTACATCCTCCGTGTTAAATATTTTGTGCAATGTCAATCTGCCTTTAACATTTTGTTTTATGGACAGGAGATATTCAATACGGAGTGAAGCATATCTATTACACTTGTCGCGGGTTCAGGCCTCAGTCTTAGCCATGAAGACAAAAATTAAGGACGGAGATCCTCGTGGTTTAACACATCTCGTTTATTGCCTGTAACAAATGATATGGTCAACATAAGGAAGATGTTGAATAGTCAGCCATGCTTGTTTGATGGCTGACGGATGACAATTGAATGTCAAAGAAAACATGGAATTCATTTTCAGCAACATTATGGCCACAATATAAGCAGAGCGAATCTGTATCAGAAATAACATAAATGTTCTTCTTACGTTTATGATTAACTCATGGAACGATATAGGAAATTTACACATTAATCAGACCAGATTTCTATTGTTAAGTTTAAAGATATATGTTTCACACTGGAATAGATCTTTTATCTTGGAATATTGTGACAAATATGATGAGGTTTCAATATTTACTTTCCAGGTTTGGATATAGATATCAACTAAACGCCTTCTAAAAGCAGATATAAACATAGTGGCATCGCCAACATCTTGCATGATCCACACTAACTAAACCACTAGTAAATAACATCTCACGAACATGAGAAACCCAGTTAACTTTACCATTTTCGTCTTGTAATTTAAGCATTCCATATAAATGTAATGGGATACGGGAATAATTCATCCTTAAAAGCCTTATCCAATGTATTATCCCTTAAACCTGTGTTTTCATAAATTGAACTGAACTTTATTACACTCAGGCTGCAAACTGCAGCATAAGAGGTACATGGATATACATACAATGATACATGATACATTACAATACAATAAAAGGCTGACATGCCATTCTAAGGTTAAATATGTTATCTCTTAAAATGCGACATGATGATTTTACAAAATAATGACAATTTTCTTAGAGTTCCTAGCTTTTTGGTATTAAACAGAATTTTCATTTTGTGCATATTTGTTCTGATATAAAAATATTTGTGAATATACTTTTTTTTTTCTAGTTCTAATTTCGGACATAAAAATAAAAAATGAAATTCTTCACCAATATCGTCTAAATCACAAAGAGTACATAGCCTGTCAGTTACAGGGATTCGACGCCATCTACCTGTTTCAATTGGGAGATAATGATTAGAAGTTCGGAATTTCAACAAGTTATTGTAGTGCAGGGAGTTAAGGTATTGTTCAAAATTGAGAGATGGATTTTTAAAAACACTATAAGTTGTTGCTTTTGAAGAGGTTTCAATTGTTGATATCCATGTTTGCTGAAAGGTATCTTTTAATTTACTTTTAACAACTGATTTTAGCCAGAAGATGTTTTTAAAATTTTGAAATTTCCAAATAAAACTCAATCCAAGATCATCGAAAATTGTCTGAAGATACTTCGTCCATTTATGTACATATTTGCCAAATATGAAATCGTTGAATATCAATTTATAGACCAAGGAGCACAATTTGGAAGAATTTCCAGATATAAGTTTAGCCCAAAAACATACCATCCTGCTTTTGATAACGTTTATAAGAGGGAATCTCCCAAATTCCCCATATACCATATAGTTAGGTGTACATTTCCGCAGTGAGGTTAAATATTTAAGAAAACGAAGATGGACATTTTCAAAACATAAGATGTTTTCAAAACCCCAAATTTTACAACCATATAAAAGAATTGGGGCAACCATACAATCAAACATTTTTAAGTGACACTCGATGGAAAGGTTAAATTTTCTACCTTGGCTTAATAAAAAAACCCATAGCCTTCGTTGCTTTTTCAACCAATAGCCGTTTGGTTTTAGTAAATTTACTATTTTTCTGTAATGTTACACCAAGATATGGATAATTATCTACATTTTCAAAGATGGTGTCCCCAATATTAAAACTTCTTTTGTATTCCTTTTTAGATCCGCCGAAAATAAGGATTTTTTATTTGGATGTATTGATCTTGAGTTTCCATTTATTGCAGTAACTACTAAAAGAGTCTAACATATTTTGCAAATCATTAGCATTTGAGGACATAAGCACGGTATCATCCGCGTATAACAATGCAAAAAGTGTAATAATTGAGTCTAGGCGGTTGTGAAAATCGTCAGGTTAAAGTTGTAGACTACAACATGAATCAGCAGCTAGAGAGTCTTCAAGATCATTTAAAATATTGAAAATAAGATTGGGGACAGATTTTCACCTTGACGGACACCTTGTTTACATAAGAAAAAGTTAGAAAAATTACCGCCGTTACAAACACATGATTTTATATTTTGATACATGTTAAAAATAACCTTAAAACATTTCCCAGATATGTTATTTTTTAGGAGTTTTTGCCAGAGTCCTGATCTCCAGACGGTATCAAACGCTTTTTGGAAATCGATGAATGCGCAATATAATTTCTTTTTGCGGCATCTTAATAATTCCAAAAGATGAAACAAAATGAAAATATGTTCTGTTGGCGAATATCCTTTACTAAAAACAGCCTGAGCTTCGGAGAGAATTTGGTTTGATTCAATGAATTTAGAAAATATCGTATCGTAACAGTATCGTGCAGTTTCTCCCAATTATCGCTTTATTTTATTATAGCGTATTTACCAACCCCAAGGATTCTTTTCAAAAAGCTTGTTTGTACATTTTGTATTGTATCTTGATACTTCACTCCCCAAATTTCAGAACCATAAGTCAAAATAGGAGATATTTTGGAATCCAAAAGTTTACAAGCAGTTTGGAAATCAATATGTCTATTTTTATGCAACAATATGTAAACTGATTCCAGTGCTTTTCGTACCTGCATAGCTAGAGTTTCACATGACAGTTTGAAGAATTATATTATTGTAAGTCCATTTTTCATGTTTGGATAATATATCTCCATTTCTGAAAACAATTATTCTTAATTTCTCTAAGTTAACATGTAATCCCCATTTCAAACAATATTTATATAAGACATCAAATTGCCGCTGTAGGCCGACAATGGAAAATGAAAATAAACAGTATAGGGCTTAAAATGCACCCTTGTTTAACTCCAGTAAATGTATCAGTAATCGGTTCTTGTTTTGTGGCGTATTCCACCTAAAGAATTTCTATAATGCCTTATCCTACATATATAATAATATATATATCATATGTATATCACATTGTTTTGAATGAAATTGCCAAGCCTACTTAATTCGTCATTCGACACATCATTTGTAATTCATCCATCATGTGTGCATGGCATTGTTAGGAATGAAATTTGAATCCAATGAAGTTCATAATATGCATCATCGAATGAAGTGAATTCTTCAAATGTATGTGGCCTTGTCCATGAGGTATTACAGTCGAATAGTTCATCATATCACCATCGTATATATTAAGCATTATTTATCATATATATTTACATGTTCTCACATGATCGTATGTATTGAACACCATATGTGTATTCGTATGAACTGAGTGTCACGTTGTCGTATCTGTTAGACGTCATGCCATTTTATGTACTGAGTATCAAATGTCATCACATGAATGAAAAACGTATATGTCATCGCATCTATAGAGTATCAGATATGTCATCAAATTATTGAGTATCACATGTCATCTGTATTGAATATCATGTTATTTTATGTAATGACTATTGAGTATCATATGTCATCTTATGTATTGAACATCATATGTGTCATCGTATGAATTGAGTATCATAGTGTGAGCGTATGTATTTAGTATCATTTGTATTGAGTATCATAAGTGTAATTGTATGTATTGAGTATTATATGAGTAATTGTATTTATCGAACATCACATGGGTCATCGTATGTATTGAGAATAATGTGTAGTGTGTATTGAACATCATGTCACTGTATGTATTGAACAACATGATGTGTCATCAAATCTATTAAAACATATGTGTCACCGTATGATTATCATGTGTCAAATGAATAGAGTAACTTATTTAATCATTATCATTTACATCAAGAATATGTTCCCTTGGCGTGATTCATAGTATGTCTTGAATACCATATGCCATAGAATGTACTTAAAATCATATGTGTTATGGTATGTAATGTACATCATGTGTGTCATGGTATCTTGTTAACACTTTCGTCATGGTATGCAATGCACATCATGTGTCGTAGGTAATGAACATCATATGTTATAGTATGTAATGAACATCATGTATCACATTGTGCAATGAACATCATTTGTGCCATTGTAGGTAATAAATATCATGTGTCATGTTATCCAATGAAGATCATGCCATGGTATGTATTCAACAACATGATATGTCATCAAATCTATTAAACATGTGTCATGGTATGTAATGAATATCATGTGTCATGTTATGTAATGAATATCATGTGTCATGGTATTATTGAATATGTGTCATGGTATGTATTGAATGTAATATGTGTCATGGTATGTGTTGAAAATAATGTGTCATGGTATGTATTGAATATAATGTGTCATTGTATGTAGTTAATGACACATGTGTCATGGTATTGGATATATCATATATGTCATAGTATGTACTGACTATCATATGTCATGGTATTTTGGATGTATCATATGCATCATCCTGTGCAGTACATTAACACATAATCAGATGATATGAAGTGATATATCATTGTCTACAAATTGTTTCGACTACTGTAAATGTATCATATCATAACAAGAGAAAATAAATGTGTTCATATTGATAAAACATTTAATTTTACTTAAATACAACTGCTTATTATATTGTTCACAGAGGCTCATTGAATAAATGACAGCAGTTTATGAAAATACATGATAGGTATTCAGTTCATACTTCTCTATCCCAGTCGAATATTCGTTGATTTCTAACAAAAAACAACTAAGGAACATAAAACTTTAAGTCAGGATATTATGCTCATTCATGAAACCAAATACTTGGAACAATAGATGCATAATGTTCAATCTATCAATATGAATGTCACAACTTTAATGATATATAAATATTTGTTTTTGTACAATTGAAGGAAGGTTATTCTTTGGACAAATTGGGAATGAAATTAAAGTAAGGGTTCAAAATAAGCAATGGTCTTTTGCCCATCACTAGTCCAAACCCCATTCAGCTAGTACGATATAGATCCTGCTTGTTTACAACTAATAAAAATGTAAACACAATAAGATGATGTAGATATTTGGCTTGCTTAAATTGGTTCCATCAAAACATTCAGATAAATATTTGCACTTTGGTAAAATTAATATTTCAAGCAAAATATCAAAAATTTATGACATTATCATTTGGTACCACACAAGTTTTGTTTTCAGAGATATGAGGGCGGCACCCTGAAGAGGGTACAAGGGGGAGAGGGGACTCACTGGGTACAAGGGGCTGGGTGTCTTATTAAAATAAGATCTAGCCATTTGCTCACATTTTATTTCTTCTACATGTCTTTAGATGTTCTATTTTTAAATCAATGATCGCTAGTGAAGGCTAGATCATACAAAACCCAACAGAGTTGCATGTACTGACGGAAGAGATATCGGATTAATCAGATAGCTACGTGACCTGGAATGTGCTTCCAAAACGTTGTGCAGAAAAATTTGGGGTCATTTTCTAAGTAATAGGTGACAGGGACGTGAGCTCCAAGCTGAATGCATGAGATCCTAATAGAGGAATCTAACGGGGAATATCAATAAAATGAGTGAATTATAGATCTTATTTTAATGAGGTTGTGCAAAATGGTTATTGTAGTATTTGCGTTGCAAACAGGAATTCTTTCATTCATAACTAAACAACAAACACGCAAGAGGAGACAAAATATAGTCACCATGTGGAGTTAAAATGGAGTAAACAAAATAACTAGCACCTAAAACGTCAGTTTGTAATATCTATTTTGTCATAGCTAGGACTGATCGTCAAATTTATTGTCTTTTTGATTGGGCAAATCCAACATTGCATATTGTGTTAGCCCACAGAACTTTATGTATGTTAAGTATGAAATCTTAATTCTGCAATATGTGTGTTCGGAAATACCATGTATAACCACATAACCAGGCTGAAAAAGCAGGATTTGAAGACATATAAAAACTTTTCCTTAATCCAGGGGTTTTAGGTTCAAATTACCTTCACAATTCCACAGCTATAAATGTCAAACTCAAATTACGAACGCTTGAAATGTCTAATTCTGAAAACAGTAAACTTTGTAAATCAAACTGCTACTTTTATTGGAAAATTATCTTACAACCTACTTTGGTTTCAATCAAAGATACTCACAGTAATTTAACTCTTAGCTCAAACTTTGTGTTGTTCAACCAATCATGTTGGCAGAAAATTCAAAAGCTGATATAGTGAAAACATTTTGTACAATACATCTGGCCTAGGACAGGAAAGCCATGATGAAAATAAGTTATTCTACTTCATGGTTATAGACGAAAAGGTTTATGAATGAAATGTCATTAGATCAATCTTTCAAAGCCTATTTCTCCCTTATTTCCCTTTAAATAAATATCAAGCATTTGATTTCTTTATTTACATTACCTCCCCTGTTTACATGACCAAGAAAAACAAAAGTAATTGTAAACAAATTCACTAACAAAACCAGATTCATATGATAAATATGAACTTTTATAACTTTTTCAAAAAACATTAGAATAGAAACATCTGAGTTTGGAAAATAAACAACTTTTGAAAATATTTTTTCAATATATACTTCTGATGTATAAATGTTCAGTTAAACATAACAAGTGTCCACAAAATGATCCTAATACTTCAGTTATTAATCACATAAACTTTTTAATATAATTTAAATTTGTAAATCACTTAACTGAAGTATTACGTCAAATCAAATCACTATAAACATGAGGAAATGCTTATATAAATTAAATGAAAATCATGATAAATAATCATAAAAGATAGAGTTTGAATCTATGTCAGATTTTGTATTTCATTTGTTTCATTGTTTTCAAATAATAATAATGACTCAATTCATACAAGTTACATACCAGGTGTAACCTGACGTAAAACTATTTTACTTATACTCCTATCCGGAGCTTGCTATAGTTTCTTGTAATACAATGTTGATGAAGAGTTATCTCCCTTTTCCAAACATTCTGATTTTCATTAGTACTTTGATTTGCAACTGCAGTCATTTAATTGTCACTGATAAAAAACATTTCATGCCTTTCTTTTGATGAATAAAAACACCTGTAACTTCGTCTTTTTCCATGCACATGAGTAGCAAATGTGCCATAATTATTACTTAAAATCATTACATCTCTATCAAGATTTTTCGAAAAAAGAAACCAAGAAAGTTGGGTCCACTTTTAGATTCATGCTTCACATTCTTTATCATCTCTGGTATTAATTTAATGTAATTTTCAAATATACTGAGAGACACATGAAAGGGAACAGTTTAAACATTATATGAATCTTTGATGTTGACCAACAACAAAAATATTCAATCTATTTTTTTCAAACTTTGAGATTAAAGAAAAGATATAATAAACTTAACATACTAACATTGTGTGTCAATAGTTAGGTGTTCCCTTATTTCATTCCATCAGTATATCATGTAACAACTTCCTCACAACATATCCATTTAGTTTTCATTTTTGCTCTGGACAGTTAACAATACAGAAACACTGGTAGATCGATTGTTTTCTTTATCTTTGTTTAATGCCTTTCTCTTCTTTTGGCAGTGTAAATATATCATGATAAATTTCCAGATTAACCTTATCATATGATAAACCCAAATACTGTTTGTACAAAAACTTCTGTCAATTTTTATATGCACTAGCATTAAATTAAATTCTTTCTTCTTCATAGTTTACCAATCAGTTATTTGATTTTGAAATACCTACTAAATCAATCTTCGTATCCAGGGAAGTAATTCCAACTTAAAAGATTTTCTTGCATTGATTCCTGCTCATATACATTACGTGCTATTATCTCTTCAACTCATTATTCCAAGTGACGTAATGAATACATTGTAACATCTTTTCCCTTTCTTCATGCCTTCAAACATCCATTGATTTCTTCCAACTTCTCTTTCATTTAATCCAAATTGTCTTTATTATTATGTATAATTTCTTAACAGCTCATCATTTCCATTTGCTTTCCCGGGCACTGACGTCCACTTTCTTGACGAGTGACGCAAAGAGTTTTCCCGTGACGGGACACACATATTTATTCTTGGCACAGTTCACGTGAGTCACTATCCCATTGGGGTACCTCACAAACATTGGCTCGTTGAATGCACGGTTGCACACGGCACACAACCTGAAAAAAGGAACGAGTAATTTATTTGGGTGATAATTTCTATCTGCAAACATAGGAAAGTTAGCTCAAAAATTGTTTTTATACTTAATAATCTCATAGGGATATGTTAAAAGGTCCTGCGAAATATTGCAGATGATAGAAATTGTTCCTTTACATAAAATGTCACAGATAGGTGTTAAACAATCATTGATTGTAAAATCAAAATAAAACTGAGTGGCCCAAAAAGTGGAGTCATATTTATTATGTTTATTTTGTTTTTGAGAAAATATAAACTATGACCTTTTAAAGAGTTATTTTAGAAGTTGGCATATTGATAGAATACAAGTTACAGAACTGTTAAAGTAACATAGAGTATGTTTCTAAAGTTTCCACTCGGACCCCTTTGAGTACTCAAGTCCTATCTGGACCCATGGAAGCCCTGAAGGGTACTAACTTTACTTTACAAACTCACCTATCATCATTCATGACTATAGGCTCCTTCTGCAGGTCTATACAGACTTCTTTGACTGACAAGTTCTCTCCCCTTGCCATCATACGCTCGATGTGCGTCATGCGACTACGGTGCATGCTCTTGCGTACGGCCCTGGTCAGGAATTGAGACAGAAGACCCACTGACCAGTGGTCTGGTAGTAAGTGTAATACCTGGACATGAGAAAATAGTCTTACATCATACTCTATCATTGGAATAATGTGGAAGAAACCCAAAATCGTCTCAGGTCATACTGTTTCATATTGATAGCAATGGAGACCTTAAGTCCTAGATTTATACTAAAATATAATCTGAAATATCGTGAATTTCACAAGTTGTCATCCAGAAAAGCTGTCTTCCTTGATGACGACCTTAGAAAATTGCTTTAATGTCATTTTAAAATTTTTTTATTTCAAACATGTTTGACCTTTTATAGATTAGTCATGGTGGTATGCTGACAAGAAAATTTAACTCAAATACAATTCAGACAGGTTACAATGATTTGTGACAAGAAATATTAACTCAAATACAATTTAAGAATGTCAAAAGGTATAATTTGGTGATTATTTAATATGAAGACTTGACTGAAGGAGTATCAGTTTAGGCTGACCCATGAAAAAATATTGAAAATGCCTTTCTTATATTCAAATTTCACATATAATGCACATCAACAAAATTCTTTCTACAACAAATGTTTCCAAAAAGTCATTAACATCGTCAAAAAATTTCAACAAGTTCAAGCAAAGATTAGTTAGCAAGTATATGAAATAAACCTGGAAGTAAAATTGGAATAATTATAATGAACTTTAAACATATAAATTTCAACCATCTTGATTGATTTGGAGGAAAAAATTAAAGTAAATACATTTTTACCTTAACTGTATCAAAATCTGCTACATTACTATTCAACAGGTCCATTGCTGGCGCAACAAGTGTATCTTTGCGTCTGAAAAAAAGGAGATTTTTTCATTGATGCTCGGATAATAAGTACAGTGTCAATATAATGTGTGATATAACAGAATTTCAATCTGTTGAATATACAACATTGTACACTACTACTTGTTATATTTCAAAACATACACATGTCCAAAAGTAATCATGAATTGAACAAAGTATTATGATTTTATTACAGAAAACTTATGGCACCTCGGGAGAATGAACAATATAACAAAGTCCAAAGAGCAGGGTGTTTCAGTGCAGTGCCAGAGCAAAAGTAAAAAGTAACAAAAGTAAAAAGTAACAAAAGTAACAAAAGTAACACGCAGAATCTGAGCTAGAGCATAGCAAGTTAATACAGCCCACTCATCCAAGATGCAAGCCCATGGGAGAAGACTTCAAATGAGTATAAATTTATCTAATATTAATTATCATTTATGATTTAGCCATAATAAAGTGCCGTTTTCATTATTGTCTAGCATCTAGCAATCTTTTACGGCTAGCTTCCCTGCAATTTTTTTCAATCTAAACTTTTCAACTCCATTTTACAAGAGTTGAGCATGTCCCCAGTGCACTTAAAAACACAAAAGGAACATAGCTTAGGGTAAAGTAAAATATTGCATGGATGCTTTCAAGAAGAGGTTCTATGGTTATAGGGTAATTGCTACAATACATCTACGTACTCATAGCTAGGGTCTAGGTAGACACTGAGCAGTATGTGAAAAAGACGTTTCCGGTATGAGGGGTCCTTCCCCTCGCTGTTGACGAGGCAATAGTTCTCGGCTGCCCCGAAATCCTTCAACTTGTGCACAAGGATCCTGAGGGCCTTATCATGCTCCTCCAGCTGTAGATAAACATATGTATCATTTAAATATCATTCTTATGGGGTTTGGCATATCAATACTGTAACTGATGAAAAACCAACAATGCTGTACACCTTTTAAAACTAAGCAACAAGAAATCTTTCATTTGTGCAGGCGGTTCCTCAGGGGCTTGTCGTGCTCCTCCAGCAGTGATCAACATATTTTTTTCATTTTCAATCATTGGGGTTTGGCATATCAATGCTCATTAAAAACAAGCAATTTAACACTAAGATATAAGAAATCTTTCAATTTGTGCACGAGGTTCCTCAGGGGCTTGTCGTGCTCCTCCAGCTGTGATCAACATATTTTTTCATTTTCAATCATAGGGGTTTGTCATACTAATACTTCGATCGTTGAATGTACTTAACGCTGTAATCCTAAGAAATCAAACAAGTACATTTAAAAGCCTGATTTCAGGACTGCAGGGGTGATGCAGGTTGTGGGATGATTTTGTACGACCATAGTTTAGATATCATAGTTTAGATACCGTGTAAATTGCGGCACTGTTAAGCTTTGAAAGTGACAAAGAGACAGCATTACACCTTTGATTAAGTTTCATTTATGCTTGTGAAGGAAAAATTTAGCCATTTGGCATGTAGTTTGGCAGTCTTTCATAATTTACTAAATAGGTGAAACATTGGCATTTGATTGACAGCTTTATTTATAACATACAAAGAATTGTTACCAAACACAAAATCTTGATTTGCTGCAAATTGTTTTTACTCAAGATTAGAGCATTCAATTCCTTTCCTTCAAATAGCATTTAATTGGTAACCTCATTTATATCACATGTAAAATACCTAAAGTTCATTGTGGAATTCAAGTTAAATGTATCAAATATTCTTTTCAATTTTCCTTGCATATTGACTCTAGTAACGCTTGTGACAAAATTTTTACACCAGATGATAAAACCCTCAAAAGAAGTTTATAATAAGTATGCTCACCTTGCCATACAATATTGCACATTCCGCATGCATATCAGTCTCCTTAGCCTTGCCGAGAATCAACTGCACTCTGTACAGGTTTGATATCTGTAGCATGCTCCGCAGTTTAGATCTGAAAGTTTGAAGATACAACAAATTATTTACTAAACAATGTCAATGTAAAATAAGATTAAGACAGTCTGTTATGCTGCTATAAGTGATTAAAGGTCTTATCTGGCACCACTTTGACAATATTTCAAACAATAACAGCTAAACATGTGTAGTCAATCATATTAATGACTGAGGATCAAATTCAAAGGATGCAGGTGATGCAACAAAATTAGACAGGTAAAGGTAAACACATAGGTCACATAAGTACATCACAAGGAGGGGTTTAGATATTGAAGATGGATTTATATGTACCGGTAAGTGCCTGATTTTAGGCCAGTTGGGATGAAAGGGTTAAAACAAAAGGAAAACAGCAATGAGCTACTTTGTAACATTGCAGCCAACTCCACTCAATGCATCAATCCTAACTGTTCTCCACAGCCAATTTAGATGCCAACAAACGGCAAAAACCTGTCACCGTCAACAGAAAAAATCACAGTCCCATCCCAATTTTAATTCTAAAGTTACAGAGAGGCTTCTTATCTTCTCATCCTTGAGTTGATATGCTTTCATCAGGAATTGAACTATCCTCCCACCTATAAAGCATGAAAAGAGTGGAACGAGGCAATTATTACTCGCCCGTGTAAGATACTGCAGTGTAATATTTATACGGCGATATTAAACTAGCGTAATGGCATGATTACTGCGGTCAAGTAATAAACAGAATACTAAACTTCCTTCAGTTTGATACTATTTCTATTAAATTCGTTAATGATTTGGTATCAAACTCGCTTTCGCTCGTTTTATACTGAATCATTAGCTCGTTTAATTAAAACAGTATTAAATGGAAGGTCGTTTAGTATCCTCTATTTATCCTAAAATATGTTTACTCATGATTGTTCCTACAGGTTACCTGGCCATGTCGAGTTCCTCCTTCCTGACGGTATTGTCCTTCATCAGTTTGAGCACCGTGTCCAGATACAGCACCGCCAGGTGGGTGTGGTACTTCTCCTTCTGTAACCCGGAGAAAAAAAAAGGGATATTTAACTTTTCTACCTCCCCACAGAGGTAGCTCCATTACAAATTTATATGCTAACCTCTGTCCTAATACAAACGTTTTCTGGTCTAGAAAGGTAGAAGTCTGAATGGATGCAAAGCTGGCATTTCAAAAGCCTCAGTTATTTCCCTATGGTTCAGGAAAGCTTAACTGATATATATATCAATTTTATACTTTGCACCTCAAGTCTTCTTTACAGAATGCTATCAACTTTATTAGCAACTGCATCACTGCACAAGCTGCAGTGACGACAAATATGCTATCCATGCGGGTAGTGTTTTCACTGGCTGAAATTTTACAATATTGAGTTGCAATATTTTGCTGCTACAGTAATCTACCAGAAGCCTGAGAAGAGCTTGTTAACAACAGAGATTAGTATAGATATTTATGACGGAGATACCTCTGTGGAGAGAGAATGCTCCCTCAAATTCAAATGTATAATTCACATGCATTTTTCACATATATACACTTTAGATGAAACATTGTTTCTGGTAATCACATTTGATTTAGCAAGACTTGAATTTTTTGGGGAAGAGAGACAATGCAATGAGATATATCCATTAAAAATAAATTAATTCCATTGGATCCTCTTACCTCAAGTTTCTTCTGAAAAACGAGGTACTCAAGATAAGCAATGACTGCTCGAGGGAACCTGTGGAGATAGTCTATGACAGTGTCAGGTCGTAGCCTCTCACTGGGCAGCTCATTGGTCGGTCGTTCTGTGAATATCTGGGTCAATATAAATTTCAAAACTTTATTCTATAGTTGGTGTGAGTGTGTCATTTGTGGCTGAAATTAGTTATTGACATCATATTTTGTTAAGATTTTATTCCATAATTTGAATATATGTGTAAAATGAGAATGGATAAAACAGCACTTAAAATTTTGAAATGGAATCTTAGGTTGCCATGGTAACTGACCTTTATTCCCATTTCTTGATCCTTCTCCAGGGCCCAGTCAACATACTTCCACACAACCTCATGATCACTAAGACTGAAATATACAAACAGAATCAGGATCCACAAACACAAGGCCTTTAATAGGTGATCCATATTCATAATTGTCACAGTGGACTGAGGATCCCTCGGTTGGACCTTGTGTAAGCCCATGAAATGTGTTCATCACAGCATTCTCTTCTTACAGAGGTAACTCAAGTCATTCCTTCTCTTGTAACCTCTGTTACCAATGGAGCATTTCTTGGTTAAAAATTGAGAAGCCTGATTGGTTTGAATTAAAGTCAGTTAGCCAATCAGGACTGTTCTTTCAAACTGATCATTCATTCTGGTCTGTAACCATTTGGCAAGACTCAAGTTCCTTCACTTGTGAGTTATGCACATGTTTCTCACGAGACAGAAGTCAGCGTCAGTGTTCAACATATTTAATCAGATAAACATAAGTGCTGTTTTGATTTTGCATCTTTTCACTGCTAGAGGATATCAAGTGCGTGAGTTGCTGTTTAGCACTGCATAGCAATATTTCAGCCTTTCGTGTTGTGTAGATAATTTTGAAAGAAAGGAGATAAATGGCCCTCGAGTGACAGATTACAAGGGAAGAAATGAATTAAGTAGCAATCAGAGGGAGAGAATGTAAAGATAGTTTCATATCACTGGTAAAGGAAATTGAAGCTTGAGTTATGTGGGCAACTAAAGTATATTACAAAATAGGAGTTAAATGATTCATCAATTCTATCTCGATAAAGACAATCTTTGTGGCACTCACTTGGCAAGAAATTCTATGACAAATTCAAGCCCTGGAAAACTCTCATCTGCCAAAGCACCATCAACTAACCTGAAAAACAGGATAAAAACAAAATTAACAGTTTGAAATTTCTTGGATTCATTGTTATTTAACACAAGCAGATTGAGTCTAAAACAGCACCAACCAATTTTCCTTTATCTATATCAAATACATAATTACCTAATAATTAACTTACCACAATTAAATACATCATAATGAAATTATGTGAAAATATTTATAAACAATGAGATGTTGTTGAGGTTATTGCAAATCACTCTGTGTAAAGTCAATGACCCTGAATTCATATTTGAGACATTATTACACAAGCATTATATTCAAAATACATGAAACACTGCCAAAAAAGACAGGAAATAGGGTTTGACCATGTGAAAGAGGTCTCTAAAAGAGTTTTCTAAGAGAAACTCACTTTGTCCACAATGCGAGGGCCTTGTCGTTCTCTCCGCGACTCTTGTACAGAAGACCAAGCGCGTGGTACCGGTGAAACTTCTCCAAACTCTCCACACAATCACTCAGCTCACAGCTTGAGTCAACCGCTATCAAGGGGATCAGTTCAGGGGAGTTAACTTCTGCATACAGCCGCAGCAACACGTTGTCTATCAACTGTGGACAATATTGATTATTATGCATAGATAGTTTTAATGTTGCGATCATTTAACTTATATATATATATATACATATGTTTATCAGTATGTGACATCATAGCATTATTTTATAACATTGCAGTATTTTTAAGAATTCCCATAATGCAAACACAAAACAAAACTTGAAGACCCTGCATAGCCAATAAAACTCTTACGACAGATTTATTAAGTCGTAAAGATCTGACTTCCTTCTAGTGATATTGATTTTGAACAAAACTTCTTAGTCTACCAATTTAAAGCTGATTTCATCCACTGATTGTATGTATTTAAAAAAGCACCTGAAAAGTTGTTCTGAAAATGTCTCTCTTACAAAGAACAGATACATGCATTCCATGTTTTTTAGCTAAAGAATTATCACCCTTCAAAGATTAACTGAAAATGAAGGTCCCTCTCACCGGTTTTAATCCAATTGCTTGTTTTGTTCCTTTTATTTCCTCAAGGTAGCACCGTAGGAAGTGTTTGTATTCAGGTAGTAGAGAGTCGTCTCCCTTGATTAGCTGGTTGACGTCTGCTATCTCATGGAGAGGTGGGGCAGATCGTATAAAGTTGACACTGGCAGGCATCATGTGTGGATATAAACTGATTATCTGCAATAAAAATAGCAAATATTCTTATAAGGAGAATATGAGCTTATAAACAACATATATGTTTGAAATTGGCAACAAAAACATATTTTCAACATAACAGGATATTTCGTGTTAGAAAGCCATTTCTTAATCAATTCTATCTAGAAACTTTAACATACAAATAAAAAAATTCATCAATGTTTTTATATGTTATCCCCTGTCTAAAACTTGGTTGAAATTGACCAAATCCTAACAGAAAGAACAACACAAGAGGATAACATGCAAGATTTTGGCCTCTTTACTCACAGAATTACATTAGTCTAAACCCCTACCAATCTATTGCTATTTTAGGGGTTGATCTTTGATCTTTGCCATGACGATGTGATTGACATCTACCAAATCAGTGAGACAACTGCCTACCTCCTTGATATCGACCTGACCCTCCCGAAAGAGTTCCGTGGCCTCTTCCCAGTGTTGCTGGGAGAACTCGATGAAGCCAGCCTGCTGCTGTATTCGGTGGTACATCTATATACAGAAATACAGAATCACATACATGCTCATGTTATTCTCTGTCTAGGGATTATTGTTGATAAGGGTGCACGGTTTTATCGGTATATCAGTATATTGCAATACAGAAACAACTTGATACGTACCGGTACGCTCTTCTGAATATATCCAATATATCGCATGATATAAAAATAAGAATTTCCGTGTAAAACTGCAGAAAAATATAACCAAAAAACAAGATTTTAGTTGAAAGTTGAAGTGTGAACTAGCAAAGAGCAAATGGAACAGACAAAATAAGAGTCTGAAACCAGTCACTTAATTATCTCCCTTTACAAAACGAGCCAGTTGAGCATTGATCACCGTTCTTATTGCTGTTATTTAGTCAAGAGAGCACTGAAAATACATATTGCAATACGCCTCTCTGTATCCCAATATATTGCGATACGGAAATGAGTAGCGATACCCATCCTTAATGGTTGACATATGCATTAAGATTTATGCACCTGACATGTAAATTTATTTCAACCGGAGATGCATTTTAGAAGGCTATGCTATGGAAAAAATGGCTTCCCCATAGAATCACAGTTTTAGTAATTATTAAAGGAATTCACACAAAAATAACTAATTAATAGGTCATCTATTCAAGAGGCACATATGTTTGTGAAGCTAGCATTATTCATATAGGAGATGAAACAGAATACATATTTGGACTCAAAGCCAGAGGTACGAAATAACAGCAGGGTGTGATGGCACGTGGTCTTTTGCACAGCTCAGTTGACCGCTATCAGTGAAGTTCAGCAACATCTGGCGAGGCTCGCCGGATGGATGGGTTACCCAATCATTGCTGTACTAACTGAGAGTTCAAGGGTTATTTCCTGCCCCACACTGAGAAACTTGTTGTGTCTCCTTAGGCAAGGGATTTTATTCAAAATGTGCTTCTGTTCAGCCAGCAGTACTAATTGGGTACCTGGTGTAGATTGTGTTGGAGGTGACCTTTAAGCGCCTAGTTGGCAGATTGGGTTAGACCAGGGCATTAATGCAGGTAGCGATTTGAGCATGCATTCGGTGTGGATATGTGTGCTTTTAAAATACCATTATTATTATTATTATTATTTTTATTATTATTATTTATAAATTTATGAAGGATTCACCTTTGTAAACTTTTCCTTGGTGAGACCAGTTTTGGTTGCGTTTTTGGTGAGGTCTAAGGCTTCCTTCACTCTCTTATCAGCTAACAACGCTTGGATCTGGAATAAAACATTTGCAATTTGTCACGATTGTTACTTGATGAATCTTCTCCTGGCTTTGAACCCAGACCTAAAGAGACAACGGGCCACTTGCCACACAGACATCTCAACAGTCTACCTATTCAGTCAATGAGAGAACCCAATGTCCATGTACTGAATACACTTTTTTACATTAAGTTCATCCTGCAACATCAGCGTATTTGTCTCCGCCTCGCTCTATCATATAATCTGATATCCTTTGGCCTAAAACGCTCGTATCGCTTACGGCTGGTTACTCATGGCTATTTATAGCCTACATTGACATTTGTTTGTTTCTCATCCGGGTGGTGCCGCTATTGCTGAATGCGAGTCATTTCATTGGCTTGTATATTTAGCAATACAAGCGTTTTAGGCCGAAGGATATCAGGGTATATGATGGAGCTGGGCGGAGACAAATACGCTGATGTGGCAGGATGCATTCAGTTCCACTTTGAAAGATTATTTTCAATTTCTCCAGAAATTATTATGTCTAATTTACCTGACAAAACCTGTATCAAACAATTACTTGATTGGTTTCTTACTTGTTTTTCAAAAGCCACAGGTACTAAGCAGTAAATCTCCCTGCCAGAAGCAACAAAGAGTCGGCCATCATAGTCTCCCAGACTGACACCCCCTTGAAATGGAATAGCCTGCTTCTGTTGTTGGTCCAGAATACTATGGAGGTAAAAAGAGAAGAAGGAATAAGTTAAAATAAAATTTTACCGTAACCCATTAAACCCTTCATGCCTATAGAAAGTCCGGAAAATAAATTTGTTAATGGTTTCCTAGGGGTGAAATGGTTTTAACCTTGCTATTTATGTAAATGAAGAAAAATAGGTTGAAAAATCTCCTTTCCATCTTTTTTTTGAAATATTGAAACATTGAACAATTTCATGTTCCAGTTTTCAAAATCATTAAAAGCCATTGCCTATCTAATGGATGTCTATATAATGCTCAAACTCACATATGTAATATATCAAATGATCACAACTAACTTATATTAATTTGAAGTTTCACATTACTTCCTCAATTTTCATTAAACGGCTAAATGTTAGATTATTTTTGGTCCAAAAGGTAAGTCTTTACAGTTTCTTTGTCCCACTTATGACAAATAATGTTTTTATCCTCAATCACTAAAGCATGTTTTTGTCAAGCCTCAGATTATTTACCTGTGAACGGTTATGAACTCATCATTCATGGCCAGTATGTAGGGGTGGACGTAGCTGACACTGACCAGATTGTCTGACCACTGCATGGGAGGCCTCTGGGAGATACCAGCCGCTGTCACGAACATACCAAGAGCGCTTGGTCCAGAGAGAAGGAACTCATCCTGACAAGACAAATCATTGACAAGGTTTCGGATTAACAGGTCTCCAGATAATTATTTTGACTCAGGGGTATTTCACTCCTCAAAATGAAATTTGAGGAGTAAAAATTACCACATGAAAAAAACTAGGAGTATTTCAAGGTTTATCGTTCTCAGATCCTCTTTCAAACTTTTTGATGTTAGTTGTTAATTTTATTTTCCACAAGTCTAATTCCGTAAATAAACGAGTGATTTCTCTTGACGTAAGATAAACTTGGTTATCTTTGTTTTCATACAGGTTGGCATCAAGTTGGCTACTATTTGAGATATAAAGATCAGACATGTAGAATTTAAACTTTATTTTGAAAAGTCACGATCACTCCTGTAAACAAATATTTGACTCGTAATCAGGGAAAGTTGTGCATATCTGTCACTCATTGATTTCATTTTTAAAGTGTTTATATGAATTACCCGTGTGTATTTTACACAGATATGCATCTTATCTGGAGCCATGATTAATACAGGAGAGCTTGTCTTTGGTCAGTGGCCCATTTCTGATTAATAGAATAAAAGAACTCAAAATAATCCAGTAAACTGAACCTATCAAAGATCACATCATCTTCGATGATCAACAAGACTTTTAGATCACCAGGCACTTTATTAAATTGCCAATAAGCGCAACAACTACTTCAATAGTGATTGGGATGAGGAATATAAAATCTCACCTTGCTGATTCTCTTCACAATGGGGCGCATCTGTTCACTATCAAAGGGGAAGAGGTCGACGGCGGTGCTGGTGTCAGCGTTAATCATCACGTACTGGGTGCTCTGGGCCACACAAATGTTCACTCCATCGATTCCCTGCGCAAATAACATTGTCATAAAC
The DNA here is from genome assembly GCA_921293015.1 of Phorcus lineatus. Classification (NCBI taxonomy): domain Eukaryota; kingdom Metazoa; phylum Mollusca; class Gastropoda; order Trochida; family Trochidae; genus Phorcus; species Phorcus lineatus. The sequence goes on along the minus strand of OV121096.1, from coordinate 25,615,342 downwards.
TTTATAGGGCTAAGTAACATATGAACTTGGGAAGGGGGTTGAGGATGGCTTGAGGCAACTGAAGGATGCTGTTGATTGAGGCTAGAGGGCTACAGATGACTTTTTGAGTGTGGGTGCACTAACAACTCAAATATTAAGTTTATTTGCTCGCTTTAAATCCTCATCTTTAATCCTACTTATGTCTATCACATGAACTTTAATCCATGAAACCAGGGGACAGAAAATGTCATAACCCGGTTATGATTTCAATAATACCATTCGGGTCCCGTAATATTCCAGTGTAGCTCATCTTAAGTATGTGGTCAATCTAAGATGAGTCCTTTTTGTACATAAGTCGAATTCTTGTAGATAGTCCACTCAGATTGGTTAAACATTCATTAACTCGTAAATAAAAGATTGGCTACTCACAACAGCGACTGGATGCTCAGACAAGTTGAAATCTCGAAGATGGATCATACGATCTTCTGTCACCGTGTACAGTTGTAGTTGTTTCTTCTTCAACGCCACACAGATCTGTATAATGGGTAGGAGTGGTGATTTTGAATTTATGAATATGTGTAGCGGACCACATTACATGGATGACACATTACATTAGGAAACTCAGCAGGGATTTGTTTCGCTTTACTGAGTGATGTACCAAGAAAAAACATTTGAAATATTGCCAAAGGGTAAAAAATCTCATTTTGGTGACAAAGCTCTTTTAAAGGAAATTATTCAATGTTAAGTTGACAGTGACTGCGAGGGAGATTATCATATACTAAACAACCCTTCCTTTTTTCTAAATACCACAGTGCTACAAGAGGTTTTCAGTTAAATGTTATTAATTCATAAAGAAAGTCTTCAAAACTATTGTGGCTACATATTAGAACGAAACCTTCAAACTTTGTAATGTTTATAATGAACCCAATTATAATTTGGTACTACATCAACATAAATTCTTTAAAGACAAAGATTTAAAGCCTTTGGCAGAATTTGATCTACAACCACTTATCTTTATACATCTGTCAAACATCATGGTACTTTATCAAACTCTCCCATAAGTAAATGAAAACAGAAACACTTCCTCAGAGCAATGAGAAAACCTACCTCAACGCTGAAAGGGTTTGTTCTCAGTGGGTTCAAGTTGAGGCAGAAACATGTGACACCCTTTATCTTGGCACCACTCATTATTGGCTGGAAAAAATATAATGTGTCTTCACTTTGTGTCTGTCATTGTTAAAATTATAACAGGGCTCCAGATAATTATTTTGACTCAGGGGTATTTCACTCCTCAAAATAAAAATTTAGGGGTAAAATTACCACATGAAAAAAAATAGGAGTATTTCAAGGTTTATCGTTTTCAGATCCTCATTCCAAGTTAGCATCTATTTCAATGGTAGTCGTTGTTTATATTTTCTACACGTTTAAGCTATAAACGAGTGATTTATCTTTGACAAAATATATACTCGGTACTCTTTCCTTTCATACAGGTTGGCATCAAGTTGGCTACTATTCGAGATGTAAAGATCGGACATGTAGAAATGAAACTTTATTTTGACAAGTCACGATCACTTCTGTAAACAAATATCTGAATCGTATTCTGCAAAAGTTGAGCGTATCAGTCACTCCTTGATTTCATTTTAAATGTGTATACATGAATTACCTGTGCATATTTTACGCAGATACACATCTTATCTGGAGCCCTGTTATAATATAACTTATTCAACTAGACCACTCATTACTTTGTTTCAATCTCATTAGAATAAAAGAGACAAAAATTACTTTTTGATATCTTAAATGTATTTGATTTATTGAATCTGTACCAGTTTTCTTAAGTGGAAAACAGTTTAACAGCTCTAAATGACTCTTTGCTGAGTATATCATCAGACAGTTGTGTACTATGCATTGCTCACCACAAACAATCAGCCAGCATACCCTACATCAAAACTGATCAAAATAATCTAATCACTTACTGAAAATCAGGTACAAACAATGTTCAGATTGATTTACCTTTCCAAAAGAGGCTTTACCATTCACATTTGCAATTTATCTAGAATTTTATACCACCCTGGGACCCTTCCCCTGCTCCTCCCCCCCTTGAATGCAACACTTCTTCTAATGTTTTGTAATGTGTACCTCTAAGTCAAACATGTTGAGAAGTGTGAGGGTGTTATCACAGACAACCAGGATCCGATTGAGTGCCGATGCCGCCTGAATCTGGACGATGGGCTTTTTCTGAAAAATCAAAATTGTATCATTAGCTTTAATGTTTTTCAAAAATCAATTTGGCTTTCAACAGTATTTAAGTAGATATTTATATCCTATATACAAACATGATTTCCAATTTATGTTGAAATGTAGTAAGAGCAAAAGCCAACTGTGGTATAGGAGGCACTCTGTAATTGGCTGAAATTATATCGTGAACAACTGCGATAAAACTGTTTGATTGGCTGGATTACAGGTCACAGTGTGTAACATTTAGTGTGGTTATATCCCAGCTATATGAGTGGAGTGATAACATACATATGTTTTACCCTGCAACAGGATGATTAATGATATACTTTATTCTGGGACATTAAAAAACATGAACAAATAATTTTCTATATCAAAATATAAACCTTGAAGTTTTGCAAAATACATGCTATCATCAAGGGAAAGAATGGCTAGTAAATATTACCACTGCTAAGTACTTGTGGCCTTGCTTTTCACTCTGAAACGAAACTCGACCAGTCGTTGAAGTCTTTTCTTCTATACTGTAATGGACTACAAAACTGAAAGAAAGAAATATACAAAAAAGATAAATAACTTGATTTACAGTTTAGTTATAACCGAGGACTCATCATTCATATGTAATCATTTGTAATTTGCAGTGTAAAATAATAACTCCCAACAACATACTCTGTGCCCATTAAATCACTTTGTTACAAATGTGCTACATTACCGAATCAAAATAATAAAAAAGGTTTGAATGGTAATATACCCTTTTTTTTCAATGTGTGATCATTAATAATGACTCAAATATAACATGCATCAATATAATTGGAGTTCGAACAAAAGCTCAATATCATATTGATTAAATGCATTACCAGTCGTTAGTTCCAATGTAGAGGTTCTTTCCGCAAACATCCATGCATTCAATCTGAAATAAGTATTTGCATATTACTTAAACTGCATGCTATGATTGACCAAATACCATATTTAAGCAGCCTCTTTCAAGTTGGTACAATCTCATAGAGAACTGTCTATTGACAAAATCATTTTCATTGCATTGTCGAAATAAGATTATACACTTCCTTAAAAAAGACTCTTAAAGACAAATTTTTTATCGGATTTGCATAAGGTGAAATGATGAATATGAAATGTAAATGTATATTTGTTGTAGTGTCTGCTGTAAATAAGTTTCCTAAATACGTTTGAGTTTTTGACCTTTGCCATTGTCCATTTTTTTTTTATATCACAAATGTCCACTCAACCTGTTAATTTTCACCATACTGAACTCATAAGCATTCAGATTTTAATCCAAAAAAGCACACCATATATAAAGTTTGACTTCTTATCACAACAAAAACTCTGTGCCCCTTAAAACAATTTTATGCTGGGATTGAAATCTCAAATACTTAGTATATTAACAAGAAACTCTCTTCCTTACTTTTTGAATAATAATGCTTTTGTAAATACGGTCAGTGATTGACATGGTTTTTGATTCTGCTCTGGAAAATAACTTATAACAACTGTCAATAAGGAATTAATGAGGGCACATCCCATGGAATAAATGACAGTCCGAAACACGAAAACAAGAAAATCACTCCCTACCTGAGATTTTGCCTTATCGGACATCAATTTTACCCGCTCAATGGCGGGTACAAGCTCAAATGCTTTCACACTCATTTTAGCATATGTTATACGTCCAGAAAAATTAAATATAAAGCAACATCCTGTTTTGTAGTCCTTAACAAATTAGTCATTACAGATTCAGCTGATGGACAGCGCCATCTTGGATTGCACCGCCGTCTGGCGATAAGGCGACTCCCACTTCAAGAACGGTAACTATTGTCAAATCTATTTACATGCTGGGGCGATACAGGTCATTTTTGGCCTAATATCGCCCTTAAATCCACCTACCTACCTACTTACTTGCTGTGAATCATTGAACTTAGAAACTTGTAACTTGTTTTGATGACAAATCTTCAGTTTTTGTATAAGAATAGAATTAAAAATACATTTATTTAGATCAAATGTCCAAAGGAAGTTTACTATAAGTTTACTCATATGATTAAATTAGAATTGTGGTAACAAGTACTTTTTTCTTTAAAACTTTTGCCGTTTAGTCTCCCTCAAAACGTATCTTGTAAAGTTTAATTAAATTTCGGTTAAGGAGAACATAATTCATATAGCAAAAGACGAATTGTACTAATTGTTTTGCGTTTTCGGCACTGGAAATGTTGTTAATTTGGAATGCCTAAAAAACATACTAAAATTTATAAGCTACTTAAATTGTTGCCAGATGAACGTACACACTTTTCTTTTTAAAAATACATAGTTCTTCAAACGGCCAGTTGCACCTTTTTAGATAAATAGAGTGATCATCACACGATAAAATTAATGTTCCAAATCAAAAGGAAATGTTTTTTAATAAAAAGAAGGAATTTTTAAATTTTGCACTTTTATGCACTTGGCACTTGCACACACATAAAAAGTTATTATACCATATTTTCAGAACAAACTTCTTCTCATTGACAGATAACTTAGAAAACAGTTTAGACCATCGAGCAAAAGTATATAGTCCCGCGGGAAATTATCTCTACAAATGTTAACTTCTATGAACGATTTTACTTGTCGTACCTTTATTGAGAGACTTTCCTTATAAGTAGACTTGCCGGATATTAATATCATGGAAGAAAGGTGAAGAGAAAGTGGGAGTTGATAGTCAGTTCTCTCCCGAGGGATGCACAATTCTTTGTCACAATTGAGATCCATGTGTTTGTAACGCTTGTATTAACTTCAAAATGAACTATGTTTGATAAAAAGTATCATAGTCAAATTCTCTCTAGAGGGATGAAAATCCGTTATCAAAAATGTAACCATGTGTTTGTAACGCTTATTGGCTTCAAAATGAACTATGTTTGATAAATAGTATTATCATGAAGTCTCCCATTCTACGTTCTCACACCAGCAGGACTAGGACAGGATAGACGATAGGAAGAGAAATTATGATAGTTTGGTTTAAATGCAGATCGATTTATCGGTTCATACGTCAGATAAAACCGAACTCGTAAACATTTCCCCCCTGTTTGAAAACAATCGAGGGAATTACTACACAAAATGTTAATATCTAGATGATACACATGCTTTATTTCAAGATTGCACGGTACAGAGTTTCAACCAAACTTACAGGGCCAGCTGATTATTTAGTATCGCCCAAAACTATGTCATGCACACTAGCGAGTAAAAGATTTCTTTTATTGGTACAAGTCATAACATTGTGCAAAGCAATAATCCACATTGAGTAATGAATTTTGAAACTCTTGTTTGCAGTTCAGCTGAGCCCGGCCTTAAACTTTGTAATAAACGTTACAGAAAATGTCAGTCGTGTGATGAAAGCAGGTGGTATTTGTCTCCATTCATCCATCAATGCAGCTAGTAGTTGTCGACGTGTATGTGCTGTCGTAATCGGATAATTTGGTCAATGTAATCCCAGAGGTGCTCAATGGCATTCATATTCGGCGAGCTGGCAGGCCAAGGCAAAACGTGAACGCTGTTGACATTGAGGTCTTTTCACATGAGGTCGAGAGTTTTCATGATGGAAAAGCATGTTGGGATTTTGTTGCATGAATGGGATGACTTGTGGTTGTAATACGGAAAATAACAGTTTTGGATTTGCCAACGTCTTACATTTCTGTTCACATCCACCATGGTACACAGAAGATGTCCAAAAGGCAAAGATGGTTCGTCGTTCAGCTGAGAGACATTGGAGAAAGACACGGTTGGAAATTCACCGCCAAATCTTCAATGAATGTAGATGCAATGTAAATACTCTGATCTACAAAGCCAAGGCCACTTACTTCACTGACCTTATATCAACTCAGACAAACAATCCAAGAGCCCTTTACGATACTATGGCTACTCTATTGGGGAAAAATTCTGAAGTTGTTCTTCCATCATCAGATGAAAACTTTGAAAAGCTTGCAAACATTTTTGGACAATATTTCTCTGATAAAGTTACCAATATCAGAAATTCGTTTGATGCAGCTCCACAGAGAAGAGATAGCCATGAATCAACTGTTGTACTATCTACCTGTGCCCCCTTTAGTGAAGCCGAAGTGTGTAAGCTGATCATGTCCTCCAAACCAACATCTTGCCCCCTTGATCCCATCCCTACCACTTTGTTGATCAAAGTTATCACAACCTTGCTTCCGGTAATCACCAAGATCATCAATGTGAGTCTGGAAAGTGGAACAGTTCCTACAGTTTGGAAACAAGCAATCATAAAGCCACTGATCAAGAAACCTTCTCTGGACAAAGACAATTTGAAGAATTATAGGCCGGTGTCCAACCTGCCTTTCCTGTCAAAGGTGTTGGAGAAGGCAGTGAAGATTAGACTATTCACACATCTAGAAAACCACAAACTTATTGACAAGTACCAGTCAGCCTACAGAGTTGCGCACAGTACCGAGACTGCTCTGAATTATGTTCTCGATAAATTGCGAACAAGTGTTGATGAAGGCGGTGTCGTTATGTTGACTTTGCTCGACTTATCATCGGCATTTGATACGATTGACCATATGACCCTGATCCACCGTCTCAAATCCCTGTTTGGAATTGATGGTATGCTCCTCAAGTGGTTCCAGTCTTATCTTCATGAGAGGCAACAGTGCGTCAACATCAAGAGTTTCAGATCTGCAAATCAAACCTTGATCTGTGGCGTACCCCAAGGATCAGTCCTAGGACCTGTTCTGTTTACCCTGTTCACAACACCTCTAGGCAAAATCATTGAACCCCATGACCTGCATCACCATATGTATGCTGATGACACACAGCTTGCCAACAGTTTCCAGACCAATACATCATCTCAACAATCTGCCATCGACAACATGGAACAGTGTCTTGACCAAGTTAAATCCTGGATGGGTGAAAACTGTCTTAAACTCAACGATGACAAGACAGAGGCTATGATCATCGGCCCCCCTCAACGTCTTCAAAAGGTAAATGTAGATCACCTGAAGATAGGCGATGCTCATATTCCATTCTCTCCTGCTGTGAAGTATCTGGGAGTGCTACTGGACTCATCACTGAGCATGGATAGACAAGTCAGTGAAATCATCAAGAAATGTTACTGCCATATCAGATCCATTGGAAGAATCCGACATCTGATAACAGACACAGCTGCAGCAACGCTTGTCAGATCACTAATCCTGAGTCGCCTGGATTACTGCAACAGCGTCTTGATTGGAATACCAGCTGAGAACATCAAACGTCTGCAGAAAGTACAGAACACTGCAGCCAGGATTGTTGTGAAGGCCAAAAGGGATTCCCACGTGTCACCTATCCTACATGAACTTCACTGGTTACCCGTCAATCTCAGGATTGATTTCAAAGTCCTTGTACTGGTCCACAACTGCGTGTATGAAAGAGCACCAGAATACCTGCAGGACCTGATCACACTGTACACACCCTCAAGGCTCCTGCGCTCCAGTTCCAAATTTCAACTTGACGTCAAGCAACCAAGGATGAAGACATTTGGTTATAGGACATTTCACTATGCAGCAGCCAAACTGTGGAATCAGCTTCCCGTTGATCTGCGATTAGTAGAGAGCAGCGAACTTTTCAAGAAAAAACTGAAAACCCATCTTTTTAGTCAATTTCTTGGACATTGTTAGCGCTTTGAGCATGCATGCATGGAACCCAGCGCTATAGAAGCAGATATATTATTATTGCTTGCATCGGCCGGTGTGGGCCGAGTTCATATTATCGAAGCCGTCATCTCACCGTCTGGGGTCTAATTCGACGTGCAAGTGCTGTATCAGAAAATACTGTTGCTGTTTAAAATCTGTTCTTGGGGTGAAGTTGACGAAGGTAAGGTCTTCATTCGGGATTGTAACCGGTGGTCTCTCGCTTCTAGGTCGTATTAGGCCCTCCAGTTTGCTGCAAACGTTTACGCAGCCTTCGAATAGTGAGACGATGTAACGATGACATCCGAATGCAACAACGACATCTCTGTCAGTCGACCAAGTCTACAGCATACCAATTGCTCTTTCCCGTTCTTCTGCTGTTAATCTCGGCATTGTATTCGATTTATGGTATGAAATGCTTTTTATACTCTTTTTCAACTATTTTCGAGCGCATTTCGTGCGAAGTTAAATTCCAATGGCTTCGTTTTGGGGACATGAATTTTTAGACTAAAACTCAAATGTGTAACATTTTCATTAGTTAATGAGATTAAGAAAGATATTTAGTCGGTTAACATGTGTCAAGGCTTCCTAAAACAGTCGATATACATTTGGACCAAAACCTTTATCTTAGAAGTGTTGAATAGTGTTTAAAAGAGAAACACTATACATATTTGTATGAAACCATTGTTTAAAGAAAATAAGGAAAAAATCTTATACAAAAAACTTAACTGATTCGATTTTTAACAAATTTGCCTGCATTATCAAAGTAAACAATAACATTTTGGCTTGCTTTCATATCTTTTTTACAATCTGCCCTTCCATTTTTCTATGATCGACATTAAGACAATTATTATTTTTCCATGTGTATGAATGAAACAATGTTTTTTTACTTATGATGAACAATAAATCAATTTTTCAGTGTTAGTGGGAAAATTCAGCGGGCCTTGAAGAATCAATTTTCCTCAAACTTGGATGACCAACGAGGCCGGCATTGCCCGGGGAAACAAATTTGATGCCGTGACAATGGAAAGTGTTGTCAACCATATCAACTCTTTTCCTAGATATAAAATTCACTACACAAACGAGGACAAGACAGTACCTTGCACAGGATCTAACTTGTCTATCATTTACAGACTGTGTGTGAACAAATCAAAGAAAGGGAGAGTAAGTTCACACCAGCTATTTATTTTTTTTGCATACAGAAAGGTATCCATTGAAAATTCAATCCTCATTTCCAGCTTCAAAAAAAGATACATGCCACAGGTGCGACCGATTTCACAAACATTAACAACCAAGGAGACCAAATCAAAAAGCGACAATTAAAATAAGCTGGTTGATGAGCTTAAAAACATAGATACTTTCATCAAGCATCGGCAGCAAGAGAGAAGTTACAAAAGGATGTAAAGCGTCCCAAAACAGATGGAAATACATGCTATATAAGTTTTGATCTCCAGCAAACCTAAGCTATACCCCTTTTATCGACAGGCGTGACATACTGTAAAAGACAACTATGTACGTTCAACTTTGGGATCCATACCTTTCATGATGGTGGTGGCCAGTGCATCCAGAGGTACACAAGAAGTAGCTTCAGCACTCAGTGGCTTCATCCTTTCTTTGCCTGGTGACATAACTAATGTCACCGAATGGTCTGATACCTGTGAAGGGCAGAACAGGAACTAGAAGATGGCTTTTACGTGGTTGTCTCTCACCTTCCATGAAGATATCCAGATTACAAGTTCCTGGTTAGTGGACACTGTTGTTTACACAATGACTCTTAACTTCGGTGATATTGAACTACCTTGAACTATAAAGCAATTGCATATCTGTCATACATTACTTGATTATATGTTTCAGAACTCCTAACCTTGCCGGGGTATGTTTTAGTAGAGATACTGAAATGGTTTCAGCCTCTGCAGAGAAAACTAGAACTAGATCTAGATGCGTGTAATGGAACCTTTGCAAGAGTTTGAGCTTGTTCACCTGTGTGAAGTCTCTTTGGCTTGGTCACGATGTTCGGCTCCTCAGAGAAGGAAATGGAGACTCAGCTTTCATGTTTAACAAACCTCGGGTGTCTACATCATAACGCATATATATATATCACATAAGGCACTTCTCTGTATGACCTGTCCGGAAGAGCTTGACCTCTCTTATTGTTACAATGCTGTTTGTTTGTTCCTATGTGTTGTACTATGGAACATTCCACCTTTGTATTTGAATATTTCAGACATGAATTTGTTGTTGCCATTATTCCGCCCTCTGGTTTGACCCCAGTCAGAAATTTGATAAGGTTTCCTGTTCAAGTTGTCAGATAAACTGAGGATGCCTAATTACACCTTTTGGATTTTCACACCATGGACACGTTGGTACGTAGCGCCTTATGTCAAACGTCATGTCATAATGCCATAGCTCTTGCCATTCGACTGCTACTGAGTATATTGTCACGACATTCAATCATTATGAACCAATGAACTTGAAGAATATGTATTCAACCAATGAATTAAGAGATGTATATTGGCAAATCATTGGGCTCATGATTTTCTACCGATAATGACAAACATTTGAAAAAGTAGATCGTTTGGAAAGGTTACCAAAATCCTTTAGGATTATATAGGGTGTATCTAACGCTTGCGCAAAGGTATGTTACTATATCATTGATTGTTGCATTCAAAGACAGAGACATAGCTACGTGCTGTGAGATGTATTACTAGATATGTTATAAAGTTTAGCAAAAGAGATGATTTTCTGCGATATGATACAAATGTCACTGCAGTAAACATATATGACATTTTATCCCGTTCTTTATCAATTTTCATTTTATCGAGACAATTTACATTCCATATATCATATATTTCATTCAACCTGTTATTCAATAGTGGTGGATATCTCACAACCAAAGTTCTAATTGATAAAATTTTACCCAAGAAATCCGCACACCAATCAAAATGGATATGACAACTGAGATGGAAAGTTTATACTATGAGGCAGTAATAAATCGTATTTATGAATTCTTACGGTAATGCTAATGCCACTATTTTGCTGTTAAATTAGCTTACAAAAACAGAGAAAAAGATAGAGCTCGAGTTTCAGCTGACTCCTAACACGTCACAAACTACGACAAGGTAGGGGGATCTGCTAACGTTGAATGTTACTTTTATGTTATAGGAAATTTAAAAGGACAGACCTATCGGGTGTAATTTGTGGAAACGAAATTGAAGGGGACATTTCCGTTTATAAGGTATGTTATTAGTTTATGATTATAACATAACCCAGTTGAAACATGTTACTGAGGGTAACATTTCAGATTTTACAAATAGATAAATGAGACCACACACTCAAATAAAACAAGAATGACATGTCAACGTTTCAAATTAAAAGATGAATAAATAAAGGAAATCAAAAAAGCATTCGCTAAAAATCTCAAAATATTGTATTTATTCATAAATTCTATATATATTTCAAAAACATTTCCCTTTGAAAAAGGATTACAATCATAATGCCATTACAATAAGTAGGAAAAACACTCACTTAAGTAAAACAAAAACATAACAATATTGCATAATTTCAATAAAAAATCAATAATCGGGGATAAATAACATAGAAGAAAGCATGCACTCTCCAGCCTTGTTTGTTGATGAAATTCAAAATACTTAAACATTAACATAAAATTTCATAGATTTATCTTTTTTTTTACATATTCAACACACTTCAATTTTAGTGAAGATAGACACTTTATATTTCATGTATTAGGGACAAAACTAACAAAGTTGAAGGAGAAAACAGATTTTTGATGCCTTTATTTTTTGGGCCATATATTTAGTCATTTCAGTAAATCTAATGAAGGTGGCAACTAATAGCCAAAAAACGTACTGCACTCAATTTGTAACTCCCAATTGTTGTCACGCTCTATAAGTGAAACTCCAAACTGGTAGGATTCACAAAACAACAACTCAAGGAAAGAGTTTGCCAAACAATTATTTTCGTGATTTTAAAGTTTCCCTTGCATTAAAGAAACATATTAATTTGTAAATCAATTGCCTATCTCATAAAAAAGTAAATTTTAAGCAATTTCCACCAACTTTTCTAATATTTATACACCTAACTTTTAAAACATACTCTACAAAAAAATTTCTTTGTATGAAAACGAAGCTTCAAGTTCAAGGTTATCAATGGCGTCCTGAAACATGATAACAATGCCCCTGCGATTGAAGAGTTACTTAAAGGGTAGGCACTCTGACTGAGTTTGCATGTTTGATCCACAGTCCAAGGGAGAGCACTCTCACTATACATACTTTAGGATACTGTTAGAGGCAATCTCATTAAAATACAATCTAATATTGCTGGATTACGTTACGCAGATCATAGATCTCACCAAGGTCCTTTACAGTTTAACCTTTGCCTCAATTTAACCTCTAAATTTCATTGGCTTGCTGCAGAAACCTTCAAGCAATCACCATGCGCGTCTCTTGAACGAGATGGCAAGTAACTTCGCTATTTGAAGTTGAAACTCTTATAATTTTTTCCATTTTACAGAGAACAAGTTGAAGTGATTTACATATGACCGTTAATTGAATAACAACCCGGCAGAGTTACTTATAACATGTCAGTCTTTGACGAAACAAGGGTCAATGTCATTAGCATATGACTTATATATAATTATCAGGAAACCTCTTATTGCAGATGCAGAGTTTGCTTTGCGAAAGATAACTTCATAACTTTCGATTTGACTTTTTTGTCTAAAAAAACAAGCTAGGGTAAAAAGTAAAAAAGTACATCAAATACATTCATTCAGATATTTAGGCAGTTTGACATTCGGAAAACAGTCGAAAATGTTTGGTTACCAAGTGCTGAAAAGCGTACAAGCTAAATAAAATTTGCCTGCACCCTAGATTACGAGGCGAACTTGCTGAATGAGACTTGAATTATGTCAGAGGCAAACCTGACAGCTCGGGTAACTGAGCCTGGTGAGATCTACATGCGTAATGTTACTAGTGGAGCAATTTAGATATCATTTTAATGAGATTGTTGTAAGAGGACAACTGGTTTACATAAGATAGTGAATCTCTGATGGCACAAACGCTTATCATTATCGTAAGCTTTTTTACAATGCAAGGCCTATACAAATTTAGAAAGTTTGATTTCTTTATAAATATACCAAAAAAGGTACTGAGAACAGACTAAAAGTATTTCAAATACTGGTAATGCGCAAGCATAACAATTTAAAAGGGAGAGTAATGTCTTGATATTCTAAGTGGGAATTAATTTAGAGGCGACATTTCTGTTAATACACAACAATACAATATTATTTTACAATTCATTACAAGCATGTAACTGAGTGTAAGAAAGAAAAACATAAACAACTGAAGCCATTTATTAGTACTACAACTGTAAAATTCCTTTCAATTGCTGACTAGTGTAATATTTCTTCATTTGTAAATTTGTAGAAATGATATCATTATATGAAGCATATCTGAGGTTTGTTATGAATTAATATAGGATCAGCCATTCTTTATTTCATATCATTCCTAAAATGGCCAAAGATAGTAATTCTCTCCCTGAGAGCACTTTAAGATAAAAAATATATTCATTTATTACTCGCCCGTGTAAGATACCGCAGTGTAATAATTATACGGCGATATTAAACTAGTGTAACACCGCTCCCCGTATGACGTCATAATATCGTGTGGTTGTGACGTCACAATCTTGGCACCGACGTCTCAATGGCGGCTTAGTCGCGGAAATGCTTCGTTCAGTACGGTTTCGGTAATAATGCTTGATTACTGAGGTCAAACTGAGGTTAAACTCGTTAATGATTTGGTATCAAACTCGCTTTCGCTCGTTTTATACTTATCATTAACTCGTTTAATAAAAATAGTATTAAATGGAAGGTCGTTTAGTATCCTCTATATATGTTCCTAGTATCAACAGTCATCATTTGGAACTAAATTGCTGCAGCATCATCTCCAGATCTCCCAGACAGGAAGTGTACAAGTCAGGTAACTCTTCTGGTCTGAAGACAGAGTTATCTCCCTTGACCATGTCCAATGAGGTCACTCCACTCAGTACTAGCAGGGACTTTAGACCACAGACCTTCGCTAGGGCTATATCAGTGTTAATTCTAGAATAAGAATGGGAAGAGAATTATAACAACAAAATCCCTGTTATATATTTGGATAGTATTGTTGATTCATAAATGTAAACATTTGATTGATAATGGAAAATTTTGATGTCAGTCAACAGGATTTCTTTATGCTAGAATCGAGTATCAAATATTCAAATACATCATTCAATCCTTTTTTTTTTTTTTTTTTTGTGGCAAAATATTTTCTTTATTACTTTAACCGCCCCCCGAACATCCCTAAACATTTCCTCAGTACTGCTTTGATTTCATTTTTTTTCCTTCTTTTTTTTCATAATTTCATCATTCAATCATGTTTATTAGATAAATGTTTCATATATTTTCCATTTTTCTAGAATTTGTTTGTGTACAAACCTGATCTCACATAGCTCAAACTTCTTGATTCATTCAAGATATGTCACATGACAGTTATTAATATTTTTTCAACTTCAATAAATTTAATATTAGATCTAAAAACACATTTTGACCAAGCTGACCGCTTTTGAGAGGGCAAAGAAGAACCATTTTTGTAAGTCAAAACATGGGATCCTTTGCAATTGTGAAATATTTAATTCTCAAATATTATCATGACAGAAGTGTTTGCAGATTCCTCTAACAAGACCTCTGTAATTGAATGAAGTAAATTTATTCGTACCTATCTCCTACCATGCAACACTTAGCCGGGTCAAGATTGTGGGCCTTCTGAAGAACTTCAAACATGGTTTTCTCAGGTTTACCCACTATAGTCGGTTCTCTGCGACTCGGTAGTTTAACTGCGTGAACCATTGTTCCTGTTCCTGGAAAAATAGGTGAATGTTTGTTTCATCAACTGAAATCTTTGTATTAATTAAGTACTATGCTGATTATTTAGTAATATATTGTATTGTCTTCAAGAACTTATATCTGTGATTAGGCATTTGCAATATATTCAATTTTGTTTCCCTCCAAAGAGAATTATTTCTTAAAGGTGAGAAAAATGTTTGTTGAAAAAAGTTTATATTTTAGTCCAAATCTATGATTAGAAATAATTCACACCCCTCTAAGATACTAACCAATAAAAAGTTTAACTCCTGAATATAAATAAAAAATCTGGTATGGACATATCTCATCTTGCATTCCTATATATGACCTAGTATTTTAATATCTCATCTAGTATGATAATATCTCACTTAGTATTGTTAATCTCACCGGTATTGCTTGCCTGGAATTGTAATACCTGATATGGTTTTATCATATCTCATATTGTATTGATATATTTCATCAGGTATAGCTATTTCTTGCCTGGTGTTGTTATATCTGATCTGGTTTTGTCATATATCTCCTTTTATTGTTATATCTCACTTGGTATTGATATTTCTCAACTGGTATTGTTATATCTTACCATGTATTGTTATATCTCGCTGGAACATGTATTGTTATATATATATATATATATATATATATATATATATATATATATATATATATATATATATATATATATATATATATACACACATGTGTTATTCTTTCACTATGCAGAGAGCTCAATACAGTGAAGTAGAGCAAAGATACATATATGTAAATACACAGTTTTATTTCATGCTACTCTGAGTTTCACGCACACCATGGTGGCGATCTTCAGGCATAATGTACAACACGAAGATTGTCAGCTTATTTGATTCTAGCCCGGCTTGGCTTCTTCCCATGTCTACAGCTTGAGAGGAGTTCAGTTCTTTTGTTTAGGTTGTCACTGCTGCAGCTGGGAATTTCGAGCTTCTCCTCTAAACACAGGTTGCATAAGCCAGAGTCTCGTCTATTTGTGTTAGATTTCTTCACAGTTTGCCAGTCAATTTTGAAATTAGTGTTGTTTCTCTTTAATTTCCAAATGTATTTTGACAGTTCAGTTTCTTTCTCATATTTTTCGTTCCTGAAAGATTTTGTATGGTTGTTGTACCTGCTTTTGAAGGGGCCGCTAACCAAACCAATGTATGACACTGTTTCTGCTTGAGAGGAGACAGTAGCTTTGTAAATTACATCACTCGTTAAGCAGTTTCCTTTGAGTGGGCAATTATCTTTTTGTCTGCAGTTGCATGCCTTTTCTAACGGTTTTCTGGCTATGCTGCTCGTGTATATATATATATATATATATTCTGGTAATGTTATATCTCATCTGATATTATTATATCTCACCTGGTATTGTAATAACTCACCTGGTATTGTTATATCTCCGCTGGCTGGTAGGTGTGTGTCCTCGTTAGTACCAAGAAATAGACAATCCTTTCTCTGCAGGTAACTTGATGCTTTGATAATCTTGGGATAACTCAAATACTTGTCAAACCCAACCATTACACAATTTATCTGCAAAGAAAGTTAAAGAACGCCATTCATTGCCAAAAACATATTATTGTTGTCAACCTCTGTTATTGTTTTAAATGAAACTCTTTTCAGCAGCTTCTTTACAGGCGACCATAATCATTTCACCTAAAATTAGCCTCCTAAACATATTTGTGTCTGTATTGATAAAGGTGAAAGGGTAATGAATTTGAATTAGAACTTTGAATTTAAGATTTTTCGCACAACATGGACAATGTAATTATATATGTGGATAATAAGAAACAACAAAATCTATCAGAATTCAATTGAATATCGAGTTAAAAAACATGATGAGCTTGAACCAACCTCAGGGTCTAATGTTTGTTGAAGCCAATCAGGCACAAAGCCATCAATGTTCTCTTGGTCTGGCTGTGAACACACCATTTATGTCAAAGTCATTTGATTTTTTATGAATAAATCAAATCAAGAAATCAATGTGCATACCTAATCAAATTAAACTCATACCATTCCTGAGTAACACACAAATGAATCAGCTGAACACAAAGAAACCACATTTATCAGACATTACAAATGGATTATCACAAGAGCAAGAGTGTGATATCTTTTCTACAAAAACAAGTAAGATTAAATGCACGGGAGAGAGATGGTATCGAACGAATTTACATAAGTCTTTTAAAAGTCAATAGCGGAGTATGATGATACACAGGATGTTTTGCATTGTATCCCATAGTAGCATATACATGAGGAAATATACTTAATTTCTACTTAAACAGAATATTAAATACACAAGATTTAACCAGAAATGAAATAAGTTCTCTGTTCTACATTTCCAAAAAATTCTAAGGAGTTATGGAATTAATTGGGTTTTTTCACACGTCTACTCACTCCGACTCCAGTATGTTTGATGCCAACTTTATCCAACTCAGCTGCCATAGCAGGGTTGCCTACAAGATACACCTTGCCAGAGAAATTACTGTTTTTCAAATACAGAGCACCAATATAAGCCGTACACACTATTTCATCCTGAAAAAGAAAATAATATGTTATATACATTAAATGCCAATAATGATGCATTTGAAGCTTCAAATCATGTCATTGAATAAACATTTTCAAGAAAATGTTTGAGGATAATTGATCAAGTTAAGTTATTATTTTTCATACCAAATACCTCTTTATGTAATGAAAATGGAATGAAAGACTGGCAAACAAAAACAATCTTAGACTGTGAAATACAACTTGAACTTTAGTGTAATCTGTAACAATGCCAAATTGCCCTACAAGACATCACTCAAGCCAGTCTCAATCACTTGCTAATTTAAACCTTACGGCCAAGCATCATCAAGATCAAGATCGGTGTCAGCAGCCTAAAGAGCATGCCAAGATAAGTTGGGAAAATAATGCCAGCCTTAAATTAATTAGTCATTAGGGCTGGAACAAATCATACGATTTCAAAGAAATTGTAACGATGCAAGTAATATTAAGTAAAACTAATAATAGTAATATTCAGTAATCCCTAAGTATTATCAAATCCATTGATGAGAAAATCAACTTTCATATTTATTCCACGTACATATTTATATAATTTTATTCTCGACAAAATAGTTAAGGGCTCCCTAAATATCTTTGCATCATATGGATCATTTTATGAAATTTAGAATATCTCAATATTGAAAATAAGAGTGGTCCTTAAACAACCGCTAACATCGACCTTATCCCTTCTCGATTTTGTTTCAAAGATTTTTTAACAAAATAAGAACTGGGCTTGATTTGTCCAATAAACACCTTTAAATAGCCTTTCATTAAGACAGCGTAATTATTGGTTGTGAAAAACCCACCTGGGCTAGGGGTCATAAAATTTGCGCGGGTGTGACTTAATAAACAGACTGTACAGAGTGGCGCATCATTATTTCAACTGAAATACCGCCTTAAATAATTGCTTAATTATCATTGATGTGGATATCTTTTTTACACCAAACGCATCGTCAAATGATTTATCTAACTGAGTGGAAAACATTCTCTGAAATCTTTAATTATTGTGTTTTTCTCTGTGATATTATTACGATAGAACTAGATCACAAGGCATTCTGTATATGATGTTACAAAAAGGTCTTGTGACCAGTCATGCATCCACTGGTTTGGGGCCAGATAGATCTAAGCGGCCCATAAAACGTGGCATTCAAAAATGGCTTTCATTACCATACAGAACATATTTGAGTAGCGACCTTTGACGCACTATACAATATTGTAATCAGACATTCATATATTCTAAAGAAAATAGTGAAATATGTTTGTGGTTATATAAACTTTAACTTTGTTTGCTGAGTATATTTCATTTCACAACATTACACACCTAATTAGCCGATCCACCGAAAGCAGATAATACATCAGTTCAACTACTGTAGTTGTGTATCGTTTCATTCCTTTAAATTCTCAGCTAATCAAAAATCTCTATTATAGAGTGCTTTTGATTCTAGATTGGATATTGTGATTCTAACAATTCAGCCCCAGGTTACCGAGGATAATGGTTTGTAAAACGGAATTACCTCTTCTGCCTCATAGCCGTATTTCTTGCACTTCTCCGCATACTGTTGACGCGTACTTGTACTATTGTTTGTGATGTAGAAAACTTTCTTCCCCTGTTGGATAAGAAAATAATGTCTATCTATTGAGATCATATAGGCTAGATTATAAGAAAAGTGAAATCACCACAAGGTTTATCTGAATTTGATAAGGCAATGGTATTATACCTTAAGGAAAAAAATTCAGATTTAACAAATTTATTTATATACTATTCAAAATATATCATTAGGGTGAATACAAATTTCAAAATATTGACTTATATATATAATATTGACACGGTCAGATTGTGTGAAGAGGAAAGCCCCAGACCAAATGTGTTGGAAGATCGAAGATGTCAATATTTTGAAACTTTTATTCCTCTGAACATGTTTATTTTAATAAGATTGAGGTGAACCATTTTTTTTATCAAAAGTATTTAAAAAATTGACAATAATGATTAAATCTTACCATACTCTTCAGATGTTTGACGGTATCCAAGCTTCCTGGAATCGCACCATTTCCATCCCACAACACCCCTAAAAGTGCCAACCAAAACACATCAGTAATTTTCTCTAAGAGACTGTAGATATTCCAATGAATTAAAACTCTCAAATCCTGAAGGGTTTTAACTGAGGTTTAAGTTTTAGTGTCAAAGAATCATTGACTTTCAATAACCTTAAACCTACAAATATCAAAAACTCAGCTCAGTGATTTTTCAAAAGTTCAAAGTTTCATAGGTATAATCCTCAAAATAAAAATTGAGGAGTAAAATTTACCCTTGTTAAAAATTAGGAGTCTTTCAAGGTTTATCGTTTCTCATTTCAAGTTTGCATATTTTTCGATGTTAGTCGTTGATTATATTTTCCACACATTTAAGCTAATATAAATTCAGTAATCTTTGTTTTCATACAGGTTGGCATCCATTTGGCTACTATTTGAGATGTAAAGATCAGACATGTAGAAATTAAACTTTTTTTGACTGGTCACGATCACTCCTGCATACAAATATCTGACTCGTATTCTGGGAAAGTTGTGCGTATCTGTCACTCATTGATTTCATTTTTAGTGCGCATATATGAATTACCCGTGCATAATTTACGCAGATCCGCATCTTATCTGTAGCCCTGTAATAAAAATAAAATAAAAAATGGTATCTCTTCTATATAGTATTTATAAAGAAGAGATACTATTTTTCATTTTCATTATTATGATTATTATTATAATAATTTTCGGCGATACACGCCCCTGTGGTGTACTGTTGTAGAAACTGTAATTTATTAGCAATGAGTTAAAACAAATAATTAGTGTCTCAAATTCTCAAATAATCTCAATTATAATTTTTTCACAGTTACTGTTGATCCAGGATCTAGATTAATTTCTTAACCGACATTGTTTGCCTTGATATTCATTGAGATTGTAGCAATAAATTTTTGTTCAGCCGTTCACGTCATCTGCTTTTCTGTTTTATTGAGTGAATATCTTCGGTTTGTATGTTTCAATTTGTTTAAAAAGAAAGAAAAACAATACATGTTTACCGTCACAGTCAAACAAGAAGTTGTCAACACTTTGAACGAGTTCCCGCGAGAGAACAGCATCTAGTTTCCTGCAAGCCATATTTGATTATTTCCTGAGTCTCGCCAGTATTTGTGACAAGAACGGTAACTCTAAATAAAACCAAAAAGCCGTCACACAACTCCAATTCGAGGAAACAGCATAGAGTTCAAATCTCCAAAAACTCATAGCATATTCTTTATATCGTTTTATCTCCAGTGGCGGATCCAAGGGGGTTCAGGGGGTCCGGACCCCCCCCCCCCCCCCTTTTGAAAATCAATTATAGATTCAAATCAATAAAAATAATTTGAAAATGTGAATAGTAAATCATAAAACGTAACAATAGTAGCCGCGTTACAACTTGGTTAGACGAATTTAAAAGATTTATTTACTTGCAATTGAAATTTATTATATTTCGAATGGTGAAATATTCCATTTATCGGTGAAAATAGAACCCGTATTTTCAATGAGTGAAATAAAAATGGTATTCTACTCTGTGAAATGATGCAACAATCATATGACGTCGTCTGTGACGTCATGAAACAATTGAATGACGCCATGCAAAGGCCGCGATAGCGAAGTGTTTTAGCTTCTGCGCTCATATAGTTAGGGACATTTACGCCGTTTTGGGAAACATAATAAATACAACATTTGACTCGTGAAGTAGAAAATCATATATTTACACTCGTGGCTACGCCACTCGTGAAAATATGAATTTCTACTTCACTCGATGAGATATCTATGGTATTCGACGAGAAATGTCAAATATCCTCTATGTCTATATCCTTAACCTCCTCCCTGCTGGATTGTTTGGAGTTTTTTTCAGAGAGGACCAAAACTATAAAATTCTAACAATTACGTCTCATGGGCATACCTCATGTAAAGTTGTTCTCTACTTTATTATAATATTTGTTAATCAAAAATCAAAATATTACTAAATATTGTCATTATTTCTTTTTAATTATTCTAATAGTTTTCTCAAGTAGCTTTTATATCCACTTGTCGATGAATGAAATGAAAAAATTCACAGGTCAAGACTTTGTACTACATTTTCTAAGTCAGATTATTTCGTCAATAACCATTTTAAGAGGAATTTGTTTACACCATTTTGTTCAGAATTAAATTTTGCACCAGAAAAAAAATTAAGGTGGTAAATTAATTTACCAAATAACGTATCAATCGTTAAGAAATTTACACCCAATTTTAGGAAATCTATTCACCTTTCTATGTTTCAAACATGATTATTTAGCATCACTATTTCTTATTTTTTAACGTCCATCTTTCATTGTAATAGTAAACAAGTCGGATAAAAAAGACTTGATGACCTCGTCATAACGCGCAAGTAGGCACGCCGATTACGGAGTTTATCAAGTCAAGATATCTAGAAATCACTTTCACCTTGTAAAAAATCCATTTAAAACTATAGTCAGCATACATTTTTGCAACTAAGCGTGGTAGGATTTACGTTAATTCGGTCTGAAATAGTCGTAAAAAACAATCCAAAAATTTTTTATGACATTTTGGAATTATTGTGATATCTCGGAAGAAAAATCGATAAAGAATTCATTCATATGAGTTTTTTTATTTTGGAAGAATGTGAGATCCTTAAAATCGTAAGTGAAATATGGTGATTATTTTAAGTATGTTTATCAAAAAGCGATATTTTGATCTTTTGATTTACTGACAAAGTCACATTATCTCCACAACTTTCTAACGAAGAAATATTTGCTCTCATAACGTGACAGAAAGCTAAAATAGAATATTCTGAACAAAATGATACAACAACTATGTACATTTCACGCACTTGAAAATGCATCTGATCATTATTAACTTGATTGGTAAAATCACTGTAAGGATAAAAAACGAGCACCTGCTCGTTGATTTGTGATTACAAACACGTTGAAGATTTTTAATTCATCAATTCTTTATAAAATATATTTTGAGAGTAATACTATTTTCATCATATGAAAGCCCATTGAATAGTGATTCAGAAAATGTTTACTTTTTTAGGATTAAAGAGACTTTGTCACTCACTTTTGTCAAATGTATTTCGAAGGGACAAATAACATTGACATGTCGATATGTCAAAGTCTGCTCGGCTCCATATGGATCCTACAGTAGGGAGAAGTTTAAAAAAGCCACTCCGTGAGTTTATAAAGTCACATATGCCAAACTCAATCAATGGTGTCATTTGATCGCAAAGTATCGACTGTTACCAAAAATATTCATTTTAAAGCTAATTTGTATTGTACAGTGACAATACGAAGCTACAAAGTCGCAATTTTGATCGAAAACCGGACAGTGGCGCGCGTCAAACAGCCAAACGCATTTTTGGAGACTTATCTAAAGCCGCCAGGAAGTCAGTTTGGATTTGAAAGTTATTGTTAGGTTATATAACTAGTATCCATGTAAATGGGACGTTTGATCTCGGCCTCTGTGTTTTTATGAGGCTGTTTTTAGATTTTCATGTAAAAACATTATTTGTCATATATTTGTCTTTCGGAGAGGAAAAGTTAAGATGTTCTGAATTTATATCATAACACAGAGCTCCAGATAAGCTGCGTATTTGCGTATTTTACTCAGAAGAAAAGTCAAAGTACGCAAGAAAATTAAATTGTCTGCGTAATGAAAATCAATAAAAATTTACGTTTACGCTTCTAAAAGATTAGCAATGCGTAATTACCCAATACAAAAAAATTATTATGCGTATCGTGCCATTAACAAAGATCCAAATAATTTCGTGAAAATCTCAACTTTAAGTCACTGGGAATTACAAAAGTCTTTTTACATCGTAAAAATCTACTCCGAGCATGCTTTGTGCAAAGCGGCTTCGCTGACCACTCCGAACCCCATTTAGAACTCGCTCCAATTCATATAACTGATCTGTTAATTCCAAGTTGTGTGAGGAGTTTAACTCCATTTGTTTTATCCAAGATTGGGACCTGCTTACTTTGAATGTGCACACGAAACTAGCATGATTGCTTTATTTTCCCAACGGCGTTTCGCCAGTGTCGTCTTGTGCAGATTTAGGGATCGAAAAAGGGTTAGTTAGGACCCGCACATAGAAAGGTCATTTGACATATTTTTGATTAATAACGTATGTTCAATATATATGTGTCCTTCTTTAACTTAAAGCAAGGTCAGTTGTAGAATGTAATGATGACATTTTTTTATGAAGATGATGCAAGAAAAAATAACGAGAGTTGCTGATAAAAGTGGAATAAATTGATCTATCCGGTCAGGGATATTTGCAACCGTGTTTAGATTATTTTATTATTGGTAACAATGACATATACATGCCGACTCAGTTAAAATACTCTGACGTTTTGACGTGCAAG
The DNA here is from genome assembly GCA_921293015.1 of Phorcus lineatus. Taxonomy (NCBI): domain Eukaryota; kingdom Metazoa; phylum Mollusca; class Gastropoda; order Trochida; family Trochidae; genus Phorcus; species Phorcus lineatus. The sequence goes on along the minus strand of OV121096.1, from coordinate 25,591,595 downwards.
TTTTCAATCGGTTGCCTTTGAAAATAAATTTCATCATTTTGCAAACATCTATATATGATCATTTACAAACAGAAAGTAGGCTTTCCCCATATCTATTTCTAGAAAATGATGAAACGTAATGTTTTAAAAAAAACTTCGCGTGTGTATTTCAGATTTCAGATTTTGGTTATGGAAAGAAAGTTAACCCGTTAATATAGCTTGTCTCTGCTTTATTTTTGATTAACATTTAATAACATGTTTTAGTTTTTTACATCTGAAATGAATACCCAGATTTCGAAAAATTGGTTGGTATCAAAAAGTTGGAATACGCATTTGATATTTGAAAAACCCACTCAGTTTTCAAAATCTGGGTATGTTACCCACATAGCCAAAAGCTTATCTGGAGCTCTGCATAACATATGACATTTAGGTTCGTATCAAAGCCAAATAATATGTTATGAAAATCACGGTCTGGCTCTTTAAGTTGCTTCTATATCATGCCTTCATTTTGGGAGTAGGACTATGAATTTATTATATCTTATTACCCACTCTACAAACGCAAACGCATGCAGAGATTCCTATTATTAATGGTCTTAAAGGGGCACATCGTATGTTGTTGGAGTCAAATATTTCAAAATTGATAAATGGTGTTATTTTTTCGAAAGATGGTGGTTGTTTAAGAAATTAGAATGCTTATCAGTTCAGTATAGTGTCAATAAACGAATTAGTGTCGTGATTTGTTATCGAAAACTGGAATACTGGCGCGCGCCAATGATTCAAACATAATTTCGGAAACTTATTTACAGCAGCCACAAAGACAAACATTGGTTGTAAGTATAAAGTAGGTCATTTACCTAATAACATGTTAATTGGACGCAACATTTCAAAAACTTAACATTTATAGAGCCGTTTTCCAATTATCTGTGAACACAAGATGTCATAATTTTGGCATTTTAGAAATAAAGATGCAAGTTTAGGGTGGCAATTTTAATTTAACTCAATTCATAAGGTATTTTGGTTCTTACTAACGCCACATTAAAAATCTTGAAACATACTCTGTGTCAATTTAACGAAAAAAGGAAAGAAGGTTTGAGGGTAGACGACCTGCCACCCCTTTATCTGGGAATCATGACCAAACTTACGAACTTGAGTAACACAGAAAATATTCTTGAAAAGTGAGCTTACATGCCAACGAGTTTCTGAGATGTAGTCTAAGGGTCAAGATACAGCAGTTCTCAAGAAGTTGAACATGTCATGATGTGAACAGTTTTTAGACGTCGTCCGACGGACGATGGATAGTGAACGAAAGCTGAAAAACGGGCCATTTCGTTGGCCCATCTGATTTGATAGGTCTGGTGAGCTTAATTCTTGTGTAAATTAGTATATATAATGTGTAAATTATGAGATTGACGCAGAATAGTTTTCAACAGGCATTTCTCCATTGCCCTTAGTAATGATTTCTTTAAGGAACAGTGAAATAATATTCTGCAGTATGATACGAGATGTCACACCATTCGAACACACCAATTACCTGACAGTTCACAGATTTCTGATAAAATATATTTGAATTCAAATTGTATTGTGTTGTACGCATACTTCAGTATCACAGAGCCAAATTACATGAGACTATCTTAAGCTAACATCAAGGCTATATAAGGGTGGGATCTAGTATATGTAGGGGAAAAGGGCGGATGAGGGATGAGATATCTAGCTTTGAAAGGCGGTAGAATTGTTAAAAAAACCTCAAGTTGGTGTTGTCGTATATGGTCCTGCTGAACAATATTTTATTGTAATACACCTTGACTAAAAATTATTTTTCGTGTTACTGTTAAAACGGAGCCATATTAAATTTAATAATATTTGGACAAAGTCCCGTTTCCGCTTGTAATTATGAGATACCCTACAATATATACCAATTTAACACCTCTCATTTTGAGGTGCAACTCGTGCTTTATTCATAAATTAATATATATATAAATATTAGCCTCACTGTTCTCTTGCTGTGAAGGGATATCTACAGAGCGACACAATCACCAAAATCCACTGGCCTGACGACAACCGATTCGAATCCTTCGGAACATGTCCGAGACATTCTTGGACGTGGAATGTTAACACTGGAACCTAGTCCAAAGTTTATTGCACCTATGGAACGAATTGGTGGAGGAATGAGAAGAGTCGACGCAGTCATTCGGGTTCGTGGCGGATACACTCGCTACTGACATTTTGTTGATTTGTCATCTTGAGACCTCAGTTCAAAGAGAATTGAACTTAGCTGAATATCAGTCGATCTCCATTAAAAGAAAATTGTATTGAAGCTTACACGTATAGTTTAGGAGATATGCTCCAGATAAAAGTTTTATTGCATGGAGAAGGCCCCCATCACCATTGTGGCTATGCGTTACCGTTAAACCTACACGAACAAATTGTGTTCCATAATGCGAGAGGCTGATGGTAGGGGGATGAATGTTTTATTTGGTTTTATTAACTTGTGTTCTCTAATGTTTGCTGATGAGGTTTCTGCACTGGCTGACACATGTAATCAGTTAAAGAAAAAGATAAATGCACTTGAAATATTTTGCAAAGTGGAATGTCAGTTAATCTTAGCAAAACAACAGTTCTTGGTCCCTCAAGAGACAAGAAAATTGGTGTTTTGATAGTAATGTTATTGAAATTATCTTTTTATAAATAACTGAGAGTTGTTTTCACACCCACACGTGTATGCAGTAAATCTCAAAGCTGTCTGGTCTCTCGAGCAAATAAGGCAATATTCTCTATATGGATGTGGCAACTTTCATTTAGCAGTTGAAATGGGTAGATATAATAATGTTAACCATAATGAGAGATTATGTTTATTTTGTGGATCCAATGGCATAGACGTTGTTGAAGATGACTTTCATGTTCTCTTGAGGTGTAAACGTTTCTCCGAATTAAGGTTAGGATATTTAAAGAGACACTTGAAGGATCTTAATCCCATTGTAAATTTCATCAATATTTTAAAACCTGAAAATTACCTTATAAACCTTAAAACCTTATAATAGACGTTTGTAATTTTCTATACTATGTACTGAAATACACAAGAAACGTTTCCACTCAGCTTGTCCAGCAAGTTGTGAATTTGGCAAATGAATGTATCGTGGGCTTGTGGCCTTTTACTGAATAAACTTGTCTGTCTTTTGCATTGCTTACAATTGGTCGTAGCATTAAAATCAATTGTAGATGTTCAGTGGAGTGGGACCCCAATTACTATTACCGAGCAACAGGTTGAATATATATTTTTATGTTTGCAGGAGGCGCATGGAAATGCATGGAAATACAGTTCGTGTGATCCTGAGATGAAATTTGAGAGTGTTTTGCCATGAAAGTAATTCACCAAACTTATTAAATTGGTGGATAGTAATTTAGGAATCCCGATAAAAGGTTTTGTTTCCTTCCTGCACAAAGGAGGCATTGGGAGTACCAGTGTTTAGAAAAGTTAATGATTTCTCAATCATTTGGGTTGTACTTGGGCAATGAAAATGATAAAGATAAGGACTTGAGGAAAATTGTTGAAAATAAGAGGCATTTATTCCATTTTCACATTAAAAACTGCAATGAACAATGAGAAGCGGCACTAAATTGTGAGGGTACCCTAAGGATTGCTCCTCAGTCAGTAAGTGTAGATAGTATTGAAATCAAGTCCAACAGAATTTACTGAACAACAAAACAGGAGCAGTTTCAACTAGTCTGGTCAGCTGAAAAACAAATCTGAACGTATACAGTCTATCTGTGAAAATGCTTTTGTTTTATTTTGTTAAATGAGATTTGAAACAGATAAATGCACAAGCTGCGACACAACCGTCAGCAAAAAACCATGGTGACTGTCAGCATTACCATGGTAACCAACTGTCAGTTAACCATGGTGACAAGGGAACTGTCAGCATAACCATGGTTACGAGCAAAATGTAACTCACAATGGTGACAAGGGAACTGTCACTCAACATGAGTCAACCCTCACTGTAACCATGGTCACCAGCAGGCATCATAACCATGGTGACGCCAAGAGTCAAGGAAACCATGGGGACATTCCAACAGCCAGCACCTCCATGGTGACCAGCAAAGAGTTAGCGTTGCCATGGTAACCAGTCAACCATCAGCTAAACCATGGAAGCTGTCATGGTGGGCAGCCAACATCAATGCTGGTCCAGTATGAGCAGAGCAATAGTTATATCAGATTGATCCATTATTCCATTAGCACTGGAAGAGTCAAAATATAGTTTTTGTCCAAGGTTAAATATTCACACATTCAGTTCACCTCCATAAAAGTTGCACCTGGAGCGTGTGCAAGGTCCATTCCATTCCTGAACGCAAGGGGGTTCAGCTTGGCAGCCTGCTTTGTTAAGTCATTTACGATCCTGGAATTTCAAGTCAAGTCACCTGTAGTGAAACTGTGAAATATCCTGTTGAAAATGTGTTAGGTATTTCTCCTGTAGCTTACTGGCACTGAATGACTTTGTGTTCTTGAAGATAAAGTGATAGTGTTCAAAGTTATACCGGCGTCTTGTCCGGAAGGGATGACAACGTTTCCATTTCAAGTCCGAGGCTGAAGGAGTGATGCTGCGTAAGCGACACACATTGACGGGATATTTTAGATACGAGCCAGGTACTCACAAGTGGAGGTTGAGTTGACTGAAATGTTGGATCGACCAATAGACATGGTGCGCTCCAATAATTGTGGTCCACATCCAAAAAAGCTCGTTCCGACCGTTTATCTGTATGCATTATTACTGTTGCTTGCACTCTGCCGGCTTGCCACCCTCGCCCTGAAAAATCAAAACATTGCGTTAAAACTAAAACTCCTGAAATATCACATCAACGAAATACTCATCCCTTCGAGCAATGTTAGGTTGTCATAATTAAATATATCTTTATCCCTAGAATGATTCCAGTCCCAGTAGACTGGACATGAGGTCAGAAAATCAAAACATTCAAGGTACACTATTAACTTTTTATTTCATCATTATTTCCTTATCAAGCAATACGCTTATAAGAAGAAGACAATAAGCTACAAGACTAACATCAATATCAAAGCTACCACCCCTGAGTACGCAAATTCGAAAGAAGAAAAAATTGTAAAAAAGATTAAGCTAATCAGAGGCAGTCATTAAAAGATTTTAAGTTCTATTCAAAACTCTGTACATTTTACACTTTATATTCTTGATCCATGATAAGAACTTTGCCTCTTTTAACTGCCTTGCTGCTACAGCAGTGGTTGTCAAATCTTTTAATGACTACCTCCGATTAGTATCCTCTTTTTTACAAAACTTTTTTTCTTTAGAGATAGATGTCGAGCTAGAAAGTATTCTGAACTTTGCAACTACAATTTCCAGATAACTTGTAAACTCTTCAGTCAGATTAAATAATCAGATCATTTAACTAACTGAATTTACTATTCATCTCAAATTATCTTGAATTCAATCAAACACCAAGTCCTTCCGCCACAATAATGATGGATGAACTGAACTGAATTTTTTAAAGTGCAATGTTTCACCTTGCATCAAATTAGGAACAAAGCAAGATGACCACAAACAACAGTCGGGTAATGTGAAACACCAACGTCCATGCAAGGTCAGTTAATGGTCATGGATCAATGAATCGACAGCAAAATGCTGGACAAAAGCGACTGAAATATTGTTGCAGGAAAAGCAAGACAACCCAATAAACATGGCCATTTGCACCTTTGAACCTTTTTTTATGCTTTAAAGTGGATATAAAAAATCCCAGATATTTTCATTTGATTGCTAGTCCTTTGTACAACTGCCAAACTCTTTGAAATCAGACTGAATCTATCAATGATGCATGGTTGAGTCCCTGACCAGAGTACGGCTTACTCACGGTCATCAGAGGCCGGCTAAAATTTTAAATCATAGAGTTGTCTTTCTAGCCTGATTTTGTATGGCTGGAGGTCACTTGATCTGACCTGAACAGTATTGTGATTAAAAAACACAGAGAGAAAGTGATTGGTTTGATTTGAATTCAATAAGATTGTACAACTGCAATCATTTTAAATGTGCCAGATTGCCATGAACCTGCAATTATCACCTGCAACAAGTAATCATGGTAACTGCAATGAATTATGATGAAGCACCAAACCAACAGTGCAGGTAGAACCAATCTCTACTGCATGTAAAGATTGCTTGAAGTCTATTCAGTTAACCCTTGTACTATCAGTATAATAATTCACGACGGTGGTAAGTATTCATGGTACTTTTTTAACCATAAATGAGAGAAATGAAAGTATTTCGTTTTGTTGAATAAAAAAAAAGAACTTATTTCAAACTTCAATGAATTTATCCTTGAATTTGAATTAATTCAATTACTGAACAGGATAACAAGAATTTGAAGGGCACAAAAACTATCAAAATATGCTTCTCAAATGATTATCTGACAACTAATCTATTTCAATTGTTGAGAATCAGTGGTGGAAGCTTTGCTCGTTAGCAACCTGAGATCAACGCAAAGATCATTTATCATTTGCTAAACTATTTGCTCTGTAACGGAAATCATTCCAATGAATTAATTCTTTTCTTTACAAGTCAAACATTCCACAACACAAACTTTGAACTTAATGCTTGTAAGCAACAAACAAAATAGGATTAGCGGAACGAAAAACCTGAGAAACAAATAAACAAAATAAATAGAAATCCCATGCATTCCAATACAAACTGTCATGCAGCAATATAGATGAGTCTACGTACTATTAATCAGACATTCGGGGGACCAATACGAACAACATGGCAGTGCTCTCATTACGACAGCGTTAGAAACCTGTGTTGGTCATTTTCTTTACAAAATTTCTTGCATTCAGGGATAGGAATAAGTAAACAAAGGTTGAGTATGTAAAACAGTTATTGCTCAATGAAAATCTTGTGATGAATATCAATGCCAGAGCGTAGTAACTCAATAAATTTAACATTCCTATATTTTCGATACTTTTTTTCCGCAATTTATTGTTTTTTTTATTTTTTAGTATTTCTTTTTTCACATTTTCTGTTTTGTCAAGTAATGTGATATCTGCTTGCTGATTGGCTGATGTAAATAACAGTCTCGCTAAGTTTCAAAATCATCACTTAAATTCACTTTGTTACATTTAAATTCCTTTACAAAGTTGCCAAGAAAATACAATTCTTTCTTATTCAAATTGAGTGAATTGCTTTATAGCGCCGCTCAGCCTATAATTCAGCCTTTAGCTCCGTTTATTTATATAGAGAAAATGCCCATAACATTTGCATAAATACTCCTACTTGAGCCAAACAGGTTTACTATAATCATGCAAAGAAAACCAAATCTCTACTCCACGTGAATTGAGGAATCTATTTCTAACGCTGTGTTCGCCATTAATAAAAGCAAGATTATGTCCATGTACAAAACCAAGTATACCCAGTTGTTGAACAGTTAGCGGATTACTCCGATCCCTGAGACAAAGAAAAAAAAAACTTTCAATAAACTTTAACCTGGAAATTAAAACAAAAACATTCACCAAATGACGCACACCAAACTCACTTCGATCCCTACATGCTTCAAACAATTTCCCATTCACTGATCTAATGTTTCTGAAATTCACAAGAGCACAGCCCATATTTACAATCAATTTAGTAAAATGAAAAACTTTCTTAATTAAGAAATTCAACTAATAATTCCCTAAATGGTTATAGTTAATGTCAAATCGACAAAAACTGAAACTAAAGAACTTCAAAACATTAAAGTGGAAAAATCAATCACTTATTTGTTATTGACAAATTCTAAATAAACTTCAAAAACAAGTCTATGCTACTAAAAAAATGGTTACGTTTTTGAAAAATTAAAATAAAGTTGGGTTAAAAATATCTAGTACCTAGACTCATCGATGCATTGGGATTTCTACGTGAAATGTCTTCACACAAAGTACTAATTTCCTGTAACATGTCTTTAAATAATTCAACATTTACAATACAAATGACACTGTTTAAATCTACATCAAATGTCAGATCACTGAAAGTTAACGATTTCAATGTGAAGTATTTTTAGTCAAGTCAACTGACAGTGACATAGCAGTAGCCTTAAAATGCCAAATAAGAGTAACACTGTAATGCACAAAACGGCTTTGTGAAATTAAACTGTTAAAAGTAAAATCAAAGTTAAATAACCAATCTAAATCTTTAAACATACTGAAAAATTTGTTCTAAATGTACGGTTCCAAATGAAATTGGCATTAAGAGGCTGAAGGGTACAACTTCAATATCCAATTCCAAAACAGAGATAATACAGTCATTTAAACTACCACTAACAATAAACTAAGTTTGCCAGTAATTTCCAATCTGCTGGTGGAGTAGCTGGATACACCAGATTGGTTATCAACTGATATCTGAGATCTCTGCATTAGCCACTACTCAGACCAGTGATGTCCAATAATGACAAGGTCCCAGGTATGCTAGGTCGTTATCTCACCTGTGGATTGTAATCAGCGTCCTCTTCTTCATTATAATCCCCCTCCTCGTCATGCTGAGGACAGAAACAGCTGGTTAATATAACCCTCGCACTCAATATGGAAACCTTCCACTGAGGGCTGGGACGTAGGAAGAAAACGATGGGATAACAATTACGGAATTTAATTCCACTGTAAGAATATCATCACTTAAATTGTGAATTGTGACCCTGACACTTAAAAATATATCATTTCAGAATATACAAAAAAACCTTTGCAATTGAAAATAACACCAAGCCAATGTTTATCTTTCAATTTAATTGCCTCTTCAAAATACTTCCCATATTTGTGTTTATAATTCTAAGATGTAAGCCGATGGTAATCAAATACAATAATTTCAACACTAGAGTATTGGTCCCAGCCCTCACTCCTCAGAATGGGAACAACTTTGTACACAGCCTCACCCAATCAGAGTTTGAAAAGTAGCGCTTCTTGGGTAGCCTAGCTTGTGAAAAAGAATCTTGGCTAGAAGAGTGTAATGACTGGTGAAACTAGATAGACTTTTAGATAAGATCAGGGAGATTCATTAGGTTAGCAGGAGTTTTTGGACTTGTGCTTTCAGAAATGATTATCAATATGTTTTACATTGACCACAGCCATTCTAAAGTCGTCTTGCTCAAATGAGTGGAGGAGTCGAAGTCATGGAAAATCATTTTAAAATTTAATAGTTACATTAAGTCACACAATACATGCTTACATAAAAACAATTATTCTAACTGAACTCTCAACCATATCCAAAAAAATGTTTCTTACTCTTTCATGCAACTTTCAATGATGTCACTCAAACTGATTTCAGTTGTAACCAAACAGGCCCTTCAACAGCAAAGAATACATTGCTCTCCCTACTGTTCATATTTGAGCTACTCCATTTCTGCTAGAAATTGCTCTTGCAAAAAGACAGTGCCATTCTCAAAGTGAAGGGTATTTCCTAGCCAATATAGCTCTCCATAAGATTTGCGTTTGAGAAATTACTCCAGCAAAAATACAGCTTCATTCTTACAATGAAAGACATTTTCTAGCCTACATTAAGATTTGTGTCTGAGAAATTCTTCAAGCAAAAATACAGCGTCATTCTCACAATGAAAGGCATTTTCTAACCAACATAGCTTTCATTAAGATTTGCGTTTGAGAAATTACTCCAGCAAAAATACTGCGCCATTCTCAGCAAAGTTGCAGGCACAAATGCATTCCAACTGAACAGACTACATTTCTGTGGAAGTCATCGTAGAGCGGAAGCGCTACAACAGAGGTGGGCTAGGTGAATGAAGTGAACTGGCTACGCATTGACAAGACGCAAAGGAAATTCACTTACCTCCTCTTCGTTTTCCTCCTCGTACTGAAAGAAATCATTACAAATATTAAAATTTAAGATGTTTTCCTTAAAGACAGACACACAGAGAGGAATATCTGAAATTTGTAAATGTTAAGTAGGATATTTAAATCTTACAACAAAAATAACCTTTTTCCTAATATGATAATTTTTTTTTACATCATTACTGCTACTAAATTTCATAAATATCAATGTGAAAAAGTGGTAGAAGTCAGTTGTCAAAAAAATCTTTTAAAAACGGTTTTCAATGGAAAATAATTTGACAATCCATTTGTCACAGAGTGAAAACATTATTTAAGATATTTTTGATATATTACTTGCATTGAATGGTCACCTACTACTGATAGAGAATTTTACTTACTCCAACTAATTCAACGAAAACAGAAATGTAAATTTAATCCTTGTTTTGAATAATACTAAATATGACTCAATGCAAACCTCGTCATTTTCTAAAGCTTCTCCAGTAAAATACAAAACTGCTCTGGGCACTATCCGTTCCCGGATAAAGTGTCCAATTTCAAAATCAGCCGCTAATAAGGCCTCCAGGTCTTCATCCTGAAAAACAAACAAAAAATCAACTCTAAATAAAGCTGGAAAAGCTGGACACTCTCCTACATATCCAAAAACATCCTAAGTAAAAGTGAGGATTCTTTAAGTGGTCTCTCTCTAGATATGCATATTAACATTAAACCTGATATGGGGGTCAACGCCGAACAAGCCTGATCGCAAATATAGTGAAAACAATAGCCTACTGGGTAAAGAACAATGTTGGAATACTATAGAACAAGCAAGCAATAGCTGAATGAACCAACATCAACACATTTACAAGGAGATATCAATTTTGAGGATCTAAAATGTTGAGCCTAGGCAGTTATGATCTAGAAACTAGGGTCAAGGGTAAAAAAAGGTTTTGAAATTATTTATTGGAATGGTAAGGGTTTTCATAATCATCTTTTTTCTAATGCTGAATAAAAATTATAAAATTTTCTTTATTTTTTCTAAAACTTACCATGTCCGCCTCCTCTCCCTCTGGTACTGTAAGCAGAAAGTTTCCAGTTATTGAAAATGTATTGATTATTTTTCCAAACCTAAAATCAATCTTCTTTGCACTGGAAGTCTTAAATCATAAGCTTTGCTATACTGTGCAAAAAAATTTAGGTTAAGCATGACCCTAATCTGAGCTAACTAGTAATATCTTGCATATTTCCGATTGGAGTAAAAAGTTCAGTTGCTGTATGCAGAAGAGCTGGCACAAACAATTGACAAAATACAGCAAGGATCAAATAAGACAGGAAGTGGACCTACAAATAATGTACATTAGACATGTCAAATGCAAATTATACGCCAATTGTTATTCTACATTTTAAATACTGCACATTGTACTCTTATATTCAAAAGACTCCAGCGCAGACTTTTACTTTAGTGACATGTTAATCCACAATTCATTTGAACCAAAGGCAAGATACTGCAGGTTACCAAGAGGTAAAGACGTAGTCTTTAATATGTGTATTGCAGATTAAAAATCCTGTCTTATTTATCCTGAAATGTTATCCAACTGTTCAACAGTAAAAATCTATGATTCAATTTGACCCAAACTCAAACATTGTCAGATAAAAAAATAGGCAACAAGGTCGTGTTTTTAAGTTTAAGTTCATTACAGTAACAATCTTAAAAGATTTATTCTGAAATGTCATAAGACAGTAAATCAAATGTTTACCTGTAGGGGGATTAAAGAAGTTAAAGAAGGAATCATTCTGGACTGTTTTGGTGACGGTGCGAGTCGTCCCCCTGCCTTTGTGCTTCTGCTTCTTCTTGACCACCTTGACCGTCACATTCTTACCCTTGTTCCAGGTAATGTTGCACCTGTAATCAGAAAATGTTGAATAAACTTCAACATTACAAGTAAAAAAGTGAGCAAGGCTCATTATTACCCGAACCATGTATCCCTGACAAACTGAAATACTGGAAATAACTTCCCATAATTAAAGATGTCTGTAATCTGTTCTGATGAATCAGTTTAAAGGGGAAGGTAAATCCCTATACACAGACAGGGTTCATACAAGCCAAGGGCCCCTTAAATTCAAGCACTTTTCAAGGACTCACTTTCAGTTTTCAAGCAGCAATATTTCAAAATGCACGGAACAAAAAATCGCTGTCTGGAGCTAACCATTTTTCTACTTTCGTTATGAAAACGAGGCTTCAAACTTGGTTCAAAGTAAACGTGTACTTTGCGCCCGCGCGCAGACGCTACAAATGCACCAATAGACGGTACCAAGCTTGAGTTTATCGCTACAAAGTGCGAAACACATTGGAATTTTACCGATAATACATTTATTTTCAAATCTAGTTAAATATATGGTAGAATTTACAGAAATTTAGAAAGGTTTTCGATATTCCAGCACTTTTCAAGCACTCACTATAAAATTCCAGCACTTTTCAAGCCCTTTCAATGAATATTGTTATTTTCAAGGGCTTTTCATCGGACAAGCTCAAATTCAAGCACTTTTCAAATCTGTGCGAACCTTGACAGAATGGGTGGAGTCAATTTTCCTAGTAAAGAGTGTCTTTTCAGTTGAGATATAGTTGGGTACACTCTTGTCTAGCCAATTATCAAAACAATTACTTGTAATTTAAGAATGATTTTTTGCATCCATGTACACCAGTATTAGAAGAGCACAAAGCTGTAATTTCTGAAAAAATACATTTACTCTGTAAAGAGAATTTCAAAAATGATATTCAAATACACCTACCTAAGATTCAAATTTGCCTATGTATGTGTCATATGATGAGATAAGTAAGTGTTGCCATGGCAGCAGTCTCTGAGTGGCTAAGAACTTTCCATTCATGATATCAATTTCACCCCAGTAGTCCGGTCTTTCCCATGTAAAGACAACTCCCCCCCCCCCCCCCCCCCCCCGTACTTCAAGACAGCTGTGACCTCAGCCTGGCCACTGCTGCCTGTGGGAATGGGCCACTAGCACTAGAGTAGAGATAATGCTGAACCTTATTTTGTAATGTCACCAATGATATGACAAAACTAGGCACATAGATGTACTTTGTATTAGCTAACAATTATTAAAGGATCATAAGGCCTAAAATTGTGAAAAATCTGATGCATACATAGCTTGAGAATCCACAACAAACACCAACCAAATATGTAATTATATCAAGGGACTAATACAGGCAAATTATTTAAAATGGGGAATCTTTTATAGGGAAATACAATATCATTCAAGTCATTTTAAGAAAATATTATCTACCAGCACATTCATTCACTTATTTGATTTTTGCCGTGAAATCTCATTTTACTGTAGTATATGTGTAGATCTCTCATAGTAAAAATCCCATAACCTTTGACCTCCCTGACTCCAGCAACCGTTAGAAGGTGGGGCACATTGGGTGATAAGATCTCCCCCAGTCTGCTAGTAGCCAATCACTGTTCTTGGAGCCTTAATTGCTTACCCATGGGTTAATTACCTTCCCCTTTAAATTTAACAACTAAGAAAGAAATCACAATATCACTTGTTACATACAACGCAACTCTTGGTCGGACAAATTCTGACCTTAAGAAATGACTGTACATTGTACAAATCATAATATATTCATGAAATTGCTTGAGATTTGGCAATGCACCCCTCCTGATAGGATAGAAGACAAAAGCAATATTTGAAAAGAATCTGATGAATGGTCTTCCATGTAATGGGTCGGAAAATCTTAGGATATCACTAAGTAAAAAAATATTTTTAAATCTTTAAAATACGAAGAATTTTGCTTGATGTGTGGAACTGCACCCCTCCTAATAGGGCAGAAGACAAGTGCAAAATTTGAAAAGAATCGATTAAAAAGTTTCCCCTGCAAGGACAAAAAACTTTGATGGACAGACTGGTTGTATTCCTTATCTCAAGTGTTCGATAACGATTTTTGAATCATCAAATTTTAAGAACCAATGTTAGATTTCACTATTGTCTTCAAGAAGTGACAAATTTAAGGAAGAGTTGCCTCCCTTGGAATAAAACCAAGAAGTACGCACCCTTGACATTTGATTATCTCTGGACCTTCGTACGCAAGAGGATCTGTGGTGTCAGGCTCGAACCGCATCGTGTACTGCTTTGTTAGCAATGTCTCTGTGAAAAACTCATTTGCTTCAAAGTAGAACTCCAAAGTAAAGCCCTGCAAAGACAAAACATGCAACTTTTTATAAAACTCTGTAACATTACAATCAGTGTCACACATAAGTAGTTGTCAAATATTTAGAGCTTCAATGCTTAGAACAGATGCTAACAAGTTTAACAACAGATAACAATTTTGAGCAAAATGTTTGTGAGAGCCAAATCTAAGGAAATACATATAAAATAACATTTAAACAATTTAAGTGAAACATACTGTCTCGCGTCTCGTTTCTGTACATAGATGCTTAGTGTTTCCCCTAGGTTGGAAAAAGGGCAGGGCAAATTGATTTAGAAAAGGGCACATAAATACATATTTATTTGAAAGTATGTTTCAAACGAAAACGGAACTCCTTTTTGCTAAATGAAACTGAGTCTAAAATATATTTGATAAATCTTACGAATGAATTCAGGACAACATCACATTTCTCCAAACCAATTTTAAATGGGTTATGGATATCAAACATGTGCATTTCACTCATTACATCAAGTGAGATCACTTGGCTGTGTCTGCCCGTATTCTCCCTATTGTTCCTGTATCTAGTTAAACATGTGGTCAGCAGCTGTGTCCTAGTGACACAAAGGATGGATCATTAGTTTAATCATTCTCTTCTTTTGTTTGTAGTTCCTGATATCATAGCAAAATGAGCTCTTCATACATAAGTATCTTATGTAAAATACAATTGTGACATTGTAAATGATTACATTGTACATGATATATTCTGCAATAGGGCAACGGGAAGATTTGGGCTAGCAAGAGGAAAAAGGGCAGGGCGGGACAGAAAGAGGGCAGGGTGTTGCGGCCTGCTAAAACTGACTAGGGGAAACACTAATGCTGCAACAATTCCAATACCACGACTTAATTCAATTCAAAGTCATATTCATGACTTAGATATTGAAAACATAAGAAGTAATACAATAATTCATTTCATACCGAACACTTAAACACTTCTACTCACCATTGGGTCAGTTTCAGAAAATTTGACTTTAATATCTTGAAGGTGTTGAAGTATAGGTTCATCATGATCCTGTCAAAGAAAAGAAAAGTTTTTATCAATCCTCCACATCTAAATGCTCTAGACTTTAAGAGAATGACACTGTGAAAATACTACACAAATCATATCTGAACCGAAAGAGTAGTTCTCACCAGACACTCACACATATTTCAAATGAAAATTTTATGCAACAAAATGATGTTATTCATAAAGATTTATTGCGTTGTAACCTAATGTGAAATCAAGTCCAATTTTTTTAAATCTGTAATCTAAGACACACAATTGATGTATTACTGAATATATATATGTAATTTTGAAATTGAACAGTGTATAAAAAAATCTGTATCATTGCCTACCTGCACCATTTCTGACAACATATCTACATTCTTGAACACAGTTAACCAGAAAGAAGGAATTCCCTTGGCATCACCTGCACAAAAATAAGTAAAGAACAAATGCTAAATGATTCAAGCATAACAACAAACCCATAATAGATGGACTTAAGTCTTATATTGCATCTTTGTTCAAATTATCAAAATATGATTTACATAATTTATATAATTCTAACAAAACTTGCAAGAACACTTGATTTTCCACTTAATTAACATGTGTAAAGGACTCAGCAAGATAATGTTACTTAAGAAGGAAATTTTTAACAAGGTTAACCACAACTCCCATTCTTAATCAAAAGTTATCTTAAGGACTTAGATCACCCTAAAGTTCACAGACCAGTAACAAAATTTATTTCCCCTTTCTCTTTCAGGGCTCCAGATAATTATTAGAATCCAGGGGTATTTCACTCAGTCTCCTCAAAATAAAAATTGAGGAGAAAAAATTGAAAATTGAAAATAAACTAGGCACATTTCAAGGTTTATCGTTTTCAGATCCTCATTACAAGTTCGCTGTATAAGGGCTTGCCCCCGAACATGAAGTATGATTAAAAAAAGATATCATTCAGATGATCTTCGTTCCCACATAGGTTGCAATCGAGTAGGCTACTGTTGGAGATGTAAAGATCAGACATGATGAATTGAAACTTTGTTTTGACAACCAATGTTCACGCATGTAAACAAAAACTGACTCGTAATGTGGGAAATTTATGCGTATCCGTTACTCAATGAATTCATTTTTTTTAATTACCCGTGCGTATTTTACACAGATACGCATCTTACCTGAAGCCCTGCTCTTTGTATTGGGGATTCCTTTACCTTAGCTAAGTTTTTTAAAAACTGATATTGTATATAACCCTGCCAATTATGTGGCTAAGGCTTATGAAAGAACAACTTTATACAAGTTGAAAGTTCAGAGAAAAAAAGAATCAATTTGCTCACTTTCTTCTTCCTTCTTTTCTTCAGTCTTCTTCTCTTCGTCCTCCACCTTCACTTTGTTTTTCATATCCTCCTTGCCGGAAATGAAAGATTAAAATGTCAGAATAATTGTTATCAGTAGCAAATTTGTAAAATGCTACTGAACCAAATAGGTTAGTGGGAATTCTAAGATTGCCATTTTTTTTTAACATAATGTCAATAAATGCATGTATCATCATCATCATCTTATCTATTCTATTTTTAAAAGTATACATTTCTTAGGAACATTTAGCTGACATTGAAATATTTCTGGGATGAATATTAATAATCAACTGCCACTTGGTGATTAACTTAGCTGCCTTGGAATCGCTGAAACAGTGTTCCAAATGGCTTTTATTCCATACAGGCAAGCAGCAATTGTGGTTAGAAACTCCAGCCTACCTAAATATTGACATGCCCTACAATTTTTAAGACACTCAGAATATCTAAAATAACACAAGTCTAGCAGGTTTGATGACCTCCTCTCAAAGAAGCCTGTTGAACTTAACAAGCAATTGCGGCTATTTCGACCCCCATTGAAAAGAAAGAAAAAACTTCAACTGAACCTACCGATAATTCATCCTCATCTTTCTCATCTTCACTCGGCCAATCACACTCTTCATCTGTTGGCTCTGTGATGCCATTCAAAACCTCCTTTCTCTGTTAATAAAAATCATATTATATACTGAACTTTTCTAAGGGTACAACGATAACCATACATATTTTATGCTAAGCTACTACATAATTATCTTAATACACTAATATAAAGGTCGCTGTTTTAATAAGATTTTAAAATGACACGCTAACATAACATAAAATGACAATAATGCAAGATTTTCTGAATAACTTGTTTATTGTGAAAAGACTTCAGATAATTATCAAGTGTTTATTGCATAGTAATAGGCTTTGTCTTACTAAGCTTTTAAAAAATTTTGGCTCATGACTTTTCTAACACAAAGACTGTTTAGAAAATTCATACCATGAAATTCTAATCTTAAATATTAAATTGTTTAATGTTACATAATATGAATAAACACTGAAAATCTAAGATTATATTATTTCGTTTCACCAAACAATTACTGATCTCCCAAATGACTGAAAAAGCTGACATCGTGAGTGAATATACGAGTGATATTTCCCAAAGTCTTTAAATAGATCTCGGTTGACCCCAGAACTTACCTTGTCAAAGAGAGAAGAATACTTAGATGCATATTTACACTCTAGAGAGTGTACCTCCTTGTAGAACTCAGACTCTAACTTGACTACATCAAACTGGAGCTTTTTAAGCGCTTTCAGTCTTCTTTTAACTACTTTCGGCAAGCTGAAGAGAAAGAATAATATTATTGCCTTTTAATACATACTGATAACAGGTTATATTAAAAAACTTAAACACCAATAAACAAAGTTCCTACATGCTTTATATTGCAGAAACACCAACTAAAAGTGAGATGTTTTCAGGTTTAACACCGCTTTCAAGGGCATTTTACTTTTTCACGGTTGCTAGTATTATTGCAGAAAGAAAGCATACAACACTATTGTGGCTATGCATTGTGGTGAAACCTATACTTGAAGTAGCAAACCAGGATTTGAACCCCAGACCTCTTGAAGCTGAATTTGTTAACCACTGCTCTACATCTAATCAACAAATCTTTAGGAAAGGGACAAACACTTCAGTTTCACATAAGCAATATATATAGAATATACAATATATATATATATATAGTATAGAAGAAACAGACTGGTTTCAGAAACACTTTCACTCTGATTAAGACGGGAGATTCATCTCCTTCTAAAGGTATTTCATTTCAATTAAAGCCTTAACTATGTTAATAATTGTTGCAGGTATAAAACACCACATTGTTGTAAGACTTAAGTCGTTATTTCCACCCCTGCATGGCAATTGCCATAAATTCTGACATACCCAACCATGGCCGGTACGACACAGAATTTCATTGCACCTCTATCTCCAAAATGTTTCAAATAGCCACCTCTTAATTTTCAGGACGAGATATGCAAATATGTTACCTTTGAATATAACCTGATGGAGTGCCCACTATACTGCCCAGCTTGTCCTGGATGGCCGCTAGTACATGTGGATTCTGCATCATCGTTGTCAGGGCATTCGCTGTCTGACCGTCATCTGGACATTCAACAAAACAAATTACAGTTTTGTCATAGGATTTCCGCTGCTAACGGCTGAAATATTGCCAAAGCGGCGCTAAACACTACTCATTCACTCACTTATAGGGTTTCAAAACTCAATGGATGTTTTTCTACATATTCTAATGTCCACTTCAACATATTTTAGTTTTATGAAAATATTTACTTCGATTTCTTGCATACCTTGATCCTATTATCAAAAGCTTTAAAGTTACTGTAATATAGTGTATCTTATACACCAAATACACAGATGTTTGACAACACAGTAAACCTTTGGTTGACTTTTATACCTATCTCGGAAAGTCAATGCCATTCTCTATTCCAATTCCCTGGTTCAAAGACAGACTGATCTTGATTTCCAGTCATATAAGAGAACTGATAATGTAACACCGTGTTTAACAGACTTTACATTTCATTTAAAGGTAAGTATAATCAAATTTATATCTAAAGTCTAGCACATGTGTCAAAATATTACATGTGTGGGAACTGCCATTGACGAAAGGCCACATCTGACTGGTTCATTTTGACAGAATGTCATTGATTAAAATCAGTTAAATTAAGTGTTGAACAGTTTGACTAAAGACTGGATTTCCTCATCTATTCAGAACATCAATGTCAGGTTTCCGATAGCCTATTGTGCTATTTATGTGGTACACCCCAAGGAAACGAGTCGAACATTGCAAAGGATTACAGATTTGGCTAATCACCTTCCTGTTCATCTCCCGATTCAACGTCCTCGACTTCCTCTTCCCCCTCTGCAGGTGTTCTGCTGGTTTAAAAGAATAATGATTATACTTCATGTTTTTGCAAATGATTCAAATTGCATCATACGATCGGGAGTCCATTACAAATTTGAGAATACTCAGGAATCTGCTGGATTAGGGTTAAATAGGCATAAAAAAGTGTCCTGAATTCAGAAATTATAATGCTTGATGAAAATCAGTTGACTTAAAGAGAATAATCTTAACTATAGGTAATATAATGAGATTAAGATGGCAATAAAAACAAATTGTTGAGACATAGTAAGAATAAATATTTAAAGGTATGATTGAAAATAAAAGGATCATGAAAAAAGAAATTGGCATACTTTTCAGGCTCTGCCATTGTCGCAGTTGAAATCTATAAAAAAAATAAGTAAAGTCAATTAAAATCACAAATTAAAAAACACACTGCATGGTTATGGTTTTGCATGTATGTGGTAACCATGATTGGTATTTCTTTGAAATATGTATATTCATTAGAAAGTTTTCTTTATCATAGTTTAATGGCTTTAAACATAAATAAATAAATATCAGAGTTTGTAAAATCCAATTTCTAAAAGCATGTGTGTTGTCAAATCAATGAATATATTATCTGATAGAAGTCCACGTTTAGTGAATGGACAGCTTCAGGAAAGTTCACATGAATAATGATAGAACGGTGTCATTACACAACCGTGTGTCTTTCCTTGTCGTCATAACACATGGAAACAATCAGAACCAAGACAATGGAAGACGGTAGGCAGAATGTCCGACTCGCATAACATAAGACGAGAGGCAACGTGCTCGGCTGCTTGGTTAGCGCTCATTGCCCCGCAAACGATGCCCAGACAATAAGCCCGATCGGAACGATCAGAATTAAGATTGAGTGATACAAAATATAAATCGACACATAATCAGAGATTGCTCATTTTCCTAGAATACGACAGTTGGATGATAGTTACAAGAGAAGCAGTTTATAGCGACCTTAGATGATGGAATCGACCAAAATGGCTGCAAATGAAAGCGCACATTTTTTACCACGAGAAAATTTTGATCATGAGAAAAGAGACGACTTCAAGAAACACTCCTGTCTAAGAAAACTTACAGGTTTCAATATAATTCTGCTAACGACAAAATCCTGTCATTAATAAGGCGATATACTAATTTTTAACAAAATTATGTTTACTCACATTTCTCTGTGCTGTGCACGAGGAAAATATGGTGGAAAAAGATCGACTGTGGAAAAGAGCCGGATTTTCATTGGTTGGTTACATTAGGAAGTTAACAATTGACCAATCGTTAGACCGTTTATAAAGCATGGAAATTGTCTTGGCGGGTAATGCTCTGACTCCCGATTGGGTCACTGTTCAATCCTTATAATTCTTCTACACTTTGTGTAACGTTATGCAATTATTTGGTTAATTTTACAAATCAATGGAAATTTGCATTGTGTGAATGACAAATGTTGCTGATAATGATGCATGAGGCAAATTTAGAACCCCTATCTTAATTTTATTGTGTTAATTATCAATTAATATCCTCGGGCTTAAGGACACGAAAATTGCAAAATAAAATGGTTAAATTGTTAAAACAATTTTTTGTACACTGAAAATGATAAAACTGTCGCATACACTAAACTGTTACGTGGTACAGCTTTAAAGGCAAATAGACAAAAAGAATTCCAAACCCTGCATGCATTAGGTTTATTTAAATCTATAGGGATAATCCAATTTGTAAAATTTGTAAAACCGATTCAATCGTTTCAATTCGTTGAACTTATAAATTTTAAATGAATTTTCTAATTTAGTGGACATTCTAAGAGAGACTACACATATATCTGTATACATACGTCGGGTGAAAAGAGTCCAGTTTATAAGATCATATATCGTTTCGATTACATTTTTGTTTCCAAATGGATGGGCTTTAATTGCATTATTGCATCGATCGGGGCTTTTCCGTGTCGTGGCACTCTCTCATGACTACCATTCTTTTTTGAGAGTATGTGTACTGCGTATATACACCTACAGGGAATGAAACCACCACCCCCTTCTTGAAACAAATCTAGTTAAAATCCCCTTAATTTAACCCGAATAGTAAACGAGTGGCATTTCATACATCTTCCCAAGCATGGGTGAACCCCAATGACTTTCTAAGATAGGCCTTGTCGCATTTCCACAACTTTGGGCTTAATAACGACAGGGCTTAAATACGAGAATTCCCGGTACGACGTATCGCGATAGTCCAATGAGAAATTATATATGAGAATTGCAAAGTAACTGCATGAAGAGGTCGCTGCACTCAAAACATGAATTTTGACGGGTGGCAGCAAGGTTTGAATTTGCCAGTGACAGAAACTAGTGCAATTCAAAGCCCTGCGGGGGAAGATGCATTACATATAGAAGCAAACCCCCATTGACAATGACAATTTTAAGTGCATGGGAGCAGTGAAACTCGTTCTTATGAACGTCAGCGTGACAAAGTTATTTTATTGATGAACAACTTCTTCATTTTCATAAATTAATGGTTACGTTTTGGTCTACGAATCTATCCCAAACCATCGCTATTGTTAAATACTTAGATTGTTAATTCATAAAATATCCTTGACGTCCGAATAACTCACATGTATGTGGAACAAAAATTAAACTTAATTTTTTTTTGCGATAGGCCATTTGACTCGGTGTATCCTATTTGGAAGAAGAATTAATCACTTATCGCGATTTTGCTATATGTACATATAAAAGCTACATATGTAAAATTATGCGTACATGCACTGAATAGAGAAATCGGCCTACGCCGGCCTATTTTTAGGACAAAAATAAGCTGACAACCAGGGGCGTTTGTTTGGGTGCAATAACGAGATCGAAAATAATAATTATATCCTAGGATATTTTTTCTCTTGGTCTCCTACAAGCGATATCTTCTGTGGGAAACACTGTTGAATGATAAATGTTCAAAATTTTATTCGAATATTTGGTGTGCATTGTGAATTATAAAGAAAACCTATTAGCGGTAATTAAGGGCACAGTTGTATACAGAGCTCCAGTAGTTTTGTAATAGGTCGTTTTCAAACCTTCAACATACATCGTTTTTTCTCTTGTCAGTTGCCAGGCAGGTATTATTTGTATATTGTTACGTCTAGAGAGTAATCACCTTCTAATAACAGACTAAGAGATCGAACACCGATACTGATAGGGCGGTTGTGCAATAACTTTATAGCCTGAAATAAGGAAAGAAAATACTCACCCTAGATATTTTAAGAAGTGTTTAAAAGGTAAAACCAACTTTGTATTCTTTGAATAATTCTCACGATTAAAACACTTATAAATCGTCGTTGGAACTTAAAATAAACTAGTTTTTGCAACTATCTTTGCAAATTTCCGTAGTGTCGCAATTATTATGGACGAAACACATTTTATATTTGAATCATTGTACTGAACTTAGAGCCTTATAGGCACTAGAACGTTTTAAAAACCTAATGTAACAGAATTTATCATCGGAGAATGTATATTAGACCAAAATTTAGTCTATTTAATAATTAAAACTTCCTTCATCCATAATACTTTTTTTTTGGCTCCTTATTTCATATTCAGTCAATCTTTACTTGCGGAATGTGGACCTAGAGTAAGACTGTATTATAGACTCCTTTATTATACCCCCGCCTTACAGCGTCAGCGGGGGTATATAGCGTTCATTCTGTCCGTCCGTCCGTCTGTCCGTCCGTCACAAATCTTTGTCCAGTGACTATGACCAAGTCCTTTGTCCGGAGCATTTCTCCTAAACTATACATGCTATCTTCATCAAACTTCATACACTAATAAACCATGATCCCTAGATGTGCCTTTTGAGGGTTAGACCAACAAATGATTTTTATTTTTTGCGGTTTCCATGGAAACATGACTAAAACAGTGACTCTATGACCAAGTCCTTTGTCCGGAGCATATCTCCTAAACTATACATGCTAGCTTCACCAAACTTCATACACTTATTAACCATGGTCCCTAGATGTGCCTTTTGAGGGTTAGACCAACAAATGATTTTTATTTTTTGCGGTTTCCATGGAAACATGACTAAAACAGTGACTCTATGACCAAGTCCTTTGTCCGGAGCATATCTCCTAAACTATACATGCTATCTCCATCAAACTTCATACACTTATAAACCATGATCCCTAGATGTGCCTTTTGAGGGTTAGACCAACAAATGATTTTTATTTTTTGCGGTTTCCATGGAAACATGACTTAAACAGTGACAAAGTCCTTTGTACGGAGTATATCTTCATAACTATACATGCTATCTCCATCAAACTTCATACACTTATCAACCATGATCCCTAGATGTGCCTTTTGAGGGTTAGACCAACAAATGATTATTATTTTTTTTGCGGTTTCCATGGAAACATGACTAAAACAGTGAATTTATGACTAAGTCGTTTGTCCAGAGTATATCTTCTAAACCGTACATGCTATCTTCACCAAACTTCACACACTTATCAGCCATGATCCAATCGTGCGCCTCTTGAGGGTAAGACCAAAAAATTATGTTTATTTTTTGCGGTTTACATGGAAACGTTACTAAAACAATGACTATCTGACAAAGTGCTTTTTCCTGAGCATATCTCCTAAACTATACATGCTAGCTTCAACAAACTTAATACACTTATCAACCATGATCCCTAAGTGAGCTTTTTGAGGGTAAGACCAACAAAGAAAGCCAGTCTATAGTTTGAAGCGGGGGTATGTGAGCTGTGCTCACTTCTTTACTTGTTTACACAGTCATGAAGCCAGAGGTCTTGAGAACATGAATTAACATTCTTGACTTCTTTTTTACTTTGACTAAGAAGTTCCGTACGTGCAATAATCTTATTTTATGGTGGTGTATTTATTGTACGAAAATAGGGATATTTTGAATTTTTTTTCCCCTTTACATTGTCACACTGATAAAGAAATAATCATATTAAATCAAATATCCCTAACTTATTTTACCCAGTAATTGCATAACGATATTCTTCAACAATTTCGAAACAAATCTTATATTTCCGATAACATTATGTTACAAAAAAATCAATGTAATTGCAAATTATGAACAAATGATATAAATATGAAATAAGAATTTCTATCATGAAACATATTCTAGATTGATCATTTGATGGATAATTGTATATATTAATTTGGTTTCGAGTTTAGATATTCTTCAATAAATTTTCAAATGTCCCTATAACTAATAATAAAGCTAGCATTAATTTGGTTTATTATTTAAGATATAATTAATGCTAAATGTTAATTTCAAATATAGGCCTGTTGTTTCATATTGGCATATCTTGCTCAGAGATAACTTGGACTTTCAAAAAGGCTTTTAGCAATACATACACAGTCATCAAGCAGAAATTGGTACGGGTATGCACTGAAGGGAAATCAAGCGGCTAAAATGTGCAGCGGTATTCAAAACAAGAATCCAAAGGAGAGTTTCCTCCCTTGCATGGTATATTTCTGTCACATGAAACCTCATTTGTAAACAAGGAAGATAATGTATTTTGAATAGGAAAATCCGAATGTGGAAACAGAATGACCATAAATGCGTATTTGGCAAGGTCAATTGGTGCACTTTGGACTTTAAGCCTCTTTGCGAGGATTGTAACAGGTATATCTAAACATGGTGAATGGAGACAGTGTAAAAATCTGAATTTATCTGCATGCATGATAATCATGATTAACTTCCTAATCGCTAATCAGAGATGTTTCTGGATCGAAACGAAGAACTTTGAAAGTTTGTTATATTTTCTGAAACAATATTTGCATTTTGTTTTGGAATTTTCTTTTTACAGGATGTGAGGTTCACATTTTAAAGGGACCATTCGAGCGGGGTATTTTTTGTGGAAACGAAATTCAGGAGGACTTTCCAGTTAACAAATATATATATGATTTATACATGATTCTTTTCACACTTAATTTAAAATATTTACATGAGTTTAACATTTCAGTTGTTCAAGATTTAACAATTTGACAAAGAATAAAGTGTATCGATCAAAAAAGAAAAACTTTGTTTTAACTTTTATTATGAATTATTCGTAAATATGCCCCTCTTCTGTCAATCTATTAGTTATTTCTTAATTTTTAATAATGAAGTTATTCAGCAAAAATGCATTATTTTTAAATTCATTGATATCGACGAACATTTTCTTCCCTGTTATAAAGCTTAATTAAGAGGACAGTCCCATTGGGGTATATTTTGTGGAATTGAAATTCAAGGGACATTCCCATTTATACAAGTATGTTATTAGTACATGATTATAACATAACCCAGTTGAGACCTGTTACTGAGGATAATTAACTGTACGGTTAATTTAGATTTTACAACTAGCTGAACGAGAGGGCACGCTTGGTAAAATAAAATGGAAGTGAAAAGTGAAAAGCCTTTAAAAGACATTGTTGATGAGACTGGGAAGATAATTTAAATAAATACATTATTTTGAAGAAAACAGAGTCAAAGAGGTAAAGAAACTATATTGAAAGGTTGGTAATAAAGAATGTTTTTATTTCAGGTGAATTTGTTACCCTCGAACCAGGTGTAGCGACAGGATTCATCATCCCTAGCTATGGACAATCGACTTTTTTGGTCCAAAACATCTCGTCTGCTTATAGCCATCTCACATTCCAGGCCCACACACATCGCTACAATGTATCTGTTTCCTCCTCTGCATCTTTTGATGAAGATTTGACACTCCAAGGCGGCCATGTTGGATTTGTTACATTACTGCAACCAACACAGACTGACGTATCTCTGTATTTGAAAACCGATCTAAATAGTTCCATAATTGTGGTGGTTTTGGCTGAATTCTATCGCTCAGATGGTGAGTGTGTTATTTTGTATATATTTGAAATTTGTTTGAAAGTTATTGTTTAAATCTAAAGCTTCACTTACAAAGAAAATTAAAAAAATTAAAACTTCAAAAAGGGAGTAAATGGGACTAACCTCCTACTCTAAGAAGTTCAAACTTTTAGAACCTTTTTTTGTATGTGGGGACTAAAATTTAGTATTTGTCATATGTAAAAACTATTGGCTGGGCAAAAGTTCGGCGTAACATTGGTCTGAAACATTAGGGTCTGGCGGTATTGCAAGAAAAACATAGCTGATTGGCTTTTTGAGAAATCATTAATCTTAAATATAGAAATTATTAATTCAATATTTCTTACCTTTCAGACCCAATCCCTGGAGCATGCAACCAAATTTTTAAACTCGAGAATGACCCTAACATCCATCTTGCCTTCCATAATCATTGGACCCAAGTGGAGTTTCAGTGGGCAAATCTGGGGATGAACCGCGGAGAGAGTCCGAGGAATTGTGAGATACAACAATTCCAGTCTCTCCTTCGATATGACATCTATGCTTTCTACTTCACTGACCAGACTGAGACAGTATACATGCAAGGCATGACTAAGATGTTGAAAGCAAAAGATGTGAAAGAAAAAGGAAGAAAGGTAAATCTAAAAATGTGTATAAACCCTGTACAAAAATTCTGTCGCTAGTATGCAGGAAGCAGGACTAATGACAAAAAGTAACAAGTTGGTGAAAGAAAGTCTTTTTACTTGATTAAAACTGGCACTAAATGTATAAAAAATATCTATATTTAATTCTGTGGAGGGGCTACCTTGAGCAGTCAGTTTTTAACTCTTTTGGCTGAATAATCCATGTATACAGCACTTAAAGAAATACTCTGTGAGTTGTTTAAATAACACATATATGCCAAACTTTATCAATTTTGTCATTTGATAAATAAATAAACTGTTGCTGAAAAATGTCATTTTGAAGCTTGTCGGTTTTGAATAATGACAAAATGCAGTTATAAAAATGTGATTATGATCGAAAACCCGACCATGACGTGTGTGAGTTAGTCAAACATAATTTTGGAAAACCTATCTAGGCTAAAGCTGCCAGGGACTGTAAATTGGAAGTGAGAAGTTTGGCTTCTTCGGTTGATTTGAGATTTTAATTTAAAACAATTTCCATTTATTTGTCATTTTGGAATGAATATGTAAGATGTGTTGAATTTATATCACCATATATGGCATTTGGTTCCCATTAAAGTGTGTGATGAAAATCACAGAGTGTCTCTTAAAAAACTGCATTGTAGCGCTTCCCTTACCAGTTATTGATCAGTTTTTTTGATTGACAATCGGCAGGTTGCGAGTGTTACTAATAGCGGCGCAACCAAGTCTCTCGCTCTCGTAACGGCAGAGAGAGGTCAGGGGGTCATGTACGCCATTGTTGTCACGGATACAACTAACAACACCATGGCAACCTACGTTCCTGTCCAGACCTATTCTTGTGTTCTCGGAGATCAGGATTGTGATTACAAAAGTAGGTATTACGTTTTAGCTCATCAGACCTGAAAGGTCATATTGGCTTATGACTTGGCCTGTTGTCTGGCTGCACCCCCAAGCTGAAATTTTGTGAGGATATACCTTGACCTAATTTCTAGTTTATTGACTGACTTCCCTTCAACTATGGGCGTGGCAGGCATTTTCCCTAAAATCTTATAAAAACTTGTTCTCCAGAACCAATTGACACTGGAGATGGAAATTTTAAGAGTAACATTTTTTGGATGTGAAGACTCTTATTTGTAACTTTGGTGTTGACCCAACCTTCAAATATGGACATGATTGTCCATCCTCAAATCTTCTTTCTTCTATTTTCAAGAAACCATCAATGCTAGGACTCTCTCATTATGAAAATTATCATCTTTGTAGGATGTAGACTAAGATGTGCAAACTTAATTGTTCTACCCCCAATAACAGTGTTCTCGCCCAACAGAGGTAGCTCCGTCATAAATTCCTATACAACCTCTGTCTTCATACAAAGGTCTTCTCGGGCTTCCATCAGTTTCCCGTACCAGCGCAATGTTGCAACTTAAACTACTGGGCAATATTTCAGCCAATGAAAACACTGTATGCATTAATAACAGTTTTGTTGTCACATAGACTTATGCAATGATGCAGTCGCAAAATGAGGCGTATGTGTTCTGTAAAGTGCAAGGTGCATATTTGAATAGTTTAGCTTTTGGAAAGCTTACAGAAATAATTTAGGCGATGTGATTGATAACTTTTGAAACGGCGTCGCTGATTGCACATCTAACTTTGATTGCATTCAATCAGCGTTCTATATCTAGAACAAGAAACCTTCGCATTAAGATAGGGGTTGCATAGGAATTTATGACAGAGCTACCTCTGTGGGGAGAGAATGCAATAACAGGGGCGTGACGGGTGCATATTTATTTTGAATTACCAAAACCAAAACTTGTTGGCGTAGGAAGCTCAGATTTTCAAAATAACATCTTTGTTATATGAAGATTAATGTTTATAGATCTTGTCAAATGCACTGACAATGGAAATTTTGTTGATGCATTTCACTCGGTACAAAAGTTACGGGTATATCTTAGTCTTTAACATCAACAATACAAAGGCTTATAAGCTACAGAGTCAATGGCTCTATTTTGGAACACTTGATGTTTTAGAAAAAGTCAGAAATATATGTTCTTCAAGTATCAAAACAAATGATATATTCTCCAAATTCTATTTTGAATAATCAAGTAATGAGGATGAAATGGTTCTTAACTGCATCAGTGGAAATTTTATTTGTCTTTTGGTTTAATGCATCATATAAAAGAGTATTTCATGCTCATCTAGTGAAGTGTGGTCTAGTGTATTGGATGTCAGGCCTACAGCCTGCCTTGCAAATTGCCTCACAGCTGTGCATATACATTGAGATGGGGGTTGTTTGCCCTTCATTTGCTAAATGATACAGACTTGAAGTTGAAAGTGATAAAATAACATGAAATGATATATTGGTTATCTATGTATAATTGTTTAGATACTCTATTCTGTTGGTCTGTAGTTTCTGCGGTTGAAGTCATCGTCAGCACCCTGTGTGGCATTCTGGGATTATTTCTTTGTTTTCTCGGCCACCGATTCCTCAAAACTGGTGAGTTTCTTTCTTTCAAAATGAATTCCATAATTTTAATGAATAAAAATAAAACTTGAATTATAAGTTAGCTCAGGCTCTGTATGTTAACAAAAATTCATGACCCAAGCTGTGTTTTTCAAAATTCATTCCTCCCACTGCAGGTTCCATTATATCTATATCTTATCTTTGTGCAGTTAAAAACATTCATTATGTTTATGAGATATTTTTATTTTTTTATTTTTTAGCTCATCTGGCCTGAAAAGCCTGATGTTCTTATGTCAGTCATGTCTGTCCATCCTTTTTACTATATCATCCTTTTAGCTCATCAAACCTCAATAGTCCCCTTGTCTGTTGTCCATTGTCCATAAACTTTTAACTTTTTTCGCTCATCTGGCGCTATCTCTTTAAACCTACTTTAAACTTCTTCTCAAGAAGCAAGAGGCCTAGAAAGCTGAAGCTTTTTTACAACTCCTTAGCTGATGTGTATTCTTATTGATAGATTTGGTGCTTAAAAAACTTATTTTCATCTTCTCTTCTTGAAGAAAGAGGCCTAGAAGCCTAAAACCTTGTGAACATACTTCTTAGCTGATGGAGATTCTAATCTATAGATTGAGTGTCCCAGTGACCCTTTATACGGGCAACTCTAAAACCTCTTTTCATCAAGAAAACCTAGAAAACTGATTCCTTTTGTACACACTCCTTAGCTGATGTGTATTCTAAAATGTAGATTTGTTGATCCTGTGACCCCTGATAAGTGCCACAGGGGCCACTCCCTGTAAACCTATTTTCATTTTCTTTAGATCTTGTGTACAGAGTCCTGAGCTGATGATGAGTATGATAAATAGATTTGGTGATCCTGTTGCAGCTCATAGGATGAACATCTGAAATAAATTATATATAACCTGATGAGCTACAGAGCCAGTGACTTTTGGATTTGTCCCTGATTACTTAATTCTAAATGAGTTGTGACTCCTGTGAAAAGGCCAAATTGTATTCTACAACCTATTTTTTCTTTCTTTTATATTCAGGTTTCTTCATGTTTGGATTCCTTGCCTTAAGTGTTGTATTCTTCATTCTAATGCAGAGAGCTACTTCCCTGTCAGTTGAAGGTAAGTTTTTATGTGATGCATCTGCTTTTCCATCCTCGTTAGTTGCAAGGGAATATATCTGATCAATCTCATTGAAATCACATCATTGACTTGTTCCTCGAGCTCATTTTGAGATGTGACTCTTAGATGACACACTCAATTAGTGACAACTCAAAATAAGCCAAGGGAACAAATCAGTGGTTGTTTTAATGAGATTGATGTCAAATGAAGATATTCCCTAAGTTGATAGCAACTTAGGCTGCATATTTTATATATACTTGGTTGCCTGGCAACACCTTCTCACAATTGCCAATCTGAGACGTCTGTACTAGCAAGCCTGAGTGTGCAAAGTCTCACTTATGAAGCAGTTCTGGAGGAGTCTCAGGAGTGAGATATGTGAGAAAACTTCTCACTGGACTTAATCTCTCCACAAAAACACCTTATGGTATGTAATCTGAGTATATAGATGCACAGCATAAGCTGTTTTTGCAGATATAACCTCAGACGAACATGGTAATAGAGACATTATGTCATAGAGATATTACGTCATAGAGATATTATGTCATCATGGTTCCAGTGTTTCCTTATGAAGGACGAGATACCTTGTCATCTCAACTAAAAACAAGCACAGTTCTCTAGTCTGTCCTTTGACTGTAAGTTCTGTGCTTCGGGAAAATGTCTTTGTAAGGTTTTCCTTGATTGCCTCCCCTGAATCATGAAACATTTTATATTCTTTTTCTCAAACATAATAAAGACAGCATTGCAACCTTGGAAATGTGATGTCAGATGCCTTGTTTGTGAGTTTAATGTTCCCTAAATTAGCCCAGTATTGAAGGATGGGACCCTACACACATGATATTGAATTGAACCCCTAAGAATTGGGTAACTTTTACTGTTTTGAGCCAGAGTTCAGGCCTTTAGGGGTGAAAAAGGTAAAAGTTCCTATCGACCCCTTAGATTTTTCAAAAGTAAACTTCATCAAATTCATCTACAAGTTATTCTCTGTGTCTGCAGGTTGTATAGGAGTGAGTGTGGTGCTAGGTCTGGTGGGAGGGGTTTCCTTCCTGCTCCTGTGGTACTTCTGGGGGGTACCTGTCATCTCGGTGCTGTTGGTCGGGCTGACCGCCGGCTATCTTGTGTCCAGTCTACTCTTCTATACACCATTTGGTGAGTGTAAGATGACTATTATCCAGATATTGAGTTTCTATGAAATTAGCTGTGTATGTCCTGTTGGTCATGATAACAAAGGGTAGGTCATGGGTAAAAGCCACATAAATTTAGGCTGATATCAACATTTTATCCTTATTCAATCATGGAAACATGTCATTGTACTCAATGGCTGAGTATATGTGGTATCGCCTATCATCTAAACTTAAAAGTTTACTTTAGGGCCTAGATTCTTAGAACTTAATAGGTTTTTCACTTGCATCACCGCAAGAATTTCTAGCTGATTTAAGAGTTAATTTGGCTTCAGAAAACTTTATTTATAAGAAGTGTTGTGAATCCGGGCCAATTAAAATATTTTATGAATGCTCATGCAATGATGAGCTCATGCTGTAGGCGCAACTGTGCAAGTGTTTGTTTCTTCTGAATGAGATGAGATAAAACTTTTGTCTAGGCATAAATGTCTTTACATCAAATGTAAATGTTGCTGTCTCATGGCAGGTAACATATCTTACTGGGACTCGATGACGACGTACGGCCTCACCTTCACCTGTGGTGTACTCATACTGCCTGTCTTCCTTCTGTGTTTTACTAGGACAGTGAGTATTCTTCCTGTCTTACTTCTGTGTTTTACTAGGACGGTGAGTATTCTTCCTGTCTTACTTCTGTGTTTTACTAGGACGGTGAGTATTCTTCCTGTCTTCCTCTGTGTTTGACTAGGACGGTGAGTATTCTTCCTTTCTTCCTTCTGTGTTTTACTAGGACGGTGAGTATTCTTCCTGTCTTCCTTCTGTGTTTTACTAGGATGGTGAGTATTCTTGCTGTCTTCCTTCTGTGTTTTACTAGGACGGTGAGTATTCTTCCTTTCTTTCCTCTGTGTTTTACTAGGACGGTGAGTATTCATCTTGTCTTCATTCTGTGTTTTACTAGGACGGTGAGTATTCTTCCTGTCTTCCTTCTGTGTTTTACTGGGACGGTGAGTATTCTTCCTGTCTTCCTTCTGTGTTTTACTAGGACGGTGAGTATTCTTCCTTTCTTTCCTCTGTGTTTTACTAGGACGGTGAGTATTCATCTTGTCTTCATTCTGTGTTTTACTAGGACGGTGAGTATTCTTCCTTCTGTATTTTACGAGGACGGTGAGTATTCTTCCTGTCTTCCTTCTGTGTTTTACTAGGACGGTGAGTATTCTTCCTTTCTTCCTTCTGTCTTTTAATAGGACCGTGAGTAGTCATTTAAAAAAATCCACTTGTGTTTTACTAGGACCGCGATTACTCACAAACTGGTATAACTCAAGAAAGACAACAAGTTGTATTGAAAGGATCTTTTGGACGATATTCAAGGTCATTTTGAGTTCTCATGATCCGTTCAAAGTTTAATTTCCTATAAGATTTGGCTTAATAATTTTTTACAATTTTTTAGTAAAAACTTGAATTAAAACATTATGTAGCGTAGGATTTTATGACTTAAGTTACGTCTCCGGGCGAAAAAGTTGACATTGTGCAGTATTAAACATGAAAGAGGACAAGTTCAATGGATTGTCAACTTCTATATTGCATTATATGTCACTTTTCGGTGCAGGTATTAAAACGGCTATCAAGTAAGTGATAAATGACATAGAGGCAGGTATGATATACATAAAAGTGTGATATTCTCCCTGCTTCAATGTAATTAATTGCTTGATAACGGCGTAATTAGTACCTGTACCCAAATTTTGCATATATAAATGCAATAAACAGACATGAGAATTTTCCGCAGATTTGCAGTATTTCGTTTTTCATTTTTAACGTTTTTGAGACCGATGTTAGAGCGGCCCTCTACACCCCCTGCTAGATTTTCATTGTTTTTGGGTTTTATCCATTCTCATGTCTGAATAAAGAAGTTGTCTTTCCATTGAACTTGTCCTCCTGAATCACATTGGCTTCTAGAATGCCTGTCAGAGAAGCAATGATATACATGTTGATGATACATCAGAACAAACTACATGATACTAAATGATACTACATGATACTAAATGATCATACATGATACAAATGATGCTACATGATACTACGTGATACTACATGGTTCTACATGATACTAGATGATGCTACGTGAGACTACATGGTCCTACATGATACTACATGGTCCTACATGATACTATATGATGCTTCATGATGCTACATGATGCTACATGATACTAGATGATGCTACATGAGACTACATGATGCTACATGGTATAACATGATACTAACTGGTCCTACATGATACTACGTGATACTTCATGATGCTACATGATACTACATGATGCTACATGATACTACATGATACTACATGATACAACATGATACAACATGATGCTACATGATACTACATGATACTATATGATACAACATGATGCTACATGATACATTATCCTACATGATACTACATGATGCTACATGATACTACATGATGCTACATGGTCCTACATGATAGTACATGATGATACATGATACTAAATGATACAACATGATACATGATGCTACATGGTCCTACATGATACTACATGATCCTACATGATACTACATGGTCCTACATGATACTACATGATATTACATGATACTACATGATGCTAAATGATACAACATGGTCCTACATGATACTACATGATGCTATATGATACTTCATGATACTACATGATACTACATGATGCTACATGATACAAAATGATATTACATGATACTACATAATACTGCATGATACAAATGATGCTACATGATACTACATAATACTACATGATGCTACATGATACTACATAATACTAAATGCTGCCTTGTTCTGTTTGTCTATTCACAGCTGAACATCTTGTCGTGTACATTCGTGGGCTCCTACCTGTGTGTTGTTTGTGTCGATATCTACCTGTGGAGCGGAATTAAATTCATCTTCCTCAACTCTGTTTACAAGCAGTCGGTCACTGGCTACATCGATGCTATCGTCATCTTCCCCTACGGTGAAAAAGGTACTAGATTATTCCTTTAGTATGAAAATTTAATGAAGCAATTAAGGGATAATTGATTTACTCATCGGCCCCCTATCCCTCCGTCCTTACATTCTACGCCACAAACTATAAAAATAGCATACTTTTGTTTGGTTGCGCTAACATCATTGTGAGAAGGCTCAAGTGCTTTAACTGTATATCAAATAAATGATTCTCAATTCAATATTGATGCAATACATGAGCTGTATATCACAATATATTGCAATACAAAATTTGGTGCAATACTCAGCCCAACAAGATGGCTCTACATGGCAGGGCTTGCCAGTACTGAGAAAGGCTGGTTGGTTTTTCAAACTATAAGCCCAGCTTGCCAGTGAGAACTAAAACTTCCTGCCTTTGATAGCAGTATCAATTACCCCAATTATCATTCCTTCAAGGATTTCCTCCCTTTCAGAAATCATTCTCACCGTAGTGTGGGGAGTGCTGTTCATCCTGGGGTCAGTGTTCCAGTTCTGGAGAGAAAGGAAGAAAGCGCCTTTCCCAGCATGTCCTGCACACTTGAAAAAAATGAAACGACTGGAACATGCTCAAAGATCCCCTGTCGGCGATGAAAGGACCCCTCTTCTGAATGAAGGGTCAAGGCCATTATACTCAGAAGGTGAAGGTCATCCTCAAAGGTCAAGGCAGGTCAAGCCCAGCGCACCTCCAGAGCATAATCAACCAACTTGATGTAATAATGATTTTTTACAAAAGTTCAAAACAGCTTTTATAACAGCTGTATTTCAAACAGATGAGGTGAAAAAAATCCCAGTATGTACATAGAACATCATATTTCCCTTAGAATCCCTTCATCCCTGCCTAGAATTATGTTATGTTTTTTAACAAGAGAATTTCAAATTGGTGGGATGAATTTTGTTAATCATGCAAAATCTTTTATTTAAAATTATATATGTACATAAATTGCATGCTCAATATGACGTCAGTTTCTATGTAAATGAAGTGTCATTTATCATGGAAGGTCATTATTCTGTTTTATTTTTTTTACCAAAGAGTGCGGAGAAAAATTCTGGAAGGAATTTAAAACTCAAAATTCAAAGATTAAAGTTATCAAGGTGTTACCTGACTTGAAAGGCATCAAACATTCCAAATTTAGGACATGTGAAATATTAATTAGGATTCTTTTTTTATTCACAGTGAGTTTGTTTGAGTAAGTTCCTTTACCTAAAGCAAAATACAAAAATGTTAAGCGAAATTAAAGTTTTTGAATGACATGTTTTTAAATAATTCAATTGATAACAAGGCACAAAGTGAAAATAAAGTACTAGTATGAAAGTGATTACCATGTCCCAATACCCAATGAGTACCTAAGTAAAATCATCACTGAAATGAGATATTTTCTTTCAGGAAATACAATTAATGTCATCTAACATTTTCAAATGTGAACCTAAAGTTAGTACATGAAGTTGTCAGACTACTTTTGACTACACTAAATGCTACACTGAATTTCAGCGCAGTACCACCCATGATTTGCCAGTTCCAGCCAATGCTCGCAAGTTTCACTGCAATGCATAGCCTCAATGGTGTTGCAGGCTTTCTCCTTACAATTATACTAGCATCTGTGTTATAAGTGAAATACTCTTGAAAGCGGCGTTAAACCTCATATCACCTCTTTCTCAACTTAACAACAGGTGATATAAATGTTATATGTCTTGGTATGTTCTTCATAAAAGTTTGTTGAAGTTAAGATAATACTTGCAAGAAAGGAAAAAGGAATGTCTCATGCATTTGAAATGAATTGATTTTTGTCAAAGCAAATTCAATTGCTGTCAAAGTCCACATGTAGTAAGATTTGATATGTTACAGTGTAAGTAAATGTGGCCAACTTATTGTTAAATAGTTGCAGTTGACATTCAGTCTGATTAAAATCGACCATGTTTTTATAAGTTTTTTTTAAAACGGTCTGAAGGCAGCCTCACTGCTCTCACGTGCTGACACCAGTTTAGCGCAGACAAAACCTAGTCATTAGTGAACCAATCACATCATTGCGTTTAAAATAAGGATAGCGGCAATCAAGGTTAACGAATGATAACTGGGAGTTACTTACCCCTAGCTGCTGATACCGAATGCTTTTGCCGCACGCATTGTGATTGGTTACCTGAGTTTACGTAAGAACGTGCACTACAGTTGGCTGCAGTCAGACCGTTGTGGAGAGGATAGCCTAGACAGATAGAGTTCGAATCTTGGTAGAGTCAATATTTTGAAACTTTTATTCTTCAGAACACGGTCGATTTTAATCAGAGTTGATATTCACATGCTTGTTATACCTGTATAGCCTTTCTTTCTCCTGTATCTGTGCAATCTGTCTCCAGTGTTCAGAGAGCTGCCTGCTTCCAAGCCAATTGCTGATTTAGTTCAGATCAGGTGTGTTGGAAGATGGGGCAGCAATCTCACCTGGCTTATGTGATTTTAAGGGCATGTCAATTCCTTGGAGGGCTGGTTGTTACAAACCACAAGTAGAGACTAAAAGTTGTTTCTTAATCTTAATCACCCCTACATGTGCAAATTTGTTTGTTATATAATGAAATCTTGTTAATGCTGTCTGCTACAGATATGAATTCATGAGATGTGTTTTATTTGAATTCATCTAAACTCTTTCATCCAAATATTTTCTTTTCCATTTTGGACATTACATCATTGTTCTAACTCTATCAGAAATTTTTTTTTAATAACTTTTTTATCTGTCTCTTTGGACCTGAAGGCAAAATATTTTTATTATTGCATTCAGCATGCAAATGAAAATGTCAATCATTATTTCAAAATTTACATTTGTCTGTAAGTATGTTTTTAAATATCTGTGTATGTTAGGTCCTTCTGCTTTTAGGGGTATAGAATATAAATTTGTACCTACCAAAGCCTGTTTGTCTTTTAAGTCAACAGTAATCCTTTTCATTGGGAGAAAAGCCCTGATAGAAGGTTGAATGTGTGGTGCTACTTTATTGATTGGAACACGGTTAATTTTAACCAGACTGGAAGCCCATCAATAATTTCATTGTTTTATTTCTGTCAAGTCCATGAAAAGTATCGAATAGTATCAGGTGAATGATTAAACTTAAAAAAACATCAACTTTATTTCTTCAACTTCTGACTATCCAAAGCAAGAGCTGAAGGCTTGTTTGCCTCTTGATATTTCATAAATAAACAATATTTTATTCATAACTGAAAACTTCTTGAATATATGTAAGAAACTTGCATTGTAAATTTTTTTTTCTTCTTGTTATATTTTGTCAAATACATATTGTTTATGCTGATCATAGAAATAAATTTTTTTATTGTTTTATAGACAGATGTAGCGGTGTTAAATTTGGGATCAGTATAACTGCATTTGTACAATTTCTTATATATTTTTTCTGTCAAGCTAAAAAAACAGCACTGACCACAGCAAAGACTAACTTTCTCGCCCACCAGGCCTCCACAATTTATATTTTTATTGATAGTGTGTTCCCAAAGATAAAAATGTTAAATTTTTCATTATTTGTTATCATGAATGACTACAGAATAAGTAAAAAGTATTTTCTTATTTTCAAAGGTGTCATGTAAAAAATATCACAAAGATGATTTCATATCACCTGTCTTAACACGTTTTTTTGTACATATAGTACAAAATTGCTTTTAATGTACTAATGAGGTAGTTCTTGGACAAAGTGCCTCTCTGTAAATCAGTTCAGCCCTAGTCTTATTTTATATGTCTCAAACCATTTGTCAAAGCTTGACATAATTTTTGAAAGAAAGAGTATTTGAATTGTTAAACTGTTGTGTCATGTTTGAATACCTCAACAGTTAAGTTCAACAAATGTAGGTTAAGAATGATTTCTTGTTTAGGGTTGAATTGCTCAAATGAATAATTTGTACTTAAAATGTATCCCGATTTGATAAGTTACTGGGAATCTGAGCTGTACATACAAAGATCCTGTCATGTTCTTTAAGCTTAAGATGCTTATCAAGAATTATTATTTTCCATGTTTTTATTTGAAGCTTGTAATTACTTATCAAAAAACCATAGTGCTTTTCTTATGTTTTTGTTTTAATAAAAATTACCATCAGCATTCTGTTGTCATTTGGATGGGTGAAGAAATGGAGTCAAAACACTGCCTTTTCAGTATGACAGTAAAACATTCCTCACTTGATGAGATAATTATGGTACTAGTTGGAAATGACGTCTTTTATTCATGTCAGTGAAAAATACAACTTATCAAGCTGTTATGACAATATCTCTATTGTGTACTGCTATAGAATAACCCTTTCTCACCTAGTTCAATATCCCTTTTACTTTTATCATCCTATATAAATTACACTTTTCTATGTAAAGTGCTAAATATTCCATATTAATGTTGAAAATATTTAAGAAATGAATTTCATCATATGGTTGTCCACACGGTTATAACCTGTTTGAAACTTGTAAGATAAACTTGTATAACCGGCAAGCTTGCGACGCCGGTTATACAAAAGTTTATTTTACAAGTTTCAAACAGGTTATAACCGTGTGGACAACCATATGATGAAATTCATTTCTTATAAATTCAAACGTTGTATTTAAAGCGAAAATGCATTCGAAATGCAATTCTATAGCTGCTTGTCGCACTGACCTACGTACCGGTTACACCAAGACGGATCTCTACCCGTATTCAGACGCATAAACAAAATAGTTCCAAAGACTCGGTAAAAATGACACTTTTTTATTCTACAAATAATACATTTTGTGTATCAAAAAACTAACAATGATTATATTTTTGGAAAAAAGTGGAAAATGTAAAGTTTAATTTAAATAGATCAAAGTTAACAAATAACACTCGCGTATTTATACTGTCCAGAATCTAGGTGACAGTACGGCGTGTTTTGGCTAGTTCCGGCACGATATCGTATAACCTGCATTTACTGAAGGTTATTTTGTATAACCCTCAACTTTGGGTTCATTGAAATGTATACCGATCACATGACCATGTCTGATCCAATCAGAATGCAGCATATCGTTTACATCACAAAGTCTGAATTTATCAAAATTTGTTTGTCAAATACTTGGTTTATTTACTAAGTGTCAGTAAAAATACCCTGTGTGTTAGAAATTTTGTAATACTAGCTAGATTAATATAGCAAGAAGGAATAAACCAGGGCCTAGATCTTCAAGCTCTCTTAGCACTAAGATAGTCGTAAGTACCATACATTAACATTGGCTTACGACTGTCTTAGCACTAAGGGAGTTTCGAAAATCTAGGCCCTGGTATGTGATAACAATATCACTGGATGATGTCATGTTTCTTTCTCTACAATTAATAACTCAAACATATTCAATGCACGACTCCCACCTTTTCTCCCAACAATCACCTTACTTAAAAAGTTTAGGAATTATGCTAAATAGTTTAAAGATAACTGTAAAAACAAAAACAAAATATCAAAGGTCTTCATCTGTATTTGAACCTAAACCTGAGCCCTGCCTTTGATCTGACTTGTGGTTTACCCTCCAATACTAAATCTGCTGGGTTCAGTCTTTGAGTTCAATTCTGACTTCATATTTATTTAGTTGGATCTTGACTTGTTTGAAGCAAAAAATATAAATTGTCCTTTTTCTTAGGTTATAGAAAAGATAAAAGAAAACTTTTTCCTAACACTCAAGAGTCATCATAATTTCTTACTACGAAGTGTTTTTCCTCTATAATGGTTTCCAATGAAGATGGTAATTACTTACAAATAAAAAAAACTCTGTTATATTTAATCTACAACTCAGAATTATTATTTAAAGTTTGATTCAAGTGTGTCAAATTCATTGCAATACCGTACAGTAAACCGAGTCTGGATTCTTGCTTCTAACTAATTTGTACTCGTTTGAGCTACAAGAACTCGCCAACTCAATAATTAAAATAATTACATGGTCTATATTTGCTTTATTCCACTTAAATCATACACTTCATGGACAATACAAAAACTATGACATAATGGTTTGAGGGGTGAGAAAAAAGCCTTTTAGAGAATATACTCAACAAAAAAAGTAAAGGACCACCTCAATATTTAACATAAAAGAATCATATAGATCTTTATGAGAACTATAGAATATCTCATTATTGAAAATCTTTGTGGTCCGTAACTTTTTTGTTAAGTATATCATCAACAATAGATTACGATACATAAGGAAAGGGCTATGAAGATGAAACTGGAAAAAAATTGGACAAAGAACAGTGTTATGAAATCAAATTAAAACATAATTATACCATTGATACAAAGTTATGAAATAGGATTCTATAATTGTTGGAAATATATTAAGAACCTGTAAACACGCACTTTGACAAAAAGGTTATGAAATAGGAATCCATAATTGTTGGAAATAGATTAAGAACCTGTACATACGTACTGTGACAAAAAGGTCATTTATGTAAAGTATTAACTTAATTTCAAAATGTTGAAAGTTGAATGCAACATTAAACATCCATACACATACATCATAAACCAATCAAAGCCATAGCTTGAAGAAAGACAAACACTGGAATCTGACATTTAGTTGGCTCCACTTGCAAACTAAGCTTCACACAAAACAGGTGATTTTGCACAACACTCGCACAACGACACATTTCATTGACGACTTTTTCGAAGCAACTCTTCACTTACCCTCATATACCTTTATTCTTGTAATTATTATTCAGGAGGAGTAGTCTCCCTTCGTTTAGAAGAGAATAACTATGAAACCAAAAGTCCCATTTTGTATCATTTCAAAAAGAAAAAATAATGTAAAATTTAAAAAAAAATTCTAATGCTATCCATTCTAATAAACTATCATTTCAGTTAAATTCAATTAATAGAATAAAGTGTCATTAGTGTTTATATGGATTTTGCTATTATTAATTATTGAAAGAAAATAATGAAAAAATTAAATCCAATAGGTTTATACATTCCTATAAATATATATATATTTCATGGATTAATTGTTTCAAAACTGAAATGCATTTCTAATAATTTTTTCACAAAGAAATACACTTAACTGTTTTTGCTGTAGTTCACTTCTGTTCATACAGAGAATGTTTTTATATCTTCATCATAATTTTTTAATTAAAAGAAATTATAGAAAAAACAAGGTAAACGCTTTGCCATAAATCACATTGGCACACCATTGCACTTGTAAGATTCTGTGCTAACTCCTTAAGTGGCTTGAAGACAATGATTTGTTCAGTGGCATGTATTCATATATCACGAACTAGATAACACTTAAAAAAACTTACATCAAGTGTACACATGGACGTCTTTATTAAAAAATCAATTATCTTTATATTAATTAAGCCATCGAATGATATTTGATTTTTTAATCACCTACTGATAATATATAAATGAATAGGATCAATTGCTTTATGCCACTAGTTAAAGACATTGTAGCATATTTTCTTCGGGAATGCAATAAGGTTACTAAATACATTTCCCTTACTCAAATGATTCATAGGTGTTCATAAAAAAATGGTCGCATGCAGTTTTTGCTTGATACATGATAATTTCTTCTACAAGTCATATATATAATTGGGTTGGGTAATGTGATGTCTCACCCTCTGTAAATAATACATTTTACATAAACTAATGCTTATCAGGTAAAAACTAAAGAAGGAGAAATTTTTTTTAAAAATGCCTTTGAAAGGACTTCTTTTTGGGGATTTTCTGCGGATTTGAAATTCAAGGGGGCATTCCTGTTTATCCATATTTATTATTAGTACATGATTATAACACAACACAGTTGAACCATGTTACTGAGGATAACATTTTGGTTGATTTAGATTTGAAACTTCATAAATAAGAGTGCACACTTGGTAAAAAAACACATAGAGCAGTGAAGCCATTCATCGGGGCTACGAGTGTGAAGAACCTTGCTACGGCATTACAAGGCATTGTTGCAAAGTCCTATCATAAATCATTAATAACTTTGTGGTTATTCTATCCATTCATATAGTTTGGTATAATGTTCCAAGATAAGTAAAAGTTCAGCACATTTTGTGATGTCATTTCAAAAAAACAGCCTGGTGGACGATTGCCGTTAGGACGGACTCTTTAAGATGCTGAAGGATAAAGAGTCTTATAATATGAAATGCCTATTTATGGATTTCACAACTGATTATCATTGGGTTCAATCACAAGACCAGACACAGTTGATGCTGTAACGATGTGTTGATAGATACACTTTGAAACTACATTATTGAGTTACAGCTTTATACATATATATTATAATTCAACTTAGAATGGCACCCAAACACCACAATATTGATCATGGCCAATTTCCACAGAGTTCCATTAGACTAAGGTGTTCGTAACTCAGTGTTTTAGCTATGGGTTAAGGGTGCCCTTAGCACTAAGGGAGCTTTGTGAGATTAGGGCCAGTTCCCTAAAGTAGAAGTTTCCATGACCCTGTTGGATTCAAACCAGATGTCTCACGACTCAAAGTCAAATTAGCTAACCACAGAGCTATCTTGCCTCAAAATGAAAGAGCTAGTATCACATCAAAGAGGGACCACAAAGCAACTTAAATTGACACATGCATGGATACTTTGATTATCTTCAAGCTCAAACAAGAGCGATCCCAGATTCATTATTTTTTGTAAAACCTATCATGTGGATGAGAGTCTGTGACTCTAGGGCATGGTTAATTTGCAATGATACTAAAACAAATCTGCCTGTATTATGGATAATTAATTTTGATGGTCAGGAAAACATATCAAATCCAATTCAAGGGAGATAATCATGAATCTGGGACAGTTTGACAAGCAGAATCCTCCATTGCGGTATCTTTGAGTATTCTGTCTCCGGCCGTGGTGCACACCTCAAGGATTTC
This sequence comes from Phorcus lineatus, assembly GCA_921293015.1. NCBI lineage: Eukaryota > Metazoa > Mollusca > Gastropoda > Trochida > Trochidae > Phorcus > Phorcus lineatus. The sequence continues at coordinate 25,548,363 of OV121096.1, read as the reverse complement.
TCTTAGAGCTTTGTTCTCCGTCTTCAGCTGTCGAATCTGCTCCTGCTCTTTACTCAGAGATTCGTCGTCAATCTTCACCGCTTTGTGCATCACTGCTGCCATCTCGTCTATCTTCGTCAGGAGTTTTGTAACTTCCTCCTGGGACATTAAGAACAATAAAAATGTCTGTATTTTGATGAATTTACAAGAGAAGTTATAAACACTTAAAGCATCAAATGTTTTTAGAAAATTAAGGAAACGTTCAAAACTTGATATTGAAATAATAGTTTCTATCATTCATCTTTTTTCCCTCAAAAGGTGTAATACAACAGGGTCATGTTTATAATATTTGTAATAATGTTTGTAATATTTTGTGAGTGCTTCAATATATCCTAGATAGCATCCTGTCAGGATTAAAAGTTCATTTTGGTATGTAATTTTGTCATATATTTGTTTTCTGCAATAAATATTGTTATTTTAGTAGATAAACATAAATGTAGACTGGAGAATTTTGTTATTTTATATTTTGCAGTAATCAGCGAGTATCAAAAGAACATAATCATTTTTATCTTTCTGTAGTAGTTTTGTTTGATGTCAAACAAATTTTGATAACGTTTACCCTTTACAAGTGTTGTAAAAAACAATGGAAATATATTTAAAGATTAATGAAGACGAATATTTCTTTTATATCAAGTTAGCTAAAGACGATCCTGGTACACAGGTCACATCTCCACATAATACCCAAAGATAGTTACAACTGTATGTTGGTCATGGATAAGATTGTAATAATATTTTTGTGTGGAATTATCGCTCTGCATAATACTTACGACCTGTCCGTTCTGGTCAAGATCTATCACTATTACTATACCTAACTCACCTTGGATCCATCTGACTTCTGTGTGATGAGTTGTTCAGCCCTGTTACTCTGGATGAGACTCATTATCTGTTCCCGATACTTCTGCATGATGAGTTCCAGGGCTGACTGGTGTTCCTCAAGGGACATCTGGAGTTCCCGGTTCTCCTGTTGCAGTTCCCGGATCTGACGGTTCTCTTGTGCGATACCCAGAACCAGAGCTGACCGGGGACGATGCTTTGCTATCTCGTTCAGCTCTGTTATATCATCCTGATACTGTAGGGATATTTCAAGGAAATAATTTTTGATGAATGCATGTGAATTTTTTTAGATTGTTTTTCCAAGGTTCAAGAATTACAAAAATAATATTATTCAGGAAAAATGATCTGTCATTTACCATCAATTATTAATAATCATCTTTAGATCATAAGCAAATCAATCAAATTTCACCAAATCTAGAAATCACAAAATGAGAAAACTGAGCCAAAGAAAGTCAATCACATTATAGTGGTTACAGAAATAACAGCAAAAGATGATGAAGAAATCTTCAAAACTTAATTTTCATTCTATTTCCTTTTTTCAAATGTTAATTTCAGCAACAAATTGATTTGTACAAGTACCTGTTTCATTGCTTCAACGCGTTTGCTGAGAGCCTGTGCGTTGGCTATAAGGACGTCAGCAGCTGAACCCTGATCCTTGAGACGTCCAGTCAGGTAGTGGGCATCATTGAGAAGCTTCTCTACAGTCAGGGCCATCCTGAACAAAATACTGGCACTCAATAAAAATAGTAGAGTCTCTCTACATGTCTTTTTATGAAGATCTGTGTTAAAATAAAGATGCCTGTCTGAAGTCACTTGCTTGTTATTTTCATACATATATGGTCACCTGGGTTGCTGAGTTTTGATACAGGGATTGCAAAAAAAAGGGGCCATGGGTGATTTTGTAAAATGGCCAATTTAATTTAATTTTTAAACAAAAAAATTATCATTGGTACAAAGAGGAATAGGTCAAAGGTGTCTTTCCAAATCACTTTATTTTAATGTTATTGGTGACTATTGGCCTAATTTGACTATTACGATAGCGATAGACTATTGCAGCCTACTATTGCAATAGCTATATTCTATTGTGATCCACTATTGCAATTGCTATTGCGACAGTTTTAGATCCAAACTAAAATGTGTTTCAGCTGTGATTTCCAAAGATTTCATGAGGATAATCTGATTGATGAAACAGATTTCAGCCATCTTCCACCGTTGCAACCAGGGTTCATAACTCTAAAAGAAAATTTCTCATCTTGAACATTGAGTAGTTAAATGAATTCAAATAAACATGCTTAAAATATTTGGAAAAGTCACTAAGAATATAACTAATCCAGGAAAATTAACACTTTTGATAGTATCAACAGTTTACCTTACTATTACCTGACCCTATCGAAAGAGTACTATTGCAAGGATGACTATTGTGATGCATCGATAGTTTGATATATTGTTACACTCCTATTTAATGATAATGTAATCTAAACATTTGAAAGTTCATCTCAACATGCTTGTATTCATGAACACTTTGCAAGAATAAGAGTTTCTCTAGATGAATTAGCAATGCTGGATTAGTCTCAAATGTTAGATGGTGTCAATTGATTTGAGAAGTACCGACTGTTGCGGAAAGGTATCAATCCTTCAGTAGAGTGACACAATAAAGGTATAAAAGCATATTTGACATGGGATGTAACCAAACTCGGGATGTAAATGGGGTTGTGCAAGGATTAACCAAAATTTCATGTAGACATGAACTTTTGTGGCAATTTTTTCAATCATTTAAAATAAACTCTTATTGTTTATGATTTTCAATAAGCCACATATCTAAGGTTTCATTATTTGTTTATTTTTCAATTCAATAGCCTAAGTCATGTGTGAAGGCTAAAAATAGCGATGCAGTATGTACATTAGCTTGGTCAATTTTCAACATAAGAGTTTTTTCAATAATTGTTTTGAAATAACGTGTTTATCATATTATAGCTATTGCCAGGATAATGTTTGTATATCTAATTTAAAATTTTTGTGTGGAAAAGCCCTCTCATCCTTCTTGTTTCATTTCTGCCAAAAACTATCTTTGTTGAATGTGGAAAATTTCATTCTTCTGATAAAATCTAATTACATATACTTGAACTTGTGTGAGATGTAAAATTAGATTGATAAAAGAAATGGGCTCAAATGCGTTACAGCGAGGTGGTGATAGTGAAGTCAAATGGTCTCGAACCAGTTTCAGAAAGGTGGGAATCAAGTTTGATTTTGAGTTTATACTAACACTTTTACTTCGTTGCAACTTTGGGTACATAACTTTATGCATCGGTATGTTACCACATGTTTCGCAAATAAAGCATGAACGAAATCACTTTCATATTTAAGCAACATGACAAAAATATATGCACAAACCTGTTACGTTTGCTTTGCTTGTCAGAAGTAAATAACCGGAAGTAGTTTTAGAGTCAAGGGGAGTAACCGTGACAGACTTATTCATACCGCAAAAGAAACAACATTACATGAATCTTTTAAAACATGTTGAATTTGATCGATATGAACCTAAATACCACAATGAAATAAATGATAAAACTAAATAACTTCTAAACATGTGCTTTAAGCTTAGCCAGTGACATATATATATATATATAAATTACTATTGTTATCAGCTAAAATCGAAAACAGCCTTATTTATGTGCGGAATCCAAAAGCACACATCCACATTTCACATACACTTGTTATATTTAACCTATCAAACACCATACATTACCATCTGTTCTTTCTGCTTTAGATACGCTTCCAAATTTATGTTTGACGGCAATTGACATGCAGTATTGTCCGGTTTTCGATCGAAATCTCCCGTAATAAACCATTTAGCTTTAAAAAATACTTTTTAACAGTACATACATCTCGATAAAACGTCAACATTGATAAACAACATAGACCAATTGTTACCAATTGTGAAAATTTAAATATACATACATTAAGTACTTCGAGGTAAATAAAGTGACACAGAGTATATCTATGATTTTTCAATGGCACTTAAATATGAGCCAAAATATCTTATTTCCTGAGTCACGCTCAAATCTCGTCCTTAAACTTACATCTTTAAAATGCCCAATTATAAAATGTTCTTGTTTTCAATCGGGAAACGGTCATAGTAACATACGAAGTTGAAATTCTGTGTCCAATTTACATATATCTTACTTCATTGACCTTCTTAACACTATGAATAAATGTTTATGTTAGCGACTGCTGTAAACAAGTTTTCAAAATTACGTTTGAGTCATTGGCGAGGGTCACTGTCCGTTTTTCAATCACAAAACACGACGACGTAAACCTGTTTATTGTCCATATACAGAACTTATAAGCGTTATGGTTGTGATTATAAGATGTAACCACTACTTCTCAATATAATTACACCATAGGTTGACCTATTTGACCCCAACAACACACACTGTGCCCCTTAATAATATAGGTTTTGACAAATATCAAACCTAGTGTTTGTATATTAAGGGTGCGCGGTTTTATCGGTGTATGTAGAGGTGACTAGTCAGCATTCTCCATTGCTCTTTGATCAAGCTCTTAAAAAAGAGTGAGGTGAGTTGGTGCTTAACGCCGCTTGCAAGATTATTTAACTTATATCGCGGCTGCTAGTATCATTGCAGGGAGAAAGCCCGCAACACCATTGTGGCTATACAATGCGGTGAAACCTGCGAGAGTCGGCTGGAACTAGCGAACCATGGGTGGTGCTGCGCTGAATTTCAGTGTAGCATTGCACCAAAACCTGACTGCGTGTAGAACAGTTCTCAAACAAAGTTGCCGAGCCCCTGGCGGGATTCGAACCACGGACCTCCTGATCCGAAGCCGAACGCGCTAAGCACTGCGCTATCCCGCCCCGTGCACTGTAGAAACAACATGATATATGTATCGGTACACTCTTCTGAAAATAACCTAACTATACTATTATAAAACGTAACAAAAAGATGTGATTTTACTGAAGTTCGTAAACAAAGTGTGAACTCGCGAAGTGAAAATAACACAGAAATGTTGATGAAAGTCTCTGAATTATCAAGATTCAAGATTCAAGATTCTTTATTATTCATGACCACCAATGGTGGTATGAGAATATAGTACAGTGTACAATACATTAAATAATATGACAAGATGACTTTTTTTCTAACAAATATTAAATCAATGGACATTCAAAGAAGAGGATATTAGGTTATGAGACTTTTCTTGTTACCATGTTTATAAATGCTGCAAGTGATTTCAATTCCTTTCTTTTATTAGAGGAGAAAAGAAGTCGGTACGAGTTTAAATTTGGTTTATTAACATATTTACTTGGTAAAAGGTGGTTTCTTTGGATATCTAGCGCAGTACAACGGAAAATATAGTGAAATTCGTCTGCAATAGCTGTTGAATTACATAAATTACAAGTTCTGTTTTCTTTAGGTGTATTATTCCAGCGACCTTTTTCAATAGGTAATTTGTGGTTGGTGGTTCTGAATTTAAGTATAGGATAAGCGATGTGTTTTGGTAGATAAAGGTAGTTTTCAAAAGCAGGTAACTTCTTGTGGTATTTATAATAGAATCCTTTTGAGCTGTTATTAACCGAACTTTGCCAAGATTGATGAAATTGGTCACTTAGGACCGTCTCTACGGTATTCACTAGCCACTGTCTATCGTAAAGTTTTGGTAACAAGAGTACATATGAAAGCCCACAATTGTTTAGTATTGATTCAATATGATTAACCCATGGTGATTGATAGTTGCAAGATACATCTGAAGTGATTAAGGTTAACATGTCACACGATAATATATTGTTTTCTGATATCTGTTTATGCCAAAAGTTTACCATTCTTTTAGCTATCTCTCTTTACAAAACGACGGCCAGTTGAGCATTGATCACTGTTGTTATTTAGTCAAGGGAGCATGGACAAACTAAAACATGAAAAGTATCAATATATTGCAATAAGTATTCAATTACAGATAACTCTTATGGCATTATTAATACATACCAGTACTCATAACATGAAATAGATAGATACATTAGTGTCTCAAACATAAGTAAATAATAATATTTAATCTGTCTACGAATCAACCAATGTTTCTATCTCTGAACCCGTTATGTCTACAAAAACACCGGTTCGAACCACTACAAATATATAACTAACATTATCCTCATTTGATCAATAATATAGAAACGACCGTAAAATATAAAATTTAGGTCTTTATTTGAAGCAGTCGGCTTGAAAAATATTTCAGTTAAGCTGATCGACCTTCTCTATAATTGTGTAAAAACTGGGAGCCTTTGATAAAATCTATGTCCTCGTTTAGACCAAATACGAAATAAAATGAACACGAAGTTTTCACGAACTCATTTCCTTACTTATGACTAAATTCAAATCTTGTTCGTTGTTTATGTTTAAATGTGCATGGATGTAGTTTTACCCACGCATATAATCTAAAGATTAGCGAAAATATTTCAAATTTTACACTCTTTAAATTACCGTAACAAGTAGAATATAACCCAGCAGGCATCTGACGTCATTTCGACGTCGAAATTTGGTTGAATTCAGGTCAGGACGTCGATCAACCAATTTTCGACGTCGGAACAACGTTAGTTTCCTGACGTTGAAATTTGGTTGGTATTTTGACGTTGTTTCAACGTCATCAGAACAACTTTAAACTGAAAAGTGATTACTTTTATAAGATTTCATTATTATTAATGACATCAAATACGTTACGGATTGTTTTAAAGAATGAAATAAAAAATGCAAAAACAAATAGCTATCATTGACATTTAAAAGTGTTATTGATATTGGAATTAGATAAATAAAAGTTAATTTCTTTCAATTTCACAATAAAGGGAAGTAACTCTGTCCTATGGCTAATTAGAATTAACAAGGTATATGGTAATTTTCAACTGTTTTTATTTTTTCAGTTATGTTCACAACTGACAACATAAATTTTCCATTTGAATAAAGTTAGTAGTTCTTACAAAACGGTATTTACGCATTTTTAAAAAACATTTTTTTCGTGACACTTTGGTCTAAATCGTTGCAGTGTCATATAAATAGTGGTACCCTCACAGCTCATGAAATTTTCCATTACATGGATAAGTTCACACGAGCAGACATCAAAGTCATGCATGAAGGCTTATGAAAGAGCTGAAAATGAAAGCGTAGCCTCACAGATATTTAATGCATTGCTTCAAGTAAATAACGAAACTAAACAACACAACCTGATTGATCAATAAGACTTGACGTCGAAATGACGTTTTTTCAACGTCAATACGACGTCTTGGCTTCAACGTTGAACCGACGTTGAAATCACGTCGGATTTCGACGTCGCCGCAAATTTCAAATCCAATCAAATTTCAACGTTATTTCAACGTTGCTAAACGACGTCGTTTCAACGTTGATACAACGTCAGATTGCCTGCTGGGAATTGTAAAAAAACGACACGTGGTATCTATACATACTTTCATATCATATTTACGATTTTTATCTAAAACAACGTTCCTGATTGGTTTGTCATCGCACTTGAGTTGTAACTAACGCATAGATCAACGAGAACTGTTTCAAAATATGGATTATGCATTAAAATCTATGTAAATCTATATTATGTTTCAAAACATATAAGTTAGTGACAGCCGTAGAAAATAATAGTCTCCAAAAATTATTTTTTTTCAACATTTTTTCTGGAATAAACATCCACAGCCTTGCGCCTATAATATAATTAAGTGTTCCTGAGGAAAATGCTTTCGGTATCTTGTTTTTGAATTACGTGCTTCTGCTAGGATTAAATTTTTTTTAACGAACTTTTTCATTAGACCAAAGATACCTATCCCGCCTCACCCTGTCCCATCCCATCGCCAAGACTGACTATTGCTAACATGTATATTAATTCGATCCTTGTCGATCCAGTAGATGGACAATGTATTTTGGACACGCGTCAATAATCTTTCCCCTCAAATTTTTTCATAACCAAAACGGCATGTATTTCTTCATCTTCACCCACATGGCTTTAAATTGCACCAGTCTCTTTTACTGACTAATTTAAAGCTTGCTGCCAACCAGTCAAAATACGTGTTTTGGGTGCAGCGCATTTTCCCGCGAAAAGTTGCAATTCTCATATAATTTCTCACTGGACTATCGTGATCCGTCGCAGCAGCCTTGGCAAAAAGCACAGACAACATTCTACGTGCTTAGATCATGCTACCCATGTTATCCACATTTACGTGTTCTGACGTAAGCTCAGTAAGTTAATCGTGTGACTCGATGCCGCTATAGCTTTCTTTTTAAGTGCGATGATATGATTGGTCCGCTCATGACTAATTTTTTTTACAAAGTCAGACCGAATTGAGAGGAAACTCCTTGTTGGAACGAGTTTGTATCTCGATAGAGAAACTTTTATTGCTATGAACACGGTTAATTCTAAATCAGACTGTTACCTTTTCAGATTTAAAACGAAATCCGTTACACCTAGGTTTCCAAACTTGTTGCATAACCGTTTACTTAACAACTTAATACTTAAGTTAACCGTTACTGATAATCTCTACATTTCACTAAGGCAGTCTTAGAGTCACCTACATTGACCTTTCACAGAGAGGAGCCTAACTCCACAAGGAAGAGATTGATTGACAAATCACGATATCACGTTGTCAGGTTGTTTTTCACTTCAGATCAAACAGCAAAACACGCAGCGTCTTTGTTTAGTAATGGAAAACAGGAGTTTCTTTTAAATGTAAACAACGTGATTAAGTCAAATAAAATTATAGTTTAAAAAAAAATATTTGAAAAGTCTCCAATAGCTGGTCAAAATCAAAATGGAAATACAGCTGAATACCGAAAGTTTGTTCACTTACCAGTGCAAATATCATTTAATTTGGGTTTTGTTTCAAGGTCAATAGAATAACTTCAGAAAGACTGACAATGGATCACCCACTGTCCATGTGTGCAATAGCCATTCTTGAACTCATTTTGCCTTGTCTGGTCACTCGTGCAAAAATTGGAATTTTGGCATATTGATATAGACAGAAGGGGTCACATTTTCGAAATTTCGATTTCGTTAAATGTCGAGTAAAATGTTTCATATCGACTCTCTGAGATTAAAACCAACACAATCACATTGACTTTGTGTGAGTAATTTTTAAAGAAGTTGATACATTATTAAGGATTTTATGGAGAAAAATAAAAATGAGTGTTTTCGGAATTTTGACTCCTGGTCACTTCAATGACCTGGCAAAACTGTTACGGATAATCGTGGGGTACGATAAACCTTTGCCTCAAGGACGAATGCATGAATCTGCATATGTGTATTGAAAATTCAATATTATACGTTTCTTTTTCGCAACGCTACGATACCCCAAACGCATCTCAAATTACATGATATTTGCACTAGTATATTCAGGTATGTGAACAAACTTTTGGCATGCAGCTGTAGACATCAAAAGAGGAAAATACATTTGTTAACCTGTTTAAAGTGAGATACTTTATATTGTCAATGTAATTTGATGAAAATCGACCAACCCTTAATGTCTAATAGGTAATTAAAAGGAAACTGTATATATTATTTTTTTCTAGATCTAAAACATTTCCTATTTCTTCAAACATTATTAAGTTATTATTTGTGCATTTACCGTAATACCCCACTTTTTTTAGTATATTGATTTACACTTATTTCAAACTTTGAAACACATATATGTTTAGATAAATGTAGTTAATACGTTGATGTGTATTTCATTTGTGTGGTAGATGATGTATACACTCTAGAGACGATGATTCTGGACTTCATAACGATGATAAAATTACATCTCGTTTAAACGTTATTGGTGCGACTATTATACTTCAGCTTCTGTACATGCATAAGACCCTTGCTGGATTTCTATTGAAAATAGTCGTTTATCATATATCAATGGACTGAAAACAAGAGCTGTGATATTATTTGATTTAGTCACAACATTAGCTAGTGTAGCAATACGCAGAATCGCTTGCAATCCAGGCTAGTCGCGCAATACACTATCACAACTAGTTCTGTTCCCTTTACGATGAGAAAACTAGAACCCCTTTACTTCTACGATGCGCACATATTTCTAACAATTCATCAGAGGCGTAAGGCTATATCTAATTTGATATAAACCAGGATGTTACTATGATGATAATTCCTATCGCTACAGAGGGTTTAAATAACCGAGAAATACTGCCTACTCGAGGTAATAACACTAATCGAATAACCTCTATGGAAAAGGATTATCTTGAGGGTTGCAATCGTAAAAGTTGTTTCTTAATTCTCATGACATTCTTCATATTTCCAAGAGGTAGTCCAAGGATACACTTCGTTAATGATAAATGTAAATCAATACCTGATTTGTTATTTTAATTGATAAAATGTAAATAAAATAACGAAAGTTGATTGCAGAAGGATTTAATCATCAGGATTTTGTTATACATGTACATGTAAATAAAACTTTCCTTGGCTTTCACGACATATTAAACAAATCTGCGATGATATGAAAAGGCCTGGTTCTTCGTGCCTGCAAAAGACCAAACAATAAAAACAGATTTCATTTGTTAATGGTCAAACTTGTTTTCCAAAATTGTATCCTTAATAAGGTATTTTTTTTTATCGAATTTAAGAAATAAAACAACAGAAAATACACCATATAACAAGGAAAAGGTGATATTTTGTTAAAAGACAAATTTTTCATAAAAAACTATCCCGAGTTAATCTTTGTTAAATTTCAAATTTAGAAGCACCAATAAGAAATGGACGTACTAGATGAACAGGCTGCAGTTCAATCTGAACGTCAACTTTCAACTCTTATTGATCGTTACAAAATGTATTTGACATCATCAATACAAATTATGAAAACAACTTTTCATTAAAGCAATTTAATCAGTGTGTAATATCAAAAATATATAAGTCAAGTAAAATAATTAAAACATATTTTTCATCAGAGTGATTAAAGTTGACCGTGCTGCGAGGAATAATAGTTTCAGAAAAGGAAAGCCCCAGACAGAACGAGTTAGAATCTCGAGAAAGTGCAAACTGTGAAACTTGTATTCCTCGGAACACGGTCGATTTTATTTATAGGTTGATTAATTTGGATTGGCGAAAAAACTTGAAAGCTTATATTTGCACCGCACTCAATGTAAACTATTAAAGATGCACACAATGAAATTTAGACAGATACCAATTTATGCATGCTGTTTAAAATTCCCAAGGAAGGCATGATCCGTGCAATTGTCAATGAATACCTAACGCAAGCCTTACTGCAGTGCTCAAATTCAATTAGTATGCGTGCAGAAAAGGTTGCGAAATGCAGAGAACCTAAAATGATCTTATTTAAGCTGATTGATGCTGTCTCGAGTTTGCTGGGTAAGCAGTCACGCCTATACCACAGGCCCCCGGATCATTAAAAAAACTTTTTTTAAAAATTAAAAATTGTTTTTGAGAACACCCCCTGAATAGTATTAACAGGTGTACAATTCTATTCAGAGGGTGTTCTAAAAAAAACCAATGAATTATTTTTAATGACCCGAGGCCTATGGCCTATACGTCATTCTTATTGACAAAATTAAATTGAACTTATAATTAACAACTTCATTAGAAGTCAAAGTTATTTGAGATCTGATTGCAAATTGCCAACTAAAGTTTCAGCAACTTACTGGAGAGAAGGTACTGACTACATGGTCTCCGAGTCGTCACTGGTAACATCTGCACCATTAAGAAGTCCACTCCCTTCTTCTATTTCGCGTACCATTGGGCTCCTCACATCGCCCTCGAATGCCGCATCCTATAGAAATATATCTTAAGTCTAGGGAGCAAAAATGGTACATGGGTTTTTGTAATAATGTTATTAAGTATCCACTTTACAAGTCCGAGGTTTATTGTTTTGTCAAAGGAATCTAAATTTATAAGGGACGAAGAATTTAAAACTCGGCCAAATACGACCAGATAGTTAACGCCATTTTTATTCACTTGTAATATTCTTACTTGCACCATTTTACGCTACGTACGATATAACCATTCAGGCTATTTTAAAAAGCTATATTTAGTGTTCTTAATAATAACTCACTTTTGAGAAATTCATGTAAATTAGAACTTCATTCCATGCATTGAAAGTACAGATGTTTAGAAAAATTAATGCATTAGATGATTGATCAAGTTCAAATTGTTGTTCTGATCAACCAGAAGACGATTTTCATTAACGTTATTTTGATAAGCTTTTTTAATCTGTCATAAGAAGTTTTCAAATTGTATCGATGATGCATATCAAACGATGTGTAATCTGCTAATTTTAAACAATTTTGATGTCATCAGATCTATCGCCATTTTTATAAAACAATAACACATCACCATGAACGCTGTTTGGTTGAGCGTATGGTCATATGATCTGAATTTCAGTGGTTCCTAGAACTCTCAAAAATTCCTTTATACTTTTGTGAATCTTTTCTAGCCGATCTAGGCCGCAAACTCGCTTGGTTAACATGAGTTTGAACGTAGCTTTGAAGTGTTATTTTTCATTTGCAAACACACAAAATGATTTTCAGTTGAATAGCTGAATTTCATGAAATATTGTAAAGGATTCAATAAATGATTATAACAAATGATAAAGGTAAACATGTGTTTCGTTTAAACCTCTCATATATTTGTCATATTGTTTACATCCGCATCGTAAAATACTCTTTGAAATACAGTTTGTTACTCAGCCTGTGTTCATATGTATATCTGCCTTATGGTAATACACTTACAGCACTCTCGACCACTGCCTCGATGCTTCTCCCTGCAGTCTGATTGTGCACCAGCAGACAACAGATGGATGCCAATATTACAAGTCCAGTCTTCATGATTGTTCTGAAGAGGAGAGATCAATTGACCAATTATCATAACAATTACCAAACGATTATCATCATTATTGTTCTGAATACTGGATTCTCAAGATACTGGATTCTCAAGATACTGGATTCTCCAGATACTGGATTCTCAAGATACTGGGTTCTCATTTATGCTAACATCTTTTATGTACAGCTGTAAATCCATGGCATGGCTGAATCAGTGGAAACCCAAAAGCTTTGGTAAGAAGTTAATTACTGGAGTCACAACTATACACTCCTCGTTTCAATTTGACGTTTTAGATCTAGGACGTTTTAAAATCGTCTTTACTAATTCCACGGCGTCCGTCATGTATTACCCGAAGGTCGTGTGTACATTCATAATATCGGTTTGAGTTCAATATTTTAGTAAGTGTTTAACCAGAGTCAGAACTAGGAATTTTTCATATCGTGAAGTCGTGAAGCAACGATATAGAAATAGTTATGATGAGCACCAGATCGAAAATCAGATCGAAACTTGTCCCTCGTACCTCGCTGCGTTTCTGGTACGATGGACGCGCACAAGAAAACGTATCCACTGAAGCAAAAAAACGGATGACTACGATATTGCTACAATGTCATTAGATAATTGTTAGCGACGAAAACGACAGTTGTAATTCTATCTTATTATCTAACACGAAGCTAAAAACAAACTGAGGAAAAATTAAAAACGCTTTAAAAATGTGGTTATCATATATATTAGTAATTTGTACCTACCCAATTTATGACGACAGCCTTCCACTCCAAATACACGACAATTGGAAGAATCATTGTCAAATCGGTTATTTAAAGCCTGCAATAAACTCAGAAGTAAGAACATGGAAGCACTGTAATTCCGTAAAAATCATTTTTAAGCAAGGTACATTTCGCTGAAGTCTACCATCGTAACGAACGCCTACAGAGGTATTCAAAGTTCTTCGAAACGTTTGAAAATATACATCATATGCATCATACACACAAAAAGACCATCCGGACTGTATAGAACAAAGAGAGTCTGTTATCACACGAGCTGGCATTCATTCACAGTATAAAAAAGAATCTGCTTATCTGTTGAGATCGTCACACATGTTGAAATATCAAGCGTATTGATTAATTCGGTCTGGGACTAAATGATAAGTCCTTATTTCTTTGTACATATATTGAAGTTGGAAGCAATAACATTTTCATTAATTTTTTTAAATTTATCATATTTTAAAGATCTATACAGTTTGATATTTCATTTTATGATTATTAATAATTGGTGACGTTATTCAATTATCTATTTCATAGAGATGAAACGCCTTTGCTGTTTATCGGTTGTAGAATTACTCTCATTTCGAATCCAATGATTTGGAATAGTAAGAGTATACAGGAAAAAATAGTCTAGTCGTTAGCACATTAATAAAACATTAGTGTTAGAAAACCCCTTTATTGTTTTGTCCAGTATATTTTGTTAAGTAATGAAAAAAGGTGGTCGCCAAGGTTGTATTCTTATTAATTTGTTGTTAATAATTTATACAGAACTGAATAATTTCATTGATTATTGAACGATTTGAATGCCAAGTGTTCGGCGCGATGATAATGGAATGATTTATGACTTGATAATTGTTTTTAGGTGTTTTCCCATAACATTTGTTAGTCAATCCTCTTCCTAATTTGATGCAATACTCAATGAAAGTCAGGCACCCATAGTGATGAATTGAAATTAAGATAAAACGAAAGCACATGGTTTAAACTAAGCCTTTTCTAGAAACAATGTAAATAATGAGAAAAACTGTAATTACAGTAAGGTCTCTGTGACTTTGCAGCTGTGGTAATGTGAACAGTACACATATCTCAATAACTGTTCTTAAGATTATCATTTTGCCAGATAACTCTTGAAAATTAAGTCATAAAATGTTTTTAATTTGATTTAAGTTTTTTATCCAAAACAATTCTTAAAACAATGACAAAAGCTCGGAAAATAAGTCAAACATTGTACAAAACTGATATTAATATTTCTTGATCTGTTTCAAAACAGTTTTTGAAACTAATTTAAAAAGCATAATGACAAACATGTACACCAACCTTTAAAGATAAAGATGTTTAAATGAGATCCTTTGTTATCTTGGCATGGTAAATTGTAATTATTCAAATATATATAATAATTCATATATAAATATGAGAAAAAATCTCAAACCTCATAAGCCCTTTGAACATGAATAAATAATTTAATAATTTAAATAATTCATAGGAGTTAAAGCAAATAACTTTATGTATTCAATTTTAAAAAAAAACTTGACTACACAAAGTCATTATACAAATTTGTGTTTTTTAGAATATCATCATTATGTTAGTAGGGAGACAAAGCAGCCTGTTCCGTAGCTGCATGTTAATAATGCAAATTATGACAAAGTAACCTGCTTCAAAATCAATAAAACTAATCAATAGATGTATGTGAATATTGGCTTTCCAAAAATGTCTTCAGCCTTGGAGCTTTGCAAATTTACAAGTATCAGAGAGTTATCAATAGTAACAATAACTAAACTCGATTTTTGTCGAGTAGGTTAGCTGGCAGAGCGGTCAGCGTGTGTTAGTTGCCCGACTCTAAGGGTTGGGTTTGAATCCCGTAAAACATACAAAAGCATGTACTACTGCAGAAAAACATACAAATACTTGTACTACTGAAAACGTCACTCATATTCTATGTGCTCATGCACATCATTCGATCAGGGTTAATGGGTGTGTCTGACGTGTTTTATATGTTCCTCATGCATTAAAGGCACTTACACTTTTTTCGAACTTTTATTTCTTCAATGTTTCTAAATACATTTTTGATAATGCAAAATGTATCGTTTTCAGAGGGTCAAACATTTCATTATTCAACGCTATACATAGTGGTAGAAGAAAATATCACATGTTAAGCGAAAATTGCATTCGGCCATTTTTGTGTGAACATCAATTAATCTTTTGAATGGGGGTAAAAGAATCGCGTTGCTTACCCGAACTTGGTACTTTCGTTTGAGAACTTTTTTTAATTGATTTTAAAAGAAGGATTTTCAGTTGGTAACATTCGTTTTGATTTTTGTATGATCACAGTGAAAACGTGTTGTAGTGCCTTTAAATACTCAAATCCAATACATTACTTTATGCGTGTCATGGTGAACCGTGTGAGTTCTGATAATGCATTCGAGTAATCGCTGCTCGGGGAGTTTGGGATTCGTATTGATTAAGA
Source organism: Phorcus lineatus (assembly GCA_921293015.1). Taxonomy (NCBI): domain Eukaryota; kingdom Metazoa; phylum Mollusca; class Gastropoda; order Trochida; family Trochidae; genus Phorcus; species Phorcus lineatus. The sequence continues at coordinate 25,532,439 of OV121096.1, read as the reverse complement.
TATTGATCTGATGTGTCAGTGCTATATCTTATATGTTTTTCTGAAAGTAGCTGATATGGTTTTGTGTTTTTAGATTTATAGATGCCAGACATGATGCTTAAAGATCTTGGATCTTTTACATTCTCAGTAGATTAAGCTCTTAATCTACGTGTCGCAATCTGTGTAACATTTACCAGCAATATTATGATTTGATTTTAATGGGTTTGTCGACCTTTTGATATTTGTAATCTTGAATAATGCGATTTTACAGATTTGTTTTCCTGTTGTATTTCAATAGAGCCGATCAATAGAAACATTTGCATGATTAGAAAATGCTCATTTAAAATGTTATCACAAAAATATTTATTAACATGAAAATAGTCTATTTTGGATAGCGGTGTTTTCAAACGCGAAATAATATATTGTAATGTATAAAAATGTAAGTTATTTCGATTTTTTTAGCTTGAATGTGCTCAGTGAAAGAGAGAGAATATATTTGTCATTAGATTCTTTGGAGTTGTTTTTTTTATACTGTTATAAGATTTAAAATTAGTACGTTAATCAAGCAAGACAAACGTTTTGTGCGACTTGTTATTATGGTTAATGGAACACAAATATTTCATCTTTTAAAATGAGATGAAGTGTTACTCAGATATACCATCAAATAATTGAAATCGTATTGGTGTCATTGCTGATTTATGAAGAACCTGCTTAATGATATATAACATTCAGCCATCGTTGTTTGGAACATGTCAGAAATTGTAAAAGCATTGCAAACAACACATGACAGAATGTGTAACCTTGTTGAACCGATGAAAAAAATGTCATTTTTTGATGTTTTGCAGATTGGATTATAACTGATATTTAAATATTCCTTTCACCAAAAACGTGTCAAATAATCTCGACATGAAAGAGTAATTATTTGACGTTTTGCAAATTTAATTATAACTTAAATGGTAAAGATATTCCTTTCACCAAAATGTGTCAAATAATCTCGACATGAAAGAGTAATTATTTGACGTTTTGCAAATTTAATTATAACTGAAATGGTTAAGATAAATTCTTTCACCAACAAGTGTTTAACATTATTTGACGTTTTTGATATTTCATTATGACTGAAATGGTAAAGACATTCCTTTCACCAAAAAGTGTCAAATTATCTCGACATGTATCAGTAATTATTTGACGTTTTATAAATTTCATTAGAACTGAAATGTTAAAGATATTCCTTTTACCAAAATGTGTCACACAATCTCGTCTTGTGCGAGTACTTAATTGACATTTTGTTAATTTCATTACCACTGAAATGGACAAGATATATCTTTCTCCAAAAAGTGTCACACAATCTCGAAAAGATTGAGACCACCTTGTTGGAAAATCAATTATGTGTTTTAATGAGACACAACAGTAACACAGTTTTCGATTTAAAAAGGCATAAAAACTTGTATACCTATTTGGACACAACCCATGACGTTCTCCTCGAACTTTAATGCAGAAGTCTTAGATAAAGGACCTCAGTGAAGACTATTCTACAAGTAATAAAGTTAATACACGGTACAGTAGACAAATGTTAGAACCGTTGACGGGGATATTAATAATGTAATACACTCACTGACAACAATATGTAAACTTACAGAACACTTAACAAAGGGAATTCATTAGGGATTCGTTCACGATATGAAAGACAAGAAAACAAAAACAACAAAGTATATCGATTGACATGGGATATTCGCGAACAAATTGTTTGGAAGACATCTTGGATGATAAAGAGTCTTCTGACTGAAGACAGGACGATGGTATAACCATGTAGCAAGTCTGAGGACAAGTCGGTAAGATTAACTTTATCAATTTGAATCACTTCAAGTAAATCCATAAACAACCTACATACAGTGCTCCACATCCAGGTTCTAATAGGTATTCTATGTACAAGGAGTGTCAAAACGATCGTTGTAGTCAAAGAACGCACCTAGACTTCCCTGAATATAAACTGTCACCAATTTAACTTTTACCATTTTAACCAACAGTTGAAACCATAACCATGTCATCTTTAACAAAACACTGATAAAGTATGATTTAATTAAAATGTACTTTCAAATATTTCAGGTTTCAGTGATTGAGATCATGCATCAGGTTACAAGTCTGAGTTCACCAATACAAGGATACATACGCAAGAAGAAGCAATAATACAATGAAGCAATTGCTGTTACTAGCTGCAGTAGCCATAGCTGCTTATGGGAATCAAAGTAAGTGAAACATTATTTCTCTTTATGGAACCTAATGAAAAGTAAGTGAAACAATATTTCTCTTTATGGAGCCTCGTGAAAAGTAAGTCAAACATTATTTCTCTACATGGAACCTCTACAGAATACAAGTATGTACTTTTCATCAAGGATTGTGTTTTTTTTGCAATTCAATATTGTTGTCTGATCAGTGATGATTATTTCCATGCCTTTTCCCTATTTTTCGGAAAGACGAGTGCTGTTTCATCTGAAATGCGCACATTTCTCATAGCCAACGAACACAATGAACAATATGTATAAAAAGGTTAATTATCGTCGGGTGGCCGGTAAAATTACGGGACCTATCAATGAAAATACACTGAGTTTCACGTTTGAAGTATGAAATGTAGAATTTATCTTCTTACCTTCTTATCTTAATCTGATCATCCAAGTATAGTGTTGTATTCTTCTTCTTATACAATTGTTCTATGGGGTTTGTGTCTTGAAATACTGAAATAAACATGATTGATTTATAAACTTACATTATGACATTGAAAGGCAATACTTTGACGTTATCAAACAAAGCTCTAGCGTCATCAATCCATTCTCTGACGTTTTGACACGTTTATTCTGTTGCTTAAGGCTTTCTCTGGAGCCGACTGAATGTAAATGCACTCCGAATACGATACAATTACATCGATTTCATATCATAATAAACTCATTTATTATCTATATTTATGTGGCTATATATGTATTTTATCGTATTTATGATACGTCTTATTACTTAATGTCCTAATTACTTGACATAAACGTGTACATGACACATGTAATAAGACGGGTCGCTTATCATGTCGGCGTACCTTTAGACTCCCCCACCAAAATTTGTAAGGAAATAATCTTTCTCCGGAGGTCACGTGACCCATATTGGGACATGACGCCTGGAACGTTCTGAAATGTGAATAAAAAGTTGTAAAACAACATACACGGCGTCACATGGTGAGGTTTTGGAAATGTAGGCCAACATGCCTAACTACAGCACCCGCCAAACACTGTGAATGTCAGCATCTTACTTTGATAGATAATTATTAGATTGTGGTCCCTTTTAGTATCTTTATATATATACGTTTAAATGTTTTACTATCAAATGTACAAATGTAGAGTTATTTAGATTACCATGTTTAATCCACGAATCTGCACCTGAATCCTACTTAAACTGTATTGTACAGATCTTTGGCTTTAAATATGGAGGAATGCCATGTAATTGTTCATATTTAGAAAAAAATTCAGTATTTAATCATCTTGTCTCCTCTAATTCTGCTGTCCTTCCCACTGATGAAAATTTTGAAATGGTCACCGTTACATTATAAATGTATTTTAAGGGATAAATGTATAATAAAATACTGATGGGACGCCTAATTAATGCACACACAAAACTTGGAAAAAATATATCATTATTGAACAAATTCAAGAACGAACACAAGCAATTTCTTGTCTTTTCTGATCGAAATTAGTTCTCTTTGAAGAAAACCATTAAGATGTTTCACTGTTAAAGATTTTAATGATGTTTACATCTACAATCTATGCAATGCTGGGGGCGGAATAGCACAGTGGTTAGTGCGACAGGCTTTGGATGAAGAGTTCCGTGGTTCGAATAACGCCAGCGGCTCGGCAACTTTGTCTGTAGTAGAGAACTGTACTATACACAGTAAGGTTTGGCTGCAATGCTACACTGAATTTCCGCACAGTTCCACCCATGGTTCCTTAATTCCAGCCGATGCATTAAATTGCACTTCAAAGGACCAACGAGTTTACGCTTTGGCAGACAGTTTAAAGGAATAATCTTCTTCTAAGCAAACAAATAAATAATTCACTTAAACAACTTTGAATAAATCAAACAAAGACAACTCTTTGACCCTTCTCTTAAATATGTGCCCCTCAAATTATTTCAATAAATTCAAAATATTCAGCACGTTTGTATTGATTCTTGATGTCTGTTACATATTTTAGGTCAAGTGTATTTGTTTCAGAAAATGACAAATCATCATCATCATTGAATATATAAAATAAAGAATGCTTATGCCTTTTATCAGCAAAATCGATACCATACAACAGTGGAATAGGGAATACTCTCTATGTACATGTATCTGTAATGTGGTTTACTCAGCTAATCACTAGCCGTTTTCAAATAAACAGACGGTTTTTACAAAATGACAAAATAACTTTAGTAATAGATTTTTCGACAAAAGAAATCACAATCAGCAAATCTTCATCTCTACCAGGGCATCATCAACCTTCATCACCCATCATCACCAACACCATCACTTTGACTATTTTCACCATCGCCAGCATCACCGCCCTTATTTTCATTACCTCCATCACAGACGTCAACAATATCGCATGTATGAACGTCATCAACAACAGCAACATCATGTGCACCATCACCACAACAATCATAAGACTTAGACAATAAAATAAACTGCCTTCTTTAACATCACCCCAACGAGCACTTCATCTCTCACCTACCTGAACATTATCACCGCCACCAACACAGTCATAGTTCACCATCACCATCAATATAACCGTCGCTCTATGCATAATGCATACTACCACCACCACAATCAACACCATTAATATCATAGGGAACACTATCATCGTCAACAATCATTGTCGCTATCTGCATGATGAGTATAACCACAATCACCATCACACCAATCATTGTCGCTATCTGCATAGAGTATAACCACAATCACCATCTCAACAATCATCACTATCATCATAGCAAACACCTCAACACATATCAACCTTGCTATCCCTATGATAAATGTTACCACTGCAAGCACCACAACATCCAATAACATCATAGTGAACATCAACATACCCATCATCGTTGCTCTCTGCATAACGAATATTACCGCGACATTATTACCAACAAAAACCACTAAAACAACAACCAACACCAAAATGAACAACACCACTAATCATCGTCAATCGCTCCATGGTGAATTACCTCTACAACCACTACAGCAACCCCCTCCTTCACCACACCCTGGTGCCACTAAAACAACCACGGCCTCGGAAACCATCATCATCTAATAAACATCGTCATATCCACATACCTCATCGCCCAAAACATTGCCACTAATTTCACTTCCAGCCTAATGCAAAACCACAAATATTACAACCTTTATAGCATATATAATTATCGCCACTACTATCACCACAACCTCCACCATCACCACTCAAACAACCGCTTCCAACATCACTTCTGAAGTACATGTACAACCACACAACTTTTTCAAACGAGGAGAGGATTACTCACATATGCACGTTTATTGTCATCTAATAGACGGTCCCTGTCTGTTTTCATTTCATTCTTAGTTACTACATCTTGAATATAGGCAGTAGTTGGTCACATCCAGCATCCATTTGGAATGCATTTGACCCAACAAACATCACCCCACTCCCATTTTAGGACTTCACCCATGTACCGAATACCAGGTCCAGTGTGTGTTCTTTAAGGTAAAAACTGATGATGGTAATTGATATAGTGAACGAGTATTCAAATGTGTTTCGTAGGTTCGAGCTGGACTCTGTGATTGCATATAAGTGCATATTGATTTAAAGAGACAATAGCGCCTTTTAAGATCAATAAAGTGATCCCACGAAAACGAAAGTATATGTGTCTACTTGCAAAACAGTGTTTTGTAACCGAAAGAATCAGTTTTAAAACGAACATATCATGACCAGTTAAGCTATCTGAATCCTTCTCTGCCTCAAATGAGTGAAAGGTCTTCACAGTGGTGTCTGCATGACACTTGATAATTCTTGAGACGACATTTGCTTAATGACATGTTGAACCCTCTGAACATAATAATTTGGCTTAAACTAATTTTTATTGGGGAAAATTTGAGGGAATAAATATTTCAAATAGCGTGGTAATGTCCCTTTAGGCATACTTCCCGTGATTGTTGCAGTGGCTGACAGTGATGGCGTGTGCCTGAAGGACGAGTCTCTAGGAAGAAGGAGAGGGAACGAATACCTGTGTCTGGAACCTGATCTGCAGCTATGCTGTCAGAAGGATGACGAGTTCACCTGTTGTGAAGCTGAGGGGGAGAAGACACTGTGAGTCAGTCCTAAACGAGTTTCCATGTAATACAATTTTTGAAAAAAAACCTACCATGAGCCATTACTTAGATATAGAGGATACTAAACGAGAGTCCATGCAATACTGTTTTTGAGAATTTTAGCCTGAGAGGATGCTAAATTCCATGTGATACTGTGTTTAATGAGACAATGTGAATCTTTCATAGATATAGCGGATACTTAGGGATGTAACACTATACTTGATAACACATTGTTAGTGTTATACTAAGCCTTGTTTTTGTCTGCATTCTGAACCAATTAGCACATCAAAATGAAAATAAAGGTGTTTCTCGGTAAATGTTACTATTCAAAAGGGTTAGTTATAGAATACCCAACAACGAAAGGTTTGTCTCCTTTAAAATCAATCAATGTGTACTGTATAGATATTGCCTTGATAAAATCCTTATCATTTATTTCATATCAAGCTTCTAATATGAAATTTCCAGTCTGTGTACTGAAAACCCCCCACTTTCTTGCTGTAATGCTATCAACACTTATTGGTGTTTACCTAATGTCCCTACTGCTTGCTTCGTTTATAATAGATTTAGCTGCGTGATATATTTTCTGTAAACAAATAGCAACGTAGTTATTTGATGACATTCTTGTTGTAATTCTACTTTTGGAAATGAGATACTTAAATATCAGTTTCAGCATTCTTTTTCAGGTATCCATGGGTTTTCAATAGCCCTTTGAGATAAAAGGATTTTTTTCACCTGATAATGTTTTGTAAGGCCATTTTGGGTTCCGTCATAATAACCTTTATTTCTGGAGAAAATTTTATCTTTTCCCTTTGAAAGTCAAAACTTCGAAATGTCAAACTATCCTATACCTTTTGAAAGTTGAAATTCTTTAATCAAAATAAAAATGTTTTTCAATATTTTGGAATATTAAAGTCAGCCGATAGAATTTTTGATGGTGCCTTACAATATGTATTGCGTTATATGAATTTTAAATCATTTTGTAGGTATTCAAGGAAAATGAAATTGAACTGTCATTTCGTCATTTCTCTTTATGTAAACAATTTCTTATATATAAAATCCATATATTGTCTTCAAACTTGACTCAACTCCACTTAAACCAACTACGCCAAATGCTCCAAGAGTTTGATTATCGACATTTGTTTGTTTACCAAAAAAGATTATAAGGTCTTACATTTGATATATTTTTTAGAAAGTTAATGTAATATGATAAATTGATTGTTTTTTACCTGGGTGAACTCTGATAATAATAACTTACTACAGCATGGTGCTGTCTTTCATTTGGTACAAGTTTTTTTTATAACGGCGTATAGGATGTTGTGTTAAAATGTTTTGTATTTGAAAATGTATTTTAATGTAATACCTGAAACAATCATCTCTCATTTAGATATAGATATATTTTGAAGGACTAATTTATCTTTCAACAACAATTAGGAATCAAATATTAATTTTTTTTCTCGTTTCCTCGCTTCATTTTTTGTAAAGCAAAAAGGTTCTTTTCAGCATTTTTCAACCGAAATACTTATTTGAATTTTTGGCTAATGAGTCTTAGACTTAATTTGACTTTGTCCTATTTTTCTAAATTTCGATTTTTGTTTTAGCAGCTTGAAAACATCAACAGTTTAAAAGGTTATTCGATCAAAGCGACCATCTTTTTGAAATGTCATTATATACTATTATCAAGTTAGTATTCAATATCTATTTTAAACTACCCAGGGTAGGGACAATTTACAAATAATATCTCCTCCAATCTAGTAGCAGAAAGGACAGTGCTAGGTGGATGAGGTAGGATGGTTTAATATTGACTTCCCTTTGGCCATTTTACAAAAGGAGTACTAGTGGATGTCAGGATGAGAATGTTTCCTCAGGTATTTCCAGGTGTCATATTTGATTGAAAAACACATTACGTATACTGTGGATATACTTAGTTTTATCCCTATCAACCAATAAGGGGCAATACCATTCAACGTAACCTCAGTTACAGGTGTTCTCCTCTTTGCGATCAAATTGTTTTATGCTGTCCGCGATGTTGCTTCAAAGTAAACATTTGGTCTTTTTCCGTCGCGATCCTTATAAGGACAATCCTATTGGGGTATTTTTGTGTAATCGAGATTCAAACGGAAATTGTATTATACTAAATGTTAAAAAGTAGATTTTAATAAAACTCAGTTGAAACATCTGAGGGTAACATATTGGTCGACTTTGATTTGACAACTAACTAGACTAACTAACTAACTAACTAACTATAAATTAGAGCGCACACTACGTGGAATAAACCACGAATGAGAAAGGAAGCCATTCATCGGCGCCAAGAGTGTGCAAAGACCCGATACATAAGGCTCTTTAATCTACAAAATCGTATCTCTTACATTGGAGATATCACTCATGATTTTACCCAACCTGAAAGCAAAAAAAGGCCGCATACTTGGTGGTTATTGGTGTTTTAGAATTAAAAAAGAGGGCTACATTTAGCAAGATTAGCAATTCAACCGCATGCACGGCTACAGAGAATGAAAGCTTAGTGGAATTTCATGGCTTCTCCATGGCACAATGAATATGGACAATTGATGACAGGTTTGAAATATGAAAATGCAATTCTTTAAACATTAACGTTATATCTTTTACTTATATATGATACAAAATACGAGACATAAAATCATAATGGTAAGTCGTTTATTGATGTAAGTGGGATAACTCTTCATGGAAAGGGTAATTTTTTTCCCTCGGCACCCGTCTCATATTTGTATTAAAACGGTGTTCGATGGTACACTGCCTGTGTCATGGGATATAGAAAGGTGACTCAACCAAACGTATGCTTTCAGAAAGGACCAGATTATGCTATGGGCGTTCGTGGTGCTGACTGTTATTGCCTTTGGCCTGGTCGTCTGCCTCTTCACCGCTCAGGGGGACTTGTGGGAGTCGGAGACCCTCAGGATGGCGGCCATCAACACTGCCAACAAATTCGGCTTCAAGAAGTTAGCGTAAGTCTTCTCCGACTTGAAGTTTTTAAGCTTTTTCTATATATACTGACAGTTTTTGCAATTAAAAAGAGGTGGTAAAGTGGATGGTTTTTTTCGGAACCATAAGTTCGAATTCTGAGGGCGGATCAAGGTATTTGGGTACTGAACATTCCTGGAGCCGCCACTGAATATTGTCACATGCTCAATAACAGATACTCTACATGTTGTAACTTTCTGTTATATGATAAACAACTGTCTGTGTTGTACCATGTTGTTCCAAGGTTATATCAATAGGAATCAGCTTGATACAAGTAAAATGTTTTTGAAAACAGCATTAGACTACCAACCATCTTATGTTTCCTCTGAGATAAAAGCATAATACAGATTAATCAAGTTCCATGATGTCGTTGTACAATAACTTTCACTTTGAGTCTAGAGGTTAAGCGGAGCGCATGATTTTCATTACAAATATATTTCGAATATCCATTGTTTATATGGCATAATATAAAATGTGAGCTTGTCGGGATAGCTAAAATGATGCCAGGTCACCAACCAAGACGGCCACTTAGAAGAGATATACATTATAAAAGGTAGGATTGCCGGAAATAATTTTCTTTGCAGCGATAAACCCCCGATGAAAGATTGGACATACACTCGGAAACGTTGGTTTCTATGGTTACGAGTTAACTTACCTAATGAACCAAATGTCAAAGCGAACTAGGTAATTTCAGTACATAATTAAATTGCAATATCAATTATCTCCTCTTTCCGAATAATAGAAAATGGACTCGAGTTCATCTGGACCCGACTCGGGCTCTTGTACACCAGTACTCGAGAATCCTTGTTAGCCCTTCCCTAAATACTCGCCAAAGGGACCCGATGACGTACTTTAACCTTCTCCTAATGAATGAAAAGGGTTAAGGAACTGAAATATTGTTTATAGATTTTCATCAGGAATGTAAATTTTAGATTTGTTGATCCATAGACCCCGAATGAGGCACACAGAGACCCTGCCATAAACTCCTACTTTCATCCTCTTCTAATGAATGAAAAGGCCTAGAAGGCTGAAAACTGTGAATAGACTCGCCAACAGGTGATTATTAGTTGTAGATGTGGTGACCCTAAAAACCTCATTAGGAGCCACAGACAAATATCATGCACACCCTAATAAAAGACAAGAAGTGGCCCAGAACCGTTGGATCAGAAGAATAAAGATGTCATCATCCATAATAGTGTCCTCTTTCACTTCTTGATAAAGGTCAAATTATTTTCAGGAACATCAGATGTTTAAAAAATTAACTGACAAGTGCCGATATTAGATATTAGAAGACACTGGAATGAAAAATCTGATTGCTCTTCTGTTTCTAGAGAGAAACTGAAGTCCAAGAAGATGATTGAGAAGGAGAATAGAGAAAAGAACGTGGATAGAAACGCAGATACACACCTTCGAAGGATGCCACTTGCCTGGTTCTAGATGTATGCATTCTCTCCAAACAGAGGTAGCACCGTCATAAATTCCTCTACAACCTCTGTCTTAATACGAAGGTTTCTCGCGCACGAAATGTAGTACGCTGATTGGATGCAATCAAAGTTAGTTGTGTAATCAGCGACGCCGTTTCAAAAGTTATCATTCAAATCGCTTAAGTTATTTCCGGAAGCTTTCCAAAAGCTAAACTTTATTCGAATATGCACCATGCACTATGAGTCGTCTTTACAGAACACATACGCCTCATTTAGCGACTGCATCATTGCACAGGCCTGTGTGGCAACAAATATGTTATTCATGCAATGGGTGTTTTCATTGGCTGAAATATTGCCAGGTAGTTTAAGTTGCAATATATTCCCATTAGGGGAAACTGCAGGATGCCCGAAAAACCTTCGTATTAAGATAGAGGTTGTATAGAAAACTAGGACGGAGCTACCTCTGTGGTGAGAGAATGAGGTGTATGAAGATCCGTTTATAATATTATATGGAGAATATGAAGATGGTTATTAGACTCAAATATCATTTCATTTAATGAAATATCACTTTGATAAAAATAAATGATACGGTTACAAAAAACATATTTGGTTCCTTCTATTTCAAGATATGATGTATTGGATTTCTGTTATCTTAAAAATAATTAATCGTTTGATTAGATACATATGGGTTTTTCTTGTTTGAGACTTACTATATGTTTTGAACTATTGCACGTTTAATTTCTGAAAAGTAAGTTAATTGTGATCATATCGGTTTAAGAATTTTACATTCTTTGGTGAAAACTGACCGTTGTCATTAAATGATGATTGCTGATTTTGGTGATATCGAAGTTGGTGAATAGTACGATGTTGCTCTTGATGCAATTATGATTGTGCCTTTTTAATATCATTCTTGACAAGCATTGCCACTTTAATTATCACGTGTTTATTTTTTATACACAGGTTATCATCAAGTATTATGACATTTGAAATACACTTAATACTCTATATATCATTTTTTATTTTTGGTGGTTGTTGAAAAACAATCATGTGAGTTTTCTTAAAGTTATTGTTCTGAGTATATGCATGAAGAATTCATTTAGATTATGCTATATTGAAACATAATAATTATAAGGATTGCTGTAACTTATTGAATACAACTCGTTATCAATCAACTAAACTAGATTAAATTAAAAAATTTCATGCCTATAATAGTCTGCATTCTGATAATGTAAAGGAAGTCACTTGTGAAAGTTACTGTTGTAATACGATTTTTAAAAATTTATATAGTGTAAATTATATTAAAAAAATTCATATATATGAATAAGAACTCCGGTAAGATTAAAACAATTCATATTGAAAGAATAAACAAATATAACGTAGCGTTCTTATCTATGATTTATAAGAAATCACTTTAACTGTTGTAACTGTTTTATCATAAATATTTTGAACCAACTGTGAAACTTTGCTTTCATGACTATGCGATGGCGTGTATATTTTTTTGATGTAAATAATCTTGTACTTACTAATTTGAATAGAATTCTAAATAAAAGCTTGACCCTTTCTATTTTTGAAATAAAATAGCACTTTTCTTTAAAATTGTGTTGTTTTCAATATAACAGGCATAATCTTGGTGTAGGGAATTGCAGTTTCGAATAAGCAAGTTTTCGTAGCTTACACAGAATGTGATTAAGTTTCAGTCGAGGTTAACGCCTTTGAAAGAAAAAATCTCACATTACCTTTTTAGGTATCGTTCTTTGATAATCCAGATTGTATATCATGTCCTCAATTTTCTTCCACCGATCATCAGATGAAATATCGTAAAGGATACAACACCCCAAACTTATTTTGCCCTGTACACCTTTTTTCTATCTCTATCCAAAGGTTACTGTTGACGAAATGCTTCATAATAAATTTCAGCGAACCATTAGAGAGCCTTATATACTAGAATTTTCTTTCTCTAAATTTGTTTTCAATTTATATTTTATTGCAGAAATAAGAAAATCTTTACTTTTTATTTTCTATTCTTAACCCCATGACCCATGTCAAAATTGTTCCTGGCAATCATCGTACCTGTCCCTTTTTTGTGTTGTGTAAAGATGATCCCTTCACAAAATGATCTTCAAAGTTTGACTAATAAGAATTATGCAAAGAAATGTTGACTTCTCAAAATGTTTGAAAATGGTGAATTGATGATAGTGACAGCAGTACCTTGGTTTTTTTTAAAGTTTGATTTTTATTCTTGCGATTATCTGTTATTACATGGACATTAACAAGCTTTGAAAATTAGGAATATCATGAAGGGCGTATAAATCTCTCTTTGTTCAGGATCAAATTCAGGTATATTACCATGGATAAAGGAATAACTTTCACTAGATGATTATCAAAAGAGTTCTTTTTATCACGGTATACAGTCAATACTTTATCAATTCTTTATATACACAATAACTTTTACCTTAGCACTATATCTCAGGTCTATCTTGATCTCAAAGATAAATATCAAAGTTCTTTTTGAAATGAAATAGGATTTTCTTTTTTCTCTTAAAAAATCTGGGGCTTATTCATTAGGTGACATGATGATAAAAAGAGTGGAGAGGAAATTAATTTCGTGTTAAAAAACCCCTTAAAGATTTTCAATGAAAATGAAAGAGGAATATCATCAACGACCAAAGATGAACACAAATGTAAAGAACAAAATATCCTTAACTTACATCAAACGAGTGGAAAGAAAATTATTTTCGTGTTAAAAACCCCTAAAGATTGTCAATGATAATGAACGATGAATATCATCAACGACCAAAGATGTACAACAAATGTAAAGAACAAAGTATCATCAGCTTTCATAGGTAAAAATCAGTCGATTAGTACGGATAAGTCAGTTCAAGGCATCTTGTATCACTTCTAATTAGGCACTCTCCATCATCAATAACTACGTAAATCAACACACTACAGGACATCATCTATAATCGCGTGCTTAACATTCATTTACAACGCTGATTTATGTCCAATTCCTTTTATGAAGACAAATTATCATTGATAAAAAATTTCATTGATCTCTTTTTAGTTGTCCACTGTATCGGTCAACCTATTCGGCAGAGAGAAATAGATTTTAAAACTCTGAATGCTTTCAATAGGATATGTTGACTTAAAACGCGAGTCCTGTCGGGGTATTTTTTGTGGAAAGGAAATTCAAGTGGACATTCGCGTTTATACATGGTGTTATTAGTAAATGATTGTAAAATAGCCCAGTTGAAAAATGTGTCTGAGGGTATCATTTTGATTGATTTAGATTTTACAACTAGTAAAATGAATGCGCACATTCGGTAAAACGAAACAGGAATGGGAAGTGTAGCCATTCAAAGGCCAGTATCTGAATGAATAGGTTAACAGTCTTAACGTTTACATAACCACAAACATATTTCACTATTTTCTTTTGAATATATGAATGTCTGATTACAATATTGTATACTACGTCAAAGGTCGCTATTCAAATAGGTAACGAAAGCCGTTTTTGAATGCCACTTTTGATGGGCCGCTTACATCTATCTGGCCACAAACCAGTGAATGCATGACTGGTCACATACCCTTTTTGTGACGTCATAAACAGAATCATTGCCTCGTGATCTATACATCTATTGTAACAATATCACAGAAAAAACACAAGTAATTAACGATTTTCAGAGAATGTTTCCACTCAGTAAGATATATCATTTGACGATGTAACACTATTAAGCGTTTGGTGTAAAAAAGATATCCACATCAATGGTAATTAAACATTTGTTTAAGGCGGTATTTCAGTTGAAATAATGAAGCGCCACTCTGTACAGTCCGTTTATTACGTCACACCCGCGCGAATTTATTGCCCCTAGCCCAGGTGGGTTTTTACAGCCTATAATTACGCTGTCTTAATGAAGGCTAATTAAAGGTGTTTATTGGACAAATTAACAAAAATCAAGCCCAGTTCTTATTTTGTCGAGAAGTGATAAATTCGATATTAGCGGTTGTTTAAAAGTATAAAAACGAAAACTTCCCATGATATTTCATGATAAAAATGTAAATGTTATGGCTCTTAAAATAATATTCTTCAATTCATGTATGCCAATTATTTCCATGGCATCTGCCGAGATCTTGCTGCCGTCAGAAAATGGACCATTATATATTACGGTCCGGAAGTGTGGCGGAAATACGAACGAACATAAAAGTAATCTCATATCGGATGATCTGTTTCAGTTATTATCTATGAGTCTATAAGATTTTTCATTGTCTCGTGCATAAAATATGGTAACAATAACAATTTTACAGTATAAAGTTCTGCAGTTAACATCTTATATCGGACTGGATTTATTGAAGATAAATAAAAATATATATTGTTTCAAAGGGTTTTCTGATTTCTGAATTATCTGATTATCCTTTAAAAGTAATATGATATTGTTGAGAAAATAATCTCAAGTAATATTTTCCGCTTTCCTCATCATCAAGAATATTTGGTTATATAGATAATTGATACTGTTTTAACATAATCATTATTTTCTTCTCAGATCTTTTATATGGGTTCGTCGAAATTACTTCAAATCAAACATTTATTCATAAGATAATCAAACATTTTAGAAAAAAATCTGACATCAAATTCAATCTTGAAAAGCCGTACTTGAGGACAATAATTTAATGTGTATACAGATCATTACCCGAGGAAGTGTGACGAGTGGAAATTATTTACTACTCGGGCGAGAGCGAGACGACGAAATATGGTAACTCGCGCAGAAACAATCGTAGAACGACAAAAGTGATATATGCACATGTGCTCATATTGAAAATAATTCACCACTTATGATTAAGCATAAGGGTAATAAATTCGTATATGATATATATTTAAAACTTCACAATGTAACTTCATATCATTTTGATGATAATACCTCAAGGAAAGGTTCAAATTTCAGGCAAATATTGTAATATTTTAAATTCGAAATCTCAGTAAATTTGTTTTTTAAAAGACATATCATTATATTCACAATCATAATGCATTTTTTTCAGTAAAGCAATTTATCATCTATAAATATTTACAAAAATGAACTGAAAATGAATTTTTCAAGAAATTTTTGATGTTCATATAGAGTTGATATATAACACCATTTCAAAGGCGTGAACATGCGAGTTCACGTTTCTATAAAAAGAAAGTTTGTTTAGACAATTGTGAGTGTTTGTTGTTTAGTTAACACTGTGGCATCAAAGTGAGACCTTAGTATGGCTACCATTTGCAACAATTCTTTCTTGGTATCATTAGAGCAAATTCTGTAAAAGTCTATGTAAAAATGTTCTTTTCGAAATGTCTTCCCCACTTTTCCACAAGTCTGATGACCAGTCGTGACAGTGATTGTTTACATTTTCATTATTTAGGTTTCTGCTTCGTTGTACTGTTTTTAATATAGAGAAAAAATTAGTCAGCAAAACGAGTGGATGAGAGCATTTGAAAACTACTTAACTAAAATGTCACTCTTTCACACAGGTCTGTCACTGCATAACATGGACAAACAATTTCTTTTGAAATGAAAGATATATCACTATCAAACCTTGAGTCCACGTTCAGAGACTAGAATTCTGTTCATTCAAATTGGTCAACGCGATACGTCATAGCAGCCTCGTTGATAAGCACAGCTTGCGTAAGAATTGACCATGCGTGGGAAGATGTCTAAAAACGCATGTATGGAGATTATGATCCAAGTGTAAATTTATGTAAAACCAAAGCGAGCTCAAGGTTTATACACAAATATGCAAAAGTTTCATAAAAGTTATATGACACCCTTTAGTGTATGATAACTTCTTCATTAACGATTCTGTCCCTTTTGAATTGCAGAAAAATATCCAGAAATAGTCTTCATCCTTCCGATTGCCCACTATGGTGAAGTCACTACAATTGTTGAATGACGTTAAAGATAGACGAAGAATAACAAGTGAATGGAAGTGCAATTGTTAGTCTTTCGATCTGTAAATTCATTAATGGGATTGCATGGTAAATCGAGTACATGTAGATAAACCTGTGGACATGTAAGTTCCTGAGTACATTTAGGTAACCCTGAGTATATTTAGGTAACCCTGAGTACATGTAGGTAACCCTGAGTACATGTAGGTAAACTTGAGTACATGTAGGTAAACTGAGTACATGTAGGTAACCCTGAGTACATTTAGGTAACCCTTGAGTACATATAGGTAACCTGAGTACATGTAGGTAAACCTGAGTACATGTAGGTAAACATTAAGTACATGTAGGTAACCCTGAGTACATATAGGTAACCTCAGAACATGTAGGTAAACATTGAGTACATATAGGTAAACCTTGAGTACATGTAGGTAACCCTGAGTACATATAGGTAACCTGAGTACATGTAGGTAACCCTGAGTACATGTAGGTAACCCTGAGTACATTTAGGTAACCCTGAGTACATTTAGGTCCCTGAGTACATGTAGAGAAACCTGAGTACATGTAGGTAACCTGAGTACATATGTAGGTAACCCTGAGTACATGTAGGTAACCCTGAGTATATGTAGATAAACCTGAGTATATGTAGGTAATCTGAGTACATGTAGGTAACCCTGAGTACATGTAGGTAACCCTGAGTACATGAAGGTAAACCTGAGTATATGTAGGTAACCTGAGTACATGTAGATAAACCTGAGTACATGTAGGTAACCCTGAAAACATGTAGATAACCTGAGTACATATAGGTAACCTGAGTACATGTAGGTAACCCTGAGTACATGTAGGTAACCTGAGTACATGTAGGTAAACCTGAGTATATGTAGGTAACCCTGAGTACACATGTAGGTAACCCTGAGTTCATGTAGGTAACCCTTGAGTACATGTAGGTAAACCTTGAGTACATGTAGGTAACCCTGAGTACATGTAGGTAAACCTTGAGTACATGTAGGTAACCTGAGTACATTTAGGTAACCTGAGTACATTTAGGTAAACCTTGAGTACATGTAGGTAAACCTTGAGTACATGTAGGTAACCCTGAGTACATATGTAGGTAACCCTGAATACATATGTAGGTAACCCTGAGTACATGTAGGTAACCCTGAGTACATGTAGGTAACCTGAGTACATGTAGGTAACCCTGTGGACATGTAGATAATTCTGAGTACATGTAGGTAACCCTGAGTACATGTAGATAATCCTGAGTACATGTAGGTAAACTTGAGGCACGTGCCATCAACGTGAGACATCCTCTCATCGGCAGCCTCAAATTTTGAAACACTGTCAACGGATTACAGGAAGTATATTTGATAGCTATGCTTATATGACACATGCATCAAGAGCCAAGTTCATTAAAAACAACAATTTTCTTTCAGCAAATTTGAACAGAGCTACAATCAACTTTGACATAGATATATCTCAACATGATTTGCATCAAAAGGAAAAGCGGTCACATAATTCATTTTTCAGGAAACATATTTGATATATGATGGATATAATCATTAAAAGAGAGATGTACAATGCTTCAAAGCTCTTCTCGTGTTAATAACCAATTATAAAGCAAACACATAATTAATTTTTTTTAGGAAACATATTTGACAGATGATGTATGTAATCATTAAAAGAGAGATGTAAAATGCTTCAAAGCTCCTCCCCTGTTACTAACCAATTAAGGTAGCTGGTTGCATGCTGTAACTATGCTGAGAAATAATAAAGATCCATCAAAAGTGTGTAGACAAATGTATAGAATTTCAAATTTTCTAAAGGGATATTTCATTTTCATAATTTTTTAAATCATAAAATTTAATAGTCTTCAATACGAAAAGAGAACCATGATTTTACATATAACAAACAGATTTTGAGAACCTGCAATATTAATTTTGTTCCCAGCGTGGCAACGTCCCAATATGCCTATTCTCATAGAAACAAACCTCTCAACATAAATCCATGCGTGAATGTTTTATTACCTAGGACTCTCTGTTATATATATCTTAAGCTGACATGCGAACAGTAAGAGAAAACGAATTCATGAATTTCGAACTGAAATTGGCTATTTTAGGACATATTGATATATACATGTATGTACACACTTAAGCTTTCTACTAATGCAAGAAATACTTATCCATTAAAATCCAATTGACAAACCGAGAGGGGAAAAAACCGAAACTATAAGATTTCAATATTCCAATTTTGATGAATATTTGAAAACTTATTCAAATAGAAATGTTTTCAATAGCCTTCAGATTATTAATTCTGATTTTAAATTTGACTATTCAAATTACACGCGTACTGCTCCAATCTTTATTTGACTGTAAGTTTAACATTTTCACTCTGAACATTCACTAAAATGTGGTATTTGGAATTATTTTAGAGGAATAAAGAAAATCTATTTTGCTCTTCGCATATCAACATATGGATTTAAAAAAGGTTTTACGCTCTTTCTTGGCATATCCCTCCAATACGTCAATTTTTTAAATTATTTCTTTCCATGAATAGTGGAATAAAGTATGTTTTTGTTCTTAAATGATAAGTAATGGTATACTCGTATTTTAATTCTTACTTTTCAGTAAAGGTTGATATTTTATTTCTAATTTTTATTACCAGTGGTATATAAATCAAACTCTTTCTTTGAATATTATTTGCACACTTCAATTGCTTATTAAGCGGGTAACTGTACATCAATTGGGCACAACGGGAGTTCGTCCTCTTTGAGCACTCTTAATCTTAACACTGACCGTCTTGTTAAATTAGATATTTTGATAGAAACAGCAAGGAACTTTTTTAAAACTTTAAACCTTTTAAAAGTTTCAAATTAATGTTGTCTTAGTTTACCAAATTGACATTTCCATAAATCTTGACATAGAAAAACATCAACTTTATATGGTAGGTCATTTGTTCAAATTAGGGCAACGTCCATTTGTCAAAGTTTTTGTTAAAGACATCAATAACCATAGCAACCTCATGTAACGACTGAAATACCTTTGTTGATATAATTCACCTCTGGTAGATACCATTTCGTTTTATAAAGGAAGGGATTATACGTCTTTATATGTTAAATAGCTTTTTCATTTCTTAATTTTCTCTTACATAAAGAATAATTTATAGTAAGTGTTTTATTAGGAAATAAAAAATGCATTTTGTATATAGATGATATCAAAATGGCGATATCCCTTAATTTTGTTTTAAGTTGTAAATCTCTTTCAAATTTCAATATCAGTCTGCGATTAAGGTTAGGAGTGAACTATCTTTTACAACTTCACCTTTGTTGCTGAGATATCACAATGCATGAAACAGGTTTTTTTAAATTTAAAAAATCGGTAGTGTTAATTTATTCATGTAATTATAGACTTTAAAAGCAACTT
Organism: Phorcus lineatus; assembly: GCA_921293015.1. Lineage (NCBI taxonomy): Eukaryota > Metazoa > Mollusca > Gastropoda > Trochida > Trochidae > Phorcus > Phorcus lineatus. The sequence continues at coordinate 25,512,369 of OV121096.1, read as the reverse complement.
GTCGTTGGTCTTTTTCCTCTCCAGCCATTACAAAAAGTTCCCCGATAACACAACTAAAAGAAGTTTAATACGTTTATTGAGGATAAATGCGGTTACATTTACAACAATGGTGTCAAACGCATCAAATGAAATTAGTATCAAACAAAAATGAATGGTTAGGGTTAATAATGCCTACGAGGAAAAACGCCTACAAGGAAGAATGCCTACAGTGCTTGTTGTGACAACGACACGCTTACCTTCACACAAGTGAACTGTTCCAATTAGTAGGTAGGTGGATTTAAGGGCGACGTTGGGCCAAAAATGACCTATATGCGCCCGGTCCCTCTTGAACTTAGAGGGTTCGGTGACCTCCCCTAGGGATGGGGGTGGCTCTTTCGTGCGGTCTTGTGCTGCTTCTTGCGGGGTCCTACGCCATGAGGGTTGCACGATCTAGTTAAAACTAGGTTTAATTTCTCCGTCCCCTAAATCCATTAATGTAGGACTTAGCAAACGTAAGCATTACATCTAGTTTTAACTATATTGGAGGGTTGCACATCTGCTGACCCGGCTGTGTCGATTCTCATATTATTCATTTGTATACTATATTACGACAATGATAATTATGGTGATCATGATGATTGATGATGATTATAAGTTATTTATATGATATGTTAATTCAGGCATTATGAATTCTTCATTTTTTATACAATATGATGGATATTCGGGTGACTATGGGTTTATAAAATTGTTAATTGATGTCGAATTTGTGTCATGAATTTTGATTGGACTCTCAATTAAAAAAAAAGTGAAATAGGTTATGTTGTTTGGGTCCAATATGTCAAACTTTCTCATTGCCGTTATCTTATTAAGATCTTAAAGAATACTGCTGAAAATAACAATTTTAACTATAATTGGCTTCGTATGGTGATAACGAAAACGGTTTTTCAATAATTCATATAATTCAATTGTTCGAACACTGGTACATGTACCTCGGAAACAAGAAAACAGGTGATTCATTTGACACTCCTCGACACATATTTTTTTCCATTCACAGAACAATGCCAAAAGAGAAGAAGAAATTCCATTTCGATTTCAAATCGTTTTTATTGTTCTATACATTGAAATACAGATGATAAGTAAGACGAACCTATTTATATTTAAACATGTGAAGAGTACTTAATGATGCATTATCGCTTATAATACTCTCACATGATAAACGAATCATACTTTAATATAGAGCATAGAAAGTCAAGAGCAGTAACCCAAATGGAAAGTTATGTGCACTAGTGCACGCTTTTACGGTTTAAATTGGCTATTTTAAGGTTTACGAGGACTTATGCATTCACTTAAACTTTCTATCGATGCAATGAAATACTAAACATTCTTTACAATTTACCTTCAATCAACAATGAAAACGTTAAGACAGCCGCTGTCGGCTTGGACATATAAAAATCTATGGCTAGCTGTGCACAAAACGGATAAATTATTGACACTTGGAAACGGCTGAATTAGTACTGTGTGCAGCTATTGAATTTACCTAAACTCTGAACTGAGAACAAAATGTTTTATGAAAGCAATGTTGTAAATTAACCGATTTAATAACACAGTATTAGCATTGTTATTAGATAGACCATATCGGCTTCCGTTTCCGCTTTTCTGGTTTTGAGCAAAATTTTAATATTTCCGATTTCGTAGTACATACGGATTTAATGTAACGTAACATTAAATACTTCCGGCCTTTAAAAATCCACTTTACTACCTGAATTCGTAAATATTTGTTAAATAACTTACGATGTAGATTACTTGAGTTAGGATAGTGAGCAATATAAAGAAATATGCAGTATCTGTGCATTCGTTGTGTTTACGAAATATTGGCGTGCACTAGTGCGTTTAAATCATCAGGTATATTAGTTTAAGGAAACAACATATTGCTTGTGACATACAAAACCACTTTTCATATGTCAGTTGGTATACATCCTTCAGAACCAATTACAAGTATATAGACTGTCAAGATCTATTTGTAACATCATCAGTTGAACGCATTATCCTTTCCTGGAAAAGATAGAGGAAAAGATATTTGACATTTCTCGTCGAATACCATGGTTATCTCATCGAGTGAAGTAGAAATTTATATTTTCACCTAAATATAAATATCCTTTTCATGTGTATTTTAGCAGATTTTGGAAAAATCTAAGGTACTGTAGCACGTTTTAAAACTGTTGTATTTGTTCTAATATTAGTTTATGCATTTCATTTTCTTCAGAGTGCACGAAATGTCATTACAAAATCCGAGTATCTTTAATAGAAACGAATAAGGTGTCATATAACAACCAGAAACTTCATGAGGCCATTTTAGCGTAACCACCATATAGTTAAGGAGTTCTTCTTATTTAACAATTTATGCTACAAGATTGCTGTCATTGATAAAAATTCTTCGAAATGATCTCTATGATAAGTATCAGTCTGCTTTTAGAGGTTCCCACAATACGGAAACAGTCCTTTTACGAAACATCAATGACCTGCAGAACGCTGCAGATAATGAATAAGTTGGTCTCCTTGTGTTATTAGATCAATCGGCGGCGTTCGTTACAATCGACCATGCTGCATTGTTACACCAACCTGAATACCAGTTTGCTATAAACAATCAATCCCTGGCATAGTTTACGTCTGATCTCTTTGATAGATGATAAACCTTACAGATCTCTGATATGTCTTCGCTAAAAGAATTCATATTCTTTGGCGTTCATCAGGGATCTGTACTTGAACCTTTAATGTTCACGCAAAACCTCAAGGCCCTGGGTGATTTTATCGAGGTGCAAGGTGTTCATCAACACGACTTGACGGAAGACATGCAGCTTCTGGAGACATTGGAATCAAAGACTCACAGAGTCTAGAAGACTGTACATTTTATTTTACGCATTTTAGTCCAATCAAGCTTAGACTACTCTAACAGTCTGTACTATGGCATGACAGAGAACCTCCTCACAAACCTCCAGAAAGTTCAGAACAGAGGTACAGGGATCATCATTAGAACAAAGAAGCGCTCTCATATCAAGCCTGTTTTGAATTCCTTGCAATGGCTGCCTATTAGAGCAAGAGTTCACTTGTAGATTTTTGCGCTTGCATATCAGTGCTTTCATGGAACTGCACCAAGCTGCCTATGCGACATAACACCAAAGCATTTTCCTATGAAAACATTAAGATCAGCTAATCTTGACCTGTTTGAGATTCCCTAACGTCATCTAAAATATTTTTTATCGCTTTTTAGCTCCACTGCTCCCTTTCTCTGAAACTCTCTTCCCCATGTTTGTCACCGACCATCGAGCTCAATCCTAAAACTGATTAATGAATAATCTTTCTGAGCTCTTCAGTTCAGTAAGCAACTTAAACGATAATGTTCGTGTGTGGGAAAGGCAATATTCAGAGTGAAAAGAGTAGTTCAGTGATAACTTTGTCCCTTATAATTATGTCTATGTTATAGTTCAACTACTTCCTCCACACCTAACTCGCATTGTAAATGCGATCACCAGTGAACTAACATGAGTTGTGACCGAACGTCATTGGCCAATAACAGTTTTGCTGGTTGAAAATTTGACATTTTCAAAGTCATTTTAGGACTATTTTGCGTATGTTTTGTAACAGATGAATTATTGATGTTGTCTAAACAACTGGTTTTGTATTCCGTTTTGCGTTTTGTACATGAGATTATAAGGGTTTTAATATGAGTGCTAAATTTACTTTGTAGATTACAAGCTCCAATTCAAACGATTTGTTCAATGTCAATTGCAAAAGAGACCGAGACTCAGTTTGCCTTTCATTTTAATTTCACCTAAAGTTCACCACAATAAACGTGATGATGAAATGGAGTGTTATCATAGGTGTCCAAAGTACATTGTAGATTCAAGCTTTAATTCAAATATCGATTTTGTGTGATTTTATATTTTTAAAAAAGTCCTGTTTACATTCTTCTTCATCAATGATTCCTTACACCAAATAACAATAACAATGAAAATATTTTGAAAACTCATTGACACTCATGAATTCCAGAGCATGAGTGACATTTATAACCACAGACAAATAATCTTAGCCAACTACAAAATAGGCATTTTAAGACTGGCTATATGTTTTCTTAGAGTTGAATGTGTCAAACGGTCAATGAGGTACATAGTTATCATAATGAAAGGTAAACGTGTTCAGTGATATTTTGAAAGTATAATTTCGATGCCAATAGGAGCAGTATAGTGAAGGTCGTTATTGGTTGTCAATCACGTAATGATTGCCTCAAGCACTCTTTATTGGGAGTGAATCGAACACAATGGAGTTATCTTCAAGGGACAGTTGAAATGTTGTTTTCGTGATTGGTATATGTCAAAGGATAGTGTACATTACAAAGACGTGTCATTTAATTGCGTGACAAATTAATATCTGTCTGTTCGGATCATCAAGTAACAATCCCTATTACTCTAAAACTGATACTACGCTATTTCTTAAACGAAACCAACCCCGTGCAGCTAATTATGTCAGTGAATCGAAGATCATTGAACATGGATAGAATTTCTGTCCGCTCGTCTATCAGGGAATAAACACGCCACCAACTCATTATTTACAACGCTTGTAAACATATTTCTTCGGAGCTTTCAGTGATAAATTAAACAACCAGGAAAAGTGCATAGGTACTATGGAGCAAAGCAACATGATCTTCATTGAAATTGGAATGGTTAAAACAGGACTGACGAATAGAAATGTTATTAGTTCATGCAATCAATGTCCACATTACTTTAGCAAAAGAGAGACGAACACTTTACATGCTACACAAATGAAGCACATGCGAGGTGATTCACAAGCTCTCATTGTTCATTCAAAAACACTATCACTGTAAAACGATCCAAGTATTTAACCACCATCGGCCGTGACACAGGCAAAAATATGTCTCCTGGCTGAAGTATAAATGCCTCTATCTTTGCCTTCCCGGTTCATCTTCAGTCTGGTGAAAGGTGGTTTAAGTCTTTTAATCTACAGCTGTACAACAAAAGCTTGTTTCATTACTTTCAAATACAGAAACATCATATTGTTATCTTATAATTAAAGCTGATACTCCTTGTTCTACATAAAAACATTTGACAGATATTTGTTAAAATTCGCAAGATATAGAATAATGTTAACCATAATGTCTTTTTTGATGAAAAAGTTGTCGAAAATGTGTTCAAATAATATTTTATTGCAGAAATAAGAAATTCAAAGTTTTTTTAATTTTGACCCATAGCCCTTTTTCTGGAATGCCAAAATTGTTCCTGGCAAACCACATAATTGTCCCTCAATATGTAGTGTAAAAATTATCACTACAAAAAAAAGTTTTAACTGTACAGTATTTTGCTTTGAAATGTTTACTTTATGATGATTTTACATTGGAAATCAGCAGTTGGATATATTGAATCCTGTGCACGTCTGAACAGCGAGCTGATGTTGTTGCATTGTTGCAAAAAAGTGTAGAATTCTATACCATTTTTATCCCAGCAATGATATTTCTTTTGTTGTTTTTTCTTTATCAATTTTTAAGCTCGATGCTATTTCATCGGATGGATCTTTTTATTTATATATTTATGATAATTCGACACGTTTGGCCTGATAGATATATGTAGAGAGATTTGCAGAAGCAAAACCACCGAAGTGCCTGGACTGTCCACGTTTTGTTTGTGCGCAGTTGACCATAGAAAACATTCTTCTGCATGTAACAATGATGTTGGCTCGGCATCATAGATTACAGTAATGTGTTAAATTCATAATAGAGACTTTCCTTTAGACGTTAGTATATCAACGATGACATGTATTTACACTTTATGGTATAAAATTTAGTAGCCTAAAAAATCTAAATAAAATTGTCACTTTTTATAAAAATATTAAAATTGCGAGAACCATATGACGTTGATGAGACATTAAACCTTTTTGAAATTTTGAAACCTCTCATGGGTGAATATTCAGATTTTTAGCAAAAAAGCAAAAAACTTGTAAACACTTGAAAAAGCACTGCTCAATCAACGTTTGTCAGGACCAATTTGAAATTAAAAACCGTATGTGTTGATTTAAATTGAAAACAATTTAACAAACAGCAATATCCATCCCAAAATGGCAATTAATGACAAATAATAAATACATTGCAAATATGAGGCCAAAAATAGCCTAATGAACGACATTTTACATACGAAATTACAAGTCTCAGTTATGCGCGTCCTATTACACTGAAGTAAACAATTGAAAATTTCACAATTTCATTTCTTCTTAAACCTTTGCAGAAATCGAAGTATTTTACGCAGCTTATTCGCACTGATACATCAAACTTAATCAACATGTCTTGTTCTGACTGGATGGTCCCAAGGTGACTTTTGATTGATTTATAGTGACTGTCACCCCATGTCAAAGGGTTTCTTAGATATAATGCACAGTACAAGTGGTATAATGATACAGACATATCGTCAGTCATTGAATGGCTTTAGGAAACCTGACATGCATTACTCTAAGACAACATTCGATGCCTATTAATGATTGTCCCTCACCGCTAAACATTTCATCAACATACTAAGAAAAGTCAAAAGGTTCATCGACTGGATATATTGATAAAGCTGTCGAGTCTATGGAGAATATTAACCAAGTGTCCTCGGATATCAAATATATCAACAGGAGTTGGTAAAAGTAACACATATGTGTTATAACAGAGAGCAGTATGGTGATATAATCTATTTATCATCGAAATTTTCATTTAACATGTTCATCACTGAACACTGCCCTGAGCTTAGACTGCCAATGCGATGATATCATTGCATTGTGACGTCGTCATCTTTATGACGTAATAACATTTGTGATATCATTACTTGATGGAAAACAATTATGATGTTAAATACTTGATTGTCATATCTGGAAAAACCTAGATATTCAAGTTAACGCCCCTAACAGAATTTTGCTTTCACATTTTGCCTGATTTCGTCCTACAATGTAGAAATTAGGGCCGCACCGACGTCAAATCAATTTCATTCAAGCAAACACTTCGGTTTTAAGGTAATCATAAAATTGCTGCTATGATTAGTTTAGATTTTCTCACCTTTCGGGAGAGCAGCATGATATGATTTTTTTTTGTAATAAAGAAGGTTATTTTCGGAATTTCAGAAACATACAGGATCGATACTAACCATTATGCATTCATTTTGCGATTATGGGGAAAATATTGAGTATTTAAAATAAAAAATAGTTCTTACATAAACTTCAGGTTGATTTTTAAAATCGAATTTATTTAAAAAAGGCTACTACATTGAAAGTCTCTGTCAAGTATGCCCAATATAACATACTTCGGGACTTATGCTAGTTTTAACTACATTTCGTGTTGATCTGCATTCTTGTTCCTCAGACCGTTAAGAACATTCATTCATTCAGGAATGCACATTTATTTGCTCACCTTATTTATACGAATTGTACTTTAGTTCAGTAGCCTAAATATCTATTATCTATGAGAACTTCAATGAAAGAAACACGAGTCCTGTCAGTTTTAATATTCAGCAACTATATTAGTGAAGACGCCGCGAAGAATATGTGGACAAATTTTGTTGCTTGCTTGAGACATTTTATAGACAACATGTCTCTAGTAAATTCTACATTAATCAACAATCCATGTATTTAGATATTATTAAAAACGTCTTGTATATAAACTCACAGACAAAAGAAAGGCTTCTCTTTAATTGTTTCATGAAAACATTAAGAGGGCTGGTACGAGTTTGATTCTAAGCAGCAAATGATAGTATTAATGCATCGTTTCCTCTACACGAACGCATCGCATCGAACGCAGCCACTGGAATTGTGCATTCACGAACACGTGCAAAACGTGTTTTTGAGGCATGATTTGTGATGCACGTGTTGTACACTGTTGTATAAATACCCTTGCTGGAAAAAGCAGCGATCAATAAAGAACACCAAAAGTATGCAAAGACTTATGCAAGCGCAACATGACCAAGCGATTGGTATGTCAACCATTTGGGCTTCCCAACGTCAAATGGCAAGAACCTTCAACAGTCGCCAAACCACCATCGGAAGGCTATCAAAACACTACCAGCAGACAGGCCAGACACAGGGCAGACCAAGGTAACAACTGCAGCCGAATATCGCTACTTCAGGCTCGTAACGGCGACATCAACATCGGCGAACGCACCACATCATGTCATCAGAACAGGAACAACCCTTCGTCGACTTCGTTTGGCTGGTATACGAGCCTCCGTGGAATGGCTTTGACCTGTTTACACCGTCAACGCAGATTACGATGGACACGTACTGTACTCCGTTGACAGCGACGTGACTGGGGGAGGGTGTTTTAGAGAGGTTCACCCGTTTGGAGGCGCAGGCATCATGGTATGGGGTGGGATTTGCGTTCAAAAGACGACGCTGGTTGTTCTGCGAGGGTTTCCGACTGGCCAGCGATACATTGATGAGATGTTGAGACCTATTGTCGTTCCTCTCATCCAACAACAGCCAAGAAGATTGATATTGCAACACGACAACGCAAGACCTCACACCGCCCGAATTGTTAGAGACTACTTCGAGAACGCCAACGTCACTGTTTTGCCGTCGCCAGCCGACTCACCAGATATAAACCCCATTGAACACCTTTGGGATCACCTTGACCGCCATTTTAGACAGCTGGTGCCACCTCCAAACAACCAGCAGTAACCTGAGCAAACTCAGGAACAGGATCCCTGCTGACGTCATCTGACGACTGACGATTTCAATGAGGAGGTGTTTACTTGCTTGCATTGATGCCCAGACTGGTCACACTCGCTACCGCTGACAGTCTCCGTGATTCCTGCGACTACTGAGAGTTTAGGTGCACTTCTCTTTTAACTCCAGATTTGTGTAATTTTTAATATTGACCTCTGTCTCTTTCCTTATGTATGTGGGGCAAATTAAAAGCCGATATTTGGATGCTTTTTAAATAGATTATTGGAAAATGATTTTTGTTTATAAACCAATCGTCAGAATTCTCATATCTGCGTTAGTTTTATTTTATAGACTTGAAAAATGAGTGAAACCGTTCTTTTGTCTGGTACTTAAGTAAATAGGACATCATTTCTGAATATTGTTTATACTTTGACTGCCAACATTGACCTATTGGCTTTGTGACTCCATAACGATTTTGCCCAAAGTATTTAGGAAATTATGTGTAAGAAATTCTAGGAATGTTAAAAAATTTACCAAAAAGGTCTAGATGGACATTTCAAACCTTTACAAGAAAATCATATCAACCTCATTAGAAAAAAATATATTCTTGGTGCATATAAACGAAAGAATATCGAGTTTGTCTTTATACAAAAATGGGTTTCTAATCTAGGCGTTTAGAAGAAAATTAACTCACTGGTGAAAATTGAATAATTACATGCAAAGACTGGTGAGATGGCGATTTAAACAAATAATTGAAATAAAGTATTATTAGTCAATTTAAAAATCTAATGAAAAATCAGAGAAATATAATTTTAACGAGATGCCATTCTTTTATTTCTTTTAATTTACACATTGCTCAACATGGAAGACAGTAGGATTCAAATAAAAACAGATATTAAACAAAGGCGTTGAAATTAAACTTGTGGAAAAAACGACGGTTTTGGGTTCAACTAAGTGGGAATGCTAGGGGAGAGTAAGTACCTGAAAAAAAGATTACTACTTGAATCGTAAGCTAGGTAGAACAGCTAGCTTATTAAAGGTAAATGGTAGGGGAAAATATTACTATTAGGTTACAAATAAAATCTGAAATGGAGAAGTTAAGTAGTTTCCTGCAAGAAAGTAAAAAAATCTTTTAAATCAACTTACAGGAAGTAAAAGAACTTGATGTGAATGGATCAGTTGGATATCGTTAACTTATTTGTTATTTTTACAGCAACACAGTTATCAGAAATCTTCCTGCGAATGATGAAAATTACAAGCTGAGTCCCATTTCTAAATATGTTTCCTTTACAAAAGATCTGATACAAAAATATTATCCCTGATTGAAATTAAATATTTTGCAAAAAAGAACAAACTGCAAATAATTTAAATTCTCGAATATTTCAATACAATATACATTCAAAAACATTCAGGGAAAAGGTTTTCAGTGACAAAATTCAAAATCTCTAAGCTGCAGAAAAAAGTGTTTTGAAAAATGAAAATTACTTTTTAACCCTTAACTCTATTCAGACATAATATTTCTAATGGAAAAGATTAAAGGACACTTAAATTATAGACAAAAACACTGGCTTTTCTCTACTCAAGGTTTATATCCAAATACTAAATCTGATAAAAATGATTAAGAAAATCACGCATAAAGGGAAAAAGATTCGATTTATCAGATTTTTATCTCAAAATATAAATTCCAGCATGTTATTGGATTAAAAAAAAACTATTTCACATACTTTGATTGACAGTGGAATGATGAACAGACACGTTCGAATGTCCTTACACATAAAGCAGATCAATATTTGCCACTTGCGAGTTTTCTGATCATCTTAGATTAGTTAATTCTTTGAGTACTTCTCAGTGTCATTTTACTCTAACTACCTTTCTTTGTCTGCACTTTTGTATACATGTATCTCATTTCTATATATTTCCATGTATTTATATATGTATATAAATATATATATCGTGTCCATATTATATGTAAGCAATGTACATAGGAGAGGGTTTCATTTAGTTGGATTACTCGTACCCAATCCTTTCTCTTGAATAGATATGTTAATATCAAATCTGATCATCAATAACAAACTCAGCCCTTATACTCGTGTCAGAAGAGCATGTTCAAACGATATTGAAAAGGTGAATATTCTTCAGAGAAGAGTAATTCTTAAACCCCTTTGAAGCGATGAACACTTATCTTAGATCCCATTCACTGTATAGACACAGCTTACTTTCTTTCTACATTCGGGTCAATTCCATCAGAATATTTTGTTCCATTTTATCAGAAAAGATGAAAGACTGTTGAAATTACATTTCATGATTGATTTTTTGAAGAAATCATGGAGAAAAAAGTTCCTTAGAAAATAAATAAAATTGATATATATATCCATTAACATAATAAATAGAAAACAATTGGATATTAAAATCATTTTAAATGCAAACGTTTCTGTAGACGAAGCTTTATGTTAAAGACATCAATTTATTTCAACTGTTTTTATTATTATTTTGACTAAAATGCATGCTCTTCTGCAAATCAGCCTTGAGTCATCAACTACAAAAACAGATTTAATGTCCATGTTTCTGCATTCTGCAAACATCATATACAAATATGTTTTGACTGTTTAAAAAAAGAACGTCACGACGATATTTTTCTATTTAATCGCTTAATGACTTTTGATGTCAAATTGTTACATTTAGTAGTCGTGTAAGTAAAATGAAAAAGTGATACAAAATTTTAGAAAATCTTTTTTTCAAGCCGAAACAGTTACATTTGTGTTTTTGTTTACTGGCGTTGACAAAGTATGAAAACACTGCTGTAGTGGATTTGGTGAAAAAACTTTTTTTGACCTTCTTATAAAGATGAATATTTCCCTGGTTTTACAAGCTGATTTTACAATTTGAGATTGACATAAACCGTACAGAAAGTATGCATGTGAAGATGATGCGAACATTTAGTCCTGTTTTAAACATATTTATTTCACAATATACATATACATATATCCATTGTAAAAGGGATTGGCCAACAAGCTCACAGTGCTTATATTAAGGCCTCTCCCTTGAACATAATATAGATACATACTTGATACATACAAAACCCAAATATAACTTTAAACATAAATTTTTAAACATGGTAAGACATAACCAACATACAGAAGTGTCATCATGATAGCAAGGCATTTTATTGAGAACATTGTATTATACTTTAAATCTCGAAGTTTCAATAATGAGGTCATGTACAGATTTTATAATATGTTGATTAACAATTGATGAACTTTCATTGTTGCCATAAAGGATTGAATTTAAGTCATATCCTTTTAAATAAAAATATTTATTGTGTCGAAAATCATTATATAGCGGACACGTAAAAAAGAAATGGACACAATCCTCAGAATAATAACCACATGAGCAAGAAGGCGAAGTAGATTTATGTCTATTAAACTTATCAAAGTTGAGGTCACTACAGCCTAGGCGCAGTCTGCAATGTATTATTTAAACAAATCTTGGTCCAAAGTATGAGTCAAAGTAATATGTTTTGAAAATGGTAATATTTATTGCTTTTTTAAAAGTTGCCGATTGAATTACTTAGTATTTGATCTTCTGTTAAAGAATTCCATTCTCTTACAGCAGATGGTAAGAAAGATTCCGAATGTCTAACAGTATTACACGGAATTTAGTCCTGTTGCAGCGAGAATCAGTGTCACCTCCCACTTTACCATAAAGCACTAATAGTTTCATTGACCTGACAGCGAAAAATAGATAAACAATGTACTTACATCAATTGTTAATTTGATAATGTTTTAACCCCCGCTGATATAGATAATTATTCAGTTGGTAAGTCCAGCTGATCTCAGAGCTGAAGAGCAGAGAGTATGCATGTGACGATGATTGAAACAGTTAGTGATTGTACACCAATTGCAAGAATCAGGATGATCGCTTGTTGTTCTCTATCTTGAAGTGATAGCGCTTAAAGGATGTCCGTTCCTCAAATTCAAAGTATTAAACTTTTTTTCTAACTTGTTTTTTTTCAAAAGTTTAGTGTCTATTTTTGAAATATCAACCCCAAAAATGGGGGGTTTTGTGGGTTTTTTCGAAATATTTTAAGACAAAGATCTCTTTGTCAGTCAGAGATTTAACATGGGAGTCAATAGGAAAATGATGACCTTTTTTGAGAAATCTTAAATTTAAATTAGTTCCTGTACTAAACTTTTTTTAATATGAAAACATTTTAGAGTTAACATAATTTTCTTCCAGAAAAAAAGTAAAAAAAATATATATGGTACTGTTGGTTTTTAGCCGCTACGGCACAACATGTATTCAAACATTTCAATCTAATCATCAACATTCAAACTATTTGTACTAAAATATGCTTTCTCTCACTCATTATTTACAAATATACCTGAACGCATACATACAAATCATATTCATTCAACAACATCTACTTTCTAGTAAAACAGATTATAGAACTTGCTCAAACAATCGTTACAGTTAAAAATTGCTGAGTCAGCAAAATTGTGATTTATTTCAAAATAAAAATACTACGTTTCTTAATTTTGATGAATATTTAATCAGAAATCATCAAAATTGAGAAAACGCCGCTTCATTTTGGTTTATTATATAAGAATATTATGATTTAAGGTTATTTGAGTTTTGTAACTGTGATTGAGGAGCGAACATCCTTAAGTGAAGAAATGGATGTAGTTTTATCGATAATTTGATAAACATGTGATTGACTTCAATCTTGTTTAAAGATTATTCATTTGGGTATATGAGCTGAATTATGAGTTGCAAACATACATTAACAAAACGCATGTGAAGATGGTCCGATTTTCAATTTTAGTAATTCTAATTATATCCTAATTCATTGAAACCTTAACAGGAAGATAACATTAGAAGTCAGAATGGATCTAACCATTTAGTTCTTAAAGGGGCCTACCTATCGGCTATGGTCCGCCATGCTCCTTTGAGGGAAAATGACATAAAAAAAGGCGCTGTACTTTTTCCGATTTTACAATATTTTAAAAATCAACTCTATGTAAGGATAGAATATTTATTTATGATAAGACTAACAGCAATGCCGTGTAATTTCGTAGCAAGGCTTTTAACGCTCGTAGCGCCGATGAATGGCTTCATTTTTCATTCTTGTTCTATTTTACCGAGTGTGCGCTCTCCTTTTAATATAATTTTTCAAACACTTTCTTCTCCAATCTACACCTTCTACCTGCTTTTAAAACGTTTCCAAACGTTACATTTGGTTTAACGAGATGCGTGATTGTCCATTTTTTCTTATCAGTATCCTGACTTTATACATTTTTATATATTTCATATTTGCTAAACTAATTCCGATTAAAATGATACTTTTCATTAACAGTCAGTACATCTCGATCAACTGATATAATCCGTAAAGTTTGACGTATGTAACCCAAACAGCTCATGATCATGAAGTGTTGCTTTAACATCATTAGTCAGTTAGTTATACAAGCCGTTTCAAAACTTGAGCCATACGTAAACCATAGTGTACATGTAAACAGTATCAACATATAAACCTTATAGGTAACAGAAAATCTAGTCTAAAGGTTGGCTTCTCACTTCATGTACATCGCTAATGATTGAAACATGAATGAAGTAAGAAGCACGAACAAATCCATAAATAAACCTCACTCATCAACAGTCAATTGGTTGAGCATGGATCTAACTTTCAGTTTGTGAAGACCATCAAGCCATTTTGCTTATATAAATTGTCCAAAAAGAAATCCTTGACTTATATGTAGATACATAGCCGCATTCATACATGTATATACAGCAGCATGCCAAAAGTTTGTTCACATACCGGAATATACTAGTGCAAATATCATGTAATTTTAGATGCCTTTGAGGTATCGTAGCTTTGCGAAAATATACGTATAATGTTGACTTTTCAATGCACACTTCTGTCTATATCGATATGCCAAAATTCGAATTTTTGCACGAGAGACCAGACGATGTCAAAATTAGTTCAAGAATGGCTATTTCACACATTGGCAGTGGGTAATCCAATGTCGGTTTTGCTGAAGCTATTCTATTGACATTAAAACGAAACCCATCTTACATGATATTTGCACTACGTTTCAGTGGTAAGTGAACAAACTTTCGGTATGCAGCTGTAGTTAGTATAACTTTAGTACCATGGGAAGTTAGGTATGATTAATTCAAATCACAGTACAGTACAGTGACTGTTCACTAGAACAACATTCAATGAACAATATTCTGATAACAACGACCAAAGCTGTTGCAATTCATTTCATTGTTTTGCTGCTTCATTTGATGGATCAGTTTATTTGCTAACAAGAATAACATTTTGTACTACATTTAACCGAAATCTCTTAGTGATGTTATGTTTGATAAATGGAAACCAATGGCCCCGAACGAGTATATAAAGCATTTTGTGGGGCTTCTTCCTTGATTCCAATTTGTAAAGATTGGGACAAACCTGCCAAGAGGACGTGAAAGTGCAATTAATGGAACGTCACCTTCATTAGTTATTAATTGGCCTGTCATGAAACTGATCTCCTGAAACTGGTCATTATTCTGGGTCTTATAAAAGACCTTTTCTAAACTGCAAACTTATATAAATCTTAGTAGGTGAGTAATTGTAGAGCGACACTTATGCATTGCTCAATCTGTAGAAGCGTAAATCTTACAAAAACACTCATTCAGACAAATTAACGTCAAATAAAAATTGAAGAATTGGATCCAAAAATCAATTTGATATGTGGTTTTAATCAGTTATTAGTTAAGGTTTATATGGTATAAACAATTTTAAAACCATTTTGCTTGCCTTTAAAACTGCGACGCCATGATGATATAATTTTACAGGATGAAAAATTGTTGTCAAATGTTCACCTTAAGCTTAATTAAAAATCTTGGTAATCATTTCAGCTTTTATTATAATTAGACATAATCACTACAAAAATGACTTGGTTTCCTGAATCCTGGAAACCACAAAGAAAGTGGGTAATTGGGGTATCCAGTTGGTATCCATTCACTGAAACTAAGTAACTTGGTTTCCAGCTACAATCCATTTTGGATTCTTTGATTTGTATATATCCATATATGGAAACCAACATGAAACTGTGGTCATAAGTATCCAGTTCGTTTCCATTTCTGGAAAGTGAAAATGATGATTTCATTGAATGGAAACTAACATGAAACCATAACGTTAAGTTTAATGTTGGTTTCCAATCTTGTTTTGAAATAAATGAATAGATTGACAAGTTATTTAGTTTTATCATGAGTATTTTTGTTTGAGTAGTCTGGCATCCAATAGGTATCCATCCACTGAAAATGAGTAACTTGGTTTCCTACTGGAATTCATTTGGCATTCAGGTTTTATATATTTCCGGAATGGAAACCAACAAGATACAACAGTTGCACGTATCTATACTATTACTATGTGGCTTTAAGATTAACCCTTACAAAGCATCTACAAAGTTGCAATACTTCTGCTACATCGCGGCAATGTTTAAACTTTCAGTCAAATCCTGTTCAAGGAGCGAAACAGTTTTCCATCATCTTATGATCGTGAACAAATTATCAACATCAACGATCAAGATTTGATAGGCAAGATAAAAACAATAAGAACACTCATTTTATCGATATGTTGAAAAGGATTTAAGTGAATGTTGTTGACATGAACAGTAATCGGCTATATTAATGGAGATGGGCGGAGCCTATAATTTATTAATGGACAAAAGAAATATGAAATGAAAAAGTATCAACTGTCCACCACGGTAAATAGTCTTGAATTTTAATTGTTACCTTGATAGCTAAATCTCTTTATCGGTCAATAAGTTGTATACAGATTTGGCTGTTTGTTTAGTAAAGGACACCAGTTACTCGTGATAGTGAAATCTAAACTCTATGATCAGTTTGCAAACAAATGATTAGATATGGACTGTTGAAAAACGCCTGAATTAGTAACATGTGCAGCTTAGCGTTGATCTCTGAACTCATAATTAAGGATCTGGGGCAAAAGTAGGTTTCAGTTTTCATGGAAACCAACATGGAACTTCAATCACGGAAAACCAAGTGGATCCTACTTTGAGGAGTGTGTAAAGAACGGTGATGGATACCATCCGGGTCTGGGGCAAAAGTAGGTTTCAGTTTTCATGGAAACCAACATGAAACAATAGAAACCTATCTGGATACCAAGTGGAAATACTGGTTTCCATGTCGTTTCATTGTGGTTTCAATGATCCCGAAACCAAGTCATTTCTGTAGTGAATATTTGTCTTTCAATTTCTCTTTCCATCTAATCATAACGGCATAAAAGTAATTCTTTTCACATAAAGAGAATAGTTTTCATTCAACATGCTGACCATTTGTAGACGTTTTCATGTCTCGCCTGTATAGTGTTCTTCAACCGATAATTGATTATTATTATTATTATAATTATTATCATATCATTATTATTAAGTTAAATCTTCATATAAATGATAAAAGTGTATTTCATACTATTTGATATACTTTGATTGACAATGGGATTTGAAACAGGCAATTTTATATGTACTCACAATCAAGCAGTTTAATATTCATCAGTTTGACATTTAAAAGGACAGCTAGTCATATCGGGGAATTTTTGCGGAAACGAAATTCAACAGGAAATTCCTACTTACATGTAAATATTATTAGTACATGATTACAACACAACACAGCTGTAACTTGTTACTGAGGGTAACATTTTTGTTGATTTAGATTTGACAACTTTATGAATAAGTGCGCAAAAACAACACAGCAATGAAAAGAGAAGCCATTCATTCACGAGTGTGGAAACCTTTGGTACATTACAGCAAGGTCTTTTGATACTCTTATCATTAATCAATTATAATTGTGAGGATATGCTATCAATTTAATATTACATATACTTTATTGTTAAAATAAAAGTACAGCGCATTGTGTCATGTCATTCCCTGAAAAAAACGTCCCGGCCGATTCCAAATAGGACGGACTCCTTAATCATACTAATGAGAAGGTAATAGCTCATTTTCGGGTCTGGATAGCATGTTCAATAGACTTGCTTCATCGATATTGAAAAGGTATATATTTTTCAGAGAAGAGTGAGCAATGAATCCCTTTTGATCTAATTTTCAATTACCGACAAAGCCTCATTTTCCTCAGAAAAGTATTTCCGTTCAAGCCAATACCGGTACCGTGAGGATATCATTCTTTAACTTAAAAATCATAACTTCAAAAAGCTAAGGTTACATTATTATATTTCATGATTTATTCTCTAAGGAAAGGATGTAAAAGGAAATTCCTTATATATTTTACTTATGAATATATAATAATTCAGAAGAAAGCTGAACATGGTGAGGCCTTTGACCATCAACGAGGACATGGTCGTATGAAATAATGGGGTCTGTGAAGTTGGCAAACAGTTCCCGGTTCCCAGTTCCTCATTCAAATTGTGAAGTTGGCAAACAGTTCCCAGTTCCCAGTTCCTTATTCAAATTGTGAAGTTAGCAAACAGTTCCCAGTTCCCAGTTCCTTATTCAAATTGTGAAGTTGGCAAACAGTTCCCAGTTCCCAGTTCCTTATTCAAATTGTGAAGTTAGCAAACAGTTCCCAGTTCCCAGTTCCTTATTCAAATTGTGAAGTTGGCAAACAGTTCCCAGTTCCCAGTTCCTTATTCGCTGACGGACTCACTGTAATTTATCCCTATATTATCCCTTTAAGATGGATACATGTAAATGGAATAAGTATATGTTAGGGCTGCCAAAACTGTTCGTATACACAAAAGATCACTGTCGTACACGCTCGCATAGCTAAATACTGAGTTATCATAGGCGTTTTGAACTGTATGCTGAATGTGTGATGTTGGAGTCCAGTTCCCTATTCGACGTTGCTCTCGCTAACTCCCGTTTCAGAATAGATAAGTTTATCAGGGAATAAGTATATTATAGGACTGCCTTAAGTCTACCTATAACCAAAAGATCACTGTCATAACCGCTCGCATAGCAATACACTGACCCCATTAATTATGGCGTTTTGAACTGTTTGCTGAATGTGTGAAGTTAGCATACAGTTCCCTATTCGATTTTGCACTCTCTAATGCCCGTTTCAGAACAGATAAGTTTATCTTGAAATATGTATATGTTAGGTCTGTCTGAAATCTACCTATAACCAAAAGATCACTGACATAAGCGCTCGCATAGCAACACACGGAGCTCAGAATAGGCGTTTTGAATTTTACTGTGAAGTTGGCAAACAGTTCCTTATTCGACCTTGCTCTCGCTAACTCCCGTTTCAGAATAGATAAGTTTATCAGGGAATAAGTATATTATAGGACTGCCTAAAGTCTACCTATAGCCAAAAGATCACTGTCATAACCGCTCGCATAGCTACATTCTGAGCTTATTATTTATGGCGTTTTGAACTGTTTGCTGAATGTGTGAAGTTAGCATACAGTTCCCTATTCGATTTTGCACTCGCTAACGCCCGTTTAAGAAAAGATAAGTTTATCATGGAATAAGTATATTGTAGGTCTGCCTAAAGTCTACCAATACACAAAATATCACTGTCATAAACGCTCGCATAGCTATCTACTGAGCTCATTATAGGCGGCTTGAATTTTACTGTGAAGTTGGCAAACAGTTCCTTATTCGACCTTGCACTCGCTAACGCCCGTTTCAGAACGGATACGTTTATCAGGGAATAAGTATATTATAGGACTGCCTAAAGTCTACCTATAACCAAAAGATCACTGTCATAACCGCTCGCATAGCAATACACTGACCCCATTAATTATAGCGTTTTGAACTGTTTGCTGAATGTGTGAAGTTAGCATACAGTTCCCTATTCGATTTTGCACTCTCTAATGCCCGTTTCAGAACAGATAAGTTTATCTTGAAATATGTATATGTTAGGTCTGTCTGAAATCTACCTATAACCAAAAGATCACTGACATAAGCGCTCGCATAGCAACACACGGAGCTCAGAATAGGCGTTTTGAATTTTACTGTGAAGTTGGCAAACAGTTCCTTATTCGACCTTGCTCTCGCTAACTCCCGTTTCAGAATAGATAAGTTTATCAGGGAATAAGTATATTATAGGACTGCCTAAAGTCTACCTATAGCCAAAAGATCACTGTCATAACCGCTCGCATAGCTACATTCTGAGCTTATTATTTATGGCGTTTTGAACTGTTTGCTGAATGTGTGAAGTTAGCATACAGTTCCCTATTCGATTTTGCACTCGCTAACGCCCGTTTTAGAAAAGATAAGTTTATCATGGAATAAGTATATTGTAGGTCTGCCTAAAGTCTACCAATACACAAAATATCACTGTCATAAACGCTCGCATAGCTATATACTGAGCTCATTATAGGCGGCTTGAATTTTACTGTGAAGTTGGCAAACAGTTCCTTATTCGACCTTGCACTCGCTAACGCCCGTTTCAGAACGGATACGTTTATCAGGGAATAAGTATATTATAGGACTGCCTAAAGTCTACCTATAACCAAAAGATCACTGTCATAACCGCTCGCATAGCAATACACTGACCCCATTATTTATGGCGTTTTGAACTGTTTGCTGAATGTGTGAAGTTAGCATACAGTTCCCTATTCGATTTTGCACTCTCTAATGCCCGTTTCAGAACAGATAAGTTTATCTTGAAATATGTATATTATAGGTCTGTCTGAAATCTACCTATAACCAAAAGATCACTGACATAAGCGCTCGCATAGCAACACACGGAGCTCAGTATAGGCGTTTTGAATTTTACTGTGAAGTTGGCAAACAGTTCCTTATTCGACCTTGCTCTCGCTAACTCCCGTTTCAGAATAGATAAGTTTATCAGGGAATAAGTATATTATAGGACTGCCTAAAGTCTACCTATAGCCAAAAGATCACTGTCATAACCGCTCGCATAGCTACATTCTGAGCTTATTATTTATGGCGTTTTGAACTGTTTGCTGAATGTGTGAAGTTAGCATACAGTTCCCTATTCGATTTTGCACTCGCTAACGCCCGTTTTAGAAAAGATAAGTTTATCATGGAATAAGTATATTGTAGGTCTGCCTAAAGTCTACCAATACACAAAATATCACTGTCATAAACGCTCGCATAGCTATATACTGAGCTCATTATAGGCGGCTTGAATTTTACTGTGAAGTTGGCAAACAGTTCCTTATTCGACCTTGCACTCGCTAACGCCCGTTTCAGAACGGATACGTTTATCAGGGAATAAGTATATTATAGGACTGCCTAAAGTCTACCTATAACCAAAAGATCACTGTCATAACCGCTCGCATAGAAATACACTGACCCCATTAATTATGGCGTTTTGAACTGTTTGCTGAATGTGTGAAGTTAGCATACAGTTCCCTATTCGATTTTGCACTCTCTAATGCCCGTTTCAGAACAGATAAGTTTATCTTGAAATATGTATATGTTAGGTCTGTCTGAAATCTACCTATAACCAAAAGATCACTGACATAAGCGCTCGCATAGCAACACACGGAGCTCAGAATAGGCGTTTTGAATTTTACTGTGAAGTTGGCAAACAGTTCCTTATTCGACCTTGCTCTCGCTAACTCCCGTTTCAGAATAGATAAGTTTATCAGGGAATAAGTATATTATAGGACTGTCTAAAGTCTACCTATAACCAAAAGATCACTGTCATAACCGCTCGCATAGCTACATTCTGAGCTTATTATTTATGGCGTTTTGAACTGTTTGCTGAATGTGTGAAGTTAGCATACAGTTCCCTATTCGATTTTGCACTCGCTAACGCCCGTTTTAGAAAAGATAAGTTTATCATGGAATAAGTATATTGTAGGTCTGCCTAAAGTCTACCAATACACAAAATATCACTGTCATAAACGCTCGCATAGCTATATACTGAGCTCATTATAGGCGGCTTGAATTTTACTGTGAAGTTGGCAAACAGTTCCTTATTCGACCTTGCACTCGCTAACGCCCGTTTTAGAAAAGATAAGTTTATCATGGAATAAGTATATTGTAGGTCTGCCTAGAGTCTACCAATACACAAAATATCACTGTCATAACCGCTCGCATAGCAATACACTGACCCCATTATTTATGGCATTTTGAACTGTTTGCTGAATGTGTGAAGTTAGCATACAGTTCCCTATTCGATTTTGCACTCTCTAATGCCCGTTTCAGAACAGATAAGTTTATTTTGAAATATGTATATTATAGGTCTGTCTGAAATCTACCTATAACCAAAAGATCACTGACATAAGCGCTCGCATAGCAACACACGGAGCTCATTATAGGCGTTTTGAATTTTACTGTGAAGTTGGCAAACAGTTCCTTATTCGACCTTGCTCTCGCTAACTCCCGTTTCGGAATAGATAAGTTTATCAGGGAATAAGTATATTGTAGGTCTGCCTAAAGTCTACCTATAACCAAAAGATCACTGACATAAACGCTCGCATAGCTATTTACTTATTTACTTAAAGGCGTTTTGAATTTTACTGTGAAGTTGGCAACCAGTTCCCTATTCGAATTTGCTCTGTCTAACAACCGTTTCAGAATAGTTAAGTTGATCATGGAATAAATCTATGTTAGATCTTTCTCATCTCACCAAAATAAAAGGGTAAATAAACGTTGGTGTGGTTATAAGACATCATTTTGGATGTTTGAATTTGTTGCTGTCTTTTTCTCGCTGCAAGTTCATTATCATTCTCTCCGAACAAAGTTAGAACCTTCATAAATTCCTATATCATCTTTGTCATGATACGAATGTTATCGGCCAAGATATGTAGAAACCTGGTTTGAAGGTTTCAAAGTTAGTTGTGCAATCAGCGACGTCGTTTCAAAATGTATCATTCAAAGTGTGTAATTAAGTTATTTCCGTACTCATGCGAAAAGCTAAACCTGATTTCAATATACACTTGCACTTTGTGTCTTTTTTTACAGAAAACATTCGCCTCAATTAGCAACATCCTGCTACATCAGCGTATTTTTCTTTGCCTAGCTCCATCATATACCCTGATATCCTTTGGCCTTAAACGCTCGTATCGCTAAATATAACAAGCCAATGCAATAGCGGCACCACCCGGATTAGAATTCTAACAAATGTCAATGTAGGCGATAAATAGCCGTGAATAGACAGCCGTAAGCGATACGAACGTTTTAGGTCGAGGATAGCAGGGTTTATGAAGGAGCTAAGCGGAGACAAATAGCAGGATGATCTAGCAATTTCATAATTGCATAGGCCTGTTTGACAACACATACATTTTTCAAACATTTGGTGTTTTCTTAGACTGTTCTAGGCAAAGTAGTTTAAAGAGAGGTAATTAAGTGACTGGTTTCGTACTATTAACAGGTCTGTGTTTCTTTCACTTTGCAAGCTCACACTTTCTTTACAACTTTCAGTAACATTATATACATATTTGTTACCTTTTCCTGTAATTTTACATGGAAATTGTTAGTTCTAAAACGTCCGATATATTGGATATGTTCGGAAGAACGTATCGTGGTGTTCCTGTATTGCAATATACCGATATACCAATAATACTGCACCCTTACTATATACCCCGGTCTTAAAGCTATCCCCGCCTTCCTCCCTTAGGCTGTTAGGCAGGGGTATGATAATCAGCCATTTGGTCTTTTTAGACTTACCATTTGCGCCATGAAATTGAAACCTGTTAAGACGAGTTAGGTATATCATTGAATAACCATACGTTATGTTTGTCCAAGGTTTATATAGACTGGAAAACAGTTTCCTTTTCAAATAAAATACTCGCTGGAACATTACAGAAATAACATATATTTGGTCTGTTTAAATTAAAATGTACACCAAATCAATATATAGGTCAATGTATGGGTTTTTGCATTGGTTTTGTTTGACTTACTGGTTAACCAAACAATCTTTATAACCATAAAAATGCAAAAAAATAAATAAAAAATAGTGTGGGTGACCAATTTGTTTATTCAGTGTGCCTCTAACATATGTTATGAAACATATGAAAATTGAGCCGTCCTTGTAAATCACAATTCTTAGTATCGTTCATACACAAGGTGATATTTAACTACTGAAACTGTGAACGTATAAGTACATTAGACAATATGTCATGTCACAAAATTTGAGGAAAATTGATAAAACCATATCATATTCCTTAAATAAAAAAGGTAAATAAAAAACATAATGCAGGTTACTTTTTAAAAACAACAACACATATGTAGCATTAACGGTTTCTTGAAAATAGAACAATGAAGATTTGAGGGTGGACACCATGCCATGGCCATATGGAGTTAAAGATGAAAACTAATTCCTGCAGACGACACCAGACAATGGACAACCAGATCTGATGGGTCAAGGAAAAAATTCTACATTTGATAATTTGTTCAGTGATCAACATGTTTATTTAACACATGGTTTTCAACATCATTTACATCTTGTAATAAAGGAAACAACTTATCTTATCATATTGTTTCAAAAATGAATTTTCTCCTCAAGGCTAAACAATATCATTTAAGATAGATTCTTTAGCTCATTTATTTTGTCTGCATTTTTCCTCAGATTGAAATAATTCAACATGTAAATGAATTTTTATTAGAAATTTATGACCATATATTTCAATTAGAGAATTGATGCATGATGTACGGGATTTAATCTGGGACAAAGATAAACTTACTGCGTGATTTCCCTACAACTACAGTTGTTGATCATGTTATCATAATACACAATCAGATTGAATTATGAACTTGACCAAAAAAGATACAATTAAATATTTTGAAATAAAATCTAATCATGACGGACCTTCATGTAATTATGAATTTATATACATAAGTTGAATTAAATCAGATGATTTCTTTATAAATTAAAAGTGAGGCCTGACCGGAAGATGTTTACTAACACAGTAATGAGTCTTACCAAGAAATGCAAATTTCGAAAATTACGAAATGTTATATAAGACACAGCTTCATATTTTTGTCTATAAAGTTGATCACAATTAAATGAGCAGTTTAGAAGATGAGAGCCAGACAGGCTTTAAAAACAGTGATCATTTTTTTGTAAAAAAGAGCTAACTTTTACAAAAATGTTTTCAAAATTTGTTTACCTTTGTGCTATTATGAATCTCAGTTCCAAATGGGACACAAATTTAAAAAAAAAATTACAGGAAAGGCGTTGGACAAGATTTGATATAGTTCCTTGACAGTGTCCCAAATATTTTTTGACGAATGCCAAATGTACCAAAATAATTGTCTTAATTGTTAATTAGATCACATCCTTACGTTATTATGCATGTATCACCAAATTTGATAAAACTTGGATGTTTAGGTTAGAGATTAAGAGCTGCACTGGACTTGTTAACTAGTTGTTGGACTAGTTTTCTTACTAATTGCCCAAAATATATATTTTCAGAGTAGTTAATGAGCCTAACACGATATTTAACAGACATGACAAAGTTTATCAACAGACTGGTAAATGATAAATAAGCAACCTGAAAACACATTGTGTAACACAAACTGCGGCAGTAGTCAAGTTAATCACTGGATTAAGATAGCTGCTGTCGTTTTTGCCCTCCAGGCTGTCAGCAAAATTTGAACATTTCCGATTATATCGTAGTTCTTAATATACTTCCGATGTTTTGAAATCAACTTTATAACCTGAATACGTTCATTTTGTTAAATAACTTACAAGGTAGATTTACTGAGTGAGGATCGTTAGTAATGTTGATATAATATGCATGATCTTTGCAGGCATTCGTTGTATGTAGGAAATATTGCGTGCGCTAGTTATTTTGATATAAATGTCTCTGAAACGATGTTATAAAGTCGTCAATGATATCCTTTCTTTTCGAACCTTTCATTTTCAAGAATTTCTTATGATTGCGGTTGATAGATAGGATCATTGAAAATAATCTTTTGGCACAGGTCTTTATAAAAAAAATATAAATTGTAAAATTAACACGAAGAGTTCTGCTTAAGGGAAACAAATGATTATAAATTTAGCAGGCTAGCAAAATTCAAATGTTAATAAGAAACTGTGGTACAAAGACCACAAGTTAAAACAAAGTTACTTCAACAGAGCACACTTCGATTTACAAAATATGATAATGAGCAAAATGCAAGCGTAAATTGCATTCTTAAGTAAATTCCACGATTAAGTTGGATATGAAGCTGAAGATGGAAATACGGTAAATAAACGACTCCTAACCCCATAAGTAAAGGTCATGTATTGGTGACATTTCTCTTTTTTTGTGGAAAAAGAAGTTACACAAACTTCAACTGTATTGTAACTTCACACAGTCTGCAAACCTAAAAGAGCCCCGAATATAGATATGCGAGCGACAAATACACTTGTTTGCATGAGTAGATTTCAAGCAGATTTATTTACCATCTCCATTATACACTTATGATGAACCCCTCCAAAATATGCTTTAATTGATGACATTAAATAATAAATTTCATGCGAAGAGGTAGGCAAGCGACCCTTCATCAATCCCCCCCCCCCCACCCCACCTTTAAAAATGTGCAAATTTATGCAGACATGGGAATATGGGAATACATCAGATAAAAGAAGACAGTGAGTGTCAAACAGTGCATGGTAGTCCGGTAAAGGGTTCTCTGTATTAAGGTATTGCTGGCGATTCTAGTGATGTGTTGTCGGCGTCAAACAAGTATACTCCTGGCGGTGAACCATAACGGGTCTCCGTGTATGTCAGTGTAACGTTACACTCTCGCTCTGCGGTTGCGCAATCCAATTATGCATCATAGCTCTGCGAAGTTTCTCCCTCCTCGAGGTCGAGTGGACTTTGATGTCGCCGGCTGGAATCTCTGTGCTCTGTCTCACGTCATTGCGATCGAGGCCATCTGCACGTCGCGTATGAACTCCCTTTTTGCATGTCTAAGGACACAGGCCATGGTTCTGGGAAACAAGAGCCAAGTCGAATAGGGAACTGGTCACTAGCTTCACACATTAAGCATACAGTTCAATACAGCAATAATAAGCTCAGATTGTATACGAGCGTATATGACAGTAACCTTTTGTTTTTAGGTAGGCTATAGGCAGATCTAAAAAATACTTATTCCATGATAAACCTATCCATCCAGAAACTAGTGATAGCGATTGCAAAGTCGAATAAGGAACTGTTTGCCAACTTCACAGTAAAATTCAAAACGCCTATAATGAGCTCCGTGTGTTGCTATGCGAGCGCTTATGTCAGTGATCTTTTGGTTATAGGTAGACTTTAGGCAGACCTATAATATACATATACCAAGATAAACTTATCTGTTCTGAAACGGGCGTTAGCGAAAGCAAAGTCGAATAGGGAACTGTATGCTAACTTCACAGTAAAATTCAAACCGCCTATAATGAGCTCCGTGTGTTGCTATGCGAGCGCTTATGTCAGTGATCTTTTGGTTATAGGTAGACTTTAGGCAGACCTATAATATACATATACCAAGATAAACTTATCTGTTCAGAAACGGGCGTTAGAGAGGGCAAAATCGAATAGGGAACTGTATGCTAACTTCACACATTCAGCAAACAGTTCAAAACGCCATAAATAATGAGGTCAGTGTATTGCTATGCGAGCGGTTATGACAGTGATCGTTTGGTTATAGGTAGACTTTAGGCAGTCCTATAATATACTTATTCCCTGATAAACTTATCTATTCCGAAACGGGAATTAGCGAGAGCAAGGTCGAATAAGGAACTGTTTGCCAACTTCACAGTAAAATTCAAACCGCCTATAATGAGCTCCGTGTGCTGCTATGCGAGCGCTTATGTCAGTGATCTTTTGGTTATAGGTAGACTTTAGGCAGACCTATAATATACATATACCAAGATAAACTCATCTGTTCAGAAACGGGCGTTAGAGAGTGCAAAATCGAATAGGGAACTGTATGCTAACTTCACACATTCAGCAAACAGTTCAAAACGCCATAAATAATGAGGTCAGTGTATTGCTATGCGAGCGGTTATGACAGTGATCTTTTGGTTATAGGTAGACTTTAGGCAGTCCTATAATATACTTATTCCCTGATAAACTTATCTATTCCGAAACGGGAGTTAGCGAGAGCAAGGTCGAATAAGGAACTGTTTGCCAACTTCACAGTAAAATTCAAGCCGCCTATAATGAGCTCCGTGTGCTGCTATGCGAGCGCTTATGTCAGTGATCTTTTGGTTATAGGTAGACTTTAGGCAGACCTATAATATACATATACCAAGATAAACTCATCTGTTCAGAAACGGGCGTTAGAGAGTGCAAAATCGAATAGGGAACTGTATGCTAACTTCACACATTCAGCAAACAGTTCAAAACGCCATAAATAATGGGGTCAGTGTATTGCTATGCGAGCGGTTATGACAGTGATCCTTTGGTTATAGGTAGACTTTAGGCAGTCCTATAATATACTTATTCCCTGATAAACTTATCTATTCCGAAACGGGAGTTAGCGAGAGAAAGGTCGAATAAGGAACTGTTTGCCAACTTCACAGTAAAATTCAAGCCGCCTATAATGAGCTCCGTGTGTTGCTATGCGAGCGCTTATGTCAGTGATCTTTTGGTTATAGGTAGACTTTAGGCAGACCTATAATATACATATACCAAGATAAACTTATCTGTTCAGAAACGGGCGTTAGAGAGTGCAAAATCGAATAGGGAACTGTATGCTAACTTCACACATTCAGCAAACAGTTCAAAACGCCATAAATAATGGAGTCAGTGTATTTCTATGCGAGCGGTTATGACAGTGATCTTTTGGTTATAGGTAGACTTTAGGCAGTCCTATAATATACTTATTCCCTGATAAACTTATCTATTCTGAAACGGGAGTTGGCGAGAGCAAGGTCGAATAAGGAACTGTTTGCCAACTTCACAGTAAAATTCAAGCCGCCTATAATGAGCTCCGTGTGTTGCTATGCGAGCGCTTATGTCAGTGATCTTTTGGTTATAGGTAGACAGGTAGACCTATAATATACATATACCAAGATAAACTTATCTGTTCAGAAACGGGCGTGAGAGAGGGCAAAATCGAATAGGGAACTGTATGCTAACTTCACACATTCAGCAAACAGTTCAAAACGCCATAAATAATGAGGTCAGTGTATTTCTATGCGAGCGGTTATGACAGTGATCTTTTGGTTATAGGTAGACTTTAGGCAGTCCTATAATATACTTATTCCCTGATAAACTTATCTATTCCGAAACGGGAATTAGCGAGAGCAAGGTCGAATAAGGAACTGTTTGCCAACTTCACAGTAAAATTCAAGCCGCCTATAATGAGCTCCGTGTGCTGCTATGCGAGCGCTTATGTCAGTGATCTTTTGGTTATAGGTAGACTTTAGGCAGACCTATAATATACATATACCAAGATAAACTCATCTGTTCAGAAACGGGCGTTAGAGAGTGCAAAATCGAATAGGGAACTGTATGCTAACTTCACACATTCAGCAAACAGTTCAAAACGCCATAAATAATGAGGTCAGTGTATTGCTATGCGAGCGGTTATGACAGTGATCTTTTGGTTATAGGTAGACTTTAGGCAGTCCTATAATATGCTTATTCCCTGATAAACTTATCTATTCCGAAACGGGAGTTAGCGAGAGCAAGGTCGAATAAGGAACTGTTTGCCAACTTCACAGTAAAATTCAAGCCGCCTATAATGAGCTCCGTGTGTTGCTATGCGAGCGCTTATGTCAGTGATCTTTTGGTTATAGGTAGACTTTAGGCAGACCTATAATATACATATACCAAGATAAACTCATCTGTTCAGAAACGGGCGTTAGAGAGTGCAAAATCGAATAGGGAACTGTATGCTAACTTCACACATTCAGCAAACAGTTCAAAACGCCATAAATAATGGGGTCAGTGTATTTCTATGCGAGCGGTTATGACAGTGATCTTTTGGTTATAGGTAGACTTTAGGCAGTCCTATAATATACTTATTCCCTGATAAACTTATCTATTCTGAAACGGGAATTAGCGAGAGCAAGGTCGAATAAGGAACTGTTTGACAACTTCACAGTAAAATTCAAGCCGCCTATAATGAGCTCCGTGTGCTGCTATGCGAGCGCTTATGTCAGTGATCATTTGGTTACAGGTAGACTTTAGGCAGACCTATAATATACATATACCAAGATAAACTTATCTGTTCTGAAACGGGCTTTAGAGAGTGCAAAATCGAATAGGGAACTGTATGCTAACTTCACACATTCAGCAAACAGTTCAAAATCGCCTATAATAACTCAGTTTTTAGCTATGCGAGTGTGTACGACAGTGATCTTTTGTGTATACGAGGAGTTTTGGCAGACCTAACATATACTTATTCCATTTACATGTATCCATTCTGAAAGGGATAATATAGAGATAAATTACAGTTAGTCCGTCAGCGAATAAGGAACTGGGAACTGGGAACTGGTTGCTAACTTCACAATTTGAATAAGGAACTGGGAACTGGGAACTGTTTGCCAACTTCACAATTTGAATAAGGAACTGGGAACTGGGAACTGTTTGCCAACTTCACAATTTGAATAAGGAACTGGGAACTGGGAACTGTTTGCCAACTTCACAGACCCGAAATAATGCCTTTTTTAATCCATGCTCACATTATAAGTTTCCCTTTACGATGCATTTCTAACCTTTCTAAGAACATGAAAAAGGAGCTCCTTATAAAAAATGCACTTTGATAGCTTTTTGTATGTAATAATAGAATCTTTTTGATCATCAACAGAGACGATAAACAAGTGAAATAACTGCCTTTTGGAATCCCTTCTATCATAATATGTTTCCCTTGACGATACATTAAGTAAGAGAAATCAAAATACTTGCATAGCAAAAGCAGATCATATTTACTTTTAGTGTAGTCAACACATGTCAATAACATAATCGACTGTTTCAAAATAAGACTCAAAACAATTTATTTTGTATTTGATTATGGATAACATTGTTATTTCAATCTGATGGTAAAGTATAAAAAGGGAACTGGAAACACGTAACTTTGAGAAAGTCCTGTGGAAAACAGTTCCATAAGATAAAAATAAGAGATTGAATGTTTGCTAGGTTAAAAAGAAAAATTTGTTTTAACAAAGATATGTCTCAAATAAGAATAAGACAACGGACTACTGGAGACAAGGCGTTGTTCTTCGACATGCAATCACTGTAAAATACATTCACAATTTTTAAAATTTTATTAGACTTGGTAGGTTGCAAATACGTTAATTATTTAAAAAATCTTACTTGTGTCTTCATCCCTACATGTCGAAAATATGAAAAATACTTATTTTAATTTATGTAAAAATGTTTAAAACTTATCTCAGTAATGCATGTTTGGAGACAAACATTAAGCTGTCATTTTCAAAAAGTACAGATTTTATGATAAAATAACGCCATCAAAACTAAACGTTAAGCATATATAACCCTAACACGATAGGTCAAGTAGGCGTAGGAACGCTTCGAAAGTTGGGGGAGGGGGGCTCGATCTCCTATCAGTTTTCGGGTGTGTGTGTAGGGGGTGGGGGGGGGGGGGGGGGTACAGGCAGCTTAAATATGCATTGAATTCTCTGTTTTGGTCCCTTGTTCACTCACTCACACACTACCCTATTCGTTTGATCTCTTAAGTTTGGACTATCAATCACCTGCCCACAAACAAATGCCGATCAAAAGTAATTCTATTGATTACAAAATTTCTCTTCTTCGTGAAATTGAATGGGTTTACTTATTTAGGCATGTAGTATCCGTCTGGCTGAAAAATTACTCACAGGGAAAACATTAATCTTTAGAAACGTATTCTATTTTACCTTTGGCTGTTCTAAAGAATTTTTAATTAGAATTTCGTTTCTAAAGCAGAACACAAAAACCATAAGGTCATATTGCTTTAAACTCAGAGTGCGAAACAATCATGGTGAATATTGGTGCATTTTTGTTTTTTAATTTCTTCAGATTTGTTTTGCTTATTTCATGAAAACACAGGTCACAATATTGTTTCAAGGATTTTTTTCTCTAAGAATATGAGTTATTGATTACATTCACAGCTTCTTTACAAACTATAATCAGGCGATGATCTTTTCAAAGTTCTGAAATGTTATCAGCATTCAGTATAAAGGTACGTATCAAAATGCTCTGTCACTAAAATCTTTGACTGTTCCTTCAGCTCTCCGGTTAAACACATGCACATGCATACATTGATAAAGTTAATCAGTCGATCAAATGAAATGTCAAAGTAATTATTCAAGAATCGTAGATAATTTAAGCGTCTTAAATAGAAGATTGTACACTCCCCAGGATGTCTACATAAACGGTACAGAAAGTATGCTTGGGAAGTATCATAACATTTATTCTTTGGTGCACCGATAAAGTTTAGTCTTCTTTTTTAACTTCATTTAATTTTCTTATGCTGGAGACGTGATCATCAAACATTTAAAAAAATCAGAATATGACCATATGCAGCTCAACAACATCTAGTAGTTATTTATGTTGTTTATGTTGTTATCTAAGCTGGAGACTCCCATAGACCACGAAGAATTATTTACTGACATTCTGAACATAAAGCCAACTTTGGTTCAGCATAGAATGCCCTGCTTGCAAACGTAAAAATAGTACTAGAGTGATAACGGACGTTGACCAGCAGTCTTTGACTTGACAACTCTTCACATAAGCCGGATCTAGAAAAGCCTTTATTCAGCTTTGGATACTATGGAGTATGGAACTATTGCCCTTTGTTTAGGATTGAAAGTTAATGTAGATAAGACAAAACTTATATGGATAGGCTCCAAAACGAGATCTGATGCAAAATGTGTAAATAAATAATTTTGTCTTTTTGGAATTTTGAAACTGGTCACACACCAATTCACTCGTCTAGGAACACACTTCGGTTTTGATTTAGATAAAATGATCGAAATGAATTAAAACTAAAAGCTTTCTCAGATTTATATTTTCTAAGAATGGTCAGACTTTTTATCCATGAATAAAAAGATAATTGTCAAAGAAAAAGATATACAATGTCAAAACATTCTTATTGATAGATATCCGTTTTTATATTGTGAACCGTATGAGAAAGGTGTTATTTTTGTAAATGATTTTCTTCATGTCAAAGAAAGACTAATATATACCAAGAACTTTCAAATTCTTTTTCTATCAAGACTAATTTTGTTACTTATTGAGCGTTGAAAAGAACCATAATAACATATGCCCGTCAACAAAACATACTAGTAAATCAATTTAAGGAAAAGTTACTAAATACTATATATCCATATAACGTATTAAAAATTTATACCATTATTTGAAGTAAAAATTTAAATACCTCCTATGTTAACTCGAAATTTGTTTGGTTGGCGAGTTTCTCAAAATGAGAAACAATTTTACGAAGGGATTTTGTTAAGACAGATTAAATAGTTTTTAACATTTAGTTATTATTAAAGAAGTGTTTAAGCTTGTTGAAAAGGAGACTCATAAAGATGTCTCAAATAATGTAACACTTCGATTGGTAAACGCCTCCTCATAAATGGCTCCAGCCATTGTAGAAATGTTGTTATCAATATCAATGTGTGGTAGCGTGGGCCCCATTGGAAATAAGGAATTATGTGAGTATCTCTGTTTCACGTTATCAAGGACTTTATGGTATCACATTCTCCAAGGCAAGCATAACGTTACATGTAGTGGATAATTAATAACATCAAAGAAATATTCGTGTTATGTTATCTTAATAGAGAAAAAAAACACAAACTGAAAAAAATTTTAAAAACACTTTTAAAATTAAAAAAAAACTTTAAAGAAAAAGAGACAAATTTCCAAATATACAATTACTTAGGTAAAACAATCATGTTCATAAAAAATGCAACGGATTCCTTTTTCGACAAATGCATTTTACTTTCATCTCTTGAAGTGCTTTATCCCGAAGCAGTAATTGTTGATTTGACCTGGTAATGGGAATGAAACAGATATTCAATCAATTTGTTTTAGTATCCTGATACGGTGAACATCGATTTGACCTGATCGTGACATACATATATTCACTTGGTTATACAAGCTGATATCACAACTGAAACGTTATATACACTGTACAGAAAGTATGCATGCGAAGGAAACTCTGAACATTAAGTTACTGGTACACCGATAGATTTAGTCTTCTTATAAAACCTTATTTAATTTACTAATGCTTGCAACTTACATATCAAAGTTATGATCAATATGATTTTATGCATCTCAACAACATCAAGAAGTTAAGTATGTTGTTTTCCAAGCTGGAGACTTACATAAACCGTAAAGAACTATTTACGTAAACATAAATTAAGCCTTTGTGACGGAGGATTTAGTCTATTGTTTGACTTTTAACGTGAATGATTAAACATGAACGACATAAGGAGCACAATAAAAAAATTAAATAGAACTTCAAGCTTATCGGTAGTCAACTGGTTGAGCATGGACCTGAAATTCCGCTACTAACGATCATTATCCATTTGCTGATAAAATTGTGTTATATATATATATATATATATATATATATATATATATATATATATTATCATTTATCATAAATACAAATTATCGCATATCAATAGGTTCTCACACAAGCAATATATACTATTGCCACTTTTGAATGTTAATCGCATTCTTTAGTTCGAAATGTTTAAATCAAAGAAAGGGCCAAATTTGACACTCTGTTTTTTCTATGTCATGTTCAATGACAACATTACGCGTACAGCAACTTCAAAAACAACAATTCTTTGGCGAATAATGGAAGCTGAGTGCAAGACGTTTCACTGGTTCGCGAGTTCAAATATTTACTAACATCAATAAATTGCGCTTAAAGTTTTCCTATAGAGTGTATAGAGGTGATAAATGTGTCGAGCATTCGGCACTGACAGGAAAGTCAAGCTTACTGTAGTGATTGATTGCTCCATCAATTCTATCAGTTATGAATTGACCTATCATGAAGTTGATCCTGCTTAATAAGGTGAGTATTTTGAGTCTTATACTTCACGTTTTCTGAACTAG
The DNA here is from genome assembly GCA_921293015.1 of Phorcus lineatus. Lineage (NCBI taxonomy): Eukaryota > Metazoa > Mollusca > Gastropoda > Trochida > Trochidae > Phorcus > Phorcus lineatus. The sequence continues at coordinate 25,477,760 of OV121096.1, read as the reverse complement.
AAACTTACATAAATCTTATATAAAATCATTTGCGCAGATTTTAGCTCGAATCAGTCACATTGTTCATTCATCCCTTAATGCCATGTTTTAACATTTACTAATGTTCAATGAAAATATAGCTGAAATCATTCATCTCAATTACATTTATACTGGCGAGATGACCTTTTTGATAATACCAATCAATATATATCTTCTTGGCAGCTTTTGGTAGGATCCCAAAACATCTTTTAGCCACTTGTTACGTTAGTACATTGTTATATTTTATTTCTGTTTCACAACTGATACCTTTCTGTTGTCATTTTACTGTACATGTTAGCATAGAAATCGTAGTGTCAACCTCAGGAAGTATACTTCTAGAATAAATAACGCCTATGAAAAGGATGGAATATTTGACTCAACAAATTACTTCAGGAATCTTTAAAGTGGAATTAAAATTTTATTTTCTTCTCAAGACAATCATAATTGGGAATTTCTAACAGGCTGACGTCCATAGAGCTGTATTCAATCTTAATTACCATCTCCTTCCAACAAAATGTTCTGATCTTAAATCAAGAGTCCCTAAAAATCATTGAATACTTTTCATCATCACAGAGCAATGAAAAATCTAAAACAGAAGAATACCAACCGGTTCAAGATAGTTTTCCATATCGAGCTCGGTACCAAATGCAAATTTAGACTTTTAACTTATAATTACTGTCTATTTCATACTATGTATTTTCACATATGTATTAATAACAATTGTTTTCTGTTTGTTTCGAGATAATCATCAGACCGTTGTTTGCTTTTTCTCTCTCTATGTTTCTTTGTATTTATCCTAAATGATTGTGTTCTTCACTGAAATCAAGTCCAATTCTTCACGGTGACTGATTTGTGTCATTTGCCATGAGGTACTTAGCAGCTATTACCTATATTTGATGCGTTCACTACTCATTAAAACGGAATAGGAGAACAGAGTACGGCCACTTTACAAAGTTACAGTGACATGAAGTATGTTGTTTAAGTTACACATGTCAGACATCATTAATGGTCTCATTTCAATTAAAATGTACTCAGTGCTCAGAAAAGTTGTATTGATCATGCCTGTCGGATCATTATAATGACACAATGAGAGTGAAAATTTATGATTTATGACTTGTGATCACCTTTAAGTCAAATTTTGACTGAAGTTTACACCAGAAACAGTTAACGACAAGCTCAACTTATGTAACATCAACTTGGCAATAAACGACTTAGAAAAGATACTATTGTCTTGAAATGCTTTTAACGGTCCTGACGCCGATTCCCATTCTACAAAGAGAAAAATTCTTACATCCAAATCACAGTCTAATAAGTTTGTATGTGGCTAAAATGAGAGCCAAAATACCACAAGTTCAAAAAACCTTTCTAGAGTTAGATCTTTACCTTTAAAATGCCCTAATAACGATATTTTTTTAAGATTCAATTGTGATCGAAAAACGACCTAAAATGTTAAGAAGTCGAAATTCCTTTACGTTTATTTAAGTTAAATGACATATTAAGCGCTATCAACCTGTGTTAGCCGTTGTCACTACATTATTTACGTTTCAAAATTTATTTTAAATCATTTGCGCGCCAATATCGACTGTAACCTATCTGTTATCACTGATACGCATTAAGAAATCAATTTCCGAAAACAACCACTTCTTCTGAATAAAAAATGCCATTTATGAAGTTTGACATATTTGACCGCAACAACATACTTAAAGTTATTTTTGGGTGTTGAAAGTTTGAAGACATCAAAATAATAAATACAAAGTTTTCTAACCAGGGGTCCAATACGAGTTTTTGTTGATGTTTTATAATGCTGAGCTTGTTGTAAACTGAATGTTAGAAAACTCTTTCGGTGATGCGCAGAAACAAAAAAAATCGATTTAAGAAAGTGGGATTATCGGAATAATAATGTATATATTGTGAAAAATACAACTAGTTTCGGAGTATATAACTTGATGTTGATGTTAACTATGTTTGTTTGTATATACCAGTTAATGAGATGAAATATAGAGGTAAGCAAAATGTAATACAAGGTACGTATATAAAGAAATATTGCATAAGCATACTAGGGGATGTTATGAAACTCACACAAAATAAAGAAAATCACAAACACAACAAATAAAAAAATTTGATTTCCAGAAAAATATTTTCTCATATGTATGCCACTTCTAAATGCCCATTAACGATAAAATAAGATAAGACACATAGAGCGACAAAAGAGGATCTAGTAGCCTGTTTTGATAAATTTAGGGTGATAATCAATAATGCTTATATAACGGTTAGCAATACCTTTATGTAAATAAACAACTTCCTACTGTATATGTAAGTGTATCATATTACCCGTCATTATAGTAATCAAAGAGGACTAAGTAAAGATTCTCTTTCAGCTTCCAAAAGCTAATGTAATATATTCTTAGGATAATGATAAATAAAGGAAGAAAAATGTGTATTGAAAAGAATAGAAGAATTTGTCCTTTATGTAATTCAGCAGCTGGAAATGAAATACATTTTATGCACTTTTTAACCAGCTTATTCCGTTCTAAGGAGAAAGAACATTCCTGAACTGTTTTTATCAAAGTCACCTATTGTTGCCTTTACATCCTTGATGTCCTCTCAAAAAGAAAATGTTATTCTTCATTTATCATTATTTATCAAGCATAGTGTAAGACATTAAAAGGAACTTTTAAAAACTAGCAACAAAACGAGATCTTTCAACTGCCATTTGTTTTAAAATTTCATTTGTGTATTTACTATTTGTATATGTACTTTTGTATGTGGGCAGGAGGCCTTAAATACAATAAACTCTTTGACTTGATAAGATTTGTCATAGCATCCATATGTTAGTTTTGTCAGCCTGAGATGAGGCAACCCATTCTTAGAAAAAGGCAGGTATTATTTACGATACAGTACGAGTGGTGTTGTTAGTAGCTTTTAGCAATATTTTCGTATCACAGTGAATGCAGAAATTATTGCTCAAATGGGAATGTTCCTATACCTGAGATAATTATCTACACAATAATATGTATCGTGAACCTATTGAGTATGGTTGTAGACCGATTTATCACCTTGAAAACGTATAATTTTAAAGTTTGGTTGCAGTCTGTTATTGGCAACTGCAACCAAATCTAAATATACATTTTCATTGAACAAAACAGTCTTGATCTTACATAATTTGGTTGCAGAGAGAGAATATATTTCGATAACGTCATGTCCCGCTTCGCTGTTATTTCTGACATAATAGATAAAAATTTCTACTAACTTTGTTTAATCTAACATGTTCTACCGTAAATCATGTCTTGGCAAGTATTTATGACATTCTTTGACCGAATTATTTTCAAACTTTCATTTGTGTTTACAACGTGGCCCCGAGACGAATTCGATTTGTTGTCAAATCTTAACACAATTCTCATTGACTCTAACCTAGATGCCTCTGATTGCAAACTAATTTTGATAGTAAATAAACATCAGGAAGTTAGTTTAATGAGTAGTTTCTATATAAAAACCGGATCAAAATCAATCATGAATAAGTGAAAAGGAACGTTAAAATGTTTATGAAAATGTTTGATGGTTTATTAGCCAATTGAAGGACTTGTTACGTACCACATGGCATTACGTCACAGAGGGAACATGTCAAAATGAAACTGTTCATTTTATTGTTTTCTCGTCTAGTTAAGTGAAATTGAAGTCTTCTGCAACCAAATTGATCTAATTAGCTTTTCATAACATAATTTGATTACCTGCAACCAAATTTCATTTGGCAAGACATAAAAAATTATGAATATCTGACAAAAAATAAGTTCGTTGTAGTTGCCTAACTTGCACTTTGTAACCAAACTCGAGAATTACTCGATACTGATGATTTTCAAGTTTGCAACCAAACTCCAGAATTCCTTATAATACAACATGTTACAGTCAATTATTTCAGCTTTCCGAATATCTTTATCCGAAACATTTTCAAGGACTAGGTTGCATTTTATAGACGTTTTAGATCACGGTCAATCGGACCCCTCAATTACTCTTAGGCCGATGTTATATGAGTGCCCATGTAATACCAAGCATACGATAAGAGTGCCTAATAGTATTGTTTATGACCTCACTTCACAATGGAAAAGTTATATTCTAAGTGATATGATCCCTGATATAATTCATCCCGTAGGTAATTATGACTCGATACTCTACACTAAATCAATCCTAGGACCTTTAATCAGGAACATTTGTATTCAAATTACGGTTACGTCGATTGATCCTACACGCTCTCAAAATACATCTTTATAGCCTTCGTCGTCCACTGGGGAAAACTGATTTTAATTAAAGTTCTAAGCTTATAACAAGAGGATAAAACTGGGTGAAAAGAAATGTGTGGGATAATAGGGCACACACTAGATTCACGGATTTCCCGCATGACAATCTCGGTATCGACAATGCCGATATCGAGTGGCGCCAGGGGTCTGTAAAGACTTAGGAACCTATGCGGAAGTAGGGGTGGTGGTGGTAGTCGAGGGGGGGGGGGGGAGGGGGGGGATTAGAATAAAGGACTTCAGTAGTTTGAGGGGGATGGATGGGATAGTCATGCACAGGCTTGGATATATATGCGTTTTAATATCATTTATGGTCCTTGCTGCAGTGCCCCCACACCCAAACACAATCACCGCACCCACACCCAGCTGCCCCCAGTTCCTTCGCCTGTGGTACTTCTTGTCGACAATGAATTATAAAATGTCTCGTTTTTAAGGGAATCTTGACTTTGAGTCAGTGTCAACCTACAACCGATGAAAACATTTCTCCATCGTGACAATTGCCGTTATTCTGTCGTGTACCGTCTATACCACTCGTGCTCTCCACAGTCTAAAAATGCTAATATGATTTGCGAACGCATACTGGTTTTATTATTTGATCTCAAATCTGTTTGTCCATTCGTTTTTTGGAAACAGATAAAACCTGTAGGGTGTTGTTTGCAGGTGTATTTGGATCAAGTATGTGATGGCCGGGAAATGTGTGATTATTAGGAAAAAACACGATATCGAGGATAAGGTAAGGTTATAAACTCCTGAATATCAAATTCTAAAATCTTCCCATACCCGAGGTTGAATGATTTCTCGTGAATTGAACACATTGTTGCCATTTGAAAAGTGTATGTCGCTCTCACTAGTGGTATTAACGAAAAATTTAAAAGCTCAATAGAAATATCATAAGTTAATATTTCGATTTTAATTATGAAATATTACCTATGCGTTACTTTTTTTGGATGGTATATTATTAGTTAATAATTGTTGTCTCCGTAGTGCCGAGGTAGATTGTGCGGTTATAACCATGCGAATGAATGCAGTTTCAAGTCCCAAAAACCTATTTATGAAAATGTTGAAGATGGATAATTTCCGAATTTATAGATATTTGTGGAAAAAATTGGGCTTGAAATTTGTCTAAAGGATCAGGCTTTACAATCATTTTGTAAAAGAGGTTGTCAATCCCACGTACCGGATGACACGGTTGAGAAAGGTCCTGATAATCATCACATTATACCACTACGAGGTTGATAAAAAGGCTTTAAGTTCACAAGGAACTAATGATATATATATATCGTAGTATTGCGAAAAAGAAATGGATTATTTTGAATTTTCAGTACAGAAGAGAAGATCCATTGCACCCTTATGCAATCGTATGCCATACCAAACAGTTAACCGTAATAGTTTTTGGCAGGTCAATGAAGTGACCAGGGGTCAAAATTTTAAAAACAGTAATTTTTATTTTTCTCTACAAACACCTTTAAACACAAGTCATATTTGTTCATTTGCATTAAGTCAAAAGGAGTTTGCTTATTATGTTCTCCAAGATGCAAATGGAACATTTTAATGGAAATTTTGGGAAATCGTTATTTCGAAAATGTGACCCCTTCTGTTTATTTAATCATGCCAAAATTCGAATTTTTGCTTGAGAGACCAGACAATCCCACAATAAATTAATAAATGTCCACTTTACACATTGACAATTGGAGATCCTGTGTTAGTTCTGCTGAAGTTGTTTTATTGACATTCAAACCAAACCCAAATGATATGATATTTGCACTAACATACAGTAAAAAGTGAACAAACTTTTGATATGCAGCTGTAGATATAGACTACTCTCATATCATATCAATACTAATGAACCTTAACCCTCAGCAGCTGTGATTTACATCTCCCTACAGTAAGATGTCAACAAAAGGATTCGATGAAGAATTTGAAATTCTGTGAAGGAGGAAAAAATGCCACTGAAAAAAGATTAATGAAGCCAAAGACAGTTTTGCCTTTCGTTCCGAAAAAAGCATATAAGATAGTCACTATGACACGCGTTTTCTCGCTCAAATTACCTATTTAAAGGGAATGATTACCCCCCTCCCCCTTTCAGCTTTGTCACTGTGGTACAGTGGATATGATCGTAGCGTTTGCAGTGCGGGAACATGAAGTGTACAGGTTCATGACTGTATTCCGCCGTAAAATGTGTACAATAGAAAACATTTTTAAGAGAACGGCACATGGAAGCAAGATCGCATCACACATTAGAGAACTTACGAGGAAAAGCGCCACGTAGATAAAAAAAGTTCCGTCAGTAGAAGCCTACAACGATGCATAAACACTGCTTGTCGAAGCCTACTAACCAGTTATAGACGCAATTTCAATCTGATAGTGCAAATTCACAAAGTTATTCTGATTAACCCCTGGCGAATCCGATTTGGATTTGGAGGTGAGCTATTAATTGCATAGCTGTTATTGGTTCGCGTGTTATCTAATGAGATATATCCTCCACTCAATTAAGACCATGACATTCATTATCGTTGCCCTCGATCAATAACTAAGGATAAGCCCGTCATCGATGATGTCATGTTTCTATTAGGGATGAATAGTGATATAACTATCGGCCATTAAAATATTTACTCTTATACAAATTCTCTGTCATGTAAATCGGGCCCGGTTGATTCCGAATGTGAAACATCTGGCTAGCCAAATACTGTTATATTAATTCTCAGAATGTATATTTGCCGAGATTTTGTCGTTAATAACATTTTCAACTTCGAAATACCAACATGCACTGTACCTTCACCAACATACACTGTACCTAAACCAACATACACTGTACCTAAACCAACATACACTGTACCTAAACCAACATACACTGTATCTAAACCAACATACGCTGTACCTTCACCAACATACGCTGTACCTTCACCAACATACGCTGTACCTTCACCAACATACACTGTACCTTCACCAACATACGCTGTACCTAAACCAACATACGCTCTACCTAAACCAACATACACTGTACCTTCACCAACATACGCTGTACCTTCACCAACAAACACTGTACCTTCACCAACATACACTGTACCTAAACCAACATACGCTGTACCTAAACCAACATACACTGTACCTTCACCAACATACGCTGTACCTAAACCAACATACACTGTACCTAAACCAACATACGCTGTACCTTCACCAACATACACTGTACCTAAACCAACATACACTGTACCTAAACCAACAAACACTGTACCTTCACCAACATACACTGTACCTAAACCAACATACGCTGTACCTAAACCAACAAACACTGTACCTTCACCAACATACACTGTACCTTCACCAACAAACACTGTACCTAAACCAACATACACTGTACCTTCACCAACATACACTGTACCTAAACCAACATACACTGTACCTAAACCAACAAACACTGTACCTTCACCAACAAACACTGTACCTAAACCAACATACACTGTACCTTCACCAACATACACTGTACCTTCACCAACATACGCTGTACCTAAACCAACATACGCTCTACCTAAACCAACATACACTGTACCTTCACCAACATACGCTGTACCTTCATAACATACATTGTACCTAAACCAACATACACTGTACCTAAACCAACAAACACTGTACCTTCACCAACATACACTGTACCTAAACCAACATACACTGTACCTTCACCAACATACACTGTACCTAAACCAACATACACTGTACCTAAACCAACATACGCTCTACCTAAACCAACATACACTGTACCTTCACCAACATACGCTGTACCTTCACCAACATACACTGTACCTTCACCAACACACACTGTACCTAAACCAACATACGCTGTACCTAAACCAACATAAGCTGTACCTTCACAACATACACTGTATCTAAACCAACATACACTGTACCTTCACAACATACCCTGTATCTAAACCAACATACACTGTACCTTCACAAACATACACTGTACCTTCACCAACATACACTGTACCTTCACCAACATACGCTGTACCTAAACCAACATACACTGTACCTTCACAACATACACTGTATCTAAACCAACATACACTGTACCTTCACCAACATACACTGTACCTTCACCAACATACACTGTACCTTCACCAACATACACTGTACCTTAATAACATTTGCTGTACCTTAATAGCATACACTGTACCTAAACCAACATACGCTGTACCTAAACCAACATACACTGTACCTTCACAACATACACTGTATCTAAACCAACATACACTGTACCTATTCCAACATACGCTGTACCTTAATAACATTTGCTGTACCTTAATAGCATACACTGTACCTAAACCAACATACGCTGTACCTAAACCAACATACACTGTACCTTCACAACATACACTGTATCTAAACCAACATACACTCTACCTTCACCAACATACACTGTACCTAAACCAACATACACTGTATATAAACCAACATACACTGTACCTTCACCAACATACACTGTACCTTCACCAACATACACTGTACCTATTCCAACATACGCTGTACCTTCACAACATACGCTGTACCTTCATAACATACATTGTACCTAAACCAACATACCCTGTACCTAAACCAACATACGCTGTACCTTCACAAACATACGCTCTACCTAAACCAACATACACTGTACCTTCACCAACATACGCTGTACCTAAACCAACATACACTGTACCTTCACAACATACACTGTATCTAAACCAACATACGCTGTACCTAAACCAACATACAGTGTACCTTCACAACATACACTGTATCTAAACCAACATACACTGTATCTAAACCAACATAAATAAATAAACAATATCTAAACCTCATATAAGAATCTATACCGAAACGTCGCTACCAGTACAATAAAGAAGTTGATTATCCATACAATTCCTTGTTGTCCTTATACCGACAACCTCTAAAATGTCGCTAAACAGCTCCATCCATCTGTAGGAAAATTTTACTATTTGATGTTGAATTGTTTCGAGGAAAATGGCGTTCAACAGTTGTATACAACATGTTGTGTAAAGTGATTTGATCGCAGCATATTCATCTGATCATTATCGTTTAACACACTAAAAAAATTATTCTGTTTAAATAAACCTTTTAAAAAAGTGGCTTTTCTTTAATGGTAAGTGTATGTATGTTCACAGGTTTCATCAATGAAGTTTTATGAATATTCAATTGTTATCGGTTTACTTAGGGCAACATTTCGACATGTAGTAACGTCACGTTTATTTGTCATTACTAAATAATAAAGAACTGGTAAACGCCAAGTGTGCATAGATCATACAAAAGTTGCTAACACAGTGGATATTGCTACCAAGCGATATCGACAGGCGATATCTTCAGTTCATGTGTCGCTTCTGCGAGATCGTCTTAATGAAATAATTATTTCATTAGTTTATGACATCACAAGGCTTTGAAATCACTTAGAATGGAGCTGACAATACTATGAAGTCGAAAGGTTGATGGCCCAAAAATACTGTGACGTCATCAACATGATGACGTCACAATGTTCATTCTGATCGCCCTTGAAGAAGTCATATTCGTTCCTTGTCTGATAACTGTTGTAAAAAGATGTAAGTGAGGAATAAAACCTCAGCCTCCTATCTTCTGCCTTCAACTAAATGAATACTCGTTTATTAAAGTAAAAGTATCGTCGACAAGCCTTGCATATATGTTACCGAATTCACGTCGATGTTTTTAATATTAGAAGGCACTTGGATGAAATTCTCCTAACATCAACATAAGTAGACTGTATTAGAAGACTGTTCCTTAGCTGATCAATTGTTACCTACATGTGCGAATCGCTATGGTATAGAAACTCAGTTATTTCTTAAATATGATATGACACATTTGCTCGTGTGATAGTCTCTAAACTGATACGTATTGGCACTAAACGCTATATTGCATCCGTCTCAATCGTGGATGTTCTATCATACATCAACACCACGTTTAAAGGGTCAGTAGCACGTTTTAATATATACCCATGTAAACTTAGGATAGTAATACAAGGGTGCAATACGGAATCCGTCTTCAAATTCCGTATTGCACTCGAGATTCCGTATTGCACCCCTGCCGGTTCTACTTTTTCTGAACCTTGGGACTTTTCGGATTTCCCGAAGTAGCTATTTGTAGATATACATTTAGGTCATTGGGATTCCGAGTTTGCGAGAGTTGCAAAAAAGCTCTTATAAAACAAGATTGTCACTTCCAAATGATTTATGGATTAGATAAATATTTTCATCTCACGGAAAGGAAAATAGATATTTCCAATAGCAAGACAATGTTTTTTTAGTCAACAGAAGCAGTTTTGAAGAAACGTACTATGATCGGCTTAGCTTTGCGAAAACATTTTCCTACCTCACTTTTAAAGGTGTCCACACGAAAATGGTCGCCAGTGGTTTTTGCTCGATATTTGATTGATTTCCTCTACTGCTGAGGATGATCGGGTTAAGTAATGAGAAGTTTTGACCCTCTGAAGATACACTTGTCAAAACTATTGTTTATTGTGGAAAATTTAAAGAAATAAATCTTAAAAACGTGCTACTTTCCCTTAAAACAAATTTCTAATACACCTGCCCATGACTGGCAAGCCGCTTACTTCTCCTCCCAAACCAGCTGACAGTCTCTGCTTTGTTGCTACAACCTCGACACTGATGCTGCTGGTTCGTCCCCCAGAAATCAATACGTCTCCAGATGAACAGAAGCTAAACGTAATGAACAGCAGTGAGCTGGACCTGCTCAGCCTCAAATGGATCAAGATCCAACACGCATACAACTTTGTCACTATTTCCAAGATAGAAAGGGACTCGTCAGAGGACATCGTGTCGCAATGTGGTTGTAAAAGTGGTTTTGATCAGATTCATCATTTTGGATATGTGTTTAGTGTTCGTCATTAGGACTGTATGCACGACGAATAATCTGGAAGCAAACGAGGAAACAAAACTTTTCTTGGAGATTGGTTCTTGACCAATTCCACATCGTACCGGAGGACGTTTTGGGAAGGACAATTAAGAACACGCTTGGGTGTAAAAAGAGCATTCATGAAGTTTGTTAAGGAAGTAAATACAGTGTGCATAAGAACATTTGGAAAATTTGGAAATTATTTTGTGATTTATAAATCTTGTATTTAAAGTAACACCATATGAAGTCCTTTTATTTGTGTCTTCAGTTTTGCAGGACTTGCAGAGAAGGAAACCCCTTTGGTATCCTGAACATCATGAACTTCAACGATAACCTAGTTATGTGAAACTATTATATCTTCGATGTTTAATAACATCTTCTATATGACTTGATGTTTGGACATTGCCTTGGAATTGCAAAACGGTTGGTACCGTTTATTTATCTAGTGTTAATGTAGTGGACGTCACACCATGTCGGGTGATACACTGACCGGATGCGAGTTGAACATATCCGGTTCTATCAGCGAGAACCCCCAGGGCGGTATGTCTAACATGACAGAATTGGAGAGGCTAATAGCTGAAGGAAAGATACGTCCATTAACTCACGCTGGGTACATAGGAACTGCCATATACCTTGTCTTCATAGGTAAGTACTGTGTTGTGTATTAGAAATATAAAAAATTTCCTAGTTGTATGTCTCGAAATTCCTCCTGTTTTCAACAATCGAGGGGTCTATGAGTCATGGTTCCATAAAACAGACGGAATCTTGCGCCCCAAGAATGTGTTGGTACCTTTTCGGTAGAGTTTACATTAAAAAGAATGTATCGTATTCTAAAAAATACAACGACTATTGTCCTCTTTCGAATTTATATTGACACGAAGTGGTTGTCGATCACTATATTGAGAATACTAAACGACGTTCCGTTAAATAACATATATTTGAAACGAATGGATGGTTTGGTATCTAATGAGCGAAAGCTACTTGAGAAGTTAATCACCTTGTACTTCAAAGCATTGAACGCATGGGATTTAGGCTGAATGGAAATTGACGTGAATTACTGAATTGTTTTTTGGACCTGAAAAGATCGGACCAAGTGACTGAATTTGAGACCGACTGACATTACAGTGTTGGATTTTGCATTGTGCTGCACGTTTGAAACACGGGCGCGATCAGGGCCATCGTCAACACTGGCAGTGCATTCCGCATCAGCTGGTCGGTTGATCATGTCATACCACTGATTTGTAGATGCTGATTTTCAGAAATTTGAGAGTATTTGTTAATATTTTGTAAATTCTTATGGCCACTGATTTGCATGAATTGATTTGTCGGAACGTTGTTGTCATACAAAGTTTGAACTATGTATGTAAAGTTGTAACATATCGTCTATATATTTTGTTCACGTAACTTTGGTCAGGTGACTTATTGAAAATAGATCCGTTAGCACGCGATGTTATTGCACAGTAAATTTATTAAACGGCGGTATCTTCAACGGGAGAGTAATAAACATTGTCAATACTCGCCGAACACCTACGAAAAGCACGTGGAAAGCATGCAATGCACGTGCGTAACCAAACAAGTGGACGAGTCTCAAGTTACCAATACATATGAAGGGCCAAGGATTATTTCAATTGACTATTCCTAGTTACCAATACATATGAAGGGCACAAGGATTATTTCAATTGACTATTCCTAGTTACCAATACATATGAAGGGCACAAGGATTATTTCAATTGACTATTCCAAGTTACCAATACATATGAAGGGCACAAGGACTATTTCAGTTGACTATTCCAAGTTACCAATACATATGAAGGGCACAAGGATTATTTCAATTGACTATTTCAACATCGGAGATAACTGACGTATTACTCACTATCAATCAAAATGTGTCTTTCTATTTGCTTTAGAAGAGCTCCCGAATTTGGTTTGACTTCATGTAGTAAATGCACAGTATGTTATCTATTTTGAATCATAATTCGACATTCAAAGTGTCATTAAACAGACTCGATAACTATGAATTTATTATTTTGAAGATCAGCTAAATCGTCTCGATACAAAAACACAATGGCGGACATTTGACATATAAAACTCCAACAAAATGGTTAATGACACTTTTATGCGAGAAGTTAATTTGTAAAACGTTATAACGTTGTTATTGGAATCCTTAAGAAATTGAGTAAAAATGATGAGAAAAATGACAGCGAAAACAATTTTGGAGACACTATATGTATCTATTTCTGACAATTCAAGTTCAAGTGTGTATCTTAAAAGCTTATTCTACAACACTAAAATACGTCTTATTGCTACCAATTTCCGCATCCCACATAAACACATAAGGAGATCCAGGTGCGTTTAGAACACTTTTGAAAAATTAATTACCAAAACGAAAATGGAATCAACGGCACTTTCAATAGCTCACTCAAAGAGGAGACGTGTTCATTAGCTTTTAAGTGTGTTTCACCAAATGCTGACTTCCCTTCTTCTTTTGTGTCTTCAGTACTGGATGTGACTCAGTAAGTGTCAACATCCTCCTGTTCAAAGAGAACGTACAATAAAATACATACATTTACGTTACTCCTACTTTGAAAATTTACTATTTGTAAGGTTTACATGTACTTTGGTGGAGGTTTTAAAAATGATAAACTGCAACTCAATTTGGTACGTTGGTTTTCGTACCTTCATACTTGGTTAACCTTAGACAAATTTAAAGACATTGTAGGAGGTTTTCTTATTTCAACATATTAATCAATCAGACTTTTATTTCATTAGAAGGCCTTTATCCCTCGTACGATATCAACTAGACTAAAATTAAGTCTATGAAAATTTTTGATAATTTACTGTTCCTTCATCCATAATATTCTTTTCTTTGGGCTCCTAATTCCATTGTGTATTCAGTCTATCTAGACTTGCTGAATGTTGACCTTCATTGTAGACTGTATTTAAGGCTCCTTTTTTATACACAGTCATGAGGCAGGATTAGATATCAATATAAATGATGTATAAAGATTTCTTTTGTTTAGACAAAGGGATTAGGTATGATAGTGACATCAACGTAGTTTGAAATGGCGAATACCTGTTCATTTTGAACATTATGGATCATTATCTCTTCATTATTGCACAGAACTATATTTTCAAAATATTTATCACGTAAATATTTATACACTTAACATTTATCCCTCTATACATGATCTGATTTACATATCTTGTAATAGCGAAATATCATCTCGTCTTTCAATATCTTTATAGATGGGTAGCTTACCAAAATCTAAACAAGGAAACTCTACGCCTTACATTTTTAACATTTACAAGATAATTTTCACGACCAAATATAGAATATTTATGTACTTTAAAATTTTCGTTTATTTAGCAATAAAAAAATATCCAACAAAGGTACAAATCTAAAATAAGTTACGCGAATTCATTTTCCAAAGTAGAATCATTTGAAGGATTTCACACAAAAAATGCCACATGAACTTTTCACTTAAATTGTGACAACTTTTCTTTGACTAAGAATAATGAGATGTTTTATCCTCTTTGGCAAATAGGAAAATAGGTAGAACTTTTCAATTATAAAATTTAACCGAGTTCCGATTTTAATATTTGCGACATTACGATTTTGCTTATTTTATATTCTTTCTTTTTGAAACCATACACGAAAGCCTCTCATGGGGGTGTCGTGCTGCAGACTTCTCGGAAGCTAACTCCTACATAATTGTGGGAGGAATCACTATGTTTAGAAGCTAATTTGTTATAAAAACCTTATATTTATCTTTCGTCTCTGGTTAACTAAATTTAGAAAGAAATCTTTGAAGGGCATTTAGAAAAGGCATACATAAGATAAACGCGATTTTCTGGATTATATCTACTTGAATAGACAAACAGGCAGACAGTTTATACGTTTACATAAGAGTCAAATAAAGAATAAAAGTGCAAAAAAATTTAGTCACCCAAAAATGGGTTACGAGAAATTACATATTTAAAGAATTATGTTTTCATATTAATTCGGATATGACATAAAGTAAAAGATAAATTACGTGCTAAGCCGCGCACATCCTCCGAAAACAAATTTGTACGTTTTCGCAGTTATAGATATTTTCGGGCAAGACATAATAATCCAAATTTTCTGGTAACCAGTAAAAGCAATCAAATTATCTTCTGACAATACACAATGTTCCAGAGTAAATACTTTCTCCAGTTTGGAGGTGGAATTTTAGGATATTTTCATCCCATGATTATTTTTCCGTTACCTAATGTGTTGCCTTCTTTGCTACGCCTACAGTTTATATGTATAAAAACATGATGAATAACAAAGCCGGCTTATCTCAGCACAATGATATCTACTTTGACTTAAATCAAGGCTCTAGAACCTCTCAAATAAACCATAGCCGTCTGAGACTCCAATGCTCAAATTTAAACTCCCACAAGTTCCTAAGGCATATCTCCGAAACTCCCGAATGTTCATGCGGTCACTTATATGAAGACCCTGAACATTTCTTTTTCATTTGCAGAAATTTTATTGACCTTAGAAATAGTATGTATTTCTACACTCGTGGGTATGACATTAAATCTATCATGTTTGGAAATCCTACAGCAACCATACGAGAAAATTCTAAACTTTTAGAATCTATTCACTGTTACATCGAACAAACTGGCAGATTTGGTAAACATTAAATTAGATCAATTATTGTTCTTAAATGAGTGATCTTGTTAAACACCATGTTTGTAATTGTAACTTATGTACGGAATGTGCTTATCTCCATGATGTTATCATTCGCAAGTTATTTTTGTATTCTGATGAGGACACGCATTTAAATAAGCCTCCGGCTTGTTTGCTTGTCCTAATTCATGTACCATTAACATGAATAAATATGTTTAAACCATATGTATCCCTCCTTGTACACCCAAGATTCCTCCTGATAAAGTGAAGAAAAGTATACATAAAAACCTCTTTTAGTTTCACCATAATAAAGATTTTATATGGATTTCCTGAATTTGAAATTTCAAACTACAAGCTGTCATTTGAAAAAGGTAGTTGGTCCTGCACTGAAAACAATGATATAACTTCCCAATTGTGTACATCATTTGACTGCGATAAGGTTAAATTCTGGTTACATTGTCCGATACCAAGGAAATACTCTCACAATATGGGACATTAACATTGTGCTCTTCTTCGAACAACGAGATACACTGTACTAAGCATAAGGGCAATTACAACCTAATTAACCTTTAAAAAACACTTCTCACATCATTTGTCTAGTTTCTCTGCAATCTTCTATCAGTTTTGCCCTTTAACAATCAGCCATATTTCCGTTTTCCAGGTGCCTATTTTAATGTTATAAAGTCTACATTCTTGTCACTAGTTTTTTGCAATTTCGTTAAAAGAGTGTAAACGTTATTTGGATCTTCAGATTAGTTTCGTATCGTAGTGCAAATTTCGTGTAACTGGTTATGTCATAGGGACATCGTAGTATCTTGTAAACGAAAATGGTTTTCTTATGTTTTCGCTTAGGGAATATAAACTACGATAATTAAAAAATTTCATACGTTGATGTTGACCGTAACTCTTTAATCTTTAGTGGTTTGCCTGATGGGTGGATATCCTTTCGTTGCTGAATAAAACGGAGTCTTTGAAGTTTTATTTCCTACCCACACTCAGACACATGTTGAGAAATTATGGCGTTAACCTAGGCAGAAACTTTATTAAACGAGCAATACAATTTGGTATTTGGTGAAGGTTGTCTTGGAGATGACCTTCAAGCAAGGTAATTCAGCAGCTTGCGTTAGACCAGGGTAAAATGTTTAGTAGTTTTTTTGTTAAGATTAATGAGAAAATATGTTTTGGCCCCCGTTTGTCCAGAACCCCTATTTACACCTACTGAGCGCCTTGAGCATGCATTCGGTGTGGATATGAGTGCTAGACGGTATACAATTAGTGAACCATTTTCCTTCGGGACGCATACCTATTTGAAATGACTCCTTCACCTAACTGAATACGTAATTGTCTTCCGTAGATATCGTGATGACCTATATGAGAGGTATGATCTTGCTGCAACTTGGTCCTAATATCATTGTCAGGATCTCTTGAGCATGACAATGCCAATTATATCAATCTCCGTCGTGCCTTTTTTTATTCCAAACATGGAATGAGTAAATTAATGAGATCAAGTTTTCCAAAACCAGGGTTTGTTAAAAGAAACTTCATGTAATGTGCCTGTCGATGGATTAGGTTGAAGAAAACAGATGATCTTCTTTTATGAATAGCTGACACAAGTGTTGTATCAAGTGAATACCTTTTTCCTTTCTTGTTATCATTCTGTAAAAAGAGTAGTGTTCATTGAAACATGACTTAGTTGTATTATCGATTCTGATTGGTGATTTGAATTTTTTTCTCTATACCTGTCCTCAATATATATCAATAGACCTTACATCTGGTGTAAAATCAAGAGGACGGTAGCTTTGATGTTGTTCTGATTAAAGAAATATTTAGCCTTTCCCGGCTGATGAGATATGATAGGTTCGCACAAGATGGCAGTCAAAGAGATTGTCAAACAAAGGCTTAATCATACTTGGGCTTTACACGTCCTTGGTATAGAAGAAGAATAATTAGAAGATCAAAGACCCTTCTCATTGAAATCCCCGGTTTTTTATGTAGCTAAAATATTAATACTAATAAATTAGCAGATAAATGAAAATACCTAAAATCATCATACATATTGAAAAGGGTATTTGTGCTTTATTTTAGATGTATAAAGGGACCTCATGAAAACGAAAATATATGTACCAATAGCAAGACAACATATTTTAAATCAAAAGAAGCAATCTGAAAACGAATCCCTTCTTAAATGATTTAAAGGTATTCACACAAAAATGGCCGTCAGTGTTTTTGCTTGATACTCGATAAATTCTTCTCTGATGAAGGGTTGAGTATTGATTTATTTGATGTCATCTGAATAGAACAAAATAGTTTTAGAATATACCTTAAATGGTAGATTACGAGAGCGCAGGTTGTCAGCAATATGGCATGATATGCAGTATTTAAAGAGGCTGACCTATCAGCTATGTTCCTCCATTGTTGTTATGATAGAACGTGACATGAAAAAAGGCGCTGTACTTTCAGTAATTTTACATCGTCATAGAAATAAAACGTACCTATGGATACAATATCCACTCATCTACAAATGATTTATGATAAGAATAATCAACAACGCCTTGAAATGCCATTGTAAAGTTTTTCTCGCTCGGATGACTGGTTTCACTTCTCATTCTTGTTATATTTTACCGAGTGTGCGCTCTCATTTATATCTAGTTGTGAAATCTAAATCAACCAAAATGTTACCCTCAGTAGCATGTTATCAACTGAGATTATGATATGTTCTTGTATAAACATGAATATCCCCTTGAATTTCGTTTCCACAAAAATACCCCGATTAGACTGTCCTTTTCCTCCCTAACAAAGGTGTGCATCTATGCCAAGAAACCAAATTGAAAAATACTGGCACAGTATGATTTTATCATGAACTTGTATATATTTTTTCTTGATATACGAGAACATACGAATCACGATTTCCAAAAAATGTAAAGTGTTTTATTGTTTTAAAAACCTTTTTGAAATTTGAAACTTGAAATTTGTAAAGTTTGATCTCTTTCAACCCAATGTCATGTTCATGATTCTTTCCTCAAACAAAGAAACTCCAACCACTGATGTCTTCAAGTCATCAGACTTGATGTCGGTGTCACGACTGTTTATTGTGTGCGCTTTGTAGAAGGAACAAAGCGGTCAGCTATGATCATTTATAATATTGTAAAGGTCATAATTTGATTTAATCACGATTCGCCTTTGAGAAAATAATTGTTTGCAATATGGCTTTGAACTAATCAGGGCATATGAAAAGATGTTTGAAACACAAGGAATTTTTACCAAAGCGCGTCGTTCTGGTGTTGATTAGTATAACGTATAAAGCATGAAGGTTGTTGAGGGAATACAGCAATCTACACCCAAAATAGATCGGGGACTTAACAGTTCAGCAACATCTTGAGACAAAAGGACGCAATTTCCGGTATAATAACGAGCATTTATGCTTTCATTTAATTTTTCACTGTCGAGTTTTAGTGAAGAAAGGAACCGAAACTGCCCACTGTGGTATAATGCATTATGACAAGAATGCAATGAGTCAATATAGATGCATCTAATTAGATTATCAATTATTATATATGCTCGTTCTTGAAGAACATTGAAAGGTCAAGGATAGATGTTATTCTACGATTCCTTAGAAATAACATGTGTTTATGTTCTTATGAACCATTTCACTAAGCATATATAGTTCACACCACCAACCCGACGAGTTTCACACCAACCTTTCTTTCAATATATGTGATAATTCAGTATAACATTACATTCAAACCTTCAAGCAGAACAGTTATTAACGACAGAAAAAGTTGCCGAGCCCATGGCGGGATGCGAATCCCTAGTCTCTCAATCCGAAGCCAAACGCACTAACAATTGTGCTATCTTACCACCGTTTTATTTGGATTTATCAAAGTATTTGGCCGCCAGAAGGAAGGTTCTGTTCAGCCTGTTCTCGATGAGGACAGAAGGTTAAAGGATTGATTATCAAACAAAGATGAAGTCAATATGCTGCTGTTATTGTCAATTCTATTCCGAATCCAGATCACCCATATTGTTATTGTTGCAAAGAACGACGTACTTCCGTTACTCCCACGACTCCCTCCTCTGTTAAAGAGCCACTCCGTGTGTTGTTAGAGTCCTATATGCCAAACTTAATCAATGGTGTCATTTGGTCGCGAAGTATCGACTGTTACCAAAAAGAACACATTTTAAAGCTTGTTGTTTTTTTACAGTAACAATATGAAGGTGGAACGTCGCAGTTATAATCGGAAACCGGACAGTGGCGCGCGTCAAATAGTCAAACGTAATTTTGGAGACTTATCTAAAACAGCCAGGAGGGCAGTTAGGAGTTGATAGTGTTTGTTAGCTTATATAACTAGTATCCATGTATATTTGACGTGATATCTACACCTCTGTGCATTTGTAAGGCTGTTTTTAGATTTTCATCGAAAACTAGTACTTGTCATATATATGTCTTTTGGACATGAAAAGTTAAGATGTTTTGATTTTGTATCACCACATATGACATTTAGGTTCGTATCAAAGGTAAATAATATGTTATGAAAATCACGGAGTGGCTCTTTAAGCAGGAGGGAGTGACTCTAAAATACACACGAGAATCATGCTAGGGTCGTTCAATTAGGAATTTTATCGGAAGTGCTACACACATTGTGCAAAACGAACGCAGCCCATCTGTCAAGGATCCTTTGCCTCTTTTGGAACATCTTCCTACGACACAATCCACGACATTCAAGGATTTTTTGTAGCTAAGATTATAAGTGTTACCCTTTTAAAACCTAATAAGAAGTATGCGTTGTCTGTTTGTTTATTTGTTTAATTGTTTATCTCTGGAACGGTGTGAGAGGGCATCTGAGGCCAAAAGGTGATTTCATTTGTCCTCATAAGATAAATCTTTCACTTTTGGGTGTGAATTTCTTACATATTCGTCAACTGTAAAAGTCGTATCTATTCCTTACATCCTTAATACTTAAAATTCCATATCATTTAGAAGATGGTTTACATAACATAACGAGCGTATATCAATTCTGTGCAGATAGTGTTGGCGGAATATTTGTATGTTGTGTATTTATTCATTGGTGCAAAGATAAAGTAACAAATTAGATCTTACAATCATAAACAAGTTTTAAGGATAAATATAGAAAAAGGTAGGACAAAATAAGCATGTAACAGTAGACAAAATGAAAAACAAGCTCGTCTTTGATTGGTTCAAATCTGTACGTCTTCCTTCCCTTATTTCATTGGTCGTTTCAAAGTTCGTTAAAAGTCAGCTGAACATGACATCAGTCAGTAATTCCCTAGATGTAATGACGGATCACTACACCTAATTTTAACTAGATCGATAGATTCAAGATTCAAGATTCACGATATTTTATTTCTAGAAAGGCCAAATATCCAAAGTACATATGAGATTACGACAATATGTTACAGATTTATCATTTTTAATTTTACACATTCAAATACACGTTTAAGGAATTTTGCAAGATTTAAATGAAAAATATTATCATTTAAAATGCATACATTTGAATCATTATTGCTGCTTTTACAAATTTAATTTTGTTCATCACTCATATAAATATATAATTATTTTTCTGATCAGAAATCCACTTCTAAATAATTAATAAACGTCTATGTTCATACGATTTTATGTTTAACTCATATTTTTGATAGATAGAGAGCTATACGAACGTAAGTTTTAAAATTCAACTTCACTTTATACGAAAAAAGCACAGCATAGGTGGTACAAGAGTAAACGAACAGAATAAATGTCGTAATGCTCTTACAGTTGTGGGTAGGCCAGCATTTACTTGAATATTTTTCATTGAAAAATGAGGTAGATTAGATGGAAGACTAAATAGAAATTGCTTTTAGCTGATATTGAACAATAAACCAGTAAATGTTAAGTTATAAGAACCTTTCATTCATTTGACGGTGTTATGCTTATGGGAGTTGAATCAGTTAAATCAGCGCTGTCAGGTGTGTGTTTAGAATAAGAAAATGTCCCCTGTCATTTCAGCAAAATATGGCAAACAATGTATCTAGTTATTGCAGTTTACAATTTAGGCTAATACAAATAGATACTATAATATCAAATGAGACCAATGAATAGGAAATAAGATAACTAAATGTATTAACCTTGATTAACAGCTGTTAATGATAGTTAAGTCTTATAGTAAGCGGATTACAGATATTTCCGGCCCGTGAGTAGGTATTCAAAAAGCTAGTGGACAATGGCACAACAGAGTGATCGCAGAGTCAAATGTACAAACCAGGAAGCTGAATGTGAGACCTGGTCTTCCACAACCAAGCCTTATACAGTTTTACCGGATTCTAGAAACTTCAAGACAGGAGTCTATTCAGTGTGGCCTGTTTCCTGGAATATTGTAGACTAAACTTAGTAACTTATTCAAAACAAATCAGGAACCCACAAGAATGCAACAATGTTATGTAATTTTGAATGCGTGAATAATCATAAATATATATATACTTAATATATACTTAATTTGATTGATTTTTCCGAACATATATGAAGGGATTGATTAAGCTATATTTGCACGATAAAATACCATGATAAAACTTTTTCTTTCTAATTTGAGAGACGTGTGTCTTCTAATTAAGAGGACGTCGTGACTGGGAGAAGCAGTTCGTCATCGATATTACAGGGTTATACGGGTGTAGTAGAGAATTATCTAACCTTTACCCTGGGTTTTCTAGGATGGCAGCAGTTAACGGAGAGTCTATGTTTGATAGAAAGGGAACTATTCCTCCATCTGTAAAAGTATGACCAAAAGATATTTGCAAAAAACGTTAGTATCAGTGGTTTAGTATATGCTGCAAATCTGTTTCCTGGTGTGGGATCTCTGTTGCTAAGCTGTGCCAAAGTACCGAGGATATAAGCCATTTGATTGGTTTGTTAAGCGAAGCCATTAGACTGGATTAAATACGAAACTAAATGGAGAATTACAGGAAGGTGAGTCCTGGAAGTTTTAAAATGCATCTTTACTTTAATCTAAAAAAATCGAGTTTATATGAAACATCAAGTTGTGAGAAAATGTGTATTTATTAGCGAGAGAATAAATCTTTGAGTATAAATCATCTTGGATAAGAACTGCAACGAGCACAGAAAAAACTCTTGAAAATGGATGGATTCCGATTATAGTACGTATCTCATCATGTGATCTAATAAGGTATTTCTATATTAGTTGAACCTTCATACCCTGCCCATGTCATTTTGTTATATTTTCTCAATGAAGATATAAAGAGAATTTAATGTCATTCAAAATAACCCATCAAGATCTCCCAATTTGATAATTAGCCTTATTCAATTTTCCCTATCAATCTATCGGTAATGTTAGAACTATTAAGTGAAATCTAGATAACAATTTGTAGGAGTTAGTAGATGAGAGACTTAATCCTGTTCGACACTGATAAATGTGATTGTGTTCGAATGAGGTACGTGATGGTGTTCAACTTGATAAAGTTACCATTAATCTTGATAAAGAATCGACTTAGTCGCAAATAAGATAGCCAAAATCAATACTAACAGTTATCTGTTACAGCGAATTTGATTGGCTGATTCATCGGCAATTAATCGTAAAGGGTATTTTACGATATACTGAAAACAAACTTATCGGTTTTGCGATAGTGCGACTTTATCTATCTTCCTTAATGTACATACTCATTTTAAAATGGATTCAAGTTTCAGGCCCGTAGCTAGCCTAATCATAGGGAAAAAAATATTTTTGTGCTTATTTCAATGTTTGTATGGAAAAAAAGAATATTATATGTTTCATGAGGCATCTGACCCTTTTCTGCAGATGGAGAACGTGACGTGAACATTAAATGGCTGTATTTGGTCTCACCGACGTTGTAAGCGGGTGTATAAACGTTATCCCCCCCCCCCCCCCCCACACTGAGCTAGCAAATCCCTAATTTTGGCCCCCTCACTCTCAAACCCCCCCCCCCCCCCCCCCCACTTTCGAAATTGGTGCTACGGGCCTATTGATATGTTTTGCATTAAAATATTGTAAGAAAACTACTGATATATTTTATGTGTTAAATGGGCACAGAGTATGTTGTTGCAGTCAAATATGTCAAACTTCATAAATGGTGTTATTTTATTGAGAAGTAGTGATTTTTAGAGGAAATCAGGTTCCTAATGCTTATCAGTTCAGTATAGTGACGGGTCGGTGTCGTGATTTGTGATCGAAAACCGGACAGTGGCGCGCGCCTATGATTCAATGTAATTATGGAAACTTATTTACATAATTACATAAAGACAAACATTTGTTGATAGTGGAAAGTAGGTAATTTAACTAATATACGCGTTATTTGGACAAATAATTTCGAATTCTTAACATTTATAGGGCCTTTTTTCGAGTATCAGTGAAAACATAGGCACGCGTGAGACTATTGTGTATTTTCTGGTTATAGTAGAAATAATAACCCTAAGAGTACTGTTGTTTTTTTATTTGAAGAAATGTAAACGGAATAATGAAGTAGTAATATATGCGTTTTTTAGTTATTTGTTGATTATTCCGACAATCAAATGGGACTACTACTACTACTACTACTACTACAATAAGTAATAGTCGTTATCATAGTTATAAATGCAATTTACATTTAAGTTGTTATTAAAATCATATTCAGTTTTTATCTAAAAATCATTTCCATCAAATTTCATTTTAGGTATCGGTGCTACTGCCGGAAATGGTATGATGTTGTCAATATTCTACCGGAACCGGAAGTTGCTCAAAAATCCACATAACCAGTTGTTACTGAACCTTGTGCTTTCCGACCTGGGGATCTCCTTGTTCGGCTACCCGTGGACAACCTCCTCGAACTTTGCCGGAAGATACCTCTATGGAAAGGTTGGCTGTGTCGTCCAGGGATTCTTGACCTTCACCTTCGCTCAGACAGACATGAATACTCTGGCAATCCTCAGCTTCTACCGTTATGTTGCTGTGTGCATGCCAGGAGACGGTAGGTGCCGCTGGAGAGTCCAAAAACTCTTATTACTCGCCCGTGTAAGATATCGCAGTGTAATATTTATACGGCGATATTAAACTAGTGTAATACCGCTGCACGTATGACGTCATAATATTGTGTGGTTGTGACGTCATAATGTTGGCACCGCCGTCACAATGGCGGCCAAGTCGCGGAAATGCTTCGTTCAGTACACTTCATGCTTGATTACTGAGGTCAAGTAATGAACAGAATACTAAACTTCCTTCAATTTAATACTATTACTATTAAACTCGTTAATGATTAGGTATTAAACTTGCTTTCGCTCGTTTTATACTTAATCATTAACTCGTTTAATAAAAATAGTATTAAATGGAAGTTCGTTTAGTATCCTCTATTTAGACAATTGCTGTAGGTCAGATATAAGTCAGTCCTGTTATTAGTATAGTAGAGTGGTTGCAATTCTCTTTAAAATAAACGTATATATCTTAAAGCGTAACCTCTATAACAAAGGGAGAATATCTCTTAGTTCTTTCAAGATTCCCTAGCTGTCGAAGTTCTCCCTCTTTCAGCTCATCGTCTAACGACGTCCTTTACCGTCCGAGTCATTGCACTACTCTGGATTTACTCGCTCCTGTGGACAGTTCCTCCTCTTATTGGTTGGAGCGCCTACACATACGAACCGTTCGGGACCTCCTGCAGCATCGACTGGGACGACACGGAGTCGGGGGCCGTGGCCTACACGTGGTGCCTTGTCTTCTACTGTTACCTGGTGCACATCATCATCATGGTCTACTGTTACTACCACATTGCCTTTAAAGCCCACGAGGTCCATCGCAAGCTCAAGAACTTCAGGGTCGGGGGAATCAACAACAGGGATACTCAGTGCCTCATAAGGATACAGATGGAACGGAAAACAACATTGGTGAGGAAATATCGGTAATGTAGGGGAGAGCGATGTGGCTTGTAAGGGGGAGGTGAGTGAGGAGACTTAAGTGTGTGTCGAGGTGTAGAGTGGAGAAAATAGGTGATGGGGTTAAGTGACGTATAATGTGAAGAGTTGACGTGTACTGTGGTGAAGTTGTATGGGATGAGACAGATGCCGTGAGGTGAAGTGACTTTGGATAAGACGTGTTGAGATGAAGTGAGGTAAAGAGAGGAGAGATAAAGTTAATTGAGATGATGTAGGGGCGGTGTGATGAGGTGAGATAGCAGAGATAACTTGAGGTTTAGTGTTGTGAGATGAGGTGAGATAACAGAGATAACTTGAATTTACGTGATGTGATATAAGGTCAGATAGCAGAGATAACTTGAGGTTTAGTGATGTGAGATGAAGTGAGGAGAAGAGAAATAAGTTGATGTAAGGTGAGAAAGCAGAGATAACTTGAGGTTAAGTGATGTGAGATGAAGTGAGGAGAAGAGAAATAAGTCGATGTAAGGTGAGTGAAGTTCAGGTGAGGTGAGATAAGGTAACGGGAGGAAAGAAGAAATTAGGTGAGGTAAAGTGATGTTAGGTGAGATGAGGTTCGAGATGAGGTGAATTGAGATGAAAAAAAGAGATGAGATAAGTTTAGAAGAGATAGGTGAGAAGAGGAAAAAGTTTATGGTGAGGTTAGGTGAGGTGATGAGAGAGACGAGTTTGGATAAGGTGAAGCTGATTGAGATGATCTAACTAAGATGGGTAGACATGAATTTATTTGGTTTAAAAGAATATTCAAAATATCACGTACATTACTACCGCTGGTGGGAGGAAGAGAGAAGGAACGCGAGAATGAGAAGCAGAGAGGAAAGAGTGCCTACAGAGGGGAATATATGGGAAGAAATGGAGAGGGGAAAATATGGAAAAAAGGATGAATTTAAAAACAAATGTTTTTAAAACTTAAAAATGACAGCAATAGGGTAACTGATAGGATTAGATTTGCTACTCTAACTACTAAAAAAACCCATTCTCTCCCCACAGAGGTAGCATCGTTATTTATTCCTATCTAATCTCTGTTGTAATAAGGGCTATTCTCGAGCTTCCGAGTTTCACTTAGCGGCACAATATTGTAACTACCTTGCAATATTCCAGCCAATGAAAACACCGAATGCATGAATAACACATTTGATGCAGTCACAAAATAATTCGTATGTATTCTGTAAAGAAAACTCAAAGTGCAAGGTGCACGATTTGATTGATATAATTTGAAACGGCATAGCTGATTGCACAACTAATTTTGATTGCATCCAATCAGGTTTCTACATTTCTAGACCGAAAAACGTTCGTATTATGACCGAGGTTATATAGAAATTTATGACCGAGCTACCTCTGTTGGGGGAGAGAATGAGAATAACACTGCACTCTTTGTTTCACAGATGGCTATCATATTGACGGTGATCTTCGTGGTCGTGTGGTCTCCCTATGTCTTTGTGTGCCTTTGGTCCGTGTATGATCCTAACTTGCCCAATTGGATCACCACATGGCCAACCATGTTCGCTAAATCAAGCTGTGCCATCAACCCCATCCTTTACTTCGTTACAAATCCAACCTTCCTGAAAAATAAACGACTATGTTTCACAAGGCCACGGACTGTTGACATGCGCGAACAGGAAATGAAACCATTTGGTAAAGGGTACGTGATTTTTTTTATCATTTGTGATTTTACCTCTAATATCTGGTTATCTTAAGAACTATCATGATTATTTCATTGCAAAACATTTAAGGATAAGTCATTAATAGGGCAATCAATACACCCTGTTTTGCTGTATAAACTGCATCCATTCAAAACTGCCATCTCGTATGATGTGTTCTATACAATACGTGTAATGATAAACATTTGTTTGAATGTAACTGAAAAGACAAGCGGGGCATTCCAGTTTGTGTTTACATTTTGGTGGCAGATCTTGGAAATTTGAGCTAGGGTGAAAATTTGAGGCGGGACGGTGGTTGTTTCGAACCCTCGGAAGCAACCACTGCACTGCTTTTGGGCTTTACCGGTGGGCACGGTGATAATAATTTATTCTTATTTCAGCGGCAAGAGATTCGTATCAACGGACAAGTGCGGCAACGTTCACACCGGTACTCCAGAGAAAAACAAGTTCACCACCATTTAGCACCGAAAAAGCTTTTGAAATTCATAGAAGATCACACGTCACAGGAAGCCTTATCACAGCCTTTGACAAACCGTCCATGTGGACATTGTAATGAAACCATCTCAAGGCATTTAAAGGATCAAGGAATTTAAAGAAAGGTTGTAGTACGTTTCACCATATTCAAGGACGAATGGCCTTGTCAGTGAAATCTCCATGATGGTAGCTAATTATAATAAGAAATGAAACCTCAGACGGCATATTAAAATTCTGGTCGACTTATTAACACTAGTAAACGAGTGCAATACAATTCCTGAGGAAAATACAATTGTTCGCCCTCAGTAGTTCGAGGTGCGTTTTGAATACCATCATACCATCCGAGCATACGAGCTATCATTGTCTGCTAGTAAACTTTGAAGCAGCACCAATATTTTTAAGCAACGAGAACTTACAAATATGGGCAATGTTCTTAAAAAGGGCTGGGGTTGTCTAAAAATATTACGATTAAATTATTATTGAAGCTGTGATTAACTTCAAGGACAAGAATTCGTTGGTGGCAATTAAGAACATTTATTCCATAGTGTGAATAGTGTGCGAAATCTGAAAAGGTTGTAAGGAAGGGATAACAATTTTGTTGCAGAAATAGCAGCATTGCTAATTTAATCATATTTTAATGGAGTGTTTAACGTTCTGAGACTAAAGAAAACGTCTCATCGATATCAACAATTTAAGGAAGAATTGCATTGGAAGAGTCATCTATTCGTGTAAAGAGGATTCTCGAATGCTCATATCTTTAAAATACGCCGATGCGAGACATACTGAAAAAGATTATACTCGTGACACTTCCAGTCGAGAGAAGCGATGCCATTTGCCGTTTAAGGCGTGTAACCGTCCTAGCACGATGGGAGTAGTCGTTTGTAGATTATATGAACTGATGATTGACATGATGGAAAGGCAGAAATAAATTCTAAATGATGTTACGGTCGAAAGTTTTTCTGAATCCATCGTGCCTTGGAAAAAATATCCAACGTCTTGTCATAGCAAAAGGCCGGCCACAAAAGGATGGATCCACAAGGATGAGTGCCGTCTTGAGAAGACGTCGGCCATGTAGCAGCAACAAACCGACTGTACCTGGAATAATGAGACCAAATATCACATTGCGATGAACGCAAATTCATATATCGTGGTGCATGTGCCGAGTCTAGACGATGGTTATCCGAAGGCTATCCGTCAGCGGGGTCGTTTAAGTCGACGATAATCGTTCGTTGACCAGTTCTCTAGACAATTTCACGCCCGTCGTTTGCTTCTATCATTGACGGAGTTTATTTTCAGATCAGAACAGTGCCTGGCGTGTCATAAATCAGAAATCATCTGTACATCATCCATCAAATTGTTCATTTTGAGCTCAGCTCCACAACCGGCGACCTTGACCTCAACTGTTCTGCGGTGTTTTAAAGCAACCCAATGACAAAGATTCACACTCCGTCTTCCAAGCAAGAAGGTTTTGTTTAAACGTCTATAAAATAACTTCAGCAGAACTGACAAAGGATCTTCCATTTTCAGTGTGTAAAATAGCCATTCAACATATCGTTGGATTGTCTAGGCTCTCGTGCAAAAATGAAGAATTTGGCATGATTGATTGGGCAGAAGGGGTCACATTTTTTAAATTCCGATTTCCTTAAATTTTGATTAAAATGTTCCATTTCGACTCTCTGAGAAAAAATTCAACAAAATCATATTCACTTAGTGCAAACAAAAAAACATGATCTCTGTTTAAAGCTACATTGTCACTTATAAAGGATTGTGTAGAGAAAATTTACTGAAATTTGGACCCCTGGTAACTACAGTGGCCTGCCAAAAACTATTACGGTTAACTCTTCGGTGTGACGTACTATTGCGTTAATGTGTAATGGATCTTCACTTCCGTATTCAAAATTCAACAATTATCCGTTTCTTTTTCGCAATGCCACGATGCCTCAAAGACATACCAAATTATTATGATATTTGCACTAGGATACGCAGTTTTGTGAACAAACTTTTGGTATGCATCTGTGTGCACTGCAGTATTCCCATTTGAAACTTGTCCAAACATGCAGGTGTTGCTTCAAATTGTACCCAAGTATACCTGCAAGGACCATATCTAGATTTACTTACATCTATATTGAAAGTTGATATTTCGATCTATGTTACGTAGTATACAACTTCCGGTAACCCCAAATTCATATTTCATGGTATTTGCATAATGCATCTTCTAGAATTGGTAACATAGCAAGGTTAGAAAAGAAACATTTTGCTGAATGTATTTATCATGTGGATTAATTATTGTAATTTGTTATGATTATTCATATTGAGCATTCAATTTATGAGGTTATTTATCGTGATTATTTCTATATGATGAAGCAATGTCGTATTTTTGGATTGAACAGTTGCACATATCACTTTTGTCCTCATTGTCTTAAAGTGTCCAGTTTTCGATCATAAATTACAACTTAAACCTGTTTATTGTCTCCATACTAAACTGATCAGCAAAGAGATTGTGAATTTCAGAAATAATAACTACACCTCGATAAAATAACACTTTTTATAAAGTTTTACATATTTGATTCCAACAACACACTATATCGCTCTTTAAGGCTAATATCCGTATTTCGTCATCAATTACAAAGCGTAAACGATTATTTCGTCTATTCTTACGAGATCTGAATAGAATTGTATGGACAGTGAAGTAAAATGATACTCAACAGTAGACTATATTAAAAGAAATTATCGAAACTCGTGAAAGTATCTGTATAACGTTCGCTCTTGCTCGGGTTATACAAAATTGCTCACACAACCCTGGTTCGATTGAAAATTCAGTTTACAAAGAGGGTAGGCCCCAAACTAATAAATCATTGTGTCGTGTAATCTATTTAGTTCCATCCCCGGAATATGTTCTCGGTTTATATTGTTGACTCTGGTATACTCTGTCTTTAGTTTCTTACAGTCAAGACATATGTCATTCGATCAACATCTAAACTTGATATTAATTGAAATTGACATACAACCCTTTTAGTGGCGATCCACGGATTTTTTCGGGCTGACGTAGAGTATTCTGAAAATCTTTGCGGGTACTTTGAAAGAACGCAAGCAGAAGGTTTTGATTTGAAGATGGCGCTGGTGGTTCTAAGCCTTAGTGTGGTAACCCACATCCTACCGACTTGTGCAGGGTTGTGCCCCTTTGTCGGACACGTGATGATTTATCTTGTCGGGTTCAAGGTATCTAAGTTTAAGTCGAAATTGTGCTTGCTTGATAATGAAGTTCCAGGCATTTGTTCATGTGGAGCACAATGGTGTATTGATAAGCATGCTTGCCTCTCACGCCTCAGACCCGGGATCATCCTGTGTTGTGTCCCTTGGAATTTTAGTTTCAATAATAGTCCATAAAGGTTCAGGCCAACCCCAATTCATTTTTCAATGGAAAACAATTTTAAAAAGTTATTTTTATATGACATTTTGCCTACTTTATTCGTTGCAGAGCAGTTTAATTAAAGAATGCAAAAGTGCCATGATGTGATAACTGTATCAAAATTTATCTGAATGAACAAGTGGATTATTCAAAACTTTTTCATATACGGGCGAATTGAATTTTTTCCAAGGAATTAATTTAAATCATATATATATTTTCATAAATTTTTTCCAATTTTTTTTGTAAATTTTCTTATGTAGTGTCTGTTTTAGAGGTTTAGTTGTTGAAAGTTTGAAAATTGTCGTAACTATTGTATATAACTATGGTGATGATGTCACAATGTTTGAAACGCACAAAGTTGAATCCAATGAAAATGCAATGGCTGTTTGGATTGGCATTTCGGTTGAGAGATATCTGAAGAACCACTTCCAATTCCATTCTTCATTTCTTCGGTTGAATATCAAGTAAGTGCCCAACAATTGCTGCATGTCATTTAACTCTCATTTGTGTAGAGGCGTTATATAGCAGACTTGAAAGTTGGTATATAATTCGTTAATGAAAAATATTTAATCGTATGATTTAGAATATGCCGTAAAAATGCCACTTTTGACTTTGAACAATGGGAGAGAGCGATTCGATGTGGCAGACGCTAAGGTCAGTGTGGCATAAATCATTAACTGTCACACAACCTCAATCGGACATTAGACGAAAAGCAGACCATCGGTTATCACGTCCTTGACGGAGACTATCCTTCGCGTTGGTTTCAACTAAGTAATAGATTTCTCCTTACGTAACAAGTTTCTTTTTGGATAATGCCAGATCAACCATATGGTTACAATCGACTGTAGCCTAACAAACAATAGTTATTTTTTGTAACCGGATATGGGTTTTTTCATAGTTCCTTCCACGCCTATGGCTATACCCACCAGATCTTGACACCAGTAGATCTTCCATTCCTGCAAAACAATCCAATAACCCTTCTTCAACAATAACGCCACTCCACAAACTGCAGGAATACCTAGAAACGTTTTCAATGCTAACAACATGAAAATTCACCCGTGGGTAGTCCGACCCCTGACCTAAGTTCTATTGAGCACCTCTGGGACCACCTTTGGAGACGATTTCGTCAACGCCAGCATCCTCCAGACAGACATTAACAAAGGCGTCATAAGGAGACGTTAGAGTATCAAGAGTCTATTTTTGGCCTCAGATAGTGCGTACGTTTTAGAGGCTTATCCCCAAATACGTTGAACGATCATTTCAAAATTGTAAAATTTCGTTGTGCACAAAATGGAAAGTTCAAATATGTGCAGTTGTTGAATAAATCTGAAACCCTTTAACTAACGCATTGGAGAACGTTTACCAAGGTTTATCTGCAACTTCACCTAACGCTGGAGCATTGATCATAGCCCGTAGTGTTTTTAGTCTTCATGTTGTGTGCATATTCAATGCAGTAGCATTACATCAAAATTCGCACTTTTATTCTAGACTCCAAATGGAACCTATTTATCTTTTTTCTTAAGAGAAAAATACTAGGACAACATTCTTATAGTTCTATAAGCGCCTTAGAGTGATTAAGTACTATGTCAAATAGGGCGCTATATAAATGCTGTATATTATTATGTATATTATAATTGTTTCACATTAATTTATAAAAAGATAGTAAGTATATGGTTTTAAATTACCACTGTGATTAATGTCAACAAAACAAGTTTTCCAAAAAGATATGTTAACAATCTCATAGTCTATATTTCCGCTGTTAAATGCAGTTAGTCTATGACAAACAGCTATTTCGGCCATAGCGACGTGTTGTTGTTTAGTTTCAGTTCGGACATAAACTGGTAGTATGAATGTGACTTGTGTATTTCAAAATGATTTTGTGATTGAATAAACGTCTTTTGGAGATTGCATTACAAGTTTATTGTTATTACATGTAAGTCAGTGCCTGTAAATGTTTTCGTTTATGTAATTAAAAAAATTAACTTTCAGGTGAAAAAATGTGTCTTAAAGCCAATGTTTGTATCAGAAACATTACATTACTGATATCGAATGTCATTTAATGGATGTGAGTGTACCGTTATTTCAATATGTAACACGTACATTGTCAAATAATTTTGTTGAATAAACGTGTTTAAAGAAAATTGTTCGTGATGATATTTTTTTTTAAAAAAAAAGAACAAACACCCATCATCACAAAAATGAAAAGTCATATTATTGTGAATTACTTAAATAAAGCTAACTGACTTCAAACTAAACATCCATGACGTCAATATTTCTCAAATGACGTCACATAATAAAACTCTTTAAAATCTTAATTATGATATTAAAATACTGTAGCCGATTAATGCAATCTCTTACCCTGTCCAAAACTGTATAATGCGATATAGTATTAGGAAAAGCAAAGTTAGATAAGACTTTACCTATGGGCATTATTAAAAAGTAAACCCTCCTCCAGTCATGAAATTTAAAGTGAAAATGAAGTTTTCGGCTTTTGGATGTTCCCCGTGGGCTTACTTTTAAATAATGCCCACAGGTCATGATTTTTCCAACACATATTACTCAATTCCGGCATTCCAATTCCAAGCGAATTTATGACTTATTACTTACAAAGGGAAATGATATTAACTATACTGTATATGATGCCTTAGGGCAAAACGTAACTTTGCAATGACGTGACATGAACAATGTAATGACGTGACGCTTCAAGTATGACGTTATGTCCTAAATACGGCGACGATGGGTAACCAGTCCTTTATTTCGGTACTAAGTAGTACACTACATTCGTGTCTATACCCCACTATGTAAATGACACAAGTTCCTTCATGAACTTCAATCTCGCTCGGAAAATACTAGTATTCAATCAGGCCAAAGGCCCATAATAGAAACTACATTTCAAATTCTTTACCGCCGCACAAAATTAATTAGGATATTTATATAGCGCACATATCCACACCGAATGCATGCTCAAGGCGCTCCCTGCATTTTTACCCTGGTCTAACCCAAGCAGCCGGTTACAGCGCTTGAAGGTCACCTCCAACACAATCTACACCAGGTACCCAATTAGTACTGCTGGGTGAACAGAGGCACATTTTGAATAAAGTCTCTTGCTTAAGGAGACACCACAAGCTTCTCAACTCGTGCTTCAGTGTGAGGCAGGGACTAACCCTTGAACTCTCAGTTAATACAGCAATGATCGGGTAACCCACCCATCCGGCGAGCCACGCCAGATGTTGCTGAACTTCCCTGATAGCAGTCAACTGAGCTACGCACAGGGCCACGTGCCACCACATCATAAGATAAAAGATTACAGGTTTTTATGCATTAACAATTTTAGCTCTAGTTTTATCTATACATTTAAGGAATTTACGAGGGTTGTCCCAAAAGTATCCGGCCTAAATATGAAAACATGCCTTTAACGCAACCATACTGTGCGTGCATGAAGAGCATTCATTGACGTGTAAATGGCATGAAAATCTAGAGATGCATGGGCCTACTCTTCAATTGCATATAATAGCCTGTCGTTCAAAGGTACCCTCACATCTTTTACCGAAATGGAGAAAAGTGAATGTAGGGCTGTTATCAAATATCTGAGTTTAAACAAATAGATTCCAAAGGAAATTTATGGGGATATGTTACAAACATTAGGTGAGTCTGCTCCTTCATATAGCACCATTAAACCAATGATTGGTAAAAAAATTCCGTTAGGAATTGATACATTATTTTATCGTATCGTGCTGTTTCTGTGCTTAGCTCAATAGTTAAAAAGCTTTCTACAATGTAGTAATGTTTTGAAATGTTTATAAGCAAATAAATCTGAAAGATTATGAATATTGGCAGACCATGATTGTTTCAGAATATCAGAGTCGAAAACACTAATTCTTACCCTTTATTCATTAAAGGAAATTAAATAATAATAATAATGTGAAATTTATAATTATTTGATCGTTATTTATACACTTGTGGCGGGAAGGAGGTGTTTAATCTTGTAAGTTTTTACATTACCGTCATATATTTTTTTTCTACTCAGCATTGCTGAAATACCTGTCGTATTTGCAACAGTATACAATCGGCGAAGGCATTTCAGCAAATTAATAGGCATATTTTCTTGGTAAGTAAACCGTCATCCTTAAGTATCTTTTCCCTTTTGCCATATAAAGACAAGTCATCGAAAGGCCAAAACATAAAAGATTTAGTCATCAAAATTATCTTAACTGATAGGAGTCTAATTGGTGTTATTTGAGCTTTTCTGTTAAAATGTTATATTTATTGCACTGAAATGTGAGCTGAGAAAATAATTACCATTTATGAAGGACAATTATAATTTACGTTGCAAAGAAGACCCATAAGAGCTATTATTCTCTGTAGAACTATAACTTTATATTACCTATATGGTACAAAAGAAAACCTCATTTAAATTTCTTTATTATTATTTCTCTCTTATGATACGGGAAAGTATTTTGTTTCTTTGAAAGCTTTGAAGTTATTTAAATTATATGCTGGTCTAAAGAATCACCCATTCTTATTTAAATTACACAATCAAGAAAAGAATTGAAATACAATATGATTTTTAAAACCAACACTTCGATCATAATGGAACAAAACTTTTTTTACAAGGTCATATTAAATAGATATAATACTGGTACATGAAAATCGTTTAAAAGTTTTTAGTTTGTACACTGGCATACATAATGTGTAAAACAAACAAATATGAAAATTTCTGAAATTTTGTGAAAGATTTTTTAATTTCAAAGATCATGCGGATTGGTTTACTACGACATTCCTTCACGAAATAGAAATCGATACTTACCATTTGAAGAAAAAACTAAATTTGGTTTATTTCTAGAATTGTCCTTATTCCGCGTAGGTTACGTCATTAACATATAATTTTAGCCTGGCATTTGCGGAAAGTGTTGCTTAACTCTTTTTCACTGGTGTTAAAAACATTTTATTTCGTACGGCAATAAATCTTTTACTCCTTGATAAAACGTTTGCTCGATATAAAAAATATTTACATTTCAAATACGACATTCAGCATTGTATTTTTATAACTATAGTGTAAATTAATTTTTAAATGCAACTTTTAATACTAAATTCACACAAAAAGAATTTAACATAAATAATAAGTTGCAATAGGCAGGCAGATATATTGTTGATATCAAATCTAGAGATAAATAATCAATTATAATTTTATGTAGTAACAAACTCTTCATAAACCATTTTATTCAAATACACGGTTATAGAATGAAATTAATGTTTAACATACAACAAACAGTTTTCAGGCAATAATGACACCATTTGGTTATTTAAGATAAAAAAAATTCAGGACCTGGAACCATAAAAATATGCAAATCATATTTGAAGATAGATGACGCCCTTTATCAAAGGGTCCGAAATAATAAACATCATCCTGAGAGTTTATGATAAAATAGAGACAAACATTATGTTCAATCATTCGTAGAAATGATAATTAATTTTCAAAATATTATTTTGAAAGGGAGAATTTAAACAAAATAACACATACGAACTTTTGGGATGAAAATAATAAGAATATATCTTCAAGAGATCATATGTGAAATAGATAGTCTTAATATAGCTAATAACTGATTAACTTAACAGCTCTAATTGTCCGTGATGGTGTCATTTCTATTAACAGAATGAAAGACGAAACGATAGGTTTATGGGTGATTTACAAGCTCAAGATTGATAGGATGGCGAAGAGGCGGGTCAATTGTATTGACAAATTCACTCTACCAAGGGCATTTTTTTTTTATCATAATCTATTTATTACTTTATGAAACTTGATACTGGAAACTGCGACAACAAACTACCTACCCTCTGCCCCAATTTGCAGGCCATTAGTAACAGGGGACAAGAGGGGCTAAATGTAAGTAGTATACAAATGAGCATGGCTTCTGAAGCTCCGGGAATATATTTTATGCACTATTTAAGGTAAAAGGAATAAAGAGTATGCAATTCTCATTTAAATTCCCTTTATCCCCCACTGAGGTGAAAATCTAAAAACAGCCTTATAAATGTACAGAGGTGTAGATATCACGTCAAATATACATGGATACTAGTAATACAACAAACACTATCAACTCCTAACTGCCCTCCTGGCTGTTTTAGATAGGTCTCCAAAATTACGTTTGACTGTTTGACGCGCCACTCTCCGGTTTTCGATCATAATTGCGACGTTCTACCTTCATATTGTCACTGTAAAAAACCAATAAGCTTTAAAATGTGTCTTTTGGGTAACAGTCATCATATGACACCATTGATTAAGTTTGGCATATATGACTTCAACAACTCACGGAGTGGCTCTTCAACGGTACAGCAGTTTCGGAGAAGCAGTTGAAAACGTGGAAACTACCAAAGAAAGACGTCCAACCGTCGGACGCCAAACGCCTTTTCACACCTAATAAGCCGATATGGTCTTATTATCCGAGTTAAAAAAGTAACACCCCCTATGACCGGAACTGTAAAAAACAATGCTTTACTGGAAATGATCCACTTATAAGGCAATGGAGTGACATCAACACCAGGATTAACTATCAAAACCAAACAGAAGCCTAACATATCAAACAAAACGTTTTCTCATTTCCAAACAGAATTCAATTAATAACCGTTTTAAAGCCATATATTCTTGATTAATGTAACAAATCAAACAAAACCAAACTAGAAGCCAACTTTGTCTCTGGACATAAAGATTGTTGTTTGAAGATTGAAGTTCGTTGTTAAGAAAATGTTATAGTCAATATTGTAAGACTTGCATCCTGAAATATGGTGAATTCATGAAATGTCAGGGATAGTAAAATGATCGGTTAAAGAGCCACTCGTGAGTTGTTGGAGTTACTAAGCAAAACTTTATCAATGGTGTCATTTGATTGCGAAGTATCGACTGTTACCGAAAAGACACATTTAAAAGCTTGGTTTTTTACATTAAGGTAGAACGTCGCAATTATGATCGAAAACTGGACAGTGGCGCGCGACAAATACATGTAGTCAAACATAATTTTGGAGAATTATCTGAAACAGCCAGGAAGGCAGTTAGGAGTTGATGGTGTTTGTTAGGTTATATAACTAGTACTCATGTATATTGGAGGTGATATCTTCACCTCTGTGCATTTATAAGGCTGTTTTTATATTTAAATGGAAAACCAGTATTTGTCATATATATGTCTTTTGGACATGAAAAGTTCAGATGCTTTGATTTTATATGACATTTAGGTTCGTATCAAAGGTAAATAATATGTTATGAAAGTCACGGAGTGTCTCTTTAAGGAAGGGTCCGTTTTCAGATTGCTACTTTTGATTTAAAAAACGTTTTCTTGCAATTGGTTACATATATTTTCGTTTTCATGAGGTCCCTTTATACATCTAAAATAACGTACAAATACCCCTTCAATATGTATGATGATTTTAGGTATTTTCATTTATCTCATAATTTATTAGCATTAATATTTTAGCTACAAAAAACCGAGGATTTCAATGAGAAGGGTCTTTGATCTTCTAATTCTTCTTCTTCTATACCGAGGACGTGAAAAGCCCAAGTATGATTAACCCTTTATTTGACATTCTTTTTGACTGTCATCTTGTGCGAACCTATCATATCTCCTCAGCCGGTATATGTGATATGTACAACTCATTTAGGTTCGTATCAAAGCTAAATAATATGCTAGGAAAATCACGGAGTGGCTCTTTTAAGCTTTGTGAATCTATGTCCCTACCTCAAATGATTAAAGGGTAATCAAAATGGCTGCTAGTGGCTTTAGCTTGATAATGGATCATTCCTCTTCAACTGGGTAATGAGATGTTTTAACTCACTAATGTTAATTGAGGGAAATTGTAAAAAACCGAGCTACTGTCCATAAAGGGGCATTTTCTGTTCTAGATGCATTTTATTTCTTACGTCAAAAAAACGTTAGATCTTTGATAAAACGTTTGCTCCATATAGAAAATGGCTATTTTTTAAATACAACATTCAACATTGTATTTTATAATAAAAGTATTCTACAGTGTAAAGTTAATTTTTAAATGCATCTTTTGATAGTAAATTCACACTTACAGAATTGAACATAAATAATATATTGCAATAGGAAGGCAGAGATATTGTACCGGTAGATATTAAATCTAGAGATAAATCATCAATTATTATTTTATGTTTTCACGCAAAAATGGCCGCTAGTGGGTTTAGCTTGATAATTGCTCATTCCTCTTCCCCTGAGTAATGAGATTTTTAATTAACAATTGTTAATTGGAGAAAATTGTACAAAAAAAGCTACTGTCCACAAAGGGGCATTTTTTGTTTTAGATGCATGCAAAGGATAAGACCACCGCAGAATGTTGTTTTCTATGTTCAAAATTTCCTCTTTAACATTAGTTTATCCCAAATATATATATATATATTCAGAGGGTAAGAAATATCTTAACTCAAACCTAGTATCTGAAATCGTAGATTAGGTGTGCTTTCCCAAGCAAATTGAAAAACGGCAAGCCATCATTTTAGTTTAAACACTCTTGAATTCATTGAAGTTTCTTTTATTAGGCTAGCTGTTCTCTCCAAGCAGCTTATCCAACTCAAATCTTCAAACATAATGGTGATGTTACACCAGCATTTCATTGTACCCGATAAAGAATCCGGACTGGTTGAATCAAAGTTAGTTAGAATTGATTTAAACTTAAAGAGCCACTCCTTGATTTTCATAACTTATTATTTACCTTTGATACGAACCTAAATGTCATATGTGGTGACATAAAATCCAAACATCTTAACCTTTCATGTCCAAAAGACATATAAATGTCAAATACTGGCTTTCCATGAAAATTTTAAAACAGCCTTATAAATGCAGCGGGCTGTTGATATCACATCCAATATAATGGATACTATGTATATTACCTAACAAACACTGCCAACTCGTAAGTGCCCACCTGGCTGTTTTAGATAAGTCTCCAAAATTACGTTTGACTAATTGACGTGCGCCACTGTCCAGTTTTCGATCATAATTGCGACGTTCTACCTTCATATTGTCACTGTAAAAAACCAATAAGCTTTAAAATGTATTTTTGGTAATAGTCGATACTTCGCGATCAAATGACACTATCGATTAAGTTTGGCATATATGACTCCAACAACTCACGAGTGGCTCTTTAAAACTTTTTGTCTGCCCCTACAACTTTAACATTACATTGCTTTTCGACATTGGGTCATAGAAACATAAGAAAAGAAGTCACAATCACGCATGGTTCAAATTACAAGTTTCATTGAGCAGAGCTTTATGTTTTTATAGTTGAAAATCTCATAACAGAAACAATCACATGAAGATAGTTCCATATGCCAAGTTTTGTTAAGCTTGGCCTTGTGGTTTTTCAAGTTCTTGTGCCTAAAAGCCCATACACACATACACAACACATACATGGACACAGATTGAGCAGTGGACACACGGATGGAGGTAAATTCATATACCCTTGTTGTGGCGGGAGATACATTAGGTTGGAAGATGTCGTTATGTACCTCTGTTGAAAGTAAGGATGGGTATCGCTCCTCATTTCCGTATTGCAATATATTGTTACCTTCCATACTTTAATTTTCCTATGTTCTCTTGACTTAATAACAGCAGTTAGAACAGAGATCAATGCTCAACTGGCCATTGTTTTGTCAAGAGAGACAATTCAGTTACTGGTTTCGGACTTTTGACATGTCTGTGCTAATTTCACTTATTGAGTTCCACTTTTTTACGACTTTCAGTAAAATATTTTTTTTCGTTATGTTTTTCTGCCAGTTTACACAGAAATTGTTAATTTCCAAACCTCCAATATATAGGATATTTTCAGAAGAGTACTAGTGTAGTGGTAGATATCTTGTCGTTTCCGTATTGCAATATAACCATATACCAATAATATTGTGCACCCTTGGTGGAAAGAACATTCACATAAAAGTATTTCAATGAATATCTACCTGACTTACTGTTTTTAAATTTTAAAACCAGTGAAATAAAAATGGAGAAATCACTGCACCTCTTTATGTAACAAAATATACAAAGTTTCATAGTTTTTTTAGGACTGATTCAATCTTTGATCGCAGAAACGTCTTATGGCGTCCAGAAATCTGACTCATTGTTGAAATCTGTGATCTTGTCCACTGAAACAGATTAAAATATAATTTAATTCATGTATAAACATGTATATGAAATATGTGTGAATATAGATTTTAATCTTCTCAACAACAAAAAAATAAATGAAATATGAATTTTGTAAACTTCAAAATTTTCTATTCAGACACATAATCTCTATTTTGAAAGGCTATGACTTTTTGATAACTGATCCTGCTACATCAGCATATTTGTCTCCACCTAGCTCCATCATATACCTTGATATCCTTCGGCCTAAAACGCTTGTATCGCTAAATATAGCAAGCCAATCAAAAGACTTGCATTCAGCGATAGCGGCACCACCCGGATGAGAATTCAAATGTCAATGTACACTATAAATAGCCATGAGTAACTAGCCGTAAGCGATATGAGCGTGTTAGGCCGAAGGATATCAAGGTATATGATGGAGCTAGGCGGAGACAAATACGCTGATGTAGCAGGATGTTTTTAACTAAGCTCACTTTCAAATTACCATGAAAACAATCTTGAATACCAACCTGCTCTCCATTTTCAAAACTCTCTTGGTCTTGAGATAGTCATTAACAATTATAATGTCAGGCTATCTGAATTCTACTATAACTTTGTAAAATATAAGCCACGCAGGTGCAGTTTATCACGTACCTTTGTTCCATATTTGTTGATAAAGCTAAGCAGCAACTTTCCAAATTTAAGATTATTCTTGTACTGGTCAGCTGAGATTGCCAGAGAGTTGACCACACCGGTCATCTGCTGGTCATCTAAGGTCGGCTTGACCTCGAGGACAGCATGGACCACACTCAGAGCTGATTCTGTCAGAGGGGCGTCAGAAGCAACAAGTCTCCTGTGAAGATTGACAATGTCCTTATTTACTACTAAGGTATTAGCAGGGCTTGTTTATTTTGTAAATTCTCGAACAAAATCGTACAGTGACACACATCAATTAGTAAAAGGTCATACTGGGAAATTTTTTTTTTTTATCAGTTCCCAATTTTACAGAGTCTGACACATATTCATATCTCCAAGACAATTATATAAGAGTTAAATTCTAAATATCAAAACATTGATATAAATATGCTAAAAATTGGGATCAGTGATTTCCATTTTTTGATTAATTTTTCAATATCATTGTTTTTCAAACAATTGAATTTTTCTACAAAAAATATGTACAATTTTGTAGTTCTTCAAATTTTAAAAGAGTTAATAGTACAGAAATGAAGATTATTTCATTTAGTAATACATCCTTATGTAGTGCACCAAACCAAATCAAATACTTTGTTATTTTTATTTTTTGAGATAAGTGCTGATTGATTCTGGGAACTTACCAACGGCAGTCGGAAGATGTGTTTGACAGGTTAAATATAACCAACCTGTATTATCCATGTTAATTGTACATGTGTTTACAGCTTCTGTACATATATAAGTCCATTTTTATATTTTCATTGAAAACATGTAGTTATATGTTTGTCGTCAAAGGATGAACATGTGAGAAATTTTGAATTCATTTAAGATTTGATTAGAAGCCAAACAATACGTCATGAAAACCATTTGAGTATCATTTTAAAATGTAAAACGTACCCAAGGAGATGAGCCTGGTACTGTTTGCCGAGACAGTCCTTACACAGATGGTTCAACATCTCGCTCTGTGGGGCTCCTGCAACAGTCATATCAATAATTCCATTACATTAACTTCCCCACTTTCATAGGGCAAAAATCTGGTGATATCATTAGAGATACATGCCGTTTAGATAATGAATAACTGTAACATTGTTGATAACAATTTCTGCAACTTTTTTCGGGTCGAGGCCCTTGTACATACATACATACATACATACATACATACATACATACAAAAAAATACTTATATAGCGCTGAAACCAGAAAACTGCCCTAAAGCGCTGTAATGAACAGTGAAAGTGTCAGGTAGTCAATCAAATGCAATATTAAAATAATGTGTTTTAAGTCCTGGTTTAAATCTTGGAAGTTCATTTATGTCTCTAAGGTTTTGAAGGAGGCGATTCCATGGATTCCTTGTGCATTTAACCAACGCAACTATCTCCAACCTTTGTGATATGTTGTCTACAGCCATTTCCAGTGGTGGAGCCAAGGAGTCAGTGCGTAATATTTCTACCCCTTTTTTTCTCGAGAAGATGAAATTAGGCTTTAAGGGAGCTGCCCCTAACACCCTTAGTAGGGGTCAGGGGTCACCAAATCTCTAAATCATAACCCCCATTGGGCTAAGAATCTGGACACAAGATTTCAGTTTTCTTGGCCTAATGCTTCTTGAGAATAAGACAAAAAAAGATTTTTATGGCTTGGCCCGTGTGTCCCCTACTATGGGCCTAAGGGTCACCAAGTCTTTAAATTAAAATCCTAACTGGCCAACATACCTGGATAAAAGATTTCAACTCTCTGGAGTGAGTGGTTATATTAGAGAACGTCAATGCTAAACATTTAGATGGGTTCATGTAAATATTTTATGGTGCTTCATGAGGTTGAACATTAATTTTTCAAGAAAATATCCCTACCCAGGGAGACAAGATCTTTATGGAATATTTGGGTTCTTACCAAAATCTATAACAGTGGATCTATTTTTTCTCTATTTTTTACTGGAAACAAAATGATTATACAGTCAGACAAAGAAAGTATTTACTGTATTCTAAACATTATAAACTGGCAGGAGAACAATTCCTTTTTAACCATCCAATGACTTCAATTTCAATCAGACCTTATAGTATGCAGATGCTTACCAAGCTGTTGAACAAAATCTGGCACAAGAACAGCATCAAGGAGTTGAAGAGGGAAAGTTGACGCTAGAGACATCACCACACCCTGCAACTGTCTTGATGCTGTTTGTTGAAGCCTGGTGAGCTGTTGGTTCAATAATGAAAGATCTCTTTACATATGTGAGATTGAGATACTCTTTTATATAAGCAGGGATTGGGAATGACACCTTTGATAATGAGCCATCTATAGAACTTTTAGTCATTTTCAGAATTTTGAATGGGCCATTCCCCTTAGTAGCAATGGTAAAATTTCAAATTTGAATGGGCCATTTTTTCATCCAATGTGCAAAATGGCCCATGGCCCCTGCCTTTCCCAATCCCTGTATAAGTGTTATAAACCCTTCATCAGGATAAGATAACAATTACCAATATTTCCTCTGACCTGATTGACTATTTTTTTTTACCAATCCTTGTGAATAGTTTAAGAG
Organism: Phorcus lineatus; assembly: GCA_921293015.1. NCBI lineage: Eukaryota > Metazoa > Mollusca > Gastropoda > Trochida > Trochidae > Phorcus > Phorcus lineatus. Next base: position 25,433,077 of record OV121096.1, on the reverse strand, counting down.
GTCAGGATATTTTTTCCTGAATGAATACTTTTGTAAATTCATTTTCATGACATCATTAATATCAAAATAACTTTGAAATGTTTTTTGTCTGCAAATGCTTCTTTTATCCCATTCATATCCTTCAAAGAAATATGAATGATCTATTCATTACATCAAAAGTATCACCATAACTTTTGAATTGTAAGTTACCTTGTAACAAAGAAGTCCCGAAAGAAGAGCCTGACAGGAAGTGGAGCTCACATGGTCAACCTTCTTCACCAAAACTCCACACAGGGTTGATATGTTTGACTCAGCCATGTCAGAGAGTTCACAAGTCTTGAAAACATTCTCCACCTAAGGTAGTAGTCCTTATTGATGTCATTTTTGACATAAAGTAGAAAAATCTACTCTAATAGTGGATGTTAGTATTTGTTTTGAAATGAAACAGCACAACACAATCAGGGACATCAAAATCACTGACAACACAATTGTGACATCAAAATCACTGACAACACAATTGTGACTTCAAAATCACTGACAACACAATCAGTGACATCAAAATCACTGACAACACAATCAGTGACATCATAATTAGTGCTGATATGATTAAACATATTTATTTCCAAAGAATGGAACTGGATTGGCAAAAAGCCTAGGCTTATGCAAATACCAGGAAAAATGTGCTAAATGTACCTTCTCTGATGGCAAACAGAGTATCTTCTCAAGTACCTCTCCAACAACCTCTTCATCCTCGGCTGAACTCTGAAGGACATCAAGAAGTTCACGACCCACATCCTGAATCATACAACATCAGCTTGCCTTAAAGACTTAAGAGCCACTCTGTGACTTGTTGGAGTCATATATGCCAAACTTAATCAATGGTGTCATTTGATTGCAAAGTATCGACTGTAACCAAAAAGACACATTTTAAAGCTTATTGGTTTTATATGATTTTATATCACCACATATGACGTTTAGGTTTGTATCAAAGGTAAATAATATTTATAAAAATCACAGAGTGACTCTTTAAAGAGACACTCTGAGATCCTAATGGTATTTTTTTCAGAATAATGACCATATTTGTTAAAATATCACACCTATTCAACCAAAATTTTTTTTATTAAAGTTATTTTACTTTTATTCTATTCATTAGTTTCCAATGAAAATCAAACAATATCAGTGAGTGTGCCCTGAAGCCAGACCATACATGCATTTTAGAAGAATAAAAGTTAAGTAACTCCTAAAACACTATGAAATCAAAGTTTATCTTCTAACTGTTTAAGATACGATTCTAAACTTATGTTTGTCTAATTGACACACATCATTTTAAGTTTTTCGTTAGGTATCACAAAATTATACCTTTATGATGTCCCCCTACGGTGCCAATAACTATCAAAATGATATTTTCAGCAAGTCATTACTTTTCAATAACATGAGACCTTTGATAAACTTTGAGAAATGTGAATCCAAGAACATGGCAGGGTGGGATACAATTTATCATACACAGCAGGTATTTCTAGTGGGAGATCAACTGATATCTCCTTGCAGATATTGTTTTGACAGTAGATTTTGAAGAATGCCTTGCTACCGACAACTTCAAGACATCACAAGTTTTTTGCGTACCAAGTTATCACATCACAACGCAACTTTCAAGAGTATTTCACTTATCTTGCGGCCGCTAGTATTATTGCAGGGAGAAAGCCAGCAACACCATTGTGGCTATGCATTGCGTTGAAACCTGCGAGTGTCGGCTTGAAGTAGCGAACCATGGGTGGTACTGCACTGAAATTCAGTGTAGGATTGCACCCAAACCTGACTGCATGTACCCAAACATGAAGAGTTTTCTACTGCAGACAAAGTTGCCTAGTCCCTGGCGGGATTCGAACCAAGGACCTCTTGAACTAAAGCCGAAAGCGCTAACTACTGCACTATCCCCCCCCCCCCCCCCCCCAATAGGGATTGTGTCAGGTGACCTTGACTTTGACCTTTCATCTTTCATGAATTCAAACAATCAGAGACTGGCTAAAATAGCACAACATGGCAACTGCTTTCTAGCCTCGTCTCTGATTGGCTGGGGTGTAGCGTTCAGAAATGCAGCATGTTTAGAATGATAGGTTTGATCTGATTACAATGAGATTGGTTAGAGTTAAAGTTAAGGTTAAAGCAGGTGAGATTGTCAACTAACTCATCACACCGAGTTCGAATCCCGTTATTTTTAATACGATGCCTTTATATCAATATACTTTGATGTCACAGTTCTCCTATGTACTTGCGTTCCAAATATATAATGATGGTGGGTAATCAGTGAATAATTGGATGTTTTTAAAAAAATTATTTTCCTTACTTTTGCAACTTTGGTAATAAACAGAATATCATATACGTGGACATGACTCATTTGTTTACAGATCTCATTCCTAAATATCTGTGTACCCCCCACCTCTCTCTCGGGATATACTAATATTCGGGCCTCCGTATGGTGTAGACAGTGAACTGAGGGTTTGGGTAGAAAACACAGAAGGGGAGGTACATAAGACATGAACATACCATCAACTCTTTGTCAAATCCCTGTGAATCAGTGCTTAGTTTTCCTCCATCTGTAAAGAGTAGAAACCTTACAATTTCAATATTTATAGGAAAATAATATTGACAAGGTAAACAACCTATCAAATAACATAGCCAACAGTAGAGAACATTAAAGCCTACATGCACCTATTTCTGTTTATGAAAAAATTTCACAAAGATTTTTAAAATTTTCATCTATGCAACCAAATTGTACAGCAATGTAATGCAATAACAGCTCTTAATTGTAATGCAATAATATGTTTTTTGTGCACTTTATGAAATGAACTTTACTTCCTACTAATAAACCTTTACATTTAGTCTAAAAATGATACTTTCAGGAAGATACCTTTGAGTTTGACGATTGGCCATGTTTAGGGCTTTTAATTGTCTTTGGGAATTTTGAAAGGGCCATTCCCCTTCGTAGCAACAGTAACATTTCTAATTTAAATGGGCCATTTATTCATTCAATGTGCAAAATGGCCCATGGCCTTTTACCTTTCCCAATCCCTGAACTTTTTATAATCAAACTTCCTTTATATAGCTTACTATATACACATACCACTTAATATTTATCAAATAGACGGAAACTGAAATTATAATTTTAAAGAATCATAGATAAGAAAAGAGATAATATCACTTTTAATACACCCTGACAAAAGATCACTTATTAACTTAAGCATTTTCTTAACTTTCTGTGCATGCTCTCTAGCCTAATGTGGTTGTACTTGATGGTCCATTCAGAAAACCTACAAATGTTGCAACTTTTTTCCAAAGAGCCTACTTCACTCAAACCACAAAGTTTGGCAAAAAGCAAGCAAGGCTTAGATTTGCTAGCAATGGAAACTGTTGTGAGTTAAAGGGGCACTGTCCTGGCGTATTTTTGTGGAAACCAAAATCAAGGTAACATTCAAGTTTATACATGTTTGTTATTTGTATATAACATCACACATTGAAACATGATACTGAAGGTAACATCTGGGTTGATTTAAATTTTACAACTAGATAAATGTGCCTGCACTATTGGTAAAATTAAACAAGATGAGAACTTAAGCCATTCATCAGTACTACGAGTGTGAAAAGCCTTGCTATGGCATTAAAGGCACAGTTGAGTAGTCCAGTCTGATTAAAATCGACCCTGTTCCGAAAAATAAAAGTTACAAAATATTGACTTCACCGAGATTCGAACTCAATATGTCTTGGCTAGAGGACCAAGCCAAGACATTTTGAGTTCAAATCTTGGTGAAGTCAATATTTTGTAACTTTTATTTCTCTGAACACGGTCCATTTTAATCAGACTAAAAGACATACTGAGTTCGAATCTTGGTGAAGTCAATATTTTGTTACTTTTATTTCTCGGAACACGGTGGATTTTAATCAGACTGTTGAGTAATCTTATCATAAATCCTTTTCAAATGTGTGGATATTCCATCCATACATAAAGTTTATTTTTATAATGTTGTAAAATCAATAAAAGTACAGCAACTTTATACATTTCATGATGGCAGACCGGATGCCGATAGGTCAGCCTCTTTAAGATTTACAGAAGAAACTGCCACTGAGAGTACACAAACCTTCAAGTTTAAGTTTCTTTGCATCAGGAGAAGAAACCACCATTTCTTCTTCGTCCTCTTCTTCATCTAGGATGACAATAAAATCTCCAGACACATTCAGATCTTTCTCTTTTCCTTGTACCATCTCATCAGTCATATCTACATTTATCTTGTCAGTGTGAGGGATTGGGATCGACATCTCTACATCCATTTGTGGTTTGACGTCTTCTGACAGGTTGCTTGCTTGCTTACAGTCACCGTAGCCTTTATCTGGAAGTTTAAGGGTTAATTTTTTGATAATTGGGCTTTGATTTTAGGTTTCTTAAGCCTGCATTATAAACATTAAGGAGTAAAAGAGTGTTTTGAGTACAAGAGAGTTAATAATAGTTTTCAAGTCTTTTCAAAGCATTTGAAATAAGTGTGCGAGTCCAATATCTCCAAAAGCTTTTTGTAACAATAAAATCTGCAATACTATCAAATCATGGCATGTACTTCAATAAAATTAAACATGCACTCACTAAGGGTACAATGGCTTGTTAAAAGATGAAAAGTTTTACCAACCCATCCTGCTAAATCAGCTTATATAAATCCGCTATCGCTCCTTCCTAATACCCTGACCTCTTTCCGGCCGAATCCCTCTTATAGCTGGTGGCTTGATATTTGTGGCTATGCTCACCTGTTATTTTTTCAGCAAATGAAATGTCGTTAATGAAGGAGCTTGAAGCTACTAGCTTGAACTCAATTGACTTTTCCATCCTGATTGTGCTGCTGTTGTGAGCGAGCCGTTTCATTAGCTGGTTAGATGGCTATAGATACGAGGGTTTTTGCTTGAAAGAGATCAGGGTATTAGGAAAGAGAGAGAGCGGATTCAAAGGATACAATGTCTTGTTAAAAGATGAACAATTTTACCAACCTGAAATCATTTAATTATCAACAGGCTTTACTAAGTGAGATTTAAATACACATTGTGAAATCACAACTTAAGAATATCTTTTTGGTAGAAAGAAGATATAAATCTTTAACCAGCGTCTTCCTTCACCTAAAAATTCCTTATGAGAGACATTTGAATTTTCTAAAGGCTAAGTAAAGCTAAATAAGAAAATTAAAGCTTAAAAAAAGTGAAAATACAACTTTCATAGTTTGTTTAAGAATCACCTGATTGAATGCCAACATAGTTTGACAACATCTTCAATATGAGACCCTTCCATGACAGTTTATCATCTGTCTTCATCTCAACTTCCTCAATAAAAAGTTTCAGATTTTCCATCCCAACTTCTGCCCGATGTTGATAAATAACTGCAAGAAGATTCCTCTGTTGCCATGATGATAGGGTACTGAACACTTTTATTCTAAAAAATAAAATAAAAACATTTTTTGTGAGGCGTCAAGAAAATGATGAGATGAATGAGAAGAAAGGATTTACAGAGTTCCAAGCAGTAAAGAAGTTGTAAATTCATAAAATCTTCATCATTAATAATAGATGATTTTTTGATAATAAGGGTATTTTTATAGCGCAAGTATCCACACCGAATGCATGCTGAAGGCGCTCCTTGCATTATTACCCTGGTCTAACCCAAGCTGCCGATTAAACGCTTAAGGGTCACCTCCAATCTACATCATGTACCCAATTAGTACTGCTGGTATGCAAGACAGGATGGCCTAGCGGGGCCTAAGGGGCAGACGATTGTTGCTTATGGAGTTACTTGTTTCATCCACTATGTTGGACAATGTTAGTACTGCTGGTACCCAATTAGTATTGAAATATACACAAATTTCTTTGAGAAGCATGTAGAAAATAGTTAAATGAATGAGGAGTCCCATGAGGAAAAGAATTTGTAAGTAAAAAACCCTCAATAATAATAATAATTGTAAAAAGGATTTTCAAAAGTGTGATCAAGTAAACTGTCATAATAGGACAGAACTGCTTAGATATAGGTTTCGTAGCACCTGTTAGGAGAAAGGGAGAATATTCTTTGTGCAAAATGTTCTATATTGAGAGTGGTACACTTTTTGTATGCTCTTTCTAAAATAGAAATAAAGCAGGGTTCAAAGTTGGCACTATAGTCCTGTTGTCAATGGACTATGAAAAAGAAGATGGGCTAATAAAGCGTAATACCTGGAAGTCCCAAAGACTAGTTGAAGTCTAAGACGGTATGATCATACAAATGCATTTGGACAGCTGTAATTACTCTGAATGACAAGTGCATTGACATGGTTAATTTTGATTGCGGTATGGGAAAATAATCTAAATATTTTTAATAAGAGCTTTTCATACATCTTTGAAATGCCAAATCATTTTCGACTGCTTACATAATGAGAGCAAACTTGTTTCCTTGAGACTAAATCATTTTACAGATGATCGGGTTTATCATTATTTATCATTTAAGGTGACACAGAATCATTTTACTCCAATAACATGTCCCTTAAAAGAACAAGACACTAATAATTCAAACCATGACAAATGAAAGATGCATTATATGTAACCTAGCAGAGAGTAAAATTTCATTTTTCAAATTAATAACAATGAGAATTTTACATCATCTTATACTTCATAACATACACTTACTGTCTTATGTTTATGCAGCCTTCGGAGATGATCACAACATCTGACAAATATTGCAGGAGAGTTTTCCATTGGTTAGATACACTGTTACAATGGCAATGAGTCACATGACTTCTTATCCACATCTCGGCTGATTGAAGAGGTTTGTCACCTTTCAGTTTGAGAAGAAGCTCCTGCCATTGACAAGGAACTGGCGGCGTGAGGGTGGTCTTCATGTCTTATCAGATTTAATTGTCACATGCTTAAAACCTGAAACAGATATGAAACATAAAAACACAATCTTTGAAGGGCATTCACAATTTGGCATGCATAAGAGAAAAATGATTCTTCTTTATTGTGAACATTCCTACATGGAAAGGTACACTTACTCCATCCTTCATCATCCTACATTTAGCCGAGATAAACCGCATCGCAATGAAGCCATATGTTTAAAAAAAGTTACAAAATATCATCATCAAGCGACGATCAGCACTTTAAACAAGCGATAACGCAAAAAATGAAACACTCAATACAAAACGAAGTGGTAGTTTTGTAGTTCATCTAGATAAACTAGCTTGTATCCGTCCAGGGTCTTGGTATATGTGCCTAGACTTCTAGTTATATGCTGGACTAGTATAGTTTCGCTGCTTTGATTCGATTTTTTCTTAGGTAGACCTGTTATGGTGTGTCTTTCACAAAAAATACATTCATCATTATAGATATAGAGGATATTTGACATTTCTCGTCGAATACCATGGATATCTCATCGAGTGAAGAAGAAACTTATATTTTCACGAGTGGCGTTACTAAGCCACGAGTGTAAATATATGATTTTTTACTTCACGAGATTAGATATTCTTGGTAACCGACGAAATGTTCTATTTATTATGTTTCCCAAAACCCCGTAAATGACCCTAACTATATGAATGGAGAAGCTAAAACACTTTGCAAGCGTGGCCGTTGCATGACGTCATTCAATTGTTTCATGATGTCACAGACGACGTCATATGATTGTTGGGTAATCATTTCACTGAGTAGATTACCATTTTTATTTCACTCAGTGAAAATACGGGTTTTATTTTCACCGGTAAATGGCATATTTCACCATTCGAAATATATTAAAGATTCGTATCAATCTAGATATTCACTTGAACTTATATGTATTTCAAAACAGATAAGAATTCCAATCTACTTGCAAAGTTTGACAAAGATATATACAGAATTAGTCACATGAATTATTTATGTTGCACCAAAACAAACTTCGATGGGAATAAACTCAAATATTTCGATGTCCAAGAATCGAAGAAATCACGAAATTGCACGGTATATCCTGTTTGTTGATGCTGTTAGTTACTATATGTACAGCTCCTTAAATAATACAGTAAGAACTTCTTATCATCAGAAGGAACCGGCTTAAACAATCGATTACAAACTGGATTTCTAAAATCAAAACAATGTTCATATTCTATGTTGACTGTCTTACCATAAATTTGTATTTCCCGCAACATACGTTCGGAACTCTGCACAGCGGAACAGTGTTGTTAGGAGTTTAATAGAATCCGGAAAAGTCATTACTCAATCCGTCCGGTTATCTTTCCAAGTTTGATGTAGGTTGTAGATACATTGCAGCCTATCTTCAGATTTCATATATTGAGATATATCCTTTTTTTTAAAATTGGGCCTCCAAAGATGCGTTATTTGTCAAGTGTCATTTTCCTATTTTTTATACAGACAATTGTTTATTTCTTCAGTGTTATCCCTGCGGACATTAATTCTTATTATGAAGGAAGAAATAGCATAAGTATTATGAATTTTTAAAATAATGTTACAGATAAAAACTGTGAGACATTCAGCTAATCATATTCACAAATGTATAATTTCCTTTCATGACTATTTCGTTATGTTTAGTTTTAAATTTCATGGTTTGTGATAAAGGGTCACAGACTATATATGTGTTGGGGTCAGATATATGTCAAACTTCATAAAGTTTTCATCGACAAGTAATATGGTTGTTTCGAAAAAAACAACCCAGGAAAATTCATGGAGATTTATGATCGAAAACCGGACAATGTCACACGCCAATGACTCAAACGTTATTTTGGAAACTTATTCATAGCAGACACAACGAGATCTTGGCATTGATAAGTATGTCATTCAACTAATAAACATGTGAACTGGAGGCAGAATTTCGACTTTTAAATGGATGTTTTAAATCTAGAATCCAAAACAAGAAAATGTCATACTTTAGCATGTAAGGCCGGGTTTACACTACGTCAGTTTTTAGAATGCGATGCGAAAACATCTTAACTTGTCATGTCCAAAAGACATATATATGACAAATAATGGTTTTCCATGAAAATCTCAAAACAGCCTTACAAATGCACAGAGGTGTAGATATCACGTCCATAATACATGGATACTAATTTAGTTATGTAACCTAACAAACACTATCAACTCCTAACTGCCCTCATGACTGTTTTAGATAAGTCTCCGAAATTACGTTTGACTATTTGACCCGCGCCAATGTCCGGTTTTTCGATCATAATTGCGACGTTCTACCTTCATATTGTCAATGTAAAAAAACAATAAGCTTTAAAATGTGTCTTTATGCTAAAAGTAACTTCGCGATCAAATGACGCCATTGATTAAGTTCCAACAACTCACAGAGTGGCTCCTTAACCGAGTCACAGGATGCAAGAAAGGGGGTTTAGGTTAATCATAGTAAAGGTTACTTTGTGAAAGAAGACCCAAGACATTACGAAGGGTGGATCACTATGGCAGTATCTATAGTGGTGCTTTTTCGTGCTATCTAGGTTTATATAGCACTAGGCCATATTGGTCCACAACTATATGAAGATAAGAGGATCTGTTCCTGATAAAAGCTTTGGAGTGAGAACACCTTTTGTTAAGGATAGGTGTCTCAAGAGATAAAGAGGTTTTATCAGCTGGAATTAACTGCCACACTACTAGTCACTTTGTTGCAAGACCCTTTGTAATGAATTGGTGTTTAGTTGTTGTCTTTGTCGGTGAGTTTGCAATTTTTACAAAATTAAAAAAAAATTCTAACTGAGGAATAAAAAGTAAATCATAATCAAACTAGGAAAATTGTGTCAAAATATTTCTCGAATCTTTTCCAAATTATCACCGCATGAAATTTATTTCTTATGAGATTACCGATGTTTTTATCTTGGAGAATTTGTTGATGAAAATTTCTGTTTTTAGTTTCCGTTGCAGCAGGCAAAAAACTTAAAGAAGTTGAAACCTCATGCTCTCCAGAGGTAGCTCCGTCATTAATACCTATAGAACGTTGAATAGGAATTTATGACGCAGCTGTCTCCGTTGAAGTAAAATGTTAAAACTTTAAAGGCATATGTTCATGGCGAGTGTTCCTGATATCAAGTATGGTTGAACGCGTTTGCCTCAAGATTTTCGAGATCTGCTCAAGAAATAGAATTTTTAGATACCTTTCCTTTTCCAACGGAAAAATAAAGAAATTGCCATGGAAACGCGATGATCGTCCACAAACATGGGCATGTACTACGAATATTTGAAGTATTTCAAGGTTTTCGAGTATTCTCAGGAAACTTAAATCTAAATTTCGCTTCTATGGAAACAACCAAAAGCAAAACCCTGAAGAAACTGGAACCGAAGTAGGCACATAAAAACATGGTGATTGGTCTACATACCAAGTTTGGTTGAGCTACACCATACAGTTTGTTGGTGCTGCTGCGAAAAAGCTTTCTGGGACGGTGGAAGAAACTATCGAGGAATGGACTGACGAAGCTCATTTTATTATTCAATTTCTAATACGATCAAGGGTCAATTGCTCAAAAATGATGTTCAAAAACGTTTAGTTTAGTTTATTGTTAAATATTCAGTATTGTGAAAGCATGCTTCTCTAGTAATCTAATTTATCGAGTGTCATATGTTGATGACGCTTTACAGGTTGATTGTGATGTTATGGGGTCATGCTTAATTTCACGACGCCATATATTCGTAATTGTAAGAAAAAGATCTAAAACCTATCTATTGATCAAACCACGATAAAACAATAATTTGTTTGAGTCGTTTGTGAAACCCTTTTAATCGACCCGAGAAATAAGATTTGCCATTACACAGTAACCTCCTCGGTCAATACTGTTTTTCTCGGTAGACTCAATAACATGTATACACAATACCATAACATAATTTTAAATGTTAATACTTTTATGTTTATGAAATTATATTCAGAAAGATATTTTTTACATCGATGTATTATTTTACTAACAATTAGGGTCTACCGATTGCGATGGAGTATGTCCGATCTTGTTTCAGCTGTTGCTTCCGCAAGAAGCATCAGGGATCTTTCTACGGATGAAGTCATGCAGATCGTCAAGGATCACTTCCATTATGACTATGCCGGAGGATTCTTGGGAACATCACTGGGCAAGAGAGAAGGTATAACATACTTCAAATGTTTCAATAATTGGTTTTGCCTGTTTTTTTATTACCATATTTTGGTACAGGCATGACATACACTGCTTGCTGTCAGTACAACATAAAACGTTTACAAAGAGTCTCTTGCATAAACCCTGCATGCACAGTATATGTCCATTAATACATAATTATCCTAACTCATGTAAGTATGCCGATATCTGATTGGTTCACGTGACCCTAAACAAATATCCATATACACCGTCACCGAGGGATGATAAATCCCTTATATCCCGCTACATGGGTAAAGCGTGCTTCCACGTCAATCAAAGTCACGTGATCAGGTCATCTATGTGTTGTTCATTTCTGTTTGTCTTTTTGATAGTACATTAAGACATTCGGCAAGATAAATTCGTTATAACATTCCGTCAAGGGTGACATAGGGATATATTATTTCCTTGAAAGGTTTTATGCAACTCGCGTTCCGTCAGTAAGATTATGGCATTTACAGGATTATTATTTTTACCTTTGGTCAGTAAGATTATGGCATGTACAGGATTATTATTTTTTCCTTTGATGCCTTTCAATAATTAGTTAATGCTTGTTAAAATTACTCATTATTAACAATGTTATTAACATTTCAAATCTCAGTTCAATACTCAAGAACCACTCAACTTCTATCAACCCACCCCCAGTGTAGATTCGTTCAGAATACAGTTCCATCCTAAATGTATATACACTCATGGCAAAAATGGTTGTCACCCCCAGACTGAGAACGCTACGTCAAGTTTAACTGAGTGTTGACAAATAATCAAACATGCAATAACTGTCAGAATGATTTGTGTGATTGGGAAAAACATTCGTAAAACATACCAGCTTGTATTTTGGTCTTGTGCTGGCCAATTTAAGAAATTCTACTAGGATATGTATGGTCCCTGTGAAAAAGGGCAATTTTTTACAGTATCCATATAGTATCAATTGGATGGGTATCAATAAAACAAATTACATTTTCAAGTTCAATTGTCGGTTTTATTTCATTCTGCAGTCATGTATGAGTATATTTACAAGCCTAATATCGGGTAGCACCGCCTCTGGAATTTTCAAGGGCGATAATTCGGGCAGGCATACTGTCTATCAGTGTGTTGATGTTTGCAACAGCCAAATTGTTCCATTCATTCACAAGAGCAGCCCGCAATTGCTGTAAATTTGCAGGAGCAGGGTCCAGTCTTCTAATTGCACGGTCAAGCTGATCCCAAGCATTTTCTATCGGATTCATATCCGGACTTTTTGAAGGCCAGGGCAATCTTGTTACTCCTTGTGCCTGAATGAAAGCGTTCACTGTACGTGCACGATGGGCTGGTGCATTATCGTCCTGCAACAGGAAGTTGTTGCCATACACTCTTCTTGCATGTGGGAGGCAAACGGTTTCAAGAAGACGTCTGTACGACCTCTGGTTGACGTTTCCTTGAAGGACGACAAGATCCGTTTTACCGTTATGGTGTATTCCTGCCCATACGTGTACAGAACCGCCACCGTGGGCAACCTGATGCTGCAGACAGTCGTCATTGAGCCTTTCCCCACGTAAACGTCGCACTCTCATTCTCCTGTCCACCTTATGCAGTAGGAAACGAGACTCGTCAGTAAATATGACGTGACGCCAATGTCCAAGTTGGATTCTGCGGTGCTGCTGCGCCCAAGCAAGCCGTGCCCTGCGGTTGGCCAGTGTCCAGAATGGTTTGATGGCAGGTCTTCTTGCCTTATATCCATGCTGGAGCAACCTGTTCACTACAGTTCTCCGGCAAATGGGCGTATTAATATGAGCCCCCCATCTCTGTGCAAGAGTCAAAGACGAAAGACGTCTATGACGTCGGGTCAAACGAAGAAGAATTCTATCCTGACGAACCGTAGTTTTCTTGGGACGGCCTGAAGACTTATTCGGAACAACATTTCCCTGTATGGCGTGCAGTTATTTAATCCTTTGAACAGTTCTAACACTGACGTTACATGCTGCAGCAATGACACGATTCGAAGCGCCACCACGACTCATGCCAATGATTTCATGTCTGATTCCTGGTGGAGTGGGACCAGGCATGGTCTATGCTTTTCAAAAACTATAGTCGTGAAGCTGTATCTTATGAAAGAGGTCTATAGTAATCGATGGAAATGACAAACCTAAGGAGACAAATTTCCATCATTTCAATGAAATGCACGTGGTCTACATGAAACCGCTGACACTGTTCATTGTAAAGTGTGAGTTAATGTAACTTCATGCCTGTAATCACATTTCCATGGAAAACCAACATTGCCATGCATACAATGTGATATAAACTCCAATTTAATTAAATATTAGGGGGTGACAACAATTTTTGCCATGAGTGTAACAACGATAAACATCAGTATTCAGTGTTCGCGGAGCATCCGATTTTCAGGGGCAGTAGCACGTTGTGTTAAAATGAAAGAAGAGATCTAAAAAACGAAAACAAATGTGTCCATTATTCTATCATCGTTTTTTACGTTTAGCATTAATAGGGGAAAATTCGACGAAGTCGAATTTAAAAAATCACGCGAAAGTCTCTTGAAAAAATATGATTTCGTCAATACCCTTAAACAGTTCTTTAGAACAATAGCTGATATTTTCTGTGGTCGTAGATTGCATTTTCAGAATGCACGTCACTATCTTTACAGCTGCTGATGACGTCATGCAGCTTGTGAAGGACAACTACCATTACGATGTTGTTCACGCACTGCTAGGAGTTTACGGCAAGAGAGCAGGTATGGTGGGCTTCAGCCATTTCAACTTCTTCCTAATGTTTCTCGAAGATTTATTAAAATTAAAAATCTCAATTCAATGTGTAAAAGTGCCCAATCAGAAGACCGCATAACTAGAAAGAAAGATATATAAACATTTAAACTCTGTGTTCAACATTACCGAAACACACAACTTTGCAGAAGCGTAAACTATTAATCTAAGCTTGTTACAAGATATTTCTTCAAAAACATCGAAATCAAGTATTCATAAGATTCCGAAAGTTTCTGTACACTAGGTTCAAACCTCAATTCAATTTTTAAAAAGAACACAACTTGAAAATTAATATAATGAAGTAAAAAGTTTAACGTTAAATGTCATTTGTTTCTTCTGAGAGTGCAAGACAAGTCGACGAGACTATGGTTTGTTTTAAACGTCACCACTGTGTATGTATACAATTTGAAAATCATACATAAAACACATTATGTTTCTGTACACTAGGTTCAAACCTCAATTCAATTTAAAAAAAGGACATAACTGAAAATTAATGCAGTAAATAATTTAACTGTCATTTGTACTTCTGAGAGTACAAGACGAGACAATGATTTGTTTTAAATGTCGCCACTGTGTATGTATACAATTTTAAAAACATACATAAAAACATATGTGCAGATATGGAACTGTTAGAGACTTTTTTTTACCACGTGCACGTAACTGTCATTTCAGCTGAACAGAGCGACCTTTCTACGAGTGAAGTCATGCAAATCGTCAAAGACCACTACCATTATGATACAGTGGGAGGAATCCTGGGATTGGTGGGCAAGAGGGGCGATATTTGCGATAGTAGGAAGAGGAACAGTTTTGATAAGCTCAAGTGCGAGCTGATCCTTCTCAAGTCTCTGGGAAGTTCCGCTTCTCTTACAGACATGCAGAGGTTGATGGAAATTGAAAAGCTATTGGAAAAATATGATTAAAGGGTTGAACTGAATGAAAATTGAAAACTGTACAGTCCAATTTATTAAAGTAATATTATATTGGTTGTATGCATTTGTTTGTTCTGGCTCAAAAGTATTTGTTTAGAAACATAGGTTGAGGGAAATTAAAAAGTAATAGGAAAACAACGATTGTAGGTTTGATCTGAAGGAACATGGAATGCTGTACCTTTCATTAATTACTTATCAAAGGTAGACTATATTGGTTACATGTATGTGTTTGTTTCTGAAGCTTTTATGCTAAAAAATAGGTTGATGGATAATAAAGAGTTGTAAGGAAAATACGATCAAAGGACTGTAGCCATCTCTCACGAACTGAATTGAGAAGATGTGATTTGGGGATAAGCGCCGTTTTCTAAAGTATTTCACTAATATCGCGTCTGCTAGTATTATTACAGAAAGAAAGCCCGCAAAACCAATTTGGTTATGCATTGTGGTGAAACCTACGCGCATCGGCTGGAACTAGCGAACCATGGGTGGTACTACGCTGAAGTGTAGCATTGCACCCAAACCTGACCGCGTGTAGAACAGTTCTCCACTGCAGACAAAGTTGCCGAGGCCCTGGCGGGATTCGAACCATGGACTTCTGAATATGAAGCCGAACGCGATAACCACTGCGCTATTCCGTAACGTAATTTTGGAAACTTTTCAACTGCAGAAAAAAAGACAAGCAATGGTTGGTACTGTACAATAGGTCATTTATCTAATATACATGTAAATGGGACGCAGAATTTTCATATTTTACAGATGAAGAGGCATGTTGAGAGAGGCGATTTGAACTCAACTCAGGTTAAACGTTGTTTTAGCTTTTTTTTATGAGACACATGAAGTATCATACAACATACTTTAATTCTAAAGTAATACTTTATTGACCGTATGTATTTGTTTGTTCCTGCCATGAAGTATTTGCACAAAACATGATTTTTTTGAGAAATTGAAGAGTTGATGAAAAAATCATGTTTTGTGCAAATACGAATATAGGGTTACTCTTTTATTACGTACTGAACGCTTTCTTTTTGTAAGACACATGCAGTATCATACAACATACTTTTATTTTGAAGTAATACTTTATTGACCGAATGTATTTGTTTGTTCCTACCCTGAAGTATTTGCACAAATCATGATGAAAATTGAAGAGTTGGTAAAAATACGAATATAGGGTTACCCTTATATTACGTACTAAACTTCCTAGTTCAACTAGTTCTTTCCTAGCTTACCCATGTTACATGTCCAACATTTTCTTGATTGTTTGCACTCAAATTAGTAGTGGAAATAGACAATTTAATTCGGTGCATTCGGTCAACCGTTGATGGGACTGTGTCTCCTTCACCTGGGCGATGCGCGCAAATGTTTTTCAAGTCAGAAATTAGTCTGAGATTAAGACAGTATTTGATTGGGCGATGATAAGAACGGAATCCATGTTTGAAACAAGGTCCTCTTTTAACATACGCTACGTGGGATAATGATATGTGTAATATCTATTAGAAGGCAGTGTTAGGACAAATAACTAAACTCCTTATGTTGGCTAAAAAACATGGGTGTTCATCAATGATTGTTCCGCAATTGCCTAAGTAATATCGTCGTGAAATGACTCCAAAGTTTCAAAAGACATAATAAGGGATATATTTGGTCTAAGTATAATTTTTTTAAATGATGAAAATAGACCAAAGAGTACAATTAAGCGAGTCTTGGTATTCAAATGTCGTAGGATATTAAGATAGATATTCTGAATGACTGAAATCACGTCGCTCTAGAATACGTTTTCATTACGTAAGACCTGTAGGTTCTGTCTTGTCTATCAGAATTACTAGAAAGGTTTTAATACAACAACGCATCAGAACAAAATCAGGACCAGAAGAAAATCAGATTAATACCAGAATAACATCAGACCAATATTAGAACAACATCAGATCAATATCAGAACAATATCAGATAAATATCAGAAAAACATCAGATTAATATCAGACCATTCCAGGTCAATATCAGAACAACATTAGATTATTATCAGAAGAACATTAGAACAATATCGGATTAATAACAGAGGAACATGAGATCAGTAACTGAACAATATCAGATTATTATCAGAACAACATCAAATAATATCAGATTAATATCAAAAGAATATCAGATCAATATCAGAACAACATCAGGTCAATACAGAACAACATCAGGTCAATATCAGAACAACATCAGGTCAATATCAGAACAACATCAGGTCAATATCAGAAGAACATCAGGTCAATATCAGAAGAACATCAGATAATATCAGAAGAACATCAGATAATATCAGAACAACTCCAGGTCAATATCAGAACAACATCAGATTAATATCAGAACATTATCAGGTCAATATCAGAACAACATCAGGCCAATATCAGAACAACATCAGGTCAATATCAGAACAACATCAGATAATATCAGAACAACATCAGGTCAATATCAGAACAACATCAGAACAACATCAGATTAATATCAGCACAACATCAAATCTTTATCACAACAACAACAATAACAAAAACAACAATAGAACATTGTAACTTGATTATCACTGAACACAGGCAATCCGATTTTTCGCGTGAACATCAATGTCCTTATCGCAATTGAGGATTAAATGTATTGCTGAAGTCAGTATACTTACATGTAGGAGGTTGATCCAAAACTAACTCTGTATATGATGAGCATGCTGTGTATGACCATTACTGAACCCTTGTTAAAGTTTGGATTAGCTACAGCGATAGAGAAGTTGTATATCCATAACAAGTGCCTTCATCTTTCTTAGCCAAAACAGGAAAATCGTTTATTAGGAAATGAAACCTGTATCTTCTTTACAAACCTCTGCAAAACCTATTTTTTCAGCAAGTTCCTATAGCATTATTCTTATAATGTTATAATTGTCAATGAACCACTGCAGGAATAATACTTCAACACCCGCCGTATCACCACCGTACTTATAATTGTACAGTGCCAATATTCAGCACAGAGAGCACTCTTCTAAGGCGCTATCGTTTTCCCCTCGTTCATTGAATGTCATTCTTAATGACACATCAATTACAACACGAGGCAGATCGAGTTAAATAGAGAATACTAAACGACGTTCCGTTTAATAACATTTTTATGAAACGAGTGAATGGTTTGGTATTTAACGAGTGAAAGCGAGTTAGATACCAATACCATTCACGAGTTTGATAAAAATGTTATCAAACGGGACTGAGTTTAGTATTTCATTTATTAATCCCAGAATTATATCAAATAAAAGCACGAATATCGCTAAGATTACCATTGTTGCGCCGCTAACATTGTGACGTCATACTTAAAGATTGTGACGTGATGTTATGAAAGAATGTGTAATAACATTGTAAATTTATTAAATGGTGGTATCTTCAACAGGAGAGTAATGATGTCACTTACAAACCTAAAGAGGTACCCATTTACAGTTCAGTGGACCGGGTCACGTAGTCACAGTATTTTGTACACTACAAGTTACTGTACATTGTATTGCTGTACCCGCAACTGGGTGTATACACGTTCCCATCTTGCCATATGGTCATTTACCAATCTCATTAAAATAAAACCTAATATTGCTGCACTACGTTACGCAGATTATAGTAATGCAGTGGAGCATTTCATTTTAATGAGATTGGTCATTTACCAACGGATTCGTGGGTTATTTTCAAGGGGCACATGACATGTTGTTGGCGTCAAGTATGTAAAACTTCATAAATGGTGTTATCTTATCGAGAAGAAGTGGATGATTCAGAAAATCAAAATCCTAATGCTTATCAGTTCAGTAAAGTGACGATAAACTGTGTCATGATTTTTGATCGAAAACCGGACAGTGACGCGCCAATGATTCAAACGTAATTTCGGCAACTTATTTACAGCAGACGCTAAGACAAACATTGGTTGATAGTAATAAGTTGGTCTTTTAACAAAATATAACGTTAATTGGACACATAATTTCGAATTCTTAACATTTATTAGGCCGTTTTCCGATTATCGGCGAAAACAAGAAAATCTTATAATTTTAGCATTTTAGAGAAAAAGATGCAAGTTTAGGGAGGCGATTTTAACTTAATTAATTCAGGTCATTAGGTATTTGGGCTCCCAATGAAGCCACATAAAAATCATGAAACATACTCTGTGTCACTTTAGGCGCATAGGCCTTTGTACACTAGGGGTTGTGACAACACTGATAGAGTCTGCACTGAAAACTGATTTCAAGGTTTTTTCACCCGGTCACAGATTTGCTCGAACACGGTACCTAAGTTTTTTTTACCAAGATGAAGGGGTAGCATGTGATTTTCATGTTTTGTTAACTGTTGATAACTGAGGTAAGGTTTTGCTCATAAATTCCTATACAACCTCTGTTTTAATACGAAGGTTTCTCGGGCACGAAATTTAGAACGCTGATTGGATGCAATCGAAGTTAGTTGTGCAATCAGCGACGTCGTTTCAAGTCGTTATCATTCAAATCGCTTAAGTTATTTCCGGTAGCTTTACAAAAGCTAAGCTTTATTCGAATATGCACCTGGCACTTCGAGTCGTCGTTACAGAACCCATACGCCTCATTTTACGACTGCTTCATTGCACAGGCCTATGCGACAGTAAATATCTTATTCGTGCATTCGGTGTTTTCATTGGCTGAAATATTGCCAAGTAGTTTAAGTTGCAAAATTGTCCCGCTAGGGGAAACTGCCTGAAGCCCGAGAAACCTTCGTATCCAACAATCCTCTGGGCACTTTCGGCCACCTGACATACTTATTTTAAGTTCATATCAATTTTTGGCATTTCTTGTAGCGATTCAAATCATTGAACTTAATAACTTTAAGAATCGAAAGAAATACAAAAAGACTTATTTTTGTCCTGTTACCAAGTAAGTATATTACAGTGACCGCGCCATCATTACAGGTAATTTTGAGCCGAGTATGTTGAGCCTTTTCCCCATGGTTGGTCCCGGGTCTGATCGTTTTGCAATGAGTTTAATGAATAAAACTGATTATGTCTATCTTTAAGTATAGATATCAAGATGATATTGTTTAACTGCATAACTGTTGTAAATTTAGAGGCATGATTTCCGCCTTTTACCAATTGTGTGTTAGGGTCAGGTTCCTTTTGGCGTAGGGTGTCTACTATAATGTCTGATTCTTCCTTCCTGGCTACATTATTCCGTATTGGCCAATTGACCATAAATCTACAACTTTCATACAATTATCATTTGCACAATGCGGTATAGTTACAAATGGTTTCTTCCACGGGCGAGTAAAAATAAAAATAAAATTTACTCTAATGACTTGCGAATTTGAACCATTCCTATACATAGGTTTTAAGTCATCAAAATAGATATCTTATAGCTCTTATTTTAACTCAGGTTTTATCAAACTAAATTGATTTGAGAGTTCTGAAATCACCAAAAGGGAAGAACGACGAAGGGGGTAATAAAAAACTTTCATTTATGAATTTCATCCTTTTTATTATTCAGTTATTTAGTAAAACTGCGCGTAAATTTATGTTCGCTGACGCAACCATTCTCTCCCAACAGAGGTAGCTCCATGAGAAATTTCGTTACAATCTCTGTCATAATAGGAACGTTTGTCGGTCTAGACATGTAGAAATCTGTTTGGATGAAATCAAAGTACAAATTGTGCAATCAGAGACGTCGTTTAAAATGTTATCATTCGAATCACCATAGTTATTTCAGTACGTTTCCCAAAGCTAAACTTGATTAGAATATGCACTTTGAGTCTTATTACAGAACACATACGCATCATTCAGCGACTGTATCATTGCATAGGCCTGTGTGACAACAAACATGTTATTCAAGCGCTCGGTGTTTTCATTGGCTGAAATATTGCAAAGTAGTTAAAGTTGCAATATTGTGCCGCTATTTCTAAAGATATCACGTATTTTATGTTTGAAACAGCGAAACATTTGCGTTTAAAGCAACTATGCAGTACTCTACGTGTTGTGTACGATTGCTCTTGCCTGCCGGAGGTTTCCGCGAACCAGGCATAGTCACAAAAACATGCGTCGAACAAGCACTCGCTGTAAGGGGGATATTCAAAGTTCTTCATTTTCATTGAATATCAAAATGGAGTAGTGTCAATTAAATACGGTGTAAATCTATATGTGTAAACTGATTGGGAAAGGAAAATACCAAAAATAAGAACCTTGGCATATATTTCATCTATTATCTTAGCTAAACAGATTTTCCATCTTCATCTAATTAATCATGTAGCATGGCCTCCAGTTGGAGAAGACGTTGTAAGTCGGCAGGCTTGGCGTTGTTTCCCAGAGACTGAAGCAGCATCATCTCACAGAGCATCTTGTCAGAGTCCCTCTTGCGGTCGTCACAGAGACTGTTTCGCTTATGATGTAGCATGGTCTCGAGTTCAAGAAGACGTTGTAAGTCGGCAGGCTTTGCGTTGTTTCCTAGGGACTGAAGCAACATCATCTCACAGAGCATTTTGTCCGAGTCCCTCTTGCGGTCGTCACAGAGGCTGTCTCGCTTGTGATGGAGCATGGCCTCGAGTTGAAGAAGACGTTGTAAGTCGGCAGGCTTGGCGTTGTTTCCTAGGGACTGAAGCAACATCATCTCACAGAGCATCTTGTCAGAGTCTCTCTTCCGGTCATCGCAGACACTGTCCCGCTTGTGGTGGAGCATGGCCTCGAGTTGAAGAAGACGTTGTAAGTCGGCAGGCTTGGCGTTGTTTCCTAGGGACTGAAGCAACATCATCTCACAGAGCATCTTGTCAGAGTCCCTCTTACGATCGTCGCAGAGACTGTTTCGCTTGTGGTGGAGCAAGGCCTCGAGCTCAAGGAGTCTCTGCATCGTTGTATCGTTGTGGTTGCTGCCAAGGTTCTGCAGGAGCATCATCTCACAGAGCAGGTTGTGGTCCTCGCTCCTCTTCTTGTCATCACACATCCCATCTCTCAACTGGAGACCAGCACACACTCCTGCAAGGGAACGGGGCATTTACAGGCACTGATGCACGTGTTGCATGTTGTCATATTTGTCCAAATGGCTATTTGATACAATGGTATGCAATATATTTTTTGAGTAGGTAAATATAAGGAGGAAATCGGCGTTGTTATTTTTATCATTTGAATGTATGCTGACTTTACTCCTGATACAACCTTATTTCAATTATACTTTTTTTCCGGCATAGATATATTAAACATTCATTGCAGAAAATCAAGAAGATTTATTTCACAATTGCTTTCGACCATATTGGAGAGATATTTTTGAGAAATGGATATCAAATATGAAGTTAATATCTATACAGTACCAATAAGGAACAGATTGATATTTTCGTAGACATTGTTACAACTTTCAACTTAAGACAGTGATCATCTCCTATCAATAGTTAAATTTAATACACATATATCATAACGATGTGGTCATCTCGAAACATTATAGAAATGGTTCTCTTCTCAATTACAAAATGCCTCTTTCTGATGCTTCAAATTGTTTGTAAAGTCGATCTTATAGATAGCGTTGTTTGTGCAACGTTACCTTGATCAATTCAAAGCTATCAAAGACAAGAAACTGATTATGCGCAAAGAAGAAAATTAAACGATGAAATAACTTTCGCAAAACTTCAATTAACCATGACGAATTGTTGATATTTTCCCCAAAGGTCCAATAAATTGACATACTTACCAAGGCAAACAGCAAGAACAATCAACTTCATTTTGAGCGTTTCCAATGATTGCTTCTTCGACCTACACAATACTTATACACATTCATATATGTATATATACATGTAAGTTACTTTACAGCTGTTAATATCACAGGCATGACACACGCATGACAAGCGCAAAGTGTCCTTCTTTCACTGTTGCCATCAATCATGACCGGTGGAAATTCTATTTTATCAAGATAATTCTTGAAAATGGTTTTCTTAAGACTAATTAAGATTTGGTGTGACCTCGTATGAATAAACTATCGTTCACGAGTATTTGTGATATGTAATCCTACACTATATTATACAAATTATAATGACAATGACTTTGTTAAGAAGCTTTTACTACATTCCATTTGTACTTTCATAATTCTGATTTAACCCGTTGTATTTGTTTCGTATTTGAGTATTTGAGACAAACTATTTGTGAACGTGTATCTTCAGGGCCGAAAAGAGATAAATATGCAAATGAATATCGACAGAACGTCGACAAAAACAGAAAAGCTTCTCTGAGAAAGTGCCATTAGTAAATTAATGAAAGATACGTTTCTATACAACCAAATATATCGTGACTTATTTGAAAGACAATTTAAACTTGTCTTCATGAATGAGGAAAAATGTACGGGTTTTCATCTTCTTTATTTAACGTTTCAGTGTTCATGCTGACACCTGTATCAAGCAAGTGAATCGTGAGAACAGAACAGAACAGAGGTGAGGTGAGGTGAGGTGAGGTGAGGTGAGTTGGTGTTTAACGCCGCTTTCAAGATTATTTCACTTATATCGCGGCTGCTAGTATTATTGCAGGGAGAAAGCCCGCAACACCATTGTGGCTATGCATTGCGGTGAAACCTGCGAGCATCGGCTGGAACTACCAAACCATGGGTGGTACTGCGCTGAATTTCAGTGTAGCATTGCACCCAAACTTGACTGCGTGTAGAACAGTTCTCTACTGCAGACAAAGTTGCCGAGCCCCTGGCGGGATTCGAACCAGGGACCTCAGATCCGAAGCCGAACGCGCTAACTACTGCGCTATCCCGCCCAGAACAGAATTGAACAGAATTTTATTTCTCATAATTCACAACAGTGACATAGAGAACAGTTAAATATATTATAATATTATATACATATATATACATATGTATATTAAAAAATTGTGTAATAGTGTGCCGTATACATAGACATGTGTTGTGCATAGATTAAAACTTACACAGACCTTCTTTAACGAATTTTGCCAAGTTTAGTTAAAGTGGTTTATAAGTAGTTTTCATGAGGGCTATATACTTTTCAATTGAAGGGTACTTACAGTAATACGATGGGAGGTATTTACATCTTAATTCTGATAGAAAGGGGCAGGCCAAAAGGAAATGAAATTCATCACCGGTGGAGATATTACAGAGTTTACAAATTCTTTGGTCCTTAATAATTTTACTCCACCGACCAGTTTCAATAGGTGAGGACATATGTCAACGCACTGGGGAAACACAAAAAAGCGTCTTTTCTTGATCAATAATGTTTATCTCCTCGGTGAAGGTTGATTTATAGCTGTAAAATATAAATGTTATTTGTCAAGAATTAAAAGATATTCTTTTTATCCTTGATTTTAACATTGAAATGTGTTCATATTGAACGTGTAACCTCAGTAACAATGTGACGTCATAAAAGACTTTGTAACACCATTGTATAATGACGTTAAGATACTTTGAATAGTGTTAACACGCTCAGTTCTTTTTCCTATAGTTTATTCCAGTATAACAATGAAGTATTTCACTTACAAAAGATACCCAACGGACAGCTCGTTGTTGGAGCAAGCCCTATATAAGTAAGGAGAAACATGTTTTTTTATTTTGTTGAATTGGACATCCTTTTACGTTTTTAAGTTTTCTTGAGCAGGGACGTAAACGTTGAAAAGGGATAATATAATTATTCATTGTGGTCTTGTTTCGTACACTTTCTTGTTAAATAATCATACAGCTTGCGTAGCTGTAGAACTCATGTTCGATTTTGCTACTTGATTTTAATATAAGGATCAGATTCGAAGGCTAAATAAGTAACGTTTACAATCCGGGTTGTTTTATCCCGTCAACTGTTTCCAATGGCAATACTCAACTTCATTGTCAAAAGGCAATGGTTTCGAGGAACAGGTTTTTACACGGAAATGAAGAGTTCCTTTTCATGACTTGCAATAAATAGTTTTTCGGTCAGAGGTGAGTTGGCGTTTAACGCTTTCAAGATTATTTCACTTATGGCTGCTAGCATTATTGCAGGGAGAAAGCCCGCAACACCAGTGTGGCTATGCATTGCGGTGAAACCTGCGAGCATCGGCTGGAACTAGCAAACGATGGGTGGTACTGCGCTGATTTCAGTGTAGGATTGCACCCAAAGCTGACTGCGTGTAGAACAGTTCCCTACTACAGACAAAGTTGCCGAGCCCCTGGCAGGATTCGAACCACGGACCTTCTGATCCGAAGCCGAACGCGCTAACCACTGCGCTATCCGGCCCCCTTTTCGGTCAGAAGAGGACCGATTTGTAAAATTTTGGAATTAATTGACAGGATATTTATCTGTTAAATATGTTTTCCTCCTACAAATCTCTCCGAAATGAGGTGGTTTTGGGTTCGTTACAACCACTTCCTTAACGTAGATAGTTGTCATCGATAAAATACGTACTTGTTTTCAGTAACACTAATCTCTGTTCACAGAGAATGGTATAAATCTTATGCGTAATATGTCTACGGTTTCCACAATGAAGATAACTTACGAACAAGGTATAAGAGTTGACCATCCTGGATTCCTACATGTACCCATTCCCGGAAATGGTTTAAAGACTTTTCTGGCTAAAATACGATTTGTAATGTTTGTAGACAGATCCAAGTTACCATTTAGGTGCACGAGGGAATCCAAAATGGCTGGCTCGCAGTGTTTATATAAAGTTGTATTTAACGACACGAATGAGCGAGTTATTTAACGCTGCTTGGGCAATATTTCAAAACCATCTCAAGACGTGAGGGAGATTTGATCTATGGAAAATGCTTGTAAATATAATGTTTTATTTATCTTGGACGATGCTATGATGCTTAGGAAGCTATAGGAGCTATGGTTTGATTACCTAAATTTTGGTCATGAATATGGTACGTTTAATTCGATTCCGGTGCTTGTGGATACCCGGTTTCGCTCTGTCAGTGCGGATAATGAAATAGGTTTTACTGTGAAATACCTCAGTCATGTTTTCCTCTTTTAACTCTTTCAGGCATTCATCTTGTACATGTTATAACTGTTTAAATATTTCATTTTCGTTTCCGAATTCTTTGCAAGATTTGTACTTCTTCAAATGTTTGAGCATAGAAAATGTATATGTTTGTTAGTTAAACACTTATTGGTGTAAGATCTTTAAGGGGAATTCAACGTAATAATGATAAAATATTAAATATTGAAGAGAATATAATAAAGAATGTCTGAGTGTATGTTTTGAAAAAGAACAAAAGCCATTTTAAAACAATAATGGTTTATGAAATTGAGAAACTACGTTTCAATGTCAAGCAGGTACTGCTCATGGAGATGGAAATTATAAAAGATTTCATTAATAAATTACAATTGATTTGAAATAGCTAATGCACTAAAGGATTAAAGGATTTCATTCAGTAATCTGCTTTACAGCGACACACAGTATTTTCAATCAATTTTACGTTGCTTCCCTAAACTTGCATCTTTGTCTCTAAAATCCCAAATTCGATAAACAGCCATTTAAATGTTGAGATTTCAATATTAGGTGCAAGTACATGACCTACACTAAACTCTTCCACCCGATATTAGTCTTTAAGCCTGCTATAAATAAGTTTCCAAATAACGTATTGTAATCACAATCACAAATCACTTTACCTATATATGGGCACTTCACCGAACTGATAAGCATTTTGATGTTAATCTTCAAAACCCCACTAATTTCTCGGAGCACAACACTATTTACAAAGTCTAACATATTTGACCTCAAAAGCATACTGTTCCATTTACAAAGTCTAACATATTTGACCTCAAAAGCATACTGTTCGATTTACCAAGTCTAACATATTTGACCTCAAAAGCACACTGTTCCATTTACAAAGTCTAACATATTTGACCTCAAAAGCATACTGTTCTTATCGGACCTTACTGAATATAAATGATTTGTACACACACGTATCACAAAATGTAAAAACTTAACCACCCCACTATAGACGTCAAATTTGTTTGATGTAAACCATTCTTGTAAACCTCCAATAATGAAGTTATAAACAATCTACTGAGTCAGCGTATTTGTATTTCAAGAACCATCTACCACGTCAAGTATCTTCTAAAGCTGATGGATGGTATTGGATTGCTTTTTGTAATGGAACTTTATTCAGCCAATGAAATTTCATCATGAAGTGAGCTTAAAGCAACAATCTCGATCTCAACGCTCCTATAGTCCGGGTTGAACTACTATTGCTAGATGGAGTTATTGTTTAACGCCGCTTGGGCAATATTTCAGCCACTGGCGGTGTGTTGGTAAGAGGTAATTTTATTGGCTGGTTATGAACAGAACGAGGCATATGACGCCGTACCTATAAGGGTACTGTAGGTACATTGCGGATACGAATACTTTAAGCAGGATGACACTAATTGAAGAGTGATATAAACTAATAAACACTTAATGATTTTTAAAATTGATGGTGCCTGACGCGTCAGTTTCCATAATAATAATCAGTTAAATAAATGACTTGGCATAATTTGCAATTCTTGCACCCCAAGAAAAATGTAACAATCTGTCGCCATGTTGATTGTATATCGAATAAAATGTACACATGAAGTGAGCCAATGGCCTGTTAAATGACCACCGAACATGTTGTTGGAGTCAAATATGTTAAACTTCATAGATAGTTTTCTTTAATCCAGAAGTGTTGGTTTGTTCTGAAAATAAGCATCTCAGTGCTTAGAAGTTCAGTATAGAGACAATTTCGACCTCCTGACATTTATAAGGCCGTTTTCCATAAATCATTGAAAACAAGAAAATATAATAATTTCATTAATTTTGGGCATTTTAGCAATAAATATACAACTTTTGAGGGGCGATTTGAACTTGACTTAGCACATGTGGTATTTTGGCTCTTAATTCAGCCACAGAAAAATCATCAAACATACTCAGTGTCACATTAACTGATAAAGCCTTATCAGTAGAAATATACTGAAGTTCGGTCTTGTTATAAACAGTACGGTTGAGCACTGTCAGAAATAGCACTTATGAGAGAGAAATGCAACACTGTTGGACAAACAAATAGATATAAATGGAGTTACATTTTTATTCATTGCGGACGCCCTAGTTGTTCCTGGAGATAAATCTCACGTGTAAAATGGAGCTCCCATAATCGAAGCCACCAAAACACAAGTGAAGATTGTCAGAGTGGTCAACAGCTTGTTATCTCGGATCAGGCTTCGACATCCGGCTGAATATAGAGCAATATAAACACAACATTCTATTAAAGCAATATTAGTTTTTGACTTAATAATCGTACTGGTTCATTGAATAAACAAATTAAATCGACATTTAATATATAATCAACAAAATAAGTTAAGGACAACACCGATCTTAAATCAGTAGACGAGGTCAGAATGACCCTTACAGCGTAATACCAAGTCTTACTGGGCAAATGTACATATCTACACCAGTGTACATGTGAAAAATGAAGTATCAAGTGTTCATGAACATTTCGCGAACACGGAGTACTTAATTGGAGATCAGGAACTGTGAATCCGCCCTCCCTCCTTCCTAATACCCTGATCTTTTTCGGGCTAAATCCCTCATATGGCTTGCTGGCGGCTTGATATTCGTGGCATTGCCACCTGTTATTTTATAAGCCAATGAAATGCAGTTAATTAAGGAGTATGAAGCTACTAGTTTGAACTCAAAGGATTTTTCCATCCGGGCTGTGCCGTTGTTGCTGAATGCGAGTCATCTCATTGGTTGCATGGTATATCTAGCGTAAGGGGGGTTTGACTTGAAGGAGATCAGGGTATTAGGAAGAAGCGAGAGCGGAGTCATATAAGCTGATTTAGCAGGATGGGGACTGTTTGGTGAATCTTTAAATGGAATATTCTGTGAAATATTCATACGGCTCACCTATCACACACTGTCCTTCCTCTTCAGACTGATTCTCGTCATACATCTGTTGGTACAGCTCACCTTTAGGACAATCGTCGATGTTCTTTTGGAAACATTCGTTGGCATCCTGAAGCATACTAAAGAACCACGGTTGACATTAGGTTATGTTACCATTATAAAATCAAGACAATCTTTAACTGTATAATATCTGTTTGATTGCGTGTTAAGTTAAATTCATATATTAATTTTATAATCTACATTCGTAAGAATTACCTCAGTCTACATTGCCTTGCCTAAATGTTGGTAAGAATCAACAAACGAAGTTTTAAATGTCTCTCGTGGTTCAAACACGATCTACAAGTATAGACTCGAGATCTCGAGAACGAGAGAACGAGAGAGAGAGAGAGAACGAGAGAGAGAGAGAGAACGAGAGAGAGAGAGAGAGAGAGAGAGAGAGAGAGAGAGAGAGAGAGAGAGAGAGAGAGAGAGAGAGAGAGAGAGAGAGAGAGAGAGAGAGAGAGAGAGAGAGAGAGAGAGACTCTCAGAGGGCTGTAGAGATACATTGGCTTTAGCACACAATTGAATATGGATTGATATGAGCAGATTAGTTTGAATAACAAATACGCCATCATACTGTAGAGTTCATTGGCGTTGAGATACATAAATATTATTGACATGAGCAGATGAATGGTTAGCAATGGTAGGTGATTTATGTAGAGTCAGTACAACAGGAAAGGTGAGCGACATGCTTGGAGAATCATGCTGTGTATGCGGAAGTCAACATACAACGCGAGCAATCCTCTCCCAAAAAACTGACATGCCGCTGTTGTTGAGGTGTACCCCGTCCCTGCTGTACATGTCCCTAGGTATGTCGTAAGTGACAACCTTGCCCTCCAAGCTTCGCACCAGGTTTGCTATCCTCCGGTTCAGCTTCTTCCGCTTGTTGTCGATAGCGGTGTGGTTGTCGGCCCCTCTCCAGACCAGCCTAGGCAGCATCGATGACCAGACCAGCACTGATTTCGGGCATCGCAGTCTGATGTAGAGTAGGTCCAGGTTTACCGCGTCGAACAGGTCCCTGGATTTTGTGGTGCAGAGGTCGTTCGATCCCAGATGGATGAGGATGAACTTTGGAGATGTTACCTCTGCAGCCAACAGTTGATCGACCCGCTGACGCAATCCGGACCACCTCATCCCGCCTTTTGCTGACCAGGTTATTGCTGCACTGCCTCTGTCTGAGTTGCTAGACTTCTGGAGTCGGGCCAAGTAGCTGTCCCCGAGGAACCAAGCTGAAGCATAGAGTAATTGATAAGTATGTGCCTGAGTTAAATAATTTGCGGAATGCGAATATATGACAAATAAGCGCTAGACCTCCATCTGCCCATCTGTTGGATCTGCTCGCCGCTGTAACCACGCATTGCAGCTGTGGTTGCCGCCCCTATACGAAAGGAATGAGAAGAATAATTGTTAGTGAGCGAGCGACCTGGCAGTGACGCTATGGATCGCTTCAGAACAGCCTGAAACTGAAATCTAGTTAGTGGTGAACCATTAAAATGCACAAACAATAAGGGAGAGCCCTGTGGCCTAGCCTCAAGGTAAGCGTGGAGTGCCTTGACCGGACAGAGTGTGGAGTTTGGAGCTGCTTGGATTATGATGTTTGTCACTGTTATTGGTTGTCTGATGTCCTGCCTCGGTGAGAGGCGCATCATCCCTGACAAGGCTTTCTGAACAAGAAAATGGTTTGTATTAGCATGTAAATTATGGAGATTATGATAAGTTGTTATTGCTGATATATAAGTTTTTGCTGTGGCAGGGGACTTACCAGTAACTGACATGTGGCCAATGAATTGCAAGAGTTGCTCAATTGGTACCGGCCATACCCCGGCCAAACCGTATTTAGTGCGAAAAGTTTTTAAAGCTTCTACTGCTGTTGCATATGTCCTCCATGTGCTAGCCGCCATTGATGCCTCTATCAGCCTGTCTGCTTCCGCCATTAAATGTCCCAGGCCTCCTGTGGGACTGGTTTAGCCAATAGATCTGCTTCTGGTGCCGCCACTCTGAATCTGGTCCACTGAAATCTCGAAAGTGAGTCAGCTATAGTGTTGTCATGAGTGGGAATGTATTTTGCTTTAAACAATATATTGAAATTTAAGCATAATAGGACTAAACGGCGCAGCAAGACCATTACTTCTTTACCTTTGGCTGTTTGTTTGTTTATTATGCTGACCACTGCCTGGTTGTCGCAGTAGAAAAGAATGTTGGTATTGGCCAGCTGATGCCCCCAAATCTGTATGGCGAGGGTGATTGGGAAAATCTCCAACAAGGTAATGTCTCTGAGCCAACCTTTTTCGGCCCATGCTGCTGGCCATTCTCCATTTGTCCAATGTCCTTGAAAATATGCTGCAAATCCTTTGCTCCCTGCTGCATCCGAGTACAGCTGTACTGTTTCTGTACTGAGCCAGTCTGTTTTTCTGAATATCGACTTACCATTAAAGTGTTGAAAAAATTTAAGCCATGTTTCGATATCCTTTCGAATGCCTTGAGTTAGCCTTATTCTGTGGTTTGGTCTTGTAGCCCCACATTGCGCATCTATTAACCTACGCAGGAAGGGCCTGCCCACATGTATTGCCTTGCAAATGAAATTGAGTTTGCCCACTATTGATTGAAGTGTTTTGAGTGTAATCTTTTTACTTGTTGTTGATAATAATGCCGTAAGCTGTTCCTGTAAATCTGTCAATTTGTCGTCTGGAACTCTGATCTCTCCTTTGCTTGTATCAATGGTGAGGCCAAGGTAATCTAAACATGTCGTGGGTCTGACAGTTTTTTCTTATGCCACGGGGACTCCTAGTTGTGACATCAAGGCCAGTGATTTGGCAAGCATGTTCTCACATTGCTGATAGCTTGTTGCCGCCATAATGAAATCATCCAAGTAATGAGAGACTGCGTTTGAGGCCGTTGTTATTTTTATTGCCCATTCCAAGAATGTGCTGAACTTTTCGAACAGCGCACAGGATATTGAACAGCCGAAGGGAAGACACTTGTCTATGTAGTAGTCGCCTTGAAATTTGATGCCCAGGAGCTGGAATTGTTGTGGTGAGACTGGTAATAGTCTAAACGCTGATTTTATGTCAAACTTTGCAATTATCGTAGTGTTACCCATGCTTTGTATCATTTGTACTGCCTCATCAATGATGCTGTAATGAACTGAACAATGCTCTGAAGGGATATAGTGATTAATTGACTGTCCCTCTGGATAAGACAAATGGTGTATCAGGCGGAAATCAGCCACACCGTCTTGTGAAGGCTTTTTTGGGACTAGGCCAATTGGCGATGTGATTAGGTTTTGGATCGGTAGTTGCTTGAAAGGACCAGCCATACGACCTGCTTGAATCTCCTTGTTTAACTTGCTTTGGACCACTTGTGGCTGTGCTATAGCTGACTTTAAGTTTCTTGATTCTCTGGGACCTTGTGGGCCATTATACTGTAAATTAAAACCATGTGCAAAGCCGTGAAAAATTATGCTGCTATCCCTTGGTCGCGTTTGCTTATACAGGTCTAGCCATTCTGACAAGTGTGGCAAGTTAATTGGCGTTGTTGCCATAGTTGTTACCATAGAGACCACGTCGGGTTTGTCTTTGGTCAGCCTGGGTTGTTGTTGGGGAAGGCTTTCCCCCTTTTGCCTGAAAGCAAGTAATGGAGTTGTGGCCTGCACGGTTACAGTTTGTACATTTATGGGTATATACGCAGTTTTGTCTGTGACATCCTTTTGTGTTGTAATCCCAACAGGGTAGATCGCGCTGTTGGCCTTGCCTGTAACCTTGTGTAACATTTACGGGCCCTTGTGTTGTCCTAGACGCTGAAGATTTTAATTGGTTTGGCAACATAAGCTGTAACCATAAATGGCTGTCTATCACGCCCCATGACCTTGTCGGGTACCTCTCCATCCGACGCCTGAACTGTATGTCATATTGTGACCAGGCATTACTCCCAAATCGAGATGCTGCACCCCTGATGGTCTCTGCATATGTAAGCATGTCTTGTACTTTGGCTGGGTGAGCTTCGAGGTACACACTCATGTATGTGTGAAATGATGATGTCCATTGGCCGATACTGAGGGGTTTTGTATCCTGTGTGGTAGGCTTGAATACTACCTGGCCTGAAGAATCTAATTCCATGGAAAATTTAACATTTCTGTGCATTGCTCACCTTCGATTGGGAGGAGAGCTCTAAATTCCACAAATTCCCCTTTCATTATTTTTTCTCTCAGGCTTGACTTGACCGAATCACCTAGTTTTTCCGTCTGCGATTGCATGTTATTGGCTGGTGTTGAATAAGTGACATTAAGCAATGGGTCTTGTATCTGCGGGGGGAAGTTATCGTTAAGTAATGCTTGCGAATGAATATCAATTGATGGGAAATCAACGGTTGGCAATGAATTAAATTGATTACCTGAAAGATTGGGGGGAGGCAGCGCCGCAGACACGGGCTGTTCTACGACCCTACCCCCCGCCGTCGATGTCTCCCCTCGTGGTTGCGCTGATTTGGCGCGCTTGTTCACCAGCTTGTGGTTGAGGGCAGCTGTTCTCTTAGGTGGCATGATGATTCCAAGAAAAGAAGACTACGGAAAGACTACGAAAAGACCTACGAAAAGACCTACGAAAGAAGAAGGAAAAGGCAAGGGAAAGCGATAGGAAAAAGTGCTAAGTAAAAGAGTTGAAAGAAACACGTGCGGAAAGAGAGGTGCAGAAGAGAGAAGAGGAAGTGACGTGGAGGAAGTGACGTCAGGTTTGTGAACGTGAGGAAGCGGAAGCTATGTTGTTATTGTTTACGTCTGGTGAATGTTGCGGTAGGGCTCCCCATAACCCCATCTAGCGAAGACCGCTAAATGTAATTATTAGGAAATGAAACCTGTATCTTCTTTACAAACCTCTGCAAAACCTATTTTTTCAGCAAGTTCCTATAGCATTATTCTTATAATGTTATGATTGTCAATGAACCACTGCAGGAATAATACTTCAACACCCGCGGTATCACCACCGTACTTATAATTGTACAGTGCCAATATTCAGCACAGAGAGCACTCTTCTAAGGCGCTATCGTTTTCCCCTCGTTCATTGAATGTCATTCTTAATGACACATCAATTACAACACGAGGCAGATCGAGTTAAATAGAGAATACTAAACGACGTTCCGTTTAATAACATTTTTATGAAACGAGTGAATGGTTTGGTATTTAACGAGTGAAAGCGAGTTAGATACCAATACCATTCACGAGTTTGATAAAAATGTTATCAAACGGGACTGAGTTTAGTATTTCATTTATTAATCCCAGAATTATATCAAATAAAAGCACGAATATCGCTAAGATTACCATTGTTGCGCCGCTAACATTGTGACGTCATACTTAAAGATTGTGACGTGATGTTATGAAAGAATGTGTAATAACATTGTAAATTTATTAAATGGTGGTATCTTCAACAGGAGAGTAATGATGTCACTTACAAACCTCAAGAGGTACCCATTTACAGTTCAGTGGACCGGGTCACGTAGTCACAGTATTTTGTACACTACAAGTTACTGTACATTGTATTGCTGTACCCGCAACTGGGTGTATACACGTTCCCATCTTGCCATATGGTCATTTACCAATCTCATTAAAATAAAACCTAATATTGCTGCACTACGTTACGCAGATTATAGTAATGCAGTGGAGCATTTCATTTTAATGAGATTGGTCATTTACCAACGGATTCGTGGGTTATTTTCAAGGGGCACATGACATGTTGTTGGCGTCAAGTATGTAAAACTTCATAAATGGTGTTATCTTATCGAGAAGAAGTGGAGGATTCAGAAAATCAAAATCCTAATGCTTATCAGTTCAGTAAAGTGACGATAAACTGTGTCATGATTTTTGATCGAAAACCGGACAGTGACGCGCCAATGATTCAAACGTAATTTCGGCAACTTATTTACAGCAGACGCTAAGACAAACATTGGTTGATAGTAATAAGTTGGTCTTTTAACAAAATATAACGTTAATTGGACACATAATTTCGAATTCTTAACATTTATTAGGCCGTTTTCCGATTATCGGCGAAAACAAGAAAATCTTATAATTTTAGCATTTTAGAGAAAAAGATGCAAGTTTAGGGAGGCGATTTTAACTTAATTAATTCAGGTCATTAGGTATTTGGGCTCCCAATGAAGCCACATAAAAATCATGAAACATACTCTGTGTCACTTTAAGCGCATAGGCCTTTGTACACTAGGGGTTGTGACAACACTGATAGAGTCTGCACTGAAAACTGATTTCAAGGTTTTTTCACCCGGTCACAGATTTGCTCGAACACGGTACCTAAGTTTTTTTTACCAAGATGAAGGGGTAGCATGTGATTTTCATGTTTTGTTAACTGTTGATAACTGAGGTAAGGTTTTGCTCATAAATTCCTATACAACCTCTGTTTTAATACGAAGGTTTCTCGGGCACGAAATTTAGAACGCTGATTGGATGCAATCGAAGTTAGTTGTGCAATCAGCGACGTCGTTTCAAGTCGTTATCATTCAAATCGCTTAAGTTATTTCCGGTAGCTTTACAAAAGCTAAGCTTTATTCGAAT
The DNA here is from genome assembly GCA_921293015.1 of Phorcus lineatus. Classification (NCBI taxonomy): domain Eukaryota; kingdom Metazoa; phylum Mollusca; class Gastropoda; order Trochida; family Trochidae; genus Phorcus; species Phorcus lineatus. The sequence goes on along the minus strand of OV121096.1, from coordinate 25,397,886 downwards.
ATGCACCTGGCACTTCGAGTCGTCGTTACAGAACCCATACGCCTCATTTTACGACTGCTTCATTGCACAGGCCTATGCGACAGTAAATATCTTATTCGTGCATTCGGTGTTTTCATTGGCTGAAATATTGCCAAGTAGTTTAAGTTGCAAAATTGTCCCGCTAGGGGAAACTGCCTGAAGCCCGAGAAACCTTCGTATCTAACAATCCTCTGGGCACTTTCGGCCACCTGACATACTTATTTTAAGTTCATATCAATTTTTGGCATTTCTTGTAGCGATTCAAATCATTGAACTTAATAACTTTAAGAATCGAAAGAAATACAAAAAGAGTATGTTGAGCCTTTTCCCCATGGTTGGTCCCGGGTCTGATCGTTTTGCAATGAGTTTAATGAATAAAACTGATTATGTCTATCTTTAAGTATAGATATCAAGATGATATTGTTTAACTGCATAACTGTTGTAAATTTAGAGGCATGATTTCCGCCTTTTACCAATTGTGTGTTAGGGTCAGGTTCCTTTTGGCGTAGGGTGTCTACTATAATGTCTGATTCTTCCTTCCTGGCTACATTATTCCGTATTGGCCAATTGACCATAAATCTACAACTTTCATACAATTATCATTTGCACAATGCGGTATAGTTACAAATGGTTTCTTCCACGGGCGAGTAAAAATAAAAATAAAATTTACTCTAATGACTTGCGAATTTGAACCATTCCTATACATAGGTTTTAAGTCATCAAAATAGATATCTTATAGCTCTTATTTTAACTCAGGTTTTATCAAACTAAATTGATTTGAGAGTTCTGAAATCACCAAAAGGGAAGAACGACGAAGGGGGTAATAAAAAACTTTCATTTATGAATTTCATCCTTTTTATTATTCAGTTATTTAGTAAAACTGCGCGTAAATTTATGTTCGCTGACGCAACCATTCTCTCCCAACAGAGGTAGCTCCGTGAGAAATTTCGTTACAATCTCTGTCATAATAGGAACGTTTGTCGGTCTAGACATGTAGAAATCTGTTTGGATGAAATCAAAGTACAAATTGTGCAATCAGAGACGTCGTTTAAAATGTTATCATTCGAATCACCATAGTTATTTCAGTACGTTTCCCAAAGCTAAACTTGATTAGAATATGCACTTTGAGTCTTATTACAGAACACATACGCATCATTCAGCGACTGTATCATTGCATAGGCCTGTGTGACAACAAACATGTTATTCAAGCGCTCGGTGTTTTCATTGGCTGAAATATTGCAAAGTAGTTAAAGTTGCAATATTGTGCCGCTATTTCTAAAGATATCACGTATTTTATGTTTGAAACAGCGAAACATTTGCGTTTAAAGCAACTATGCAGTACTCTACGTGTTGTGTACGATTGCTCTTGCCTGCCGGAGGTTTCCGCGAACCAGGCATAGTCACAAAAACATGCGTCGAACAAGCACTCGCTGTAAGGGGGATATTCAAAGTTCTTCATTTTCATTGAATATCAAAATGGAGTAGTGTCAATTAAATACGGTGTAAATCTATATGTGTAAACTGATTGGGAAAGGAAAATACCAAAAATAAGAACCTTGGCATTTATTTCATCTATTATCTTAGCTAAACAGATTTTCCATCTTCATCTAATTAATCATGTAGCATGGCCTCCAGTTGGAGAAGACGTTGTAAGTCGGCAGGCTTGGCGTTGTTTCCCAGAGACTGAAGCAGCATCATCTCACAGAGCATCTTGTCAGAGTCCCTCTTGCGGTCGTCACAGAGACTGTTTCGCTTATGATGTAGCATGGTCTCGAGTTCAAGAAGACGTTGTAAGTCGGCAGGCTTTGCGTTGTTTCCTAGGGACTGAAGCAACATCATCTCACAGAGCATTTTGTCCGAGTCCCTCTTGCGGTCGTCACAGAGGCTGTCTCGCTTGTGATGGAGCATGGCCTCGAGTTGAAGAAGACGTTGTAAGTCGGCAGGCTTGGCGTTGTTTCCTAGGGACTGAAGCAACATCATCTCACAGAGCATCTTGTCAGAGTCTCTCTTCCGGTCATCGCAGACACTGTCCCGCTTGTGGTGGAGCATGGCCTCGAGTTGAAGAAGACGTTGTAAGTCGGCAGGCTTGGCGTTGTTTCCTAGGGACTGAAGCAACATCATCTCACAGAGCATCTTGTCAGAGTCCCTCTTACGATCGTCGCAGAGACTGTTTCGCTTGTGGTGGAGCAAGGCCTCGAGCTCAAGGAGTCTCTGCATCGTTGTATCGTTGTGGTTGCTGCCAAGGTTCTGCAGGAGCATCATCTCACAGAGCAGGTTGTGGTCCTCGCTCCTCTTCTTGTCATCACACATCCCATCTCTCAACTGGAGACCAGCACACACTCCTGCAAGGGAACGGGGCATTTACAGGCACTGATGCACGTGTTGCATGTTGTCATATTTGTCCAAATGGCTATTTGATACAATGGTATGCAATATATTTTTTGAGTAGGTAAATATAAGGAGGAAATCGGCGTTGTTATTTTTATCATTTGAATGTATGCTGACTTTACTCCTGATACAACCTTATTTCAATTATACTTTTTTTCCGGCATAGATATATTAAACATTCATTGCAGAAAATCAAGAAGATTTATTTCACAATTGCTTTCGACCATATTGGAGAGATATTTTTGAGAAATGGATATCAAATATGAAGTTAATATCTATACAGTACCAATAAGGAACAGATTGATATTTTCGTAGACATTGTTACAACTTTCAACTTAAGACAGTGATCATCTCCTATCAATAGTTAAATTTAATACACATATATCATAACGATGTGGTCATCTCGAAACATTATAGAAATGGTTCTCTTCTCAATTACAAAATGCCTCTTTCTGATGCTTCAAATTGTTTGTAAAGTCGATCTTATAGATAGCGTTGTTTGTGCAACGTTACCTTGATCAATTCAAAGCTATCAAAGACAAGAAACTGATTATGCGCAAAGAAGAAAATTAAACGATGAAATAACTTTCGCAAAACTTCAATTAACCATGACGAATTGTTGATATTTTCCCCAAAGGTCCAATAAATTGACATACTTACCAAGGCAAACAGCAAGAACAATCAACTTCATTTTGAGCGTTTCCAATGATTGCTTCTTCGACCTACACAATACTTATACACATTCATATATGTATATATACATGTAAGTTACTTTACAGCTGTTAATATCACAGGCATGACACACGCATGACAAGCGCAAAGTGTCCTTCTTTCACTGTTGCCATCAATCATGACCGGATGGAAATTCTATTTTATCAAGATAATTCTTGAAAATGGTTTTCTTAAGACTAATTAAGATTTGGTGTGACCTCGTATGAATAAACTATCGTTCACGAGTATTTGTGATATGTAATCCTACACTATATTATACAAATTATAATGACAATGACTTTGTTAAGAAGCTTTTACTACATTCCATTTGTACTTTCATAATTCTGATTTAACCCGTTGTATTTGTTTCGTATTTGTGTATTTGAGACAAACTATTTGTGAACGTGTATCTTCAGGGCCGAAAAGAGATAAATATGCAAATGAATATCGACAGAACGTCGACAAAAACAGAAAAGCTTCTCTGAGAAAGTGCCATTAGTAAATTAATGAAAGATACGTTTCTATACAACCAAATATATCGTGACTTATTTGAAAGACAATTTAAACTTGTCTTCATGAATGAGGAAAAATGTACGGGTTTTCATCTTCTTTATTTAACGTTTCAGTGTTCATGCTGACACCTGTATCAAGCAAGTGAATCGTGAGAACAGAACAGAGGTGAGGTGAGGTGAGGTGAGGTGAGGTGAGGTGAGGTGAGTTGGTGTTTAACGCCGCTTTCAAGATTATTTCACTTATATCGCGGCTGCTAGTATTATTGCAGGGAGAAAGCCCGCAACACCATTGTGGCTATGCATTGCGGTGAAACCTGCGAGCATCGGCTGGAACTACCAAACCATGGGTGGTACTGCGCTGAATTTCAGTGTAGCATTGCACCCAAACTTGACTGCGTGTAGAACAGTTCTCTACTGCAGACAAAGTTGCCGAGCCCCTGGCGGGATTCGAACCAGGGACCTCAGATCCGAAGCCGAACGCGCTAACTACTGCGCTATCCCGCCCAGAACAGAATTGAACAGAATTTTATTTCTCATAATTGACAACAGTGACATAGAGAACAGTTAAATATATTATAATATTATATACATATATATACATATGTATATTAAAAAATTGTGTAATAGTGTGCCGTATACATAGACATGTGTTGTGCATAGATTAAAACTTACACAGACCTTCTTTAACGAATTTTGCCAAGTTTAGTTAAAGTGGTTTATAAGTAGTTTTCATGAGGGCTATATACTTTTCAATTGAAGGGTACTTACAGTAATACGATGGGAGGTATTTACATCTTAATTCTGATAGAAAGGGGCAGGCCAAAAGGAAATGAAATTCATCACCGGTGGAGATATTACAGAGTTTACAAATTCTTTGGTCCTTAATAATTTTACTCCACCGACCAGTTTCAATAGGTGAGGACATATGTCAACGCACTGGGGAAACACAAAAAAGCGTCTTTTCTTGATCAATAATGTTTATCTCCTCGGTGAAGGTTGATTTATAGCTGTAAAATATAAATGTTATTTGTCAAGAATTAAAAGATATTCTTTTTATCCTTGATTTTAACATTGAAATGTGTTCATATTGAACGTGTCCTCTCAGTAACAATGTGACGTCATAAAAGACTTTGTAACACCATTGTATAATGACGTTAAGATACTTTGAATAGTGTTAACACGCTCAGTTCTTTTTCCTATAGTTTATTCCAGTATAACAATGAAGTATTTCACTTACAAAAGATACCCAACGGACAGCTCGTTGTTGGAGCAAGCCCTATATAAGTAAGGAGAAACATGTTTTTTTATTTTGTTGAATTGGACATCCTTTTACGTTTTTAAGTTTTCTTGAGCAGGGACGTAAACGTTGAAAAGGGATAATATAATTATTCATTGTGGTCTTGTTTCGTACACTTTCTTGTTAAATAATCATACAGCTTGCGTAGCTGTAGAACTCATGTTCGATTTTGCTACTTAATTTTAATATAAGGATCAAATTCGAAGGCTAAATAAGTAACGTTTACAATCCGGGTTGTTTTATCCCGTCAACTGTTTCCAATGGCAATACTCAACTTCATTGTCAAAAGGCAATGGTTTCGAGGAACAGGTTTTTACACGGAAATGAAGAGTTCCTTTTCATGACTTGCAATAAAGAGTTTTTCGGTCAGAGGTGAGTTGGTGTTTAACGCTTTCAAGATTATTTCACTTATGGCTGCTAGCATTATTGCAGGGAGAGTGCCCGCAACACCAGTGTGGCTATGCATTGCGGTGAAACCTGCGAGCATCGGCTGGAACTAGCAAACGATGGGTGGTACTGCGCTGATTTCAGTGTAGGATTGCACCCAAAGCTGACTGCGTGTAGAACAGTTCCCTACTACAGACAAAGTTGCCGAGCCCCTGGCAGGATTCGAACCACGGACCTTCTGATCCGAAGCCGAACGCGCTAACCACTGCGCTATCCGGCCCCCTTTTCGGTCAGAAGAGGACCGATTTGTAAAATTTTGGAATTAATTGACAGGATATTTATCTGTTAAATATGTTTTCCTCCTACAAATCTCTCCGAAATGAGGTGGTTTTGGGTTCGTTACAACCACTTCCTTAACGTAGATAGTTGTCATCGATAAAATACGTACTTGTTTTCAGTAACACTAATCTCTGTTCACAGAGAATGGTATAAATCTTATGCGTAATATGTCTACGGTTTCCACGAAAGGCGAAGCATCACCATCTTCCACAATGAAGATAACTTACGAACAAGGTATAAGAGTTGACCATCCTGGATTCCTACATGTACCCATTCCCGGAAATGGTTTAAAGACTTTTCTGGCTAAAATACGATTTGTAAAGTTTGTAGACAGATCCAAGTTACCATTTAGGTGCACGAGGGAATCCAAAATGGCTGGCTCGCAGTGTTTATATAAAGTTGTATTTAACGACACGAATGAGCGAGTTATTTAACGCTGCTTGGGCAATATTTCAAAACCATCTCAAGAAGTGAGGGAGATTTGATCTATGGAAAATGCTTGTAAATATAATGTTTTATTTATCTTGGACGATGCTATGATGCTTAGGAAGCTATAGGAGCTATGGTTTGATTACCTAAATTTTGGTCATGAATATGGTATGTTTAATTCGATTCCGGTGCTTGTGGATACCCGGTTTCGCTCTGTCAGTGCGGATAATGAAATAGGTTTTACTGTGAAATACCTCAGTCATGTTTTCCTCTTTTAACTCTTTCAGGCATTCATCTTGTACATGTTAAAACTGTTTAAATATTTCATTTTCGTTTCCGAATTCTTTGCAAGATTTGTACTTCTTCAAATGTTTGAGCATAGAAAATGTATATGTTTGTTAGTTAAACACTTATTGGTGTAAGATCTTTAAGGGGAATTCAACGTAATAATGATAAAATATTAAATATTGAAGAGAATATAATAAAGAATGTCTGAGTGTATGTTTTGAAAAAGAACAAAAGCCATTTTAAAACAATAATGGTTTATGAAATTGAGAAACTACGTTTCAATGTCAAGCAGGTACTGCTCATGGAGATGGAAATTATAAAAGATTTCATTAATAAATTACAATTGATTTGAAATAGCTAATGCACTAAAGGATTAAAGGATTTCATTCAGTAAAGAGCGACACACAGTATTTTCAATCAATTTTACGTTGCTTCCCTAAACTTGCATCTTTGTCTCTAAAATCCCAAATTCGATAAACAGCCATTTAAATGTTGAGATTTCAATATTAGGTGCAAGTACATGACCTACACTAAACTCTTCCACCCGATATTAGTCTTTAAGCCTGCTATAAATAAGTTTCCAAATAACGTATTGTAATCACAATCACAAATCACTTTACCTATATATGGGCACTTCACCGAACTGATAAGCATTTTGATGTTAATCTTCAAAACCCCACTAATTTCTCGGAGCACAACACTATTTACAAAGTCTAACATATTTGACCTCAAAAGCATACTGTTCCATTTACAAAGTCTAACATATTTGACCTCAAAAGCATACTGTTCGATTTACCAAGTCTAACATATTTGACCTCAAAAGCACACTGTTCCATTTACAAAGTCTAACATATTTGACCTCAAAAGCATACTGTTCTTAACGGACCTTACTGAATATAAATGATTTGTACACACACGTATCACAAAATGTAAAAACTTAACCACCCCACTATAGACGTCAAATTTGTTTGATGTAAACCATTCTTGTAAACCTCCAATAATGAAGTTATAAACAATCTACTGAGTCAGCGTATTTGTATTTCAAGAACCATCTACCACGTCAAGTATCTTCTAAAGCTGATGGATGGTATTGGATTGCTTTTTGTAATGGAACTTTATTCAGCCAATGAAATTTCATCATGAAGTGAGCTTAAAGCAACAATCTCGATCTCAACGCTCCTATAGTCCGGGTTGAACTACTATTGCTAGATGGAGTTATTGTTTAACGCCGCTTGGGCAATATTTCAGCCACTGGCGGTGTGTTGGTAAGAGGTAATTTTATTGGCTGGTTATGAACAGAACGAGGCATATGACGCCGTACCTATAAGGGTACTGTAGGTACATTGCGGATACGAATACTTTAAGCAGGATGACACTAATTGAAGAGTGATATAAACTAATAAACACTTAATGATTTTTAAAATTGATGGTGCCTGACGCGTCAGTTTCCATAATAATAATCAGTTAAATAAATGACTTGGCATAATTTGCAATTCTTGCACCCCAAGAAAAATGTAACAATCTGTCGCCATGTTGATTGTATATCGAATAAAATGTACACATGAAGTGAGCCAATGGCCTGTTAAATGACCACCGAACATGTTGTTGGAGTCAAATATGTTAAACTTCATAGATAGTTTTCTTTAATCCAGAAGTGTTGGTTTGTTCTGAAAATAAGCATCTCAGTGCTTAGAAGTTCAGTATAGAGACAATTTCGACCTCCTGACATTTATAAGGCCGTTTTCCATAAATCATTGAAAACAAGAAAATATAATAATTTCATTAATTTTGGGCATTTTAGCAATAAATATACAACTTTTGAGGGGCGATTTGAACTTGACTTAGCACATGTGGTATTTTGGCTCTTAATTCAGCCACAGAAAAATCATCAAACATACTCAGTGTCACATTAACTGATAAAGCCTTATCAGTAGAAATATACTGAAGTTCGGTCTTGTTATAAACAGTACGGTTGAGCACTGTCAGAAATAGCACTTATGAGAGAGAAATGCAACACTGTTGGACAAACAAATAGATATAAATGGAGTTACATTTTTATTCATTGCGGACGCCCTAGTTGTTCCTGGAGATAAATCTCACGTGTAAAATGGAGCTCCCATAATCGAAGCCACCAAAACACAAGTGAAGATTGTCAGAGTGGTCAACAGCTTGTTATCTCGGATCAGGCTTCGACATCCGGCTGAATATAGAGCAATATAAACACAACATTCTATTAAAGCAATATTAGTTTTTGACTTAATAATCGTACTGGTTCATTGAATAAACAAATTAAATCGACATTTAATATATAATCAACAAAATAAGTTAAGGACAACACCGATCTTATATCAGTAGACGAGGTCAGAATGACCCTTACAGCGTAATACCAAGTCTTACTGGGCAAATGTACATATCTACACCAGTGTACATGTGAAAAATGAAGTATCAAGTGTTCATGAACATTTCGCGAACACGGAGTACTTAATTGGAGATCAGGAACTGTGAATCCGCCCTCCCTCCTTCCTAATACCCTGATCTTTTTCGGGCTAAATCCCTCATATGGCTTGCTGGCGGCTTGATATTCGTGGCATTGCCACCTGTTATTTTATAAGCCAATGAAATGCAGTTAATTAAGGAGTATGAAGCTACTAGTTTGAACTCAAAGGATTTTTCCATCCGGGCTGTGCCGTTGTTGCTGAATGCGAGTCATCTCATTGGTTGCATGGTATATCTAGCGTAAGGGGGGTTTGACTTGAAGGAGATCAGGGTATTAGGAAGAAGCGAGAGCGGAGTCATATAAGCTGATTTAGCAGGATGGGGACTGTTTGGTGAATCTTTAAATGGAATATTCTGTGAAATATTCATACGGCTCACCTATCACACACTGTCCTTCCTCTTCAGACTGATTCTCGTCATACATCTGTTGGTACAGCTCACCTTTAGGACAATCGTCGATGTTCTTTTGGAAACATTCGTTGGCATCCTGAAGCATACTAAAGAACCACGGTTGACATTAGGTTATGTTACCATTATAAAATCAAGACAATCTTTAACTGTATAATATCTGTTTGATTGCGTGTTAAGTTAAATTCATATATTAATTTTATAATCTACATTCGTAAGAATTACCTCAGTCTACATTGCCTTGCCCCAATGTTGGTAAGAATCAACAAACGAAGTTTTAAATGTCTCTCGTGGTTCAAACACGATCTACAAGTATAGACTCGAGATCTCGAGAACGAGAGAACGAGAGAGAGAGAGAGAACGAGAGAGAGAGAGAGAGAGAGAGAGAGAGAGAGAGAGAGAGAGAGAGAGAGAGAGAGAGAGAGAGAGAGAGAGAGAGAGAGAGAGAGAGAGAGAGAGAGAGAGAGAGAGAGAGAGAGAGAGAGAGGGCTCAGAGGGCTGTAGAGATACATTGGCTTTAGCACACAATTGAATATGGATTGATATGAGCAGATTAGTTTGAATAACAAATACGCCATCATACTGTAGAGTTCATTGGCGTTGAGATACATAAATATTATTGACATGAGCAGATGAATGGTTAGCAATGGTAGGTGATTTATGTAGAGTCAGTACAACAGGAAAGGTGAGCGACATGCTTGGAGAATCATGCTGTGTATGCGGAAGTCAACATACAACGCGAGCAATCCTCTCCCAAAAAACTGACATGCCGCTGTTGTTGAGGTGTACCCCGTCCCTGCTGTACATGTCCCTAGGTATGTCGTAAGTGACAACCTTGCCCTCCAAGCTTCGCACCAGGTTTGCTATCCTCCAGTTCAGCTTCTTCCGCTTGTTGTCGATAGCGGTGTGGTTGTCGGCCCCTCTCAAGACCAGCCTAGGCAGCATCGATGACCAGACCAGCACTGATTTCGGGCATCGCAGTCTGATGTAGAGTAGGTCCAGGTTTACCGCGTCGAACAGGTCCCTGGATTTTGTGGTGCAGAGGTCGTTCGATCCCAGATGGATGAGGATGAACTTTGGAGATGTTACCTCTGCAGCCAACAGTTGATCGACCCGCTGACGCAATCCGGACCACCTCATCCCGCCTTTTGCTGACCAGGTTATTGCTGCACTGCCTCTGTCTGAGTTGCTAGACTTCTGGAGTCGGGCCAAGTAGCTGTCCACGAGGAACCAAGCTGAAGCATAGAGTAATTGATAAGTATGTGCCTGAGTTAAATAATTTGCGGAATGCGAATATATGACAAATAAGCGCTAGACCTCCATCTGCCCATCTGTTGGATCTGCTCGCCGCTGTAACCACGCATTGCAGCTGTGGTTGCCGCCCCTATACGAAAGGAATGAGAAGAATAATTGTTAGTGAGCGAGCGACCTGGCAGTGACGCTATGGATCGCTTCAGAACAGCCTGAAACTGAAATCTAGTTAGTGGTGAACCATTAAAATGCACAAACAATAAGGGAGAGCCCTGTGGCCTAGCCTCAAGGTAAGCGTGGAGTGCCTTGACCGGACAGAGTGTGGAGTTTGGAGCTGCTTGGATTATGATGTTTGTCCCCCTGCCAAGCTGATCTGTTTTGGACTGCCGCAAGTTGATTATGACGCTTGCTTTGTTAGCGGTTAGTCTAATATCTGACAGCAGACAGGCCCGATTAGAGCTGTCCTTGTTAGACGAGGCCACAATTTCGCCAACTCTGAAAAACCCAAAAAATGTTAGCAAGTATGCTGCCCTGAAAAGCAATTTTTCATAATCATTAGTGCATACTGTACCCAAGCAGACGGTAATGTCTGCCAGCATTTGAACTGTTATTGGTTGTCTGATGTCCTGCCTCGGTGAGAGGCGCATCATCCCTGACAAGGCTTTCTGAACAAGAAAATGGTTTGTATTAGCATGTAAATTATGGAGATTATGATAAGTTGTTATTGCTGATATATAAGTTTTTGCTGTGGCAGGGGACTTACCAGTAACTGACATGTGGCCAATGAATTGCAAGAGTTGCTCAATTGGTACCGGCCATACCCCGGCCAAACCGTATTTAGTGCGAAAAGTTTTTAAAGCTTCTACTGCTGTTGCATATGTCCTCCATGTGCTAGCCGCCATTGATGCCTCTATCAGCCTGTCTGCTTCCGCCATTAAATGTCCCAGGCCTCCTGTGGGACTGGTTTAGCCAATAGATCTGCTTCTGGTGCCGCCACTCTGAATCTGGTCCACTGAAATCTCGAAAGTGAGTCAGCTATAGTGTTGTCATGAGTGGGAATGTATTTTGCTTTAAACAATATATTGAAATTTAAGCATAATAGGACTAAACGGCGCAGCAAGACCATTACTTCTTTACCTTTGGCTGTTTGTTTGTTTATTATGCTGACCACTGCCTGGTTGTCGCAGTAGAAAAGAATGTTGGTATTGGCCAGCTGATGCCCCCAAATCTGTATGGCGAGGGTGATTGGGAAAATCTCCAACAAGGTAATGTCTCTGAGCCAACCTTTTTCGGCCCATGCTGCTGGCCATTCTCCATTTGTCCAATGTCCTTGAAAATATGCTGCAAATCCTTTGCTCCCTGCTGCATCCGAGTACAGCTGTACTGTTTCTGTACTGAGCCAGTCTGTTTTTCTGAATATCGACTTACCATTAAAGTGTTGAAAAAATTGAAGCCATGTTTCGATATCCTTTCGAATGCCTTGAGTTAGCCTTATTCTGTGGTTTGGTCTTGTAGCCCCACATTGCGCATCTATTAACCTACGCAGGAAGGGCCTGCCCACAGGTATTGCCTTGCAAATGAAATTGAGTTTGCCCACTATTGATTGAAGTGTTTTGAGTGTAATCTTTTTACTTGTTGTTGATAATAATGCCGTAAGCTGTTCCTGTAAATCTGTCAATTTGTCGTCTGGAACTCTGATCTCTCCTTTGCTTGTATCAATGGTGAGGCCAAGGTAATCTAAACATGTCGTGGGTCTGACAGTTTTTTCTTGTGCCACGGGGACTCCTAGTTGTGACATCAAGGCCAGTGATTTGGCAAGCATGTTCTCACATTGCTGATAGCTTGTTGCCGCCATAATGAAATCATCCAAGTAATGAGAGACTGCGTTTGAGGCCGTTGTTATTTTTATTGCCCATTCCAAGAATGTGCTGAACTTTTCGAACAGCGCACAGGATATTGAACAGCCGAAGGGAAGACACTTGTCTATGTAGTAGTCGCCTTGAAATTTGATGCCCAGGAGCTGGAATTGTTGTGGTGAGACTGGTAATAGTCTAGACGCTGATTTTATGTCAAACTTTGCAATTATCGTAGTGTTACCCATGCTTTGTATCATTTGTACTGCCTCATCAATGGTGCTGTAATGAACTGAACAATGCTCTGAAGGGATATAGTGATTAATTGACTGTCCCTCTGGATAAGACAAATGGTGTATCAGGCGGAAATCAGCCACACCGTCTTGTGAAGGCTTTTTTGGGACTAGGCCAATTGGCGATGTGATTAGGTTTTGGATCGGTAGTTGCTTGAAAGGACCAGCCATACGACCTGCTTGAATCTCCTTGTTTAACTTGCTTTGGACCACTTGTGGCTGTGCTATAGCTGACTTTAAGTTTCTTGATTCTCTGGGACCTTGTGGGCCATTATACTGTAAATTAAAACCATGTGCAAAGCCGTGAAAAATTATGCTGCTATCCCTTGGTCGCGTTTGCTTATACAGGTCTAGCCATTCTGACAAGTGTGGCAAGTTAATTGGCGTTGTTGCCATAGTTGTTACCATAGAGACCACGTCGGGTTTGTCTTTGGTCAGCCTGGGTTGTTGTTGGGGAAGGCTTTCCCCCTTTTGCCTGAAAGCAAGTAATGGAGTTGTGGCCTGCACGGTTACAGTTTGTACATTTATGGGTATATACGCAGTTTTGTCTGTGACATCCTTTTGTGTTGTAATCCCAACAGGGTAGATCGCGCTGTTGGCCTTGCCTGTAACCTTGTGTAACATTTACGGGCCCTTGTGTTGTCCTAGACGCTGAAGATTTTAATTGGTTTGGCAACATAAGCTGTAACCATAAATGGCTGTCTATCACGCCCCATGACCTTGTCGGGTACCTCTCCATCCGACGCCTGAACTGTATGTCATATTGTGACCAGGCATTACCCCCAAATCGAGATGCTGCACCCCTGATGGTCTCTGCATATGTAAGCATGTCTTGTACTTTGGCTGGGTGAGCTTCGAGGTACACACTCATGTATGTGTGAAATGATGATGTCCATTGGCCGATACTGAGGGGTTTTGTATCCTGTGTGGTAGGCTTGAATACTACCTGGCCTGAAGAATCTAATTCCATGGAAAATTTAACATTTTCTGTGCATTGCTCACCTTCGATTGGGAGGAGAGCTCTAAATTCCACAAATTCCCCTTTCATTATTTTTTCTCTCAGGCTTGACTTGACCGAATCACCTAGTTTTTCCGTCTGCGATTGCATGTTATTGGCTGGTGTTGAATAAGTGACATTAAGCAATGGGTCTTGTATCTGCGGGGGGAAGTTATCGTTAAGTAATGCTTGCGAATGAATATCAATTGATGGGAAATCAACGGTTGGCAATGAATTAAATTGATTACCTGAAAGATTGGGGGGAGGCAGCGCCGCAGACACGGGCTGTTCTACGACCCTACCCCCCGCCGTCGATGTCTCCCCTCGTGGTTGCGCTGATTTGGCGCGCTTGTTCACCAGCTTGTGGTTGAGGGCAGCTGTTCTCTTAGGTGGCATGATGATTCCAAGAAAAGAAGACTACGGAAAGACTACGAAAAGACCTACGAAAAGACCTACGAAAGAAGAAGGAAAAGGCAAGGGAAAGCGATAGGAAAAAGTGCTAAGTAAAAGAGTTGAAAGAAACACGTGCGGAAAGAGAGGTGCAGAAGAGAGAAGAGGAAGTGACGTGGAGGAAGTGACGTCAGGTTTGTGAACGTGAGGAAGCGGAAGCTATGTTGTTATTGTTTACGTCTGGTGAATGTTGCGGTAGGGCTCCCCATAACCCCATCTAGCGAAGACCGCTAAATGTAATTATTAGGAAATGAAACCTGTATCTTCTTTACAAACCTCTGCAAAACCTATTTTTTCAGCAAGTTCCTATAGCATTATTCTTATAATGTTATGATTGTCAATGAACCACTGCAGGAATAATACTTCAACACCCGCGGTATCACCACCGTACTTATAATTGTACAGTGCCAATATTCAGCACAGAGAGCACTCTTCTAAGGCGCTATCGTTTTCCCCTCGTTCATTGAATGTCATTCTTAATGACACATCAATTACAACACGAGGCAGATCGAGTTAAATAGAGAATACTAAACGACGTTCCGTTTAATAACATTTTTATGAAACGAGTGAATGGTTTGGTATTTAACGAGTGAAAGCGAGTTAGATACCAATACCATTCACGAGTTTGATAAAAATGTTATCAAACGGGACTGAGTTTAGTATTTCATTTATTAATCCCAGAATTATATCAAATAAAAGCACGAATATCGCTAAGATTACCATTGTTGCGCCGCTAACATTGTGACGTCATACTTAAAGATTGTGACGTGATGTTATGAAAGAATGTGTAATAACATTGTAAATTTATTAAATGGTGGTATCTTCAACAGGAGAGTAATGATGTCACTTACAAACCTAAAGAGGTACCCATTTACAGTTCAGTGGACCGGGTCACGTAGTCACAGTATTTTGTACACTACAAGTTACTGTACATTGTATTGCTGTACCCGCAACTGGGTGTATACACGTTCCCATCTTGCCATATGGTCATTTACCAATCTCATTAAAATAAAACCTAATATTGCTGCACTACGTTACGCAGATTATAGTAATGCAGTGGAGCATTTCATTTTAATGAGATTGGTCATTTACCAACGGATTCGTGGGTTATTTTCAAGGGGCACATGACATGTTGTTGGCGTCAAGTATGTAAAACTTCATAAATGGTGTTATCTTATCGAGAAGTAGTGGATGATTCAGAAAATCAAAATCCTAATGCTTATCAGTTCAGTAAAGTGACGATAAACTGTGTCATGATTTTTGATCGAAAACCGGACAGTGACGCGCCAATGATTCAAACGTAATTTCGGCAACTTATTTACAGCAGACGCTAAGACAAACATTGGTTGATAGTAATAAGTTGGTCTTTTAACAAAATATAACGTTAATTGGACACATAATTTCGAATTCTTAACATTTATTAGGCCGTTTTCCGATTATCGGCGAAAACAAGAAAATCTTATAATTTTAGCATTTTAGAGAAAAAGATGCAAGTTTAGGGAGGCGATTTTAACTTAATTAATTCAGGTCATTAGGTATTTGGGCTCCCAATGAAGCCACATAAAAATCATGAAACATACTCTGTGTCACTTTAGGCGCATAGGCCTTTGTACACTAGGGGTTGTGACAACACTGATAGAGTCTGCACTGAAAACTGATTTCAAGGTTTTTTCACCCGGTCACAGATTTGCTCGAACACGGTACCTAAGTTTTTTTTACCAAGATGAAGGGGTAGCATGTGATTTTCATGTTTTGTTAACTGTTGATAACTGAGGTAAGGTTTTGCTCATAAATTCCTATACAACCTCTGTTTTAATACGAAGGTTTCTCGGGCACGAAATTTAGAACGCTGATTGGATGCAATCGAAGTTAGTTGTGCAATCAGCGACGTCGTTTCAAGTCGTTATCATTCAAATCGCTTAAGTTATTTCCGGTAGCTTTACAAAAGCTAAGCTTTATTCGAATATGCACCTGGCACTTCGAGTCGTCGTTACAGAACCCATACGCCTCATTTTACGACTGCTTCATTGCACAGGCCTATGCGACAGTAAATATCTTATTCGTGCATTCGGTGTTTTCATTGGCTGAAATATTGCCAAGTAGTTTAAGTTGCAAAATTGTCCCGCTAGGGGAAACTGCCTGAAGCCCGAGAAACCTTCGTATCCAACAATCCTCTGGGCACTTTCGGCCACCTGACATACTTATTTTAAGTTCATATCAATTTTTGGCATTTCTTGTAGCGATTCAAATCATTGAACTTAATAACTTTAAGAATCGAAAGAAATACAAAAAGACTTATTTTTGTCCTGTTACCAAGTAAGTATATTACAGTGACCGCGCCATCATTACAGGTAATTTTGAGCCGAGTATGTTGAGCCTTTTCCCCATGGTTGGTCCCGGGTCTGATCGTTTTGCAATGAGTTTAATGAATAAAACTGATTATGTCTATCTTTAAGTATAGATATCAAGATGATATTGTTTAACTGCATAACTGTTGTAAATTTAGAGGCATGATTTCCGCCTTTTACCAATTGTGTGTTAGGGTCTTGTTCCTTTTGGCGTAGGGTGTCTACTATAATGTCTGATTCTTCCTTCCTGGCTACATTATTCCGTATTGGCCAATTGACCATAAATCTACAACTTTCATACAATTATCATTTGCACAATGCGGTATAGTTACAAATGGTTTCTTCCACGGGCGAGTAAAAATAAAAATAAAATTTACTCTAATGACTTGCGAATTTGAACCATTCCTATACATAGGTTTTAAGTCATCAAAATAGATATCTTATAGCTCTTATTTTAACTCAGGTTTTATCAAACTAAATTGATTTGAGAGTTCTGAAATCACCAAAAGGGAAGAACGACGAAGGGGGTAATAAAAAACTTTCATTTATGAATTTCATCCTTTTTATTATTCAGTTATTTAGTAAAACTGCGCGTAAATTTATGTTCGCTGACGCAACCATTCTCTCCCAACAGAGGTAGCTCCGTGAGAAATTTCGTTACAATCTCTGTCATAATAGGAACGTTTGTCGGTCTAGACATGTAGAAATCTGTTTGGATGAAATCAAAGTACAAATTGTGCAATCAGAGACGTCGTTTAAAATGTTATCATTCGAATCACCATAGTTATTTCAGTACGTTTCCCAAAGCTAAACTTGATTAGAATATGCACTTTGAGTCTTATTACAGAACACATACGCATCATTCAGCGACTGTATCATTGCATAGGCCTGTGTGACAACAAACATGTTATTCAAGCGCTCGGTGTTTTCATTGGCTGAAATATTGCAAAGTAGTTAAAGTTGCAATATTGTGCCGCTATTTCTAAAGATATCACGTATTTTATGTTTGAAACAGCGAAACATTTGCGTTTAAAGCAACTATGCAGTACTCTACGTGTTGTGTACGATTGCTCTTGCCTGCCGGAGGTTTCCGCGAACCAGGCATAGTCACAAAAACATGCGTCGAACAAGCACTCGCTGTAAGGGGGATATTCAAAGTTCTTCATTTTCATTGAATATCAAAATGGAGTAGTGTCAATTAAATACGGTGTAAATCTATATGTGTAAACTGATTGGGAAAGGAAAATACCAAAAATAAGAACCTTGGCATTTATTTCATCTATTATCTTAGCTAAACAGATTTTCCATCTTCATCTAATTAATCATGTAGCATGGCCTCCAGTTGGAGAAGACGTTGTAAGTCGGCAGGCTTGGCGTTGTTTCCCAGAGACTGAAGCAGCATCATCTCACAGAGCATCTTGTCAGAGTCCCTCTTGCGGTCGTCACAGAGACTGTTTCGCTTATGATGTAGCATGGTCTCGAGTTCAAGAAGACGTTGTAAGTCGGCAGGCTTTGCGTTGTTTCCTAGGGACTGAAGCAACATCATCTCACAGAGCATTTTGTCCGAGTCCCTCTTGCGGTCGTCACAGAGGCTGTCTCGCTTGTGATGGAGCATGGCCTCGAGTTGAAGAAGACGTTGTAAGTCGGCAGGCTTGGCGTTGTTTCCTAGGGACTGAAGCAACATCATCTCACAGAGCATCTTGTCAGAGTCTCTCTTCCGGTCATCGCAGACACTGTCCCGCTTGTGGTGGAGCATGGCCTCGAGTTGAAGAAGACGTTGTAAGTCGGCAGGCTTGGCGTTGTTTCCTAGGGACTGAAGCAACATCATCTCACAGAGCATCTTGTCAGAGTCCCTCTTACGATCGTCGCAGAGACTGTTTCGCTTGTGGTGGAGCAAGGCCTCGAGCTCAAGGAGTCTCTGCATCGTTGTATCGTTGTGGTTGCTGCCAAGGTTCTGCAGGAGCATCATCTCACAGAGCAGGTTGTGGTCCTCGCTCCTCTTCTTGTCATCACACATCCCATCTCTCAACTGGAGACCAGCACACACTCCTGCAAGGGAACGGGGCATTTACAGGCACTGATGCACGTGTTGCATGTTGTCATATTTGTCCAAATGGCTATTTGATACAATGGTATGCAATATATTTTTTGAGTAGGTAAATATAAGGAGGAAATCGGCGTTGTTATTTTTATCATTTGAATGTATGCTGACTTTACTCCTGATACAACCTTATTTCAATTATACTTTTTTTCCGGCATAGATATATTAAACATTCATTGCAGAAAATCAAGAAGATTTATTTCACAATTGCTTTCGACCATATTGGAGAGATATTTTTGAGAAATGGATATCAAATATGAAGTTAATATCTATACAGTACCAATAAGGAACAGATTGATATTTTCGTAGACATTGTTACAACTTTCAACTTAAGACAGTGATCATCTCCTATCAATAGTTAAATTTAATGCACATATATCATAACGATGTGGTCATCTCGAAACATTATAGAAATGGTTCTCTTCTCAATTACAAAATGCCTCTTTCTGATGCTTCAAATTGTTTGTAAAGTCGATCTTATAGATAGCGTTGTTTGTGCAACGTTACCTTGATCAATTCAAAGCTATCAAAGACAAGAAACTGATTATGCGCAAAGAAGAAAATTAAACGATGAAATAACTTTCGCAAAACTTCAATTAACCATGACGAATTGTTGATATTTTCCCCAAAGGTCCAATAAATTGACATACTTACCAAGGCAAACAGCAAGAACAATCAACTTCATTTTGAGCGTTTCCAATGATTGCTTCTTCGACCTACACAATACTTATACACATTCATATATGTATATATACATGTAAGTTACTTTACAGCTGTTAATATCACAGGCATGACACACGCATGACAAGCGCAAAGTGTCCTTCTTTCACTGTTGCCATCAATCATGACCGGATGGAAATTCTATTTTATCAAGATAATTCTTGAAAATGGTTTTCTTAAGACTAATTAAGATTTGGTGTGACCTCGTATGAATAAACTATCGTTCACGAGTATTTGTGATATGTAATCCTACACTATATTATACAAATTATAATGACAATGACTTTGTTAAGAAGCTTTTACTACATTCCATTTGTACTTTCATAATTCTGATTTAACCCGTTGTATTTGTTTCGTATTTGTGTATTTGAGACAAACTATTTGTGAACGTGTATCTTCAGGGCCGAAAAGAGATAAATATGCAAATGAATATCGACAGAACGTCGACAAAAACAGAAAAGCTTCTCTGAGAAAGTGCCATTAGTAAATTAATGAAAGATACGTTTCTATACAACCAAATATATCGTGACTTATTTGAAAGACAATTTAAACTTGTCTTCATGAATGAGGAAAAATGTACGGGTTTTCATCTTCTTTATTTAACGTTTCAGTGTTCATGCTGACACCTGTATCAAGCAAGTGAATCGTGAGAACAGAACAGAACAGAGGTGAGGTGAGGTGAGGTGAGGTGAGGTGAGGTGAGGTGAGGTGAGGTGAGTTGGTGTTTAACGCCGCTTTCAAGATTATTTCACTTATATCGCGGCTGCTAGTATTATTGCAGGGAGAAAGCCCGCAACACCATTGTGGCTATGCATTGCGGTGAAACCTGCGAGCATCGGCTGGAACTACCAAACCATGGGTGGTACTGCGCTGAATTTCAGTGTAGCATTGCACCCAAACTTGACTGCGTGTAGAACAGTTCTCTACTGCAGACAAAGTTGCCGAGCCCCTGGCGGGATTCGAACCAGGGACCTCAGATCCGAAGCCGAACGCGCTAACTACTGCGCTATCCCGCCCAGAACAGAATTGAACAGAATTTTATTTCTCATAATTGACAACAGTGACATAGAGAACAGTTAAATATATTATAATATTATATACATATATATACATATGTATATTAAAAAATTGTGTAATAGTGTGCCGTATACATAGACATGTGTTGTGCATAGATTAAAACTTACACAGACCTTCTTTAACGAATTTTGCCAAGTTAAAGTGGTTTATAAGTAGTTTTCATGAGGGCTATATACTTTTCAATTGAAGGGTACTTACAGTAATACGATGGGAGGTATTTACATCTTAATTCTGATAGAAAGGGGCAGGCCAAAAGGAAATGAAATTCATCACCGGTGGAGATATTACAGAGTTTACAAATTCTTTGGTCCTTAATAATTTTACTCCACCGACCAGTTTCAATAGGTGAGGACATATGTCAACGCACTGGGGAAACACAAAAAAGCGTCTTTTCTTGATCAATAATGTTTATCTCCTCGGTGAAGGTTGATTTATAGCTGTAAAATATAAATGTTATTTGTCAAGAATTAAAAGATATTCTTTTTATCCTTGATTTTAACATTGAAATGTGTTCATATTGAACGTGTCCTCTCAGTAACAATGTGACGTCATAAAAGACTTTGTAACACCATTGTATAATGACGTTAAGATACTTTGAATAGTGTTAACACGCTCAGTTCTTTTTCCTATAGTTTATTCCAGTATAACAATGAAGTATTTCACTTACAAAAGATACCCAACGGACAGCTCGTTGTTGGAGCAAGCCCTATATAAGTAAGGAGAAACATGTTTTTTTATTTTGTTGAATTGGACATCCTTTTACGTTTTTAAGTTTTCTTGAGCAGGGACGTAAACGTTGAAAAGGGATAATATAATTATTCATTGTGGTCTTGTTTCGTACACTTTCTTGTTAAATAATCATACAGCTTGCGTAGCTGTAGAACTCATGTTCGATTTTGCTACTTAATTTTAATATAAGGATCAAATTCGAAGGCTAAATAAGTAACGTTTACAATCCGGGTTGTTTTATCCCGTCAACTGTTTCCAATGGCAATACTCAACTTCATTGTCAAAAGGCAATGGTTTCGAGGAACAGGTTTTTACACGGAAATGAAGAGTTCCTTTTCATGACTTGCAATAAAGAGTTTTTCGGTCAGAGGTGAGTTGGTGTTTAACGCTTTCAAGATTATTTCACTTATGGCTGCTAGCATTATTGCAGGGAGAGTGCCCGCAACACCAGTGTGGCTATGCATTGCGGTGAAACCTGCGAGCATCGGCTGGAACTAGCAAACGATGGGTGGTACTGCGCTGATTTCAGTGTAGGATTGCACCCAAAGCTGACTGCGTGTAGAACAGTTCCCTACTACAGACAAAGTTGCCGAGCCCCTGGCAGGATTCGAACCACGGACCTTCTGATCCGAAGCCGAACGCGCTAACCACTGCGCTATCCGGCCCCCTTTTCGGTCAGAAGAGGACCGATTTGTAAAATTTTGGAATTAATTGACAGGATATTTATCTGTTAAATATGTTTTCCTCCTACAAATCTCTCCGAAATGAGGTGGTTTTGGGTTCGTTACAACCACTTCCTTAACGTAGATAGTTGTCATCGATAAAATACGTACTTGTTTTCAGTAACACTAATCTCTGTTCACAGAGAATGGTATAAATCTTATGCGTAATATGTCTACGGTTTCCACGAAAGGCGAAGCATCACCATCTTCCACAATGAAGATAACTTACGAACAAGGTATAAGAGTTGACCATCCTGGATTCCTACATGTACCCATTCCCGGAAATGGTTTAAAGACTTTTCTGGCTAAAATACGATTTGTAAAGTTTGTAGACAGATCCAAGTTACCATTTAGGTGCACGAGGGAATCCAAAATGGCTGGCTCGCAGTGTTTATATAAAGTTGTATTTAACGACACGAATGAGCGAGTTA
The DNA here is from genome assembly GCA_921293015.1 of Phorcus lineatus. Taxonomy (NCBI): domain Eukaryota; kingdom Metazoa; phylum Mollusca; class Gastropoda; order Trochida; family Trochidae; genus Phorcus; species Phorcus lineatus. Next base: position 25,375,641 of record OV121096.1, on the reverse strand, counting down.
TTTAACGCTGCTTGGGCAATATTTCAAAACCATCTCAAGAAGTGAGGGAGATTTGATCTATGGAAAATGCTTGTAAATATAATGTTTTATTTATCTTGGACGATGCTATGATGCTTAGGAAGCTATAGGAGCTATGGTTTGATTACCTAAATTTTGGTCATGAATATGGTATGTTTAATTCGATTCCGGTGCTTGTGGATACCCGGTTTCGCTCTGTCAGTGCGGATAATGAAATAGGTTTTACTGTGAAATACCTCAGTCATGTTTTCCTCTTTTAACTCTTTCAGGCATTCATCTTGTACATGTTAAAACTGTTTAAATATTTCATTTTCGTTTCCGAATTCTTTGCAAGATTTGTACTTCTTCAAATGTTTGAGCATAGAAAATGTATATGTTTGTTAGTTAAACACTTATTGGTGTAAGATCTTTAAGGGGAATTCAACGTAATAATGATAAAATATTAAATATTGAAGAGAATATAATAAAGAATGTCTGAGTGTATGTTTTGAAAAAGAACAAAAGCCATTTTAAAACAATAATGGTTTATGAAATTGAGAAACTACGTTTCAATGTCAAGCAGGTACTGCTCATGGAGATGGAAATTATAAAAGATTTCATTAATAAATTACAATTGATTTGAAATAGCTAATGCACTAAAGGATTAAAGGATTTCATTCAGTAAAGGGCGACACACAGTATTTTCAATCAATTTTACGTTGCTTCCCTAAACTTGCATCTTTGTCTCTGAAATCCCAAATTCGATAAACAGCCATTTAAATGTTGAGATTTCAATATTAGGTGCAAGTACATGACCTACACTAAACTCTTCCACCCGATATTAGTCTTTAAGCCTGCTATAAATAAGTTTCCAAATAACGTATTGTAATCACAATCACAAATCACTTTACCTATATATGGGCACTTCACCGAACTGATAAGCATTTTGATGTTAATCTTCAAAACCCCACTAATTTCTCGGAGCACAACACTATTTACAAAGTCTAACATATTTGACCTCAAAAGCATACTGTTCCATTTACAAAGTCTAACATATTTGACCTCAAAAGCATACTGTTCGATTTACCAAGTCTAACATATTTGACCTCAAAAGCACACTGTTCCATTTACAAAGTCTAACATATTTGACCTCAAAAGCATACTGTTCTTAACGGACCTTACTGAATATAAATGATTTGTACACACACGTATCACAAAATGTAAAAACTTAACCACCCCACTATAGACGTCAAATTTGTTTGATGTAAACCATTCTTGTAAACCTCCAATAATGAAGTTATAAACAATCTACTGAGTCAGCGTATTTGTATTTCAAGAACCATCTACCACGTCAAGTATCTTCTAAAGCTGATGGATGGTATTGGATTGCTTTTTGTAATGGAACTTTATTCAGCCAATGAAATTTCATCATGAAGTGAGCTTAAAGCAACAATCTCGATCTCAACGCTCCTATAGTCCGGGTTGAACTACTATTGCTAGATGGAGTTATTGTTTAACGCCGCTTGGGCAATATTTCAGCCACTGGCGGTGTGTTGGTAAGAGGTAATTTTATTGGCTGGTTATGAACAGAACGAGGCATATGACGCCGTACCTATAAGGGTACTGTAGGTACATTGCGGATACGAATACTTTAAGCAGGATGACACTAATTGAAGAGTGATATAAACTAATAAACACTTAATGATTTTTAAAATTGATGGTGCCTGACGCGTCAGTTTCCATAATAATAATCAGTTAAATAAATGACTTGGCATAATTTGCAATTCTTGCACCCCAAGAAAAATGTAACAATCTGTCGCCATGTTGATTGTATATCGAATAAAATGTACACATGAAGTGAGCCAATGGCCTGTTAAATGACCACCGAACATGTTGTTGGAGTCAAATATGTTAAACTTCATAGATAGTTTTCTTTAATCCAGAAGTGTTGGTTTGTTCTGAAAATAAGCATCTCAGTGCTTAGAAGTTCAGTATAGAGACAATTTCGACCTCCTGACATTTATAAGGCCGTTTTCCATAAATCATTGAAAACAAGAAAATATAATAATTTCATTAATTTTGGGCATTTTAGCAATAAATATACAACTTTTGAGGGGCGATTTGAACTTGACTTAGCACATGTGGTATTTTGGCTCTTAATTCAGCCACAGAAAAATCATCAAACATACTCAGTGTCACATTAACTGATAAAGCCTTATCAGTAGAAATATACTGAAGTTCGGTCTTGTTATAAACAGTACGGTTGAGCACTGTCAGAAATAGCACTTATGAGAGAGAAATGCAACACTGTTGGACAAACAAATAGATATAAATGGAGTTACATTTTTATTCATTGCGGACGCCCTAGTTGTTCCTGGAGATAAATCTCACGTGTAAAATGGAGCTCCCATAATCGAAGCCACCAAAACACAAGTGAAGATTGTCAGAGTGGTCAACAGCTTGTTATCTCGGATCAGGCTTCGACATCCGGCTGAATATAGAGCAATATAAACACAACATTCTATTAAAGCAATATTAGTTTTTGACTTAATAATCGTACTGGTTCATTGAATAAACAAATTAAATCGACATTTAATATATAATCAACAAAATAAGTTAAGGACAACACCGATCTTATATCAGTAGACGAGGTCAGAATGACCCTTACAGCGTAATACCAAGTCTTACTGGGCAAATGTACATATCTACACCAGTGTACATGTGAAAAATGAAGTATCAAGTGTTCATGAACATTTCGCGAACACGGAGTACTTAATTGGAGATCAGGAACTGTGAATCCGCCCTCCCTCCTTCCTAATACCCTGATCTTTTTCGGGCTAAATCCCTCATATGGCTTGCTGGCGGCTTGATATTCGTGGCATTGCCACCTGTTATTTTATAAGCCAATGAAATGCAGTTAATTAAGGAGTATGAAGCTACTAGTTTGAACTCAAAGGATTTTTCCATCCGGGCTGTGCCGTTGTTGCTGAATGCGAGTCATCTCATTGGTTGCATGGTATATCTAGCGTAAGGGGGGTTTGACTTGAAGGAGATCAGGGTATTAGGAAGAAGCGAGAGCGGAGTCATATAAGCTGATTTAGCAGGATGGGGACTGTTTGGTGAATCTTTAAATGGAATATTCTGTGAAATATTCATACGGCTCACCTATCACACACTGTCCTTCCTCTTCAGACTGATTCTCGTCATACATCTGTTGGTACAGCTCACCTTTAGGACAATCGTCGATGTTCTTTTGGAAACATTCGTTGGCATCCTGAAGCATACTAAAGAACCACGGTTGACATTAGGTTATGTTACCATTATAAAATCAAGACAATCTTTAACTGTATAATATCTGTTTGATTGCGTGTTAAGTTAAATTCATATATTAATTTTATAATCTACATTCGTAAGAATTACCTCAGTCTACATTGCCTTGCCCCAATGTTGGTAAGAATCAACAAACGAAGTTTTAAATGTCTCTCGTGGTTCAAACACGATCTACAAGTATAGACTCGAGATCTCGAGAACGAGAGAACGAGAGAGAGAGAGAGAACGAGAGAGAGAGAGAGAGAGAGAGAGAGAGAGAGAGAGAGAGAGAGAGAGAGAGAGAGAGAGAGAGAGAGAGAGAGAGAGAGAGAGAGAGAGAGAGAGAGAGAGAGAGAGAGAGAGAGAGAGAGGGCTCAGAGGGCTGTAGAGATACATTGGCTTTAGCACACAATTGAATATGGATTGATATGAGCAGATTAGTTTGAATAACAAATACGCCATCATACTGTAGAGTTCATTGGCGTTGAGATACATAAATATTATTGACATGAGCAGATGAATGGTTAGCAATGGTAGGTGATTTATGTAGAGTCAGTACAACAGGAAAGGTGAGCGACATGCTTGGAGAATCATGCTGTGTATGCGGAAGTCAACATACAACGCGAGCAATCCTCTCCCAAAAAACTGACATGCCGCTGTTGTTGAGGTGTACCCCGTCCCTGCTGTACATGTCCCTAGGTATGTCGTAAGTGACAACCTTGCCCTCCAAGCTTCGCACCAGGTTTGCTATCCTCCAGTTCAGCTTCTTCCGCTTGTTGTCGATAGCGGTGTGGTTGTCGGCCCCTCTCAAGACCAGCCTAGGCAGCATCGATGACCAGACCAGCACTGATTTCGGGCATCGCAGTCTGATGTAGAGTAGGTCCAGGTTTACCGCGTCGAACAGGTCCCTGGATTTTGTGGTGCAGAGGTCGTTCGATCCCAGATGGATGAGGATGAACTTTGGAGATGTTACCTCTGCAGCCAACAGTTGATCGACCCGCTGACGCAATCCGGACCACCTCATCCCGCCTTTTGCTGACCAGGTTATTGCTGCACTGCCTCTGTCTGAGTTGCTAGACTTCTGGAGTCGGGCCAAGTAGCTGTCCACGAGGAACCAAGCTGAAGCATAGAGTAATTGATAAGTATGTGCCTGAGTTAAATAATTTGCGGAATGCGAATATATGACAAATAAGCGCTAGACCTCCATCTGCCCATCTGTTGGATCTGCTCGCCGCTGTAACCACGCATTGCAGCTGTGGTTGCCGCCCCTATACGAAAGGAATGAGAAGAATAATTGTTAGTGAGCGAGCGACCTGGCAGTGACGCTATGGATCGCTTCAGAACAGCCTGAAACTGAAATCTAGTTAGTGGTGAACCATTAAAATGCACAAACAATAAGGGAGAGCCCTGTGGCCTAGCCTCAAGGTAAGCGTGGAGTGCCTTGACCGGACAGAGTGTGGAGTTTGGAGCTGCTTGGATTATGATGTTTGTCCCCCTGCCAAGCTGATCTGTTTTGGACTGCCGCAAGTTGATTATGACGCTTGCTTTGTTAGCGGTTAGTCTAATATCTGACAGCAGACAGGCCCGATTAGAGCTGTCCTTGTTAGACGAGGCCACAATTTCGCCAACTCTGAAAAACCCAAAAAATGTTAGCAAGTATGCTGCCCTGAAAAGCAATTTTTCATAATCATTAGTGCATACTGTACCCAAGCAGACGGTAATGTCTGCCAGCATTTGAACTGTTATTGGTTGTCTGATGTCCTGCCTCGGTGAGAGGCGCATCATCCCTGACAAGGCTTTCTGAACAAGAAAATGGTTTGTATTAGCATGTAAATTATGGAGATTATGATAAGTTGTTATTGCTGATATATAAGTTTTTGCTGTGGCAGGGGACTTACCAGTAACTGACATGTGGCCAATGAATTGCAAGAGTTGCTCAATTGGTACCGGCCATACCCCGGCCAAACCGTATTTAGTGCGAAAAGTTTTTAAAGCTTCTACTGCTGTTGCATATGTCCTCCATGTGCTAGCCGCCATTGATGCCTCTATCAGCCTGTCTGCTTCCGCCATTAAATGTCCCAGGCCTCCTGTGGGACTGGTTTAGCCAATAGATCTGCTTCTGGTGCCGCCACTCTGAATCTGGTCCACTGAAATCTCGAAAGTGAGTCAGCTATAGTGTTGTCATGAGTGGGAATGTATTTTGCTTTAAACAATATATTGAAATTTAAGCATAATAGGACTAAACGGCGCAGCAAGACCATTACTTCTTTACCTTTGGCTGTTTGTTTGTTTATTATGCTGACCACTGCCTGGTTGTCGCAGTAGAAAAGAATGTTGGTATTGGCCAGCTGATGCCCCCAAATCTGTATGGCGAGGGTGATTGGGAAAATCTCCAACAAGGTAATGTCTCTGAGCCAACCTTTTTCGGCCCATGCTGCTGGCCATTCTCCATTTGTCCAATGTCCTTGAAAATATGCTGCAAATCCTTTGCTCCCTGCTGCATCCGAGTACAGCTGTACTGTTTCTGTACTGAGCCAGTCTGTTTTTCTGAATATCGACTTACCATTAAAGTGTTGAAAAAATTGAAGCCATGTTTCGATATCCTTTCGAATGCCTTGAGTTAGCCTTATTCTGTGGTTTGGTCTTGTAGCCCCACATTGCGCATCTATTAACCTACGCAGGAAGGGCCTGCCCACAGGTATTGCCTTGCAAATGAAATTGAGTTTGCCCACTATTGATTGAAGTGTTTTGAGTGTAATCTTTTTACTTGTTGTTGATAATAATGCCGTAAGCTGTTCCTGTAAATCTGTCAATTTGTCGTCTGGAACTCTGATCTCTCCTTTGCTTGTATCAATGGTGAGGCCAAGGTAATCTAAACATGTCGTGGGTCTGACAGTTTTTTCTTGTGCCACGGGGACTCCTAGTTGTGACATCAAGGCCAGTGATTTGGCAAGCATGTTCTCACATTGCTGATAGCTTGTTGCCGCCATAATGAAATCATCCAAGTAATGAGAGACTGCGTTTGAGGCCGTTGTTATTTTTATTGCCCATTCCAAGAATGTGCTGAACTTTTCGAACAGCGCACAGGATATTGAACAGCCGAAGGGAAGACACTTGTCTATGTAGTAGTCGCCTTGAAATTTGATGCCCAGGAGCTGGAATTGTTGTGGTGAGACTGGTAATAGTCTAGACGCTGATTTTATGTCAAACTTTGCAATTATCGTAGTGTTACCCATGCTTTGTATCATTTGTACTGCCTCATCAATGGTGCTGTAATGAACTGAACAATGCTCTGAAGGGATATAGTGATTAATTGACTGTCCCTCTGGATAAGACAAATGGTGTATCAGGCGGAAATCAGCCACACCGTCTTGTGAAGGCTTTTTTGGGACTAGGCCAATTGGCGATGTGATTAGGTTTTGGATCGGTAGTTGCTTGAAAGGACCAGCCATACGACCTGCTTGAATCTCCTTGTTTAACTTGCTTTGGACCACTTGTGGCTGTGCTATAGCTGACTTTAAGTTTCTTGATTCTCTGGGACCTTGTGGGCCATTATACTGTAAATTAAAACCATGTGCAAAGCCGTGAAAAATTATGCTGCTATCCCTTGGTCGCGTTTGCTTATACAGGTCTAGCCATTCTGACAAGTGTGGCAAGTTAATTGGCGTTGTTGCCATAGTTGTTACCATAGAGACCACGTCGGGTTTGTCTTTGGTCAGCCTGGGTTGTTGTTGGGGAAGGCTTTCCCCCTTTTGCCTGAAAGCAAGTAATGGAGTTGTGGCCTGCACGGTTACAGTTTGTACATTTATGGGTATATACGCAGTTTTGTCTGTGACATCCTTTTGTGTTGTAATCCCAACAGGGTAGATCGCGCTGTTGGCCTTGCCTGTAACCTTGTGTAACATTTACGGGCCCTTGTGTTGTCCTAGACGCTGAAGATTTTAATTGGTTTGGCAACATAAGCTGTAACCATAAATGGCTGTCTATCACGCCCCATGACCTTGTCGGGTACCTCTCCATCCGACGCCTGAACTGTATGTCATATTGTGACCAGGCATTACCCCCAAATCGAGATGCTGCACCCCTGATGGTCTCTGCATATGTAAGCATGTCTTGTACTTTGGCTGGGTGAGCTTCGAGGTACACACTCATGTATGTGTGAAATGATGATGTCCATTGGCCGATACTGAGGGGTTTTGTATCCTGTGTGGTAGGCTTGAATACTACCTGGCCTGAAGAATCTAATTCCATGGAAAATTTAACATTTTCTGTGCATTGCTCACCTTCGATTGGGAGGAGAGCTCTAAATTCCACAAATTCCCCTTTCATTATTTTTTCTCTCAGGCTTGACTTGACCGAATCACCTAGTTTTTCCGTCTGCGATTGCATGTTATTGGCTGGTGTTGAATAAGTGACATTAAGCAATGGGTCTTGTATCTGCGGGGGGAAGTTATCGTTAAGTAATGCTTGCGAATGAATATCAATTGATGGGAAATCAACGGTTGGCAATGAATTAAATTGATTACCTGAAAGATTGGGGGGAGGCAGCGCCGCAGACACGGGCTGTTCTACGACCCTACCCCCCGCCGTCGATGTCTCCCCTCGTGGTTGCGCTGATTTGGCGCGCTTGTTCACCAGCTTGTGGTTGAGGGCAGCTGTTCTCTTAGGTGGCATGATGATTCCAAGAAAAGAAGACTACGGAAAGACTACGAAAAGACCTACGAAAAGACCTACGAAAGAAGAAGGAAAAGGCAAGGGAAAGCGATAGGAAAAAGTGCTAAGTAAAAGAGTTGAAAGAAACACGTGCGGAAAGAGAGGTGCAGAAGAGAGAAGAGGAAGTGACGTGGAGGAAGTGACGTCAGGTTTGTGAACGTGAGGAAGCGGAAGCTATGTTGTTATTGTTTACGTCTGGTGAATGTTGCGGTAGGGCTCCCCATAACCCCATCTAGCGAAGACCGCTAAATGTAATTATTAGGAAATGAAACCTGTATCTTCTTTACAAACCTCTGCAAAACCTATTTTTTCAGCAAGTTCCTATAGCATTATTCTTATAATGTTATGATTGTCAATGAACCACTGCAGGAATAATACTTCAACACCCGCGGTATCACCACCGTACTTATAATTGTACAGTGCCAATATTCAGCACAGAGAGCACTCTTCTAAGGCGCTATCGTTTTCCCCTCGTTCATTGAATGTCATTCTTAATGACACATCAATTACAACACGAGGCAGATCGAGTTAAATAGAGAATACTAAACGACGTTCCGTTTAATAACATTTTTATGAAACGAGTGAATGGTTTGGTATTTAACGAGTGAAAGCGAGTTAGATACCAATACCATTCACGAGTTTGATAAAAATGTTATCAAACGGGACTGAGTTTAGTATTTCATTTATTAATCCCAGAATTATATCAAATAAAAGCACGAATATCGCTAAGATTACCATTGTTGCGCCGCTAACATTGTGACGTCATACTTAAAGATTGTGACGTGATGTTATGAAAGAATGTGTAATAACATTGTAAATTTATTAAATGGTGGTATCTTCAACAGGAGAGTAATGATGTCACTTACAAACCTCAAGAGGTACCCATTTACAGTTCAGTGGACCGGGTCACGTAGTCACAGTATTTTGTACACTACAAGTTACTGTACATTGTATTGCTGTACCCGCAACTGGGTGTATACACGTTCCCATCTTGCCATATGGTCATTTACCAATCTCATTAAAATAAAACCTAATATTGCTGCACTACGTTACGCAGATTATAGTAATGCAGTGGAGCATTTCATTTTAATGAGATTGGTCATTTACCAACGGATTCGTGGGTTATTTTCAAGGGGCACATGACATGTTGTTGGCGTCAAGTATGTAAAACTTCATAAATGGTGTTATCTTATCGAGAAGTAGTGGATGATTCAGAAAATCAAAATCCTAATGCTTATCAGTTCAGTAAAGTGACGATAAACTGTGTCATGATTTTTGATCGAAAACCGGACAGTGACGCGCCAATGATTCAAACGTAATTTCGGCAACTTATTTACAGCAGACGCTAAGACAAACATTGGTTGATAGTAATAAGTTGGTCTTTTAACAAAATATAACGTTAATTGGACACATAATTTCGAATTCTTAACATTTATTAGGCCGTTTTCCGATTATCGGCGAAAACAAGAAAATCTTATAATTTTAGCATTTTAGAGAAAAAGATGCAAGTTTAGGGAGGCGATTTTAACTTAATTAATTCAGGTCATTAGGTATTTGGGCTCCCAATGAAGCCACATAAAAATCATGAAACATACTCTGTGTCACTTTAGGCGCATAGGCCTTTGTACACTAGGGGTTGTGACAACACTGATAGAGTCTGCACTGAAAACTGATTTCAAGGTTTTTTCACCCGGTCACAGATTTGCTCGAACACGGTACCTAAGTTTTTTTTACCAAGATGAAGGGGTAGCATGTGATTTTCATGTTTTGTTAACTGTTGATAACTGAGGTAAGGTTTTGCTCATAAATTCCTATACAACCTCTGTTTTAATACGAAGGTTTCTCGGGCACGAAATTTAGAACGCTGATTGGATGCAATCGAAGTTAGTTGTGCAATCAGCGACGTCGTTTCAAGTCGTTATCATTCAAATCGCTTAAGTTATTTCCGGTAGCTTTACAAAAGCTAAGCTTTATTCGAATATGCACCTGGCACTTCGAGTCGTCGTTACAGAACCCATACGCCTCATTTTACGACTGCTTCATTGCACAGGCCTATGCGACAGTAAATATCTTATTCGTGCATTCGGTGTTTTCATTAGCTGAAATATTGCCAAGTAGTTTAAGTTGCAAAATTGTCCCGCTAGGGGAAACTGCCTGAAGCCCGAGAAACCTTCGTATCCAACAATCCTCTGGGCACTTTCGGCCACCTGACATACTTATTTTAAGTTCATATCAATTTTTGGCATTTCTTGTAGCGATTCAAATCATTGAACTTAATAACTTTAAGAATCGAAAGAAATACAAAAAGACTTATTTTTGTCCTGTTACCAAGTAAGTATATTACAGTGACCGCGCCATCATTACAGGTAATTTTGAGCCGAGTATGTTGAGCCTTTTCCCCATGGTTGGTCCCGGGTCTGATCGTTTTGCAATGAGTTTAATGAATAAAACTGATTATGTCTATCTTTAAGTATAGATATCAAGATGATATTGTTTAACTGCATAACTGTTGTAAATTTAGAGGCATGATTTCCGCCTTTTACCAATTGTGTGTTAGGGTCTTGTTCCTTTTGGCGTAGGGTGTCTACTATAATGTCTGATTCTTCCTTCCTGGCTACATTATTCCGTATTGGCCAATTGACCATAAATCTACAACTTTCATACAATTATCATTTGCACAATGCGGTATAGTTACAAATGGTTTCTTCCACGGGCGAGTAAAAATAAAAATAAAATTTACTCTAATGACTTGCGAATTTGAACCATTCCTATACATAGGTTTTAAGTCATCAAAATAGATATCTTATAGCTCTTATTTTAACTCAGGTTTTATCAAACTAAATTGATTTGAGAGTTCTGAAATCACCAAAAGGGAAGAACGACGAAGGGGGTAATAAAAAACTTTCATTTATGAATTTCATCCTTTTTATTATTCAGTTATTTAGTAAAACTGCGCGTAAATTTATGTTCGCTGACGCAACCATTCTCTCCCAACAGAGGTAGCTCCGTGAGAAATTTCGTTACAATCTCTGTCATAATAGGAACGTTTGTCGGTCTAGACATGTAGAAATCTGTTTGGATGAAATCAAAGTACAAATTGTGCAATCAGAGACGTCGTTTAAAATGTTATCATTCGAATCACCATAGTTATTTCAGTACGTTTCCCAAAGCTAAACTTGATTAGAATATGCACTTTGAGTCTTATTACAGAACACATACGCATCATTCAGCGACTGTATCATTGCATAGGCCTGTGTGACAACAAACATGTTATTCAAGCGCTCGGTGTTTTCATTGGCTGAAATATTGCAAAGTAGTTAAAGTTGCAATATTGTGCCGCTATTTCTAAAGATATCACGTATTTTATGTTTGAAACAGCGAAACATTTGCGTTTAAAGCAACTATGCAGTACTCTACGTGTTGTGTACGATTGCTCTTGCCTGCCGGAGGTTTCCGCGAACCAGGCATAGTCACAAAAACATGCGTCGAACAAGCACTCGCTGTAAGGGGGATATTCAAAGTTCTTCATTTTCATTGAATATCAAAATGGAGTAGTGTCAATTAAATACGGTGTAAATCTATATGTGTAAACTGATTGGGAAAGGAAAATACCAAAAATAAGAACCTTGGCATTTATTTCATCTATTATCTTAGCTAAACAGATTTTCCATCTTCATCTAATTAATCATGTAGCATGGCCTCCAGTTGGAGAAGACGTTGTAAGTCGGCAGGCTTGGCGTTGTTTCCCAGAGACTGAAGCAGCATCATCTCACAGAGCATCTTGTCAGAGTCCCTCTTGCGGTCGTCACAGAGACTGTTTCGCTTATGATGTAGCATGGTCTCGAGTTCAAGAAGACGTTGTAAGTCGGCAGGCTTTGCGTTGTTTCCTAGGGACTGAAGCAACATCATCTCACAGAGCATTTTGTCCGAGTCCCTCTTGCGGTCGTCACAGAGGCTGTCTCGCTTGTGATGGAGCATGGCCTCGAGTTGAAGAAGACGTTGTAAGTCGGCAGGCTTGGCGTTGTTTCCTAGGGACTGAAGCAACATCATCTCACAGAGCATCTTGTCAGAGTCTCTCTTCCGGTCATCGCAGACACTGTCCCGCTTGTGGTGGAGCATGGCCTCGAGTTGAAGAAGACGTTGTAAGTCGGCAGGCTTGGCGTTGTTTCCTAGGGACTGAAGCAACATCATCTCACAGAGCATCTTGTCAGAGTCCCTCTTACGATCGTCGCAGAGACTGTTTCGCTTGTGGTGGAGCAAGGCCTCGAGCTCAAGGAGTCTCTGCATCGTTGTATCGTTGTGGTTGCTGCCAAGGTTCTGCAGGAGCATCATCTCACAGAGCAGGTTGTGGTCCTCGCTCCTCTTCTTGTCATCACACATCCCATCTCTCAACTGGAGACCAGCACACACTCCTGCAAGGGAACGGGGCATTTACAGGCACTGATGCACGTGTTGCATGTTGTCATATTTGTCCAAATGGCTATTTGATACAATGGTATGCAATATATTTTTTGAGTAGGTAAATATAAGGAGGAAATCGGCGTTGTTATTTTTATCATTTGAATGTATGCTGACTTTACTCCTGATACAACCTTATTTCAATTATACTTTTTTTCCGGCATAGATATATTAAACATTCATTGCAGAAAATCAAGAAGATTTATTTCACAATTGCTTTCGACCATATTGGAGAGATATTTTTGAGAAATGGATATCAAATATGAAGTTAATATCTATACAGTACCAATAAGGAACAGATTGATATTTTCGTAGACATTGTTACAACTTTCAACTTAAGACAGTGATCATCTCCTATCAATAGTTAAATTTAATGCACATATATCATAACGATGTGGTCATCTCGAAACATTATAGAAATGGTTCTCTTCTCAATTACAAAATGCCTCTTTCTGATGCTTCAAATTGTTTGTAAAGTCGATCTTATAGATAGCGTTGTTTGTGCAACGTTACCTTGATCAATTCAAAGCTATCAAAGACAAGAAACTGATTATGCGCAAAGAAGAAAATTAAACGATGAAATAACTTTCGCAAAACTTCAATTAACCATGACGAATTGTTGATATTTTCCCCAAAGGTCCAATAAATTGACATACTTACCAAGGCAAACAGCAAGAACAATCAACTTCATTTTGAGCGTTTCCAATGATTGCTTCTTCGACCTACACAATACTTATACACATTCATATATGTATATATACATGTAAGTTACTTTACAGCTGTTAATATCACAGGCATGACACACGCATGACAAGCGCAAAGTGTCCTTCTTTCACTGTTGCCATCAATCATGACCGGATGGAAATTCTATTTTATCAAGATAATTCTTGAAAATGGTTTTCTTAAGACTAATTAAGATTTGGTGTGACCTCGTATGAATAAACTATCGTTCACGAGTATTTGTGATATGTAATCCTACACTATATTATACAAATTATAATGACAATGACTTTGTTAAGAAGCTTTTACTACATTCCATTTGTACTTTCATAATTCTGATTTAACCCGTTGTATTTGTTTCGTATTTGTGTATTTGAGACAAACTATTTGTGAACGTGTATCTTCAGGGCCGAAAAGAGATAAATATGCAAATGAATATCGACAGAACGTCGACAAAAACAGAAAAGCTTCTCTGAGAAAGTGCCATTAGTAAATTAATGAAAGATACGTTTCTATACAACCAAATATATCGTGACTTATTTGAAAGACAATTTAAACTTGTCTTCATGAATGAGGAAAAATGTACGGGTTTTCATCTTCTTTATTTAACGTTTCAGTGTTCATGCTGACACCTGTATCAAGCAAGTGAATCGTGAGAACAGAACAGAACAGAGGTGAGGTGAGGTGAGGTGAGGTGAGGTGAGGTGAGGTGAGGTGAGGTGAGGTGAGTTGGTGTTTAACGCCGCTTTCAAGATTATTTCACTTATATCGCGGCTGCTAGTATTATTGCAGGGAGAAAGCCCGCAACACCATTGTGGCTATGCATTGCGGTGAAACCTGCGAGCATCGGCTGGAACTACCAAACCATGGGTGGTACTGCGCTGAATTTCAGTGTAGCATTGCACCCAAACTTGACTGCGTGTAGAACAGTTCTCTACTGCAGACAAAGTTGCCGAGCCCCTGGCGGGATTCGAACCAGGGACCTCAGATCCGAAGCCGAACGCGCTAACTACTGCGCTATCCCGCCCAGAACAGAATTGAACAGAATTTTATTTCTCATAATTGACAACAGTGACATAGAGAACAGTTAAATATATTATAATATTATATACATATATATACATATGTATATTAAAAAATTGTGTAATAGTGTGCCGTATACATAGACATGTGTTGTGCATAGATTAAAACTTACACAGACCTTCTTTAACGAATTTTGCCAAGTTTAGTTAAAGTGGTTTATAAGTAGTTTTCATGAGGGCTATATACTTTTCAATTGAAGGGTACTTACAGTAATACGATGGGAGGTATTTACATCTTAATTCTGATAGAAAGGGGCAGGCCAAAAGGAAATGAAATTCATCACCGGTGGAGATATTACAGAGTTTACAAATTCTTTGGTCCTTAATAATTTTACTCCACCGACCAGTTTCAATAGGTGAGGACATATGTCAACGCACTGGGGAAACACAAAAAAGCGTCTTTTCTTGATCAATAATGTTTATCTCCTCGGTGAAGGTTGATTTATAGCTGTAAAATATAAATGTTATTTGTCAAGAATTAAAAGATATTCTTTTTATCCTTGATTTTAACATTGAAATGTGTTCATATTGAACGTGTAACCTCAGTAACAATGTGACGTCATAAAAGACTTTGTAACACCATTGTATAATGACGTTAAGATACTTTGAATAGTGTTAACACGCTCAGTTCTTTTTCCTATAGTTTATTCCAGTATAACAATGAAGTATTTCACTTACAAAAGATACCCAACGGACAGCTCGTTGTTGGAGCAAGCCCTATATAAGTAAGGAGAAACATGTTTTTTTATTTTGTTGAATTGGACATCCTTTTACGTTTTTAAGTTTTCTTGAGCAGGGACGTAAACGTTGAAAAGGGATAATATAATTATTCATTGTGGTCTTGTTTCGTACACTTTCTTGTTAAATAATCATACAGCTTGCGTAGCTGTAGAACTCATGTTCGATTTTGCTACTTAATTTTAATATAAGGATCAAATTCGAAGGCTAAATAAGTAACGTTTACAATCCGGGTTGTTTTATCCCGTCAACTGTTTCCAATGGCAATACTCAACTTCATTGTCAAAAGGCAATGGTTTCGAGGAACAGGTTTTTACACGGAAATGAAGAGTTCCTTTTCATGACTTGCAATAAAGAGTTTTTCGGTCAGAGGTGAGTTGGTGTTTAACGCTTTCAAGATTATTTCACTTATGGCTGCTAGCATTATTGCAGGGAGAAAGCCCGCAACACCAGTGTGGCTATGCATTGCGGTGAAACCTGCGAGCATCGGCTGGAACTAGCAAACGATGGGTGGTACT
This sequence comes from Phorcus lineatus, assembly GCA_921293015.1. Taxonomy (NCBI): domain Eukaryota; kingdom Metazoa; phylum Mollusca; class Gastropoda; order Trochida; family Trochidae; genus Phorcus; species Phorcus lineatus. Next base: position 25,360,106 of record OV121096.1, on the reverse strand, counting down.
GCGCTGATTTCAGTGTAGGATTGCACCCAAAGCTGACTGCGTGTAGAACAGTTCCCTACTACAGACAAAGTTGCCGAGCCCCTGGCAGGATTCGAACCACGGACCTTCTGATCCGAAGCCGAACGCGCTAACCACTGCGCTATCCGGCCCCCTTTTCGGTCAGAAGAGGACCGATTTGTAAAATTTTGGAATTAATTGACAGGATATTTATCTGTTAAATATGTTTTCCTCCTACAAATCTCTCCGAAATGAGGTGGTTTTGGGTTCGTTACAACCACTTCCTTAACGTAGATAGTTGTCATCGATAAAATACGTACTTGTTTTCAGTAACACTAATCTCTGTTCACAGAGAATGGTATAAATCTTATGCGTAATATGTCTACGGTTTCCACGAAAGGCGAAGCATCACCATCTTCCACAATGAAGATAACTTACGAACAAGGTATAAGAGTTGACCATCCTGGATTCCTACATGTACCCATTCCCGGAAATGGTTTAAAGACTTTTCTGGCTAAAATACGATTTGTAAAGTTTGTAGACAGATCCAAGTTACCATTTAGGTGCACGAGGGAATCCAAAATGGCTGGCTCGCAGTGTTTATATAAAGTTGTATTTAACGACACGAATGAGCGAGTTATTTAACGCTGCTTGGGCAATATTTCAAAACCATCTCAAGAAGTGAGGGAGATTTGATCTATGGAAAATGCTTGTAAATATAATGTTTTATTTATCTTGGACGATGCTATGATGCTTAGGAAGCTATAGGAGCTATGGTTTGATTACCTAAATTTTGGTCATGAATATGGTATGTTTAATTCGATTCCGGTGCTTGTGGATACCCGGTTTCGCTCTGTCAGTGCGGATAATGAAATAGGTTTTACTGTGAAATACCTCAGTCATGTTTTCCTCTTTTAACTCTTTCAGGCATTCATCTTGTACATGTTAAAACTGTTTAAATATTTCATTTTCGTTTCCGAATTCTTTGCAAGATTTGTACTTCTTCAAATGTTTGAGCATAGAAAATGTATATGTTTGTTAGTTAAACACTTATTGGTGTAAGATCTTTAAGGGGAATTCAACGTAATAATGATAAAATATTAAATATTGAAGAGAATATAATAAAGAATGTCTGAGTGTATGTTTTGAAAAAGAACAAAAGCCATTTTAAAACAATAATGGTTTATGAAATTGAGAAACTACGTTTCAATGTCAAGCAGGTACTGCTCATGGAGATGGAAATTATAAAAGATTTCATTAATAAATTACAATTGATTTGAAATAGCTAATGCACTAAAGGATTAAAGGATTTCATTCAGTAATCTGCTTTAGAGCGACACACAGTATTTTCAATCAATTTTACGTTGCTTCCCTAAACTTGCATCTTTGTCTCTAAAATCCCAAATTCGATAAACAACCATTTAAATGTTGAGATTTCAATATTAGGTGCAAGTACATGACCTACACTAAACTCTTCCACCCGATATTAGTCTTTAAGCCTGCTATAAATAAGTTTCCAAATAACGTATTGTAATCACAATCACAAATCACTTTACCTATATATGGGCACTTCACCGAACTGATAAGCATTTTGATGTTAATCTTCAAAACCCCACTAATTTCTCGGAGCACAACACTATTTACAAAGTCTAACATATTTGACCTCAAAAGCATACTGTTCCATTTACAAAGTCTAACATATTTGACCTCAAAAGCATACTGTTCGATTTACCAAGTCTAACATATTTGACCTCAAAAGCACACTGTTCCATTTACAAAGTCTAACATATTTGACCTCAAAAGCATACTGTTCTTAACGGACCTTACTGAATATAAATGATTTGTACACACACGTATCACAAAATGTAAAAACTTAACCACCCCACTATAGACGTCAAATTTGTTTGATGTAAACCATTCTTGTAAACCTCCAATAATGAAGTTATAAACAATCTACTGAGTCAGCGTATTTGTATTTCAAGAACCATCTACCACGTCAAGTATCTTCTAAAGCTGATGGATGGTATTGGATTGCTTTTTGTAATGGAACTTTAATCAGCCAATGAAATTTCATCATGAAGTGAGCTTAAAGCAACAATCTCGATCTCAACGCTCCTATAGTCCGGGTTGAACTACTATTGCTAGATGGAGTTATTGTTTAACGCCGCTTGGGCAATACTTCAGCCACTGGCGGTGTGTTGGTAAGAGGTAATTTTATTGGCTGGTTATGAACAGAACGAGGCATATGACGCCGTACCTATAAGGGTACTGTAGGTACATTGCGGATACGAATACTTTAAGCAGGATGACACTAATTGAAGAGTGATATAAACTAATAAACACTTAATGATTTTTAAAATTGATGGTGCCTGACGCGTCAGTTTCCATAATAATAATCAGTTAAATAAATGACTTGGCATAATTTGCAATTCTTGCACCCCAAGAAAAATGTAACAATCTGTCGCCATGTTGATTGTATATCGAATAAAATGTACACATGAAGTGAGCCAATGGCCTGTTAAATGACCACCGAACATGTTGTTGGAGTCAAATATGTTAAACTTCATAGATAGTTTTCTTTAATCCAGAAGTGTTGGTTTGTTCTGAAAATAAGCATCTCAGTGCTTAGAAGTTCAGTATAGAGACAATTTCGACCTCCTGACATTTATAAGGCCGTTTTCCATAAATCATTGAAAACAAGAAAATATAATAATTTCATTAATTTTGGGCATTTTAGCAATAAATATACAACTTTTGAGGGGCGATTTGAACTTGACTTAGCACATGTGGTATTTTGGCTCTTAATTCAGCCACAGAAAAATCATCAAACATACTCAGTGTCACATTAACTGATAAAGCCTTATCAGTAGAAATATACTGAAGTTCGGTCTTGTTATAAACAGTACGGTTGAGCACTGTCAGAAATAGCACTTATGAGAGAGAAATGCAACACTGTTGGACAAACAAATAGATATAAATGGAGTTACATTTTTATTCATTGCGGACGCCCTAGTTGTTCCTGGAGATAAATCTCACGTGTAAAATGGAGCTCCCATAATCGAAGCCACCAAAACACAAGTGAAGATTGTCAGAGTGGTCAACAGCTTGTTATCTCGGATCAGGCTTCGACATCCGGCTGAATATAGAACAATATAAACACAACATTCTATTAAAGCAATATTAGTTTTTGACTTAATAATCGTACTGGTTCATTGAATAAACAAATTAAATCGACATTTAATATATAATCAACAAAATAAGTTAAGGACAACACCGATCTTATATCAGTAGACGAGGTCAGAATGACCCTTACAGCGTAATACCAAGTCTTACTGGGCAAATGTACATATCTACACCAGTGTACATGTGAAAAATAAAGTGTCAAGTGTTCATGAACATTTCGCGAACACGGAGTACTTAATTGGAGATCAGGAACTGTGAATCCGCCCTCCCTCCTTCCTAATACCCTGATCTTTTTCGGGCTAAATCCCTCATATGGCTTGCTGGCGGCTTGATATTCGTGGCATTGCCACCTGTTATTTTATAAGCCAATGAAATGCAGTTAATTAAGGAGTATGAAGCTACTAGTTTGAACTCAAAGGATTTTTCCATCCGGGCTGTGCCGTTGTTGCTGAATGCGAGTCATCTCATTGGTTGCATGGTATATCTAGCGTAAGGGGGGTTTGACTTGAAGGAGATCAGGGTATTAGGAAGAAGCGAGAGCGGAGTCATATAAGCTGATTTAGCAGGATGGGGACTGTTTGGTGAATCTTTAAATGGAATATTCTGTGAAATATTCATACGGCTCACCTATCACACACTGTCCTTCCTCTTCAGACTGATTCTCGTCATACATCTGTTGGTACAGCTCACCTTTAGGACAATCGTCGATGTTCTTTTGGAAACATTCGTTGGCATCCTGAAGCATACTAAAGAACCACGGTTGACATTAGGTTATGTTACCATTATAAAATCAAGACAATCTTTAACTGTATAATATCTGTTTGATTGCGTGTTAAGTTAAATTCATATATCAATTTTATAATCTACATTCGTAAGAATTACCTCAGTCTACATTGCCTTGTCTAAATGTTGGTAAGAATCAACAAACGAAGTTTTAAATGTCTCTCGTGGTTCAAACACGATCTACAAGTATAGACTCGAGATCTCGAGAACGAGAGAACGAGAGAGAGAGAGAGAGAGAGAGAGAGAGAGAGAGAGAGAGAGAGAGAGAGAGAGAGAGAGAGAGAGAGAGAGAGAGATGAGAGAGAGAGAGAGAGAGAGAGAGAGAGAGAGAGAGAGAGAGAGAGAGAGAGAGAGAGAGAGAGAGAGAGAGAGAGAGAGAGAGAGAGAGAGAGAGAGAGAGAGAGAGAGATTACTGTACGTATATGTAAATATATATAGACGCAAATCATATTGTCGGATTACGTTAAGTGTGGGATAAGAGGGGTGTCGGTTCAGATAGTTCACTGTCTTTAAACTGTCAATTCCATTTTGTACCAACGACTCATTCGCAATCAAATCCATATTGGTAAATATAATAAATATTGTTAGATTAGAAAAGAGATAAGGGAGTATTATGATTATAAATCGACCCACATGCACTTTGCCTGTCTGTCTAGGCGCTGTATCTTGCTGATTTCGGCATCTCCGGCACAAGTCAACAGCTCGTTACACGCTGGAGAAGTTGAGTCTATTAACAAAACAACTATATTCAATGATCAAGTATTAACTGTATACGGAAGAGATTTACTCTGTCATGTTTCTGTCCGCCATCTTGTTTTTTGCGTTGGGTGAAAACCCAGTATTTTTGCCTATAACACCTTTCAAGAGAATTTAAAAAAATCATTTGATCAAATACATGCATACACAGGAATGTTCCCTCTAATCGTTTCCAAAGATGATAACTCGATAGACCCCTCTCATAAAGATCCTTAGAGGAGGGACTCTAATATCTTGACAAACTTTAAAGGGACCATTCGAGCGGGGTATTTTGTGTGGAAACGAAATTCAACTTTCCTATTAACAAATATATATGATTTTTACATGATTCTTTTCACACTTAATTTCAAATAGGTACATGAGGTTAACATTTCAGTTGTTCAGGATTTAACAATTTGACAAAGAATACTGGGTATCGATCAAAAAAGAAAAACTTGGTGAAATGAAGCCAATTATCGGAGCTACGAATGTGGAATGCATTACTTAGACAAAACATTGTCGTAACTGACAACTTTTATTATGAATTATTTGTAAATATGCCCCTCTTCTATCAATCTATTAGTTATTTCTTAATTTCGTCAATGAATTAGCATAATACAGCACATTTGATTTCTCGCAAAGCTAACATTTCAAGATGGCGGATATAAGCCGCTCGAATGGTCCCTTTAAGTGGGGTATCTAAGGTGATAACTCAAACATTATATTCTTTTCTATAATATAAACGGGATTTGAGTATTCTAATGAACAGATAACAAAAAATAAACGTCTGGCAATCGGAATTTGGTGACTGACAATAAAAAAGTTGCAGCCAAATAAAGCGTGACTTTAATGCCGTTTGTCAGCAGTGATGTTGCGTTGAATTCTTTAGAATAAAGAAAGAAGTTCTCTTAGTACTTTCAAAACTTATTCCGTGCATATAAAATAACAGTATACCTGTTTTGAGCTCATCCATTAAATCAGCCATCTTCTTCTCTTGCTTATCCCTCGATGCTAAAATTTGATTTGAAAGAAGCTTGAAGAAAGTATTTTCCCAACAGTTCATATTATTGTCAAATAAGAAAAATCAGTTTTAACGTCTTTTGTCTTATAACACGACAGTCTGAAAACTTACCACTTGGGGCTGAAACAGGTCGAAGTTTGATGTGCATGGGGTTTGATACAAAGATAACACTTTCGGGAATCAGTTAAAAACATAATTTAGGAATTGGCAATAAATAGGCTGTGCATTTTGTTCAACAATTAATGCGCACGAGATGAACAGATCTAGTAAGAAAAATATGAGCAAAACTCATGAAAATTATTTATTTCAGATGAAACTGTTTCTTAATGATGAAAACGCTATAGAGGCCTAAAAAACATCTGATTCCAAAAGCAGCATCGCTCATCCTACTTCATATAGCATAACATTATTTTACTTGAATGGCTATCATATGGGGGTGCCATGGACCATGGTCCGATTCGAATTTTAGGACAGGATAGCAAATATTAAATCACTCACATATTGAAGCTGAACTCTGAATGGTGATTATATTAATAATATTTTAGGGATTCAACTTCCCTTGCTGTACATCTTCCCCCGCATGGCTTTAAATTTCACCAGTCTCTATCAATGGCTTATCTAAACCTTGCTGCGAACCAGTCAAAATACGTCTTTTGAATTCAGCACCCTCTTCGGCAACATTTGAAGCTCATATATCATTTTTGATTGGAGTATCGCGATCCGTGTCAGCAGTCTTACCGACAAGCACAGAAAAATACGGGAAATGCTGCAAGGCCTATCTTAACTAGTGATTGGGGCTGGCGTAAAAATAGATTATGCATTTGAAGTTCTTAGTAGAATGTATGGAAAAATTCTTACTCCTCTGCATAGGAAATTGGTTCCACAAGAAGGAGTAGGCCCAAGCATTTAATCCAAAACAACGTCGTGTATTTCACAATAGTTAATTTATAACCAGCTATTCTTAATCACAACTTCAGTCACTCACCACTAGAGATCATTTTGCAATACACAAACGTGTAACCAATCATTTGATGGAACTTGAGCTTGGTCTGCGGGTGAATATCACACGATTCCATCTCACTGACAAAACATCTGAACCCTGGAACAGCTAGCCTGAAAACATGGCGGACTTCAATATTGTACGATTTGTAAATCGCAATCTCATGTAATTAAGTCAATAACAGTGCTAACTAGGCAGCAAAATTATGATCGTATTTTAATGAGATAAAAAATGGATTGAAATGAATATATATTTTGTATGATTTTGAAGAGTATCATAATCATAAAAGTAACCTACATGATTAATCAACGTTTTTAACATGCGCTTTATCAAAAATATTATCTTAAGTTGATGTAAGGCGATGAAGGGTTTAACGTCGTTTTAAAGAGTTTTTTCATTTATATTATAGCAGGAGGAAAGCCAACAACAATATTGTGACTATGCATTGCGGTGAAACCTACGAGCATCGTCTTAACTAGCGAACCATGGGTGGTACTGCATTGAAATTCGGTGAAGCATTGCACAAAAAACATTCTGCGGGTAGAACAGTTCTCCACTGCACACAAAATTACTCTAATATTTTCAGAATCATTTTTATGAATACACAAAACATGGCTCTGGTTGCTCCCAAAACCTACACAATTTTAATGATTCGCCGCAGATTATCAGTGTGGTCATTGTGACGGCTCGATGACTCACCGACATGTTGGGTCAATGTACGTTTCGTAATCAGAAGTAACACCTCGATCATTTTGGAGTCTTTGATCACAGTAGGAAAATGCGGGACAGAGTTCAAGATCATTTCGTTCCACCGGAGATAAACCTAAAAAAAAAGTTGAAGTGTCAATATTTGTATAACCGCTTAAAAGAAATTTTAAAATATAAACGATCAAAACTATTGACGCTCACAGAGATCAAGTAATTAACCATATCAATAACTACAATAAGTTAGATATTCCTTACACTGAGTAACGTGAGAATACAGTTTAACAGGGCTGAACATCTGTAATTTGAACTATACTTGAAGTAGAGTTTTAACCCATAGAGGTTCCAATAACTGATTTGACTCAAAAATATTATACAAATTAATTTTTTATATATAACAGCTCAAGAAGGTTTCTAAAATCTGCCTTTATTCACAGATTTTGTTAAAATTTTAAGTATATCATTATCTCACATCCAAAAACAATATAAGTGCGCAAATGTCCAGAATGTTATAAGTATTTTTGCATCATGTCAAATCAGTGATTCGAAATTCTGTGCTTGAACCCGTGGATTTGTTTGCCAGGCCTATCAAGCTACCTTTAATCGAAATAAAAACTGCAAATTAAGACTAATTCTTCATCGTGAATTTTAAATTCACTTTTTAATAATTCTCTATTAATAATAGGTGAATAATTCAAGCCAACATGACCGGATTGTTCAAATAAAACCTCAAATTGGAACTTTAAAAAATCATACCGTCCGAATTAATTCAGAACAATTCTGAACAATACAGTCGTAATTGATATGAGACTGACAAGAGGAAACAAATCTAATCTATCTGAAAAATACGGCAACAAGCCACATGCTCTCGTCTATGTCGTGATGCCAACATTAAAGCAAATCTTTTAAAGTTGCATGGAATTCAGAATGATTATTGCGGTATGTAACTGAGGTCACGTAGGAAGCAATCTAGTTACAACTATATGTCAATACATCTAGAGAATTACTGCTTGGAGTCATGTTCAGCTGACCTTTGACGAATTTTGAACAGACAAGTAAGATGAGAGCAGGAAGTTAGCTTTCAACCAATCAAAGATGAGTTTATTGTGCATCTTAGTAAATGTCACACGCAGACGTTTACCCTACGTTTGTTTAAATTTATCCTGTAAAACTTATTTAGTGATTGTTTGACCTTATTTGTTTATTTTCTTTTCTACAAATGAATAAAAATAAACATCACACAAATATTCCGTCAGCATTATGTGAACAAAATTGATGCTGTCATATTTTTTAATACAATTTACTGCGATTCAACATTCGGATTTTGTAATCGGGGTACTCAGGAACGGCGAACAATCGCATTGACCCGTGATTCGAAGAGCTGGGCCAGCTCTTTTTTGATTGGCGGATGTTTGCGCCTGCTCGACATGGAAGTGGTGTGTTATTCTCTAGATGTAATAACGGACTTCAGAACGTATTATTTTACAGCTAGTTTTAACTAGATTGCGTAGGACACTATGGGTTACCTCGATGAAGCGAGAATGTGCGTCTACTTACTATCGTTTAGGATACCGATAATTGGCCTTGTCTTTGAAACAATGTCAACTTCTTCTTGGACGGCTTCTGATTGGTTGAAAAAAGGAAACGTAAATTGGTAAAGGTGTGTAAAATTACATCAAAGATCTTTGAGCTGAACAATATATTGTTGAGGTCTTTGATATCATTTTATACACCTTTGTTGAGAACACACTGAAAACAAAAGGCGTTTTCATCTAAATTAATATCAATAGTGTTATGAGTATGTAATTATTAATAAGTTAAACATTGCATAGAATTGTTGATTTGTTTAACTGGATCCCACACTAATTTTGCTTATGTAGCCTTGTTGAAACTGGAAAATTCAAACGGTTTCTTGAACACTTGAGACAGACCGTTACTGCTTTCTGGTCTCCTGGAAACTATTTAACCTATAAGGGCTGACTGAAAGTTCATTTCTCGTCCTTTCATTTGACTTAGCAATAACCAGCTCTCTACTTTTTGGTTTTATAAGCCGGATTTATCCGTCAGCTTCTTTCAAGACTCAATCGACTGTTTTTACTATTAACAACTGCTATGATGACTAAGGATAATGGTGAATATATTTATCTAGCTTATCTTTTGTGATTCATTGAATACTTAATTCTCATTTTTTGTTTACCTGATATTTTATTCTTATATAAATAATTAGATCAAATATAAAAATATATCTCTTGGACAACAAAAGAAATTTAATTCTTTGGGAAATTGATGTTGAAATAGATGAATGCTTTGATTCAATAGAAAATGACTTAGACTAAAGAGGAGAATACATGATTTAACAAAAGTTTCATTTTCATTGATCTTCTTGAATGATTCGGGTTTCTTTTGGTGTTCAGGATGCAATTTTTGGTCTTATTTTGCTGGTTCGACATAGAACATTTATCACATGTTACAATATTACACAGGAATTGCTATGACTCACCCATAGTGACCACCTCTACTGGTTCCATACATTCATTCTCAATCTTGTTTTGGAAATCATCCACTCTCAAAATAAGGTTCTCAGAAAAAGTACAGTTGTTGATTGTGTTTCCCCAACAATCTAGCATAGCCTGAATTTCACTGAAATTAAAAAAATAAAATAACAATGTTTTATCCTTTGAATTCTATTGTCAAAGTTAATGAAAGCGAACAATTGTACCGATAACCCCTTTAATGTGAAATATTCAACGTTTCGGAATGTATGGCACATTCCGTCAACTTCCCAAACCAGATGTCTCAAGGATCTATAAAGAATTTGTACTATTGCAGATAATGTGCATCCAAAATTCACATTTCTAAAATTTGTGCATTATCTTAGTGGAATTTGCATGCAGCTGTCATCCGGAAATTGAAACTGAAGAAAAACAATTGCGTTTCTTATGTATTTTACATCTAAAAACCTTTCAAAGACTTCAATATTGATCTTGTTGTGGTGAAGATTGAATTTTTTTTTATGGATTAGCAACTTCTTTATTCGGTGAAAACGACATGCGACTTCTATTTGTAGATTCTAATTTTGCAAGTTACGCGTGTGAGAAACTTGGAGAAAATATGTACATGTGTTGCCTTTTACGATAGATTGGAAAACTAGAGAATACAAAATAAAGTCCCCTGTAATAACAATTTAAAAACGAATAAATTGTTCAGTAATTAACTAGCGAAAGCGAAATACAAGAATAACAAAATATTAAGATTGAAAGATTGCTTAACAAGTGGTTATAAGCTCTTGGAATGTCCTGAAAGTGACAGATACATGTAGTTTAGTCTATGACTTTTCCATGTCACTTAAATACGAGTCAAAATACCATATATCCTGAGTAACCCTCAAATCGCCACCTTAAACTTACGTCTTTTTTTGCCCAACTTATTTTTTCTTTTTTTCAGTGGTAATCGGAAACGGTTTTGTAATGTTACGAAGTCGCATTTCTTCGTCCCATGTACACGTATCTTACCTAAATGATCTACTTAACACTAACAACCCGTGTTTGTTAAAAAGTTTTAAAAATTACGTACTAGTCATTGGCGCGGGCCACTGTCCGATTTTCGCTCATAAAACACGACTTAACCTGTATAATGTCCACACACATAAGCTTTATATTACTGATTTTCAGAGAATCACCACTTCTCGATAAAATAACCCCAACAACATACTCTGTGCCACTCTAATGAAAGGGGACGGCCAACTAACCATTAGTATTATGTGTTTCTCGCAACTACGACAAAAATGAATTATTGTAGAAAAGTTACAAATCCATGGAGCGTTTCATTCTTAGAGAATAACTTTACAGAATCTCTAACTAAAGTGGGCAAATTAAGTTACGGTTATTAGAAATTTTATTTTGACATTTCATCATTGTGTCAATTTATAGATATGTTGATATTCATCATGTAAAATTTCGAAATATCACTAGATCTTTTGTCCAGTATATTTCTTTCTTGCCGTCTTTCCTTTTTACTCCTTTTGATGTGTCTACTTTTTGGACGTGAAAATCACGTGTCAACTATTATTGCCTACAGGATATATTTAACCATACTCACTCGTAAGGACCATTAGAGATTTAATACATAAAGAAAGCTAAAGCGCCGTGTATCGTACCTGCAGTCAGATATATTGTAGTCACTTGTAACAATGTAGTTTTGGGATAAACAATTCAGGAGGGTATTACATGCGCCTAGTTCTTCTACGACCGCTAAGTCATCATCGCTCCCATCTGTAGCAAACAAAAAACAATCAATGAAAATCATATTCCGCCGCCCGGTTCTAATTTGCACCAGCCCTTAGCATGCCATTGGGTCTGGCGCAAGTATTGGTTATGCGTTGAAAATTAAATGGTGAGGTGCGGCGACTTGGGATTTAAAGCGCTTTCTGGCGTATTTCACTTTATCGCGGCTGCAAGTATATAACTGCAGGGAGAAAGTCCGCAAGGCTATTGTAGCTATGCATTGCGGTGAAACCTGGGAGCATTGGCTGGAACTAGAGAACCGTCGGTTGTACGGGGAAAATGAAAGAAAGTCGGTATCCCAACCTGCGGGAAATATTAATTGTATATTACACTTATTTTGAAGTCATATTTCATTCCCATTATGTAAGTCACTGATGTTCGTGATAAAGGTAATTTTGTATCCATATATTCAACCAAAATAACAAAAGTCTAGAATTTGAAGACCGGAAAAGACAACAATAATTTAAAATTGACAGCTCCCATAACAAGAATGTTTTGCGGCCGGAATTATATACGTTTTATGCATTAAAAAAGGCTACATGTATACCAAATTGAAAGAATTTTTGTAAACAAATTATACATTGTCAAGCTTAAGGTAAAAACAAATTAATCTGTTCCAAATTCTTTACACACGGAAATAAAAAATTGTGAATAGTTTCTGCCATTATCAAATATATTTTACCGGCACAATAGGGAAATGCTCTTTCCTATAATCTTATCGTCAGAGTTTATCTAACAATAAAACTATATTAGGCTCGGTTTTGTCTTGTAAAAAGTGTGAGGCCGATATTGAAAGAAGCGGCAATAAAATATTAAAAACAGTTACGTGTTTGAAACGGACATTGACCGTCAGATACAAATATCCGAAGGTCTGATTACAAAGTACTTAATGAGCAAAATTCATTTGCATAACTAGATAGGTTCTTAGTAAACATCTTCAAAAGCCCAACTCCTTCATGAACTTTTCCATACGATATACTAGAAAGTAAAGTCTTAATTTGGGGTTTAACGCCGCATTGAAGAGTATTTCACTTACATCGTGGCTGCAAGAATAATTGTTGGGAGAAAGCCCGCAACATCATTGTGGCTATGTATTGCGTTGAAACCTGCGAGCACAGTTGTGATAAGCGAAACATATTGGTAGTGCGCTGAAATTCAGTTGCCGAGCCCCTGGCGGATTTCAAAAGCCTACCAGAAAGTAAACAGCCAAAATATCAACAGGACTTATTGAAAGAGTACTTGTTGACCTTTCTATACGACATAGTATTAGCACTTGGTGGCCATTTCCGTAGCGCGTACTGAAGTTCTTGGTGATCAACAACTTATATTGGTAGTTTGTTAGCGTGTTAATCGAACTTACAGAAGAATACTTGTTGAGCTTAATTAAGTACTTTGTGAACTTATCATTCTATTAAATTTTCTAGAAATTACTTGGTGAGATTATCAATACAATTTACAAAAAAGTACTTGGTGAGTTTATCATTACAACTTAAAAAGTTAGTTGGTGAGTTTATCGTTTAAAATTACACAAAAATATTTGGTAAGTTTATAATTACAACTTAAACAGTTAGTTGGTGAGTTTTGTAATACAACTTACACAAAAGTACTTGGTGAGATTATAGATAAACCGGGAACAAAAGTACTTGGTGGGCTTATCAATAAAACATACACAGAAGTCCTTGGTGAATTTATCAATAAAACTTAAATCAAAGTAAATGTTGACCTCATTGTTAAAATCAATACAAATCAAAGGACTTGGTGAGTTTATCATTACAACTTACACAAATACTAGACAATTCTTATGGATAACAACTTCTTTATTTGATATCTCACGACGTTTCTGGGCTACTTCTTGCCCCTTCTTCAGGTGAATGATGATATGATACAAAGTATCGTTTCAGGTTGATTGCTTCTAGAAGTTTCCTTTTTCGCCAATCAGTGATGTTTGAAGCCAGGATTTCGGTGTTTTGCCAATTAATTGAATGGTTTGGATTGTTGACGATGTGTTCTGAAAGGGCAGATTTTAGATCCAATTTGTCTACTGAAGTTTTATGTTCTTTAAGTCTGATGTTAATGGGTCGGTAGGTTTCACCAATATAGTTGTTGTCACAATCACAACTGATTTTGTAGATACACCCTCTTGGATTTAGTTTAGCCTGATCACTACCCCCTCTCCCATCCTGACTTCAAACATCACTGATTGGCGAAAAAGGAAACTTCTAGAAGCAATCAACCTGAAACGATTAGCTCCCGAGATTAATCGAGATCAAGGGGTTTACCTCCCTAGTGCTTGGTGCATCACTAGGTAATCATAGACTCACTTTGCTATGTATACAATTCATCTGCCCAGTGTCATTGCTATTTCATCTCACCACTTTGATTGTACATACCCAATTAATTCACTGGCTTCCCTATAATGCGTATAGCTAGTTACCTATCTGGCTTCATGTAATATATGTATTTATTATGTTTTCAATGGTGAAATATGCCATTTATTAGTGAAAATAAAATCCTTATTTTCACTGAGTGAAATAATAATGGTATCCTACTCAGTGAAATAACGCAACAATCATATGACGTCATCTGTGACGTCAAGAAACAATTTAATGACGTCATGCAACGGCCGCGCCTGCGAAGGGATTTAGCTACTCCATTCATATAGTTAAGGTAATTTACGGGTTTTTTGGAAACATAATAAATAGAACATTTGACATTTCTCGTCGAATACCATGTATATCTCATCTCGTGAAGTAGAAAATCATATATTTACACTCGTGGCTGCGCCACTCGTGAAAATATCATTTCTACTTCACTCGATGAGATATTCATGGTATTCGACGAGAAATGTCAAATATCCTCTATATATACCATACTTTGTATCAACGTCGTGAGATATCAAATAAAGAAGTTGTTATCCATAAGAATTGTCTAGTAGTATTACACCAACTTCTAAATGCCTTTGAAGAATTTCAACTTACACAAAGTTAGTTTGTGTCTTTAGTAATACAACTTACACAAACGTACTTGGTGAGATTATTGATAAACCGGAAACAAAAGTACTTGGTGGGCTTATCAATAAAACATACCCAGAAGTCCTTGGTGAAATTTTCAATAAAACTTAAATCAAAGTAAATGTTGACCTTATTGTTAAAACCAATACAAATCAAAGTACTTTGTGAGCTTATAAATACATATTACACAAAATTACTTGGTGAGGTTAATGATATAAATTACACAAAAGTACATGGTGGGCTTACCAACGAAACTAACGTAAAAGTACATTATGAGATTATTGATAAAATCTAAATAAAAGTACTTGGTGAGCTTATTGATAAAAATTACATAAAAATACACTGTGAGCTTATTAATAAAACTAAAACAAAAGTAATTGGTGAGCTTATTGATACAATATCTACAAATTACATATTGAGCTTAGTGATAAAAAATACACAAGTGTACTTAGTAAAAAATTCTATACAACACAAACATATTTTGATACGACTTACTTGAGTACTTGTTAAGCATATCTAGGAAGAGCTTAACGTGTTGAGACCCCTGGTTGTCTACTTCTTCCTGTTGGTTCTCAGATTTGTTGCACAAATTATTGTACAAAATGTCAAGCGTTTCAAATGGCGTTGCATCGGGACCGCATGGTGCTAAACAGTCGAGGTAACTTTTTAAAACACTGCAAGTAAAATGTCTTTGATTGAAACAAAGAAATCAATGTTATACATTGTTACATGATACACACACTCGCCTTTACTTCATTTAAAAAGGTGCTGAAGACAAATCACTGTACTGTAAATAGAGCGGCTACATTATATCGTAGTATCGCAAATCGTGATTAATCTGACGATATACGTATCGTGAAAAGGGATCTGTATCATGATACGTATCGAAGAATCTTTATTTTGCTAAAGAAAGCCACGATATCTGTCAAAGGTTAATCTTTCTTTTTATCAAAGCAAAACTGGAGTGTGACTCTCCCGTATCGATATGTATCGTTATGAGACATCGTCAAACGTATCGTATCGTGAAATATCTGTATAGTCACATCTCCAATTGTAAACGATACGAAGTGTGTGACTGTCCCGTATCGATATGTATCGTTATGAGATATCGTCAAACGTATCGTATCGTGAAATATCTGTATGGTCACATCTCCAATTGTAAACGATACGAAGTAGTAAGAACCTTCTTTTGACCGGCGAGGGGTGTCCCATAAGTACTCTGCGTATGTTATTTTCCCAATCTTAAAAAGTTTTCATACCCCTGAAATGACCTATTATATAATTAGAAAATACATACTTTACATGTATGGTTAACATGGTCGTGAATGGAGTAGTTGCATTGTCTGCTACATTAAGGGTATCGTATTTGTAGAATTCAGCATATAGAGAGATAAGTATTTCCCCCCTTTGTACCTCTTTTATAATGGTATGCATTGCAGTTTTGTCAGTTCAGATATATTCATGGAAGTATGGTACGAGTTTAAGTCACATTCAATAATCCAATATGGGGATTGCTCGATTCAGAGGTTGAGTGGGTTTGTTATAAGACAAGACCCATTTTAATCGTACAAAATAAATTTGTCAAGACATTCACACCTGCATCGTTAATGATATGTGAAGAACTGACATCTGTGAGACTAATCAGTACTGGGGGTGACACCATATTTGAAGGCTCTAGTGCATGTAAATACAACGAATGTACAGATCATGCATATTTCTCGCTAATACTTTTATTCCTAACTCAGGTATTTGCCTCGAATATTTAATGTCTTAATCTTGATATCAAAAGATCGGAATTATCTAATGCAACGTTGCATTAAACCTTTATATGCCTTGAAGTAGCCAATTTAAACCGAAAAACGTGCTCTACTGCCATTAAGATAATGAATTACAAACAAAATCCTTTTCTTACAGTCGTCATAACAAGATAGTATCTCACAAAATAGCAGATCTCGTAAATAAAAGAAAGATCTAATAGGTGGATGTAGTTTTACATCGCGTATTCGTTTGCATCAACGTTTAAAAATGGAACTCCTAACTATATCATACACTAATATACTTAGTTGAATAGGGTCATAGATATTTAGCATATGCCAACTGAAAAAAATACTGTTATTGGTGTAAACATATTTTTATTCAATAAATTGAATATGGATCGGTAAACAAGCCGCAATGGCTTATATAAATACCTCTCCATTACATTTTACATCAATACATAACAAAATAACACGAATATTAAACAATGTGATACATGAAGGAGAGCAAGCAAAACCTGTATAGCGTACGGGGAAAATAAATCATTTTTCAAACCTATGTGAATTTATAATGAAATTATGGACAGATTTAAGTATCAACTTGTTGATGAATTTATTTTTGTTGGAGACTCCATTTAAGACAGAGTTGAGATTGTAGCCCTGTATATAAAAATACATTTCATTTCTTAAAATGGAAAAATTTGGACAAATGAAAAAAAAGTGCAGTGGGTCTTCGTAGGGGTGACCACAAGAGCAGGATGGACTTAATGATATATGCCGTTGAAACATGTGTGCATTCAAGTCACTGCATCCAAGTCTGAGGCGAGCATGAACTATTTGGCAGAAACGTGTACCAAAATTTAGGTTAAATTTATTTACATACTTCTGCTTTGTAGATTGCAAAAGTGTTTTGAAGTTGCCTATAGTAAGTGCATTGGAAATATTATGAGGTAGCTTATTCCATTGTGTTATTGTATCTGGTAAAAAGGAATTTCTATACAGATCAGTACGGCAGCGGAGATTCTGGATATTATTACTGTTTCTGAGTCTATGTTCAGTTAACTGTGATACTCTTGCTGGTAAAAGTTGGCATAAATAATCTGGTGCCATATTGTTAGTCATTTTGTATAATAATGATAATTTACTTGTTTGTCGGCGCTCAGTTAGGGAGATGGCATTAGTTTCTCTATAAATTAACGCATGGCTCGTTCCTCTAATTGCTCCACAAATCGTCCGCAAAGCATCTAAATGCAAGCTTTCAATGAGTTTCTCTTGTTCTTTTGTGCAATTGTCCCATATGTGTGAACAGTAATCAAAAATTGGCAATATGTAAGACTTGAACATTCGCTCTAATGATTTTCTTGATAATCTATATTTTAGACTACGAAGGCAATTGACTAATGGACTTATCTTTTTTACTAATTCAGCAATGTGTGAATTCCACCTACAGTCAGATTGTAATGTAATTCCCAAATGCTTATGTTTATCAACTTCGTTAATGACTGCTCCTTGCATTGTAAGTCTAGGAATCGGTTCTTGATTACTTCTGCGAGAGAATAGAATTGTTTCAGTCTTACCTGGATTAAAGTCAACTTGCCATATTTCAGCCCAATTAGAAATCCTGTTTAAGTCATTATTCAAGGAAACAGCAGTAAAATCATGATTATCAACAATAACATACACTGAAGTATCATCTGCAAACAGACGAATATTATTATCAATACCATCTATAATATCATTGATGTAAACTAAAAACAATAACGGTCCCAGGACGGATCCCTGTGGCACACCGGCAGTAATAGTTTTCATATCTGAATTGTTATTGTCTATAGATACTCTCTGAATTCTGTTTTGAAGGTAACTAGAAAACCAATCCAATAATTTGCCCTTTATACCACAGGCTTCTAATTTCACTATTATTCCCTTATGCCACACTTTATCGAATGCCTTACTTATGTCACAAAAGACTGCCCTCACCTCTTTGCCATTGTCTAATGCACGACATATAAAGTCATACAGGTATGTCAATTGATTTACAGTACCATCCCCGGGCATGAAGCCAGATTGCAAGTTAGTTAATACGTCATTATCTCTGAAAAAGTTGAACACATGTTTAAAGATACATTTTTCAAATACCTTCGACAGACAGCTAGTAAGAGCTACTGGCCTGTAATTTTTACAATCATGTAAGCTACCGTTTTTATGGATCGGGATAACAGAAGCCTCTTTCCATATATTTGGAAATTTACAGTTATCTAGTGATGAGTTAAACAAGTTTGTAAGAGGAATAACTATAGATGAAGCTATCATTTTGATGAATCTGTTATCTGGTCCATTAGCTTTAGAGGTGTCAACTGATAACAAAATGTCCTTTACTTCTTTGGTAGTCAGTACAATTGACTCAAGTGTATTCTCTACTTTACATTCCAGTTTAGGAGTTTCCTTGTCAGGGTGATTTACTTGTGCTTGATTAGAGAAATACTCATTGAGTGCATCTGCCTTTTCTTTTGAATCAGTGATAAGAGTATCATTATGAATAATAGGTGGGACATTTTTATGAATACTTTTAGTTTTCATATATTTATTTACTAACGTCCACCAGCATTTGGAGTTACCCCCTTGATTGATCTTATCGTCTAATTCTGATATATACTTCTTTTTGGCTGATCTCACTGCTGCTGTTACTTTATTTCTCAGAAGTCTAAAGGTTTGCCAATCAGAATTAAAATTTCGAGTCTTTGCTTTCTTATGTTGTCTATTTCTCTTCATGATCAGTTTTCGTATAGTGCTATTAATCCATGGGTTGTCTCTGGGTCTTATAGTTACAATATTATTTGGGACATAAACATCACATACATTTCTCAAGATATCAATAAACTCATCAGTTAGATTATCGATGTCATTACATTCAAAAACCCTGTTCCAGTCTATGTTGTTGATGCCTCGACTCATGCCCTCAATATCAGCTCTATCATAGTAATAAACTTTTCTCTTAAATGTAAGAGGAACTGTATCGAGGCCACCAACACATACAAAAACTGGACAGTGATCACTGCAGAAAGGATCAAGCACTCCTGAAGTACGAATGAAATTACAATTAGAAACAAAAATTAAATCAATTAACGTACTTGAGTTTTGAGTGATCCTGGTTGGTTCAGAAATTAACTGCTGCAAATTATATGTATCAAGAAGATTGTCAATCAAATTACTAGTCTGATTATGTATATTGATGTTAAAGTCACCAACAATGACAGTGTCCAAGCCCATATCAATACCATTACCAATTGATTGAAGAACCAATTCCCAATAACGATCGCTTTTATCAGCTCTATAGAAATTTCCAATCAAATAACTCTTAGTTCTACAGACAATTTTAACCCAAACTGCTTCTAGACTTAAGGGAGATAACTTATCAATTTGAGTAACATGTACATTTTCTTTAACATAGATAGTGACACCGCCACCTCTGGTTGGTCTTTCCTTTCTAAAGGGGGCGTGGTAGCCGGGGATGAGAATGTTATTGTTGCTTATTGTATCATTAAGCCAAGTTTCTGTTAAACATATAACATCATAATCAGCAAGTTCTGCCTCGATCAGAGGTACTTTTTCTCTTAAACTACGCACATTTAAGTGAATAATTTTTAAGTCATTATTACTGAGTGGGCCCGGGTTTGGGTGTACATCACCACAACAAAGTATTAGTATCAATAACATTGAAATCTGAACTTTCCCATTGTATAGACACAAGGTTAATAAAGATAGTGAAATATTTCTCAACTTTGCATAGGAGTGTAATTGTAAGGTCAAACCAAAAACCCCAATTGTCTGTCGATATAGTGAAATATCAACCGGCATCGTCAAATGTGGTAAGCAATAGATCAATGAGAGGACAGACGGGGTTGTTTGTCAAGAGTTGTACCATACGCTCAGGTTGCTGCTTCCATTTCATCAAGACATCTTGTTTCACATTTGTCAATTCAAAATAATATATACTTCTAAAAGTCAGAAAACAAATAAATACTAATTCAAACAATCCATAAACCATCATGGATAAGTGAACAAAAAGAGGGAAACAAATATTGAAGGATAAATATCGAAATATATATTATGATGGACGCTTAAGTGTGGATGTTATATTTGATATTTAACTGGGGGAAAAAAACCCAAAAAACCCAAAACCTTTCCCTCCCCAAAATAAACAAAGGGGAGAATGACATCAAAAGTTTGAAATATGTCGTCAAATTTTTTCAGGCAAAAAATTTAATGTTTATGAGTAAAAAGAATTTTCACGTGAGTATTCACTTTAAAGTTCTATATGTAACTCCTGTGGAAAAGCAATTGTTACTCACTCAATATCATGTCATCCAATATGTCTCCCAGGTTGAATCACAGAGTGTACACACAATCCATTTGAATTAACATAATGTTTTTGTCATCCGTTGATAATTGTCACTCAAAAGGATAGTCATAAAGCTTTTATAACATATCCCCCATGTATTTCAGTAATCCTCAAAGTATTTTCATTGTTTTAGCACATAAATGTTGGAGCTCTGTGAAACATGTCTTATCCCATGTCATCGTACTGTTATTAATCCGATGATACTTTAATCCTTTTAAATTGGAAGGCATATAGATGGTTAACAAGCAAACTTTCTTCGCCAGTTTCGAACTGCTCTAAATTGCAAAATTATGATGTTAGATTCTTCAGGTTATTTTAGATAAATGTCTGTCATTAATCTTATAATTATGAAATCAATCTTTACACACATTGTCACAACTCACCTGCAGTTAAACGGCTCCGTTATCTTGACAAACGGAGAGTACGTTTCTGAGCATGATTCCTGTTCCGGGCAGCTTCCATTGGCAGTTGACAAAATCACTACCGAAATAAAAATAGATTGTGCTACGTCAGCGTTTTATATACGCGAAGCTCTTAAATTATCATAGAAAAGCGTCGTATTCGTATATCTTAACAGAACAATGAAATGACTTTAATTTGAACATCAATGGCAGCACATGGATAAGTGGACGATTGAGTTTTTGACTCCCTGTATGTCGACATTAAATATAACATGCCATAAATAGCCATGAGTAGCTGTAAGTGAAACGACGCAAATGCCGTGAGTAATATCAGGGAATTGAAGGAGCTTTGCGTAAAGCATGGAGCCTTGGCAGCAGGGCGATTTGATACTGCAGTCAAAGAAATTCCTTTTGCCATCGTGAAATGCTTTGTTGTAATTATGTTCAGCAGATATTTTATCTGTTCCCGGTATATAAAGTAAATCGAATGGCCAAATTAACTCAAACAGGGACATTACTAACCATAGAAAAGGGACCAAATTTTGGCGAAATCTGAAATTGGATATTAACCTTTTGGAAAAAAAACATGAGTTAATTCCAAAATATTTTGCAACTGAAAAACAAACTTTATTGTAACGAGAAATTATCAAGACTTAATGAGCCAAAAATTAACAATTGATCGCCAGGGGAGATCATACTAAAAGCAGTTGAAAAAGAGTTCCAAAATATAAAGTCTCATTTGCCAAAATAACGAGAACAAGAATTTGTATCTTTGCCCTAATCTATTACGCGATCGTGGTATAACATAAAATGGGGTCTAGGGCCACATGATAAAATCGTGTTTCACAATTTACCTTACTTTACTTTTTGTAATCTTTGAACAATTATTTGGTTTTACTGCATCACAATGTCTTGGTACCTTCATGGTTTTGAATTTCAATTTGAATTATTACGTTTTAATACCATCATAGATCAAGGTTTACGGTTTTCGAACCCACAAGTAATAATACGAATAATTCCTCGTTACAAAATAAAAAGAGCATGTTATTGACAAGTGTCAACAGATCATATGTTTACAATATAATGCAATCCTTGAAGGGTGAACTGTGGGTCATCTCATTTTGTGACAGGATATAATCATTGCCCGTCGCCACAATAACAACATGCCCGACTTTGGTTTCATTACTTTAGAAACTTTCACATTTGAGTTCTAAGAACTTTGTTTACTATACTCAATGGAATTAACAAATAGCAATTTTATTCTACTGAATTCATAATGGTATGGTACTCATTACTTCTGAATGATTACTCCTGAATGATTACTCATGAAGATTATTCCGGGAGTTTTCTGAAGCGGCACTTATGACGGGAATTCATATTTTCAACATCGTTTTATTGTTTAAACAGTATATTGAACCATGATAATCGAAATGATATATTCGACACTATTTTAGTCATAAGTTGTTTATTGTGTCGTCATAAGACGTCTCACTTATATATTCATGTTTATGTATACGTGTACAGGGAACTCAATTTGGTCATGATTTCATCGCCAAAAACCTGGTCGATCTGTTAGAAATATACGCCTATATTACGTCAAATATTGATCTTGAACGTTTGCTGGTTTTATTACTAATAAGATAGAAGCTAAACTACTGAGACAACCTACCTAGCACAGCAAGTGACAGAAATCCAGCATTCGCCATTTCCAGATCTATTGGGAATCAGCAATGACACATCGGGGTTGCGATATCAAACCAATTCGTGCACGATCTGCACGTGCAACTCAAGTTCCAATTCCTCGCACGTGAAAACCGTGATACTCTTGTCAATCACAAATTGTACATTACACTTTGCATTATCTTTACTTTAAAACAAATATCATGTCCTGAACTTCCTTAATTTTCGAAAACTTTCAAATTCTAAATCCTCATCGTTTCTTTTTTCCCGTTTGAGTATTGTGCATCGGCGTTAAATACATTCAGCAATTAGCGGATCTATGCTAATAAAGGCACTATTGCGCATTAAATTTATTGATATAAATTTGATAGCTTTGGGACTAACTATGTACTTTCGCTACCTAGTGATAAAATAGAAGATGTGCTACTGGTAACGAATTTCTTGTAATCGATTTTAAGTTGTGAATACCGACGTCAATAAGGGATATAAAAAATGCTGAGTCTGTTTTGCACAAAGAGGGTAATACCTATTGCTATAAACGGCTCTGTTGATAAAGGCAACAATGGAATATAGCTATAAACATTAATTAACAGAATAAGATTAAAGAGTGTAATTCAGGTTCATTTGTGCCAACACCGAATATTTGTGGACAAAATACCACTTCTGTTGAATTTATCACAGCGGTTCTCGTATCTAGTCTATTAATATTAATTTTGAAAATTTGCTTAAATATTTCGATTTTTAAAAAGACAGTTGAAAAGGAAGGCTTCCCTGACGGTTGTTTGTTATTGTAAACCTTTTTGCATTCTTCAAAATATTGACTCTACCAGTTACTTAATAGTTACTCCCGTGAACCAGTCGTTTTTCATGATCGACCAGAATTCATTCTATTTGATGTGATTGGTCCGCTAATGACTTGGTTTTATCTACGCTAAACTGATAACAGAACATGTGCTTCTACAGACTGTTTTCAGACCGTTATGGAGATGAAACGCCCGTATCTTAGTACACTCAATAATTTGTAGAAATATTCCCTGATTTAATCATACTTGTACTCACTTGTGTAGACTTGCAAAATGTTAATGTTATTGTTCATACATGACTCCACATCGTTTTTAGTGTATGTTTTCAGAAGTGTCACTTAAAGGAAAGATATTGGTCATTGGTCAGTGTGATTTATAAAATAGTGAGGATTCTTACTTGACCTTAAAGAGATCACTTTGTTTACATGTGCGAGGAGTGGGATTGCTTTCAGACCGTTGTGGATGAGAAACCCCCTAAAAGAATGAGTTCGAATCCCGATAGAGTCACTATTACCGACTTTGATTCCTCGGAACACGGTCAATTATTTCGATTTCGTAATGTCTTTTTCATAATCAATCTTTAATCAGCCCAGTGTTTCTAATCTTTGACTAGTTTCTAAGGATTAGCTTTTAGTTTTCTATATTGGAAAATCGTCGTTTTTCTCGTGATCATACCTTCTTATTCTTAAATTGGTTCAATGATTCCTCATAAATAGCCCGGTTATTCTGGTAAAATTATCCTTCTTATGATATCGCTTTTTCACATTAGTTTCAATTTTAACCTCATAAATTACCACCCATCTATGACGCCACAATAGTTTGTGATTGTGACGTCACATTGGACAATAATTCGTCTTCACTATGGTACAAGAATCAATTGGAGTACACTGTCGGAAACTTAATTCGCCTAGTTATTGTCGAGACATGAGAAGAATACTAAACTTCTTCCAACATATCATGTACAATAATTCATGTATTTCTCTCATTAAATACCAAATCATTTACTCGTTTATTAAATGGTATGATATGGACGTTCGTTTAGCATCCTCTATTCATCCGCCAGGTTTTCATTGACCTAGTGATTTAGTGTTTGTATTCGTTTCTTGTGTTTTGTTGTTGTTGGAATACTTAGTATGAATAGTGTTTTATGAAATAATCATCGTACACATTGAAGACTTAACACTCCATTCACGACAAAATGTAACAATTGCAAGCATTAAATACCTTTATTGGGGACACAATTTAATTTATCTAATCAGTATCTAGACAAGGTATATGTCTAACATCAACCTCTAATAAAACGAATTCTTTACCTTTACTTTACATGTGAATTGAAATGGATTGTATGCTTAACCAAAAGGAAATGCAACAAAGAAACTGACTGTTTCAAGCAAAGGTTATTCATCTGACATTATCGTTTTATTGACAAATTGAGAAATAGATTATAGATGTTTATATTAATAAGCTTCATTAATATAGAAGATCATATGAACATTTGTTGTAATATAAAGTTTATCTTAATAATCCTTTTCCGCTTCATTCCCACTTCACATAATGTCCAATTCCAGAATAGTTCCACTCCTAACTTTTGTATCTACCCCACATGGCATGAAGTAAACAACAGCTTAATCACAGCTGACTTGTCTGTCTTCTTTTGACCCTTATATGATGTATCAGACATCATAACATGGTGGCAGCGGTCAAAAGGTATTCATTATCATTTCTAACCCTGAAGGACTAACTTTCTCATCATATAAATCTATTTTGGACCACTTCAATCTTGGACAATATGCCTAAAATACCAGATATGATTTGGAGCCAGACAGATGTAGGTGAGGTTTTCAGTCTTTTTAGACAACAAATGGAACTGTTTTGTGAAGATGAGGAGATTGAGGAAAATGAAAAGATTGCTTTAAAGATCAAAAGAGGCCTTGGCAATGAGGGATTACGCAGATTAAATGCCTCAGGACTGTCAGCAGTTGACTTGAAAAAACCAAAGGCAATATGGGAGTATTTTGAAAAACAATTGAAGCTGCAAGTAAACTTTCGTGTATACCGCCTAGAGCTAATGCAATATAGACAAAAGCAAGATGAGGGTATAGATGACTTTGTTACCAGGTGTAAAACACTGGCACTTAAGTGTGAATTTAATAATGATGAATTGCAAGAAAGAATTTTAGAACTTCTCATCGCCAGTACACCATTTGAAGCTTTCCAGCATGATCTCCTCCGTCAACCAAAGGGTTACCAGCTGACACTAGCACTAGAAGAAGGTCGTCGCTATGAAGCAATCAGTGCTGGTCATCGACAGGTAAAGGGTTTGAACAGTGAAATCACAGACATACACTCTGTCAAACACAATCAAAGATCATGTGGTTATTGTGGATTGCACCATAAACCTCGATCATGCCCTGCATTCAAGGATGAATGTGACAAGTGTGGTATCAAGGGCCACTGGGCAAAAATGTGTCGGAAACATCCAACCAATAATGGACGCAATGGGACAGAGTCAAAACAGTCAAACACCAGAGATCAGGGCCGACGTCGTTCTCAAGGTAGACGTTTTCACCTCGTTGAGATCGAGGATGATGATGAAGAAGATGTAAAACCTAATAACGCTCAAGATTTCTTGCTTCAGTATCATGCTGTGACAGTCTCAAACCACTGCATGGACTCAATAGAAAATCAAGCTCGCAACTCAGCATACACTCTCCTAGACATCAAAGCTCCAAGAATCAAAGGAATACAAAGTCTCAAGCTAAAGATAGACACTGGTGCTTCAGGAAACACTCTGCCGATCCGCACATTTCATCAAATGTATGGGGATACTGTGTTTTCTGACATCCTGTCTCCAGTTAACCATGTCAAGCTCACAGCATATAATGATTTGCCAATAAAGTGTGTAGGCTCACTGAAACTACAGTGCAGATTTGGTAAGACAGAATTCCAAGACACTCAGTTCTATGTTGTGGATGTTCCTGGCCCAGCAGTGGTAGGTCTGCCAACATGTGACAGCCTCAAACTCCTGACGATTCACTGTGATGAAGTTAAACCTGAAGTCTCGTACAGCTCAGTTGATGACCTTAAGAGAGATTTTCCAGATCAGTTTGACACTATTGGTGACTTCAAATGCGCAGCAAAGCTGTTGCTGAAAGACGATGCAACTCCTCATTGTGATGCCCCTCGAAAGTGTAGCATACACTTGCGCGAAAAAATCATTGACGAGCTGAATCGGATGGAAGACATTGGCGTAATCAGACGTGTGACAGAGCACACAGACTGGTGTTCTTCACTGACATACGTGACGAAGAAGAACGGTGATCTGAGGGTTTGCCTGGACCCATTTCACCTAAACAAAGCCCTTAAAAGATGTCCAACCAAGGTACCAACTTTAGAAGAGCTAAATCCTACATTTGCAGGGGCAAAGTACTTCTCAAAGTTGGATGCGAAAGCAGGTTACTGGTCTGTTGCTCTAGAAGAAAACAGTCAAAAACTGACAACTTTTCGAACTCCTTTTGGACGATATTGCTGGAAGAGACTTCCTTTTGGATTGTCTGTGAGCCAAGATATATTCCAACAACACATGTCTGAGATACTTGAAGGACTGACTGGGACTGTTGGTATCACAGACGATGTGTGTGTTTGCGGTAACACAGAAGAAGAGCATGACAGAAACCTCGCCAACCTGATGCATCGAGCCAAGGACAGAGGTCTTGTTTTCAACTCTGAGAAATGCATTATCAAACAGTCATGCATTCCTTTCTTCGGAAACCTATACTCAGACAAGGGAATTCTTCCAGACCCAGCCAAAATCAGAGACATCAAGATGATGCCGAAACCAGAATCCGAAGATGATCTGCAGAGGTTTCTAGGAATGATGACCTACCTCAGCCCTTACATCCCAAACTACAGTGCTGAGTCCAAGTTACTACGGGACCTTCTGAAGAAAGACTCTCTCTTTCTGTGGGAGACCAATCATCAGATTTGTTTTGAACGGCTAAAGACACTAGTAAACTCAGAGTCGTGCCTTGGCTACTATGACATGATGAAGCCAGTGACACTGGAAGTAGACGCTTCCATGAAAGGACTAGGAGCAGTGCTGATCCAGGACAAACCTATTGCATTTGCCTCAAAAGCTCTCACCCCAACACAGTCTGCCTACTCAAACATAGAGCGTGAAGCCCTTGGACTGGTACATGGTATTCAGCGTTTCCACACCTACCTGTATGGCCGTAAATTTACTGCCATTACTGACCACAAACCACTGGTCATGCTTCATCAAAAGCCTATCAACAAGGCACCGCCTAGACTCCAACGCATGTTTCTCAAGCTGACAGACTATGACTTTGAGCTGATCTATCGACCTGGTAAGGATATGACTCTATCTGACACACTGTCGAGACTGCCAAATCCTCAAAACTCAGATGAAATTCCACTTGATAAGAGAGTAGATGGTGTATTTGCTGATGAAGAAGACGACATTAGCATGGATCTTATCAACTTTGGTACCACAAAGAAAGACCAGTTGAAAGCTGAAACTTGTTCTGACCCAGTACTGAACACCCTGAAAGAGGTAATTCTTGTTGGATGGCCTGAGGACATCAAATCCCTGACCACAGATGTTAGACCCTTCTGGTCATTTCGAGAAGAGCTTGCTGTTGAAGACGGAGTGATCTTTAAAGGCAAACAGGTACTGATACCTGAGAGTTTGCGTAAAGATATCCTAGCCCAACTACACACATCACATCAAGGGATCGAAAAAACTCGTAAATTAGCGAGAGAGTCAGTGTTTTGGCCACGTATCAATGAGGACATAGACAAGCTTGTGAAAGGCTGTTCAACCTGCCAAGAGATAAGACCACAAAATAAACACGAACCTCTGTTACCACATGAAACACCGACTGGTCCGTGGCAGAGGATTGGAACAGACATATTCCAAATCAAAGACAAACACTTCCTACTCGTGACTGACTATTTCTCAAAGTTTCCATTTGTGAGGCAGCTACCAATCTCTGTCACCAGTAGAAATGTTACAATTGAAGTCAAAGCCTTATGTGCCACATTTGGGAAGCCTGAAACTATCATAAGTGACAATGGCACCCAATATAGCGGACAGCCCTTCCAACAGTTCTGTGAAGAATGGGGTATCAAGCACGTCACCTCTTCTCCACATTATCCTAGATCAAATGGTCTCGCTGAGAGGATGGTTGGAACTGTGAAACCACTCATAAAGAAATGTCTTGAGGATAACCAGGACATTGATAAGGCACTTCTTCACCTCAGGGCAACCCCAGTATCAACAAACCTTCCATCACCAGGGGAGATGTTGCTAGGACGCCCTATCTCCACTACTCTGCCGTCAAGACATGCACCAAGCGCTGCAGCTCAGATGCAGAGACAACACCTTCAGCGCAGTCAAGACCTGATGAAGAACCAGCATGACAAAACTGCGCTTGAGTCTGATCTCCCTACTCTATCACCAGGTCAACGTGTCAGAGTTTACAACCATGTGACCAAAACATGGACACCCGGGATGGTGGTTGTGAAAGACACAGCTACACCTCGCTCATACTTCATCCAAACAGTTGGTGGGAACACTCTCAGGCGCAACAGAAGTGACCTAAGAGAAATGGCACCCAACTTTTCAGACATGTCCACTAAGGAGAAGCCCACAGTGACGTCACCGCCAGCTTCACTAACAATCTTACAGTCTCCTACTCCGACAACCCCACCACAGCCTGCAGGGTTGAGAACATCCCGTGCAGGCCGTCCCATCAGAGTGCCGAGTCGATACAGTGACTGACATTAATATACTTCCAAAAAGTGCTTAAGCTGCATCAACATTATGAACTTTAAATCTCTATCAGTACTATGTTCTTCATCTAAAAGAAGAGGGATGTTGTAATATAAAGTTTATCTTAATAATCCTTTTCCGCTTCATTCCCACTTCACATAATGTCCAATTCCAGAATAGTTCCACTCCTAACTTTTGTATCTACCCCACATGGCATGAAGTAAACAACAGCTTAATCACAGCTGACTTGTCTGTCTTCTTTTGACCCTTATATGATGTATCAGACATCATAACAACATTATTCTTAAATACTCGACTAAACATTTAAATAATTCGTAAAGAGGCATTTGTCTCCGTCAATTACAACAATGTTTTGGATAAAGTGATACTTTAGAAATTGAGAAAAGAATAGTTCAAATCGAATTGTGGTCTTAGTCTTAATATCTGTAACAATCAAATTAGACACCGTTTAAGGGAGTCCAAGGCTGAAGTTATGATTAAGAAGATCTACCAAATAAAACGCTTTTTTTGAAGAGTTTATTTCCCGGTCTTGTCTTTTCACTGTCTGGATTAAGACAAGGCTTGATGGCTGAAGACCTAGACTGTAGAAGGACTCTCATTTATACATAGTCTAGGAGCAGGATTCCCCCCCCCTCCAATCCCAATCAAAGAGATAACAGGTAAATAAAAGTGATTTTTCACCAAAACAATACGGGAGCAAAGGGCTGTCTATATCTTAGAATCAAAACAATTGAAAAAATGTGCCCTCACAGATAAGTGTCGCAAACACTAATAGGCAAACAGATTCACCTTTAGGGCCTAGATTTTCGAAGCTCTCTTAGTGCATTGGCCTACACTAAGAGAGCTTCGAAAATTTAGACCCAGATGTCTAATAGAAAAACGGTAAATTTTCAGTTTCATAACTTACTTTGATTAGGGATCTCATAATAAAGATACTTATGTCGTAACTTGATAAGGTTAGACCAATATCATATGTGAGATTTTATGTAATTATAAATTTGCATAGAAAAGTCACATTAATAAAGAATGAATAAATGAAAAATGTATCACACTTGTCTCTATTGTGCATCGAAAACATTTATATGACCCATGCATGAGTGAAAGCTTCTGAAACTAGAACAAAGCAAAGCGTATACAGTTTTCATAATCTACCTGAAAAAGGCTAAGGAAAAGACAAGAATTATAATAGGAAATACATGGAAAAGCGGCATTTTTACAATATACCTAATCATCAAACTAAGTAAACAGGGAAAGAAAACACACATTCAACAACATATTCCTTGCTTACTCAAAACAAAAACATTCAAACGACTGTCGTATGACCAGACAGTGTGCATATTCCAGGGACCCAAATGATCCTTATTTGCAGTGTATTGCTAAATAGTTGAATATGTGGAAGGATTCTCCCATTGCAAAGGAAATCTCACACGGAGGCCGTTAACCCCGTATTCTGTGTTGCACCTTTTCTTTCGTCTCCAGAAGACAAATATCCATTTAGACGATGTTATATGGACACTGGTTGTCCATGTCGATGCCTCATCTCAAATACTTGCCAGGGGTAACCATGTCAACCGTCAAGAGAAGACGTAAGTCATTTTGTTATCCACGCCAAAGGGCTTGATTCCATCCATCTGCGACCGTGCTGCCATAGGGTTGGCAGTTTGAGAGAAAACCCAAGCATGTGCTGCCCGTGCTCAAACTTCTTTGTTGCTTGCTCGACCATACGGTGATACTGAACGTCTTGGTCGCGTGAGTGACTGCGTGCGCATATGGGCATCCTCTCTATGGGCGTAGGACTCGGGCGGTGCACGTACTGTGCGGAGCTCAAAACCTTGACCTAGATCGTAAACCTCAACGTCAGGTTGCTCACCTCGTTGTCGATGGTGTTGATTTATTTGTTGTTGATGTGGTCTGTGTTGCTGTTGATGTTGTTGCACGATATGTTGTTGGTAGGAAGGAGATCGCTTGTCTTCACTGCGTCTCTTCAGTGGAGGCGATCTTGGACTTCTCTCTAAAGATGGTGTCCGTCTCGTCTGATGGTAGTGTGGCTGATCAAAGCGTCTTCTCTCAACGGAGGGAGTTCGAGCAACAGCCTGTGGACCCTGATCTGTCTGTCTTCTCTCCAAGGAAGAAGTCCTTGAAACATTATGTGAACCGGGTCTTCTTTCAAGGGAAGGCGTTCTTCTGGTCTGAAATTGTGTGTCTGGGCTCTGTCTCACCGATTCACGTCCTCTATCAGACCTTGCTGGACTCTCATGTGTTCTCGGAGTTCCACGCGAGGTCATGTTGGTTGATCTGGAATCCCTTCTAGACAATGGTGGACTGTTCTTGATTTGAGCCATGGCTGTTTCTCGTCGCCTTGGGTCTTCTTGTGAACCCATGTTTACTTGCA
Source organism: Phorcus lineatus (assembly GCA_921293015.1). Classification (NCBI taxonomy): domain Eukaryota; kingdom Metazoa; phylum Mollusca; class Gastropoda; order Trochida; family Trochidae; genus Phorcus; species Phorcus lineatus. The sequence continues at coordinate 25,328,144 of OV121096.1, read as the reverse complement.
CTATTACGTTATGTTCACGATCTCGGTTATCTGCACGAGAATATCGTGCATTTCCTTGAAAGTTTGCAGGTGCTCCACGTGGACTATCACGCAAATGTGAAGTCACTGTCTGTGAAGGAGTCTGATTCTGGCCAGAGCCTTGTTTCACGTCTGCCGGTATGGTGTTCTTTTGAATCTCTGAAGATCTTGTATCTATTGTTTGCTTTAAGTCTCTTATATCCTTTTCTAATATATCTATTTTGGTAGCTATTTTACTGTAAAAACTATGAAGTTGGTTCAAAACTTCATCTTTGGCCTCTGTTATATCTGAAAGTAAAACAATAAGCATGCATTATGTCACAAATATGTGGCTTGTTCGGAGTAAATGCATGATAATTCATTTTTCATTATTAAATAACACCCTATTTTATAGACATTACAACTAAAATTACAGATAGTCTATCAAGCGAAAGAAAATCTTCGATGTTAGATGTATCGATTAAGTATTGAAGTGATATTAAGGTATATATGCATACTTTGATATTTAGAAACACATTAGATGCTAACAAATATCCTTGAAACGTTTGGATTGCATTAAAAAAATGCTCGAAGACAAGGCAACCAGTCTGCTAACTTTAAAACAAAGACATGAAAAAATAAACAAACCAGCATCATACTTCAAACTGCCAAAAATTAATAATTTTTCTTAACGATTTGAAAACATGGATCCCTGCTTATTCTTTAATCCCTATTTGCTTTTTACAATGGCTCTGTCATTACCAACGGCTAATGAATGGTTTCTCGAAGCCATGCTAAATGCTTAATGAGCCTGTCAATTTGATGGACTCTATTCATCTACAGACCTCCTTAACAGATTACACTATAGTTATAGCCACATCAATACTAATTATAATTTCCGTCGCATTACCATCCTTTAATGTTTCTCCTTTCTTCTCGAACTTCATTTTGTGCACGTATCTCAGAACCACTTTGTGCATGATACCCTGCAAATATACATCACAGTCAATGATGAGTGTTGAATAAAAGAATTTGACGATTATGAGAGCAGCCTACAATTCAGGTTTGAGAAAGATGCCAGTCAATTGGAAAGCTGTATTTCTTGGAAGATTTTGTCGTTGCATGTACAAAGGTATAAATAGATAAGCATTGATGTAATCTTTGAAAAATAATTTAAAAAAAAAGTTAATGAAATAGTTGGACTGGAAAGGATGTTCTTGGTAAGACTTCTTAATTAGATCGAGAATTTCTGTCATGGGCAGATAGATGTAAACGATAGATATGTGATGGGTTATACAATGTACGACATATTGCAAGAATTGGAATGTCAGTTATGTCACATTTCGGTTGAGAAATGGTTCCTTACAGTATATATGTGATTCATTTTTGATAATGAATAGCAATAACATTTCACCTGAACATAAAATTATGAATACTAATTATCTTGGTTCTTTCAGTAAGCAGTTAAAGAAAGGCACACAGATTCTACAGTCAAATCTTTGTGACTCTTGTAAAGTTTGAAAATCACGTTTTCATTAGGTCTACCAAGAATCAGTACAAAGGGAGGTAACTACAATTTTTTTAAAATCACATAATTGTTTCTTGGGTAAAAATTACTCGTCTTGAAAAAAATCTAACTGGGGTTTGAATAATTCATCCATTATTTCTTCCGTCCATAGCCAGTCAGACTGAACGATATATCAGTTATGTCCTATCACAAGAGGTACTTTAAAAAAATAGCTAACACAATTGAACGGATTTTCTAAAACTTTACTTCTCAAAAAGGCAACATTGCTAAATTATCACATTTGTGACAAAGAATTCAAGGCTTTCTGTACATTAAGAATACCTTAACAGTCAGTGCGTATCATCACTCAACCGACAAATTAACAGTGATAATGTTTATACCCAAGCCTAATTGCGTCGGTCTGTCCGTCTGTTCGTCACAAAAGTTTGTCCGTATCATATCGGAAAATGAGTCATTCAGTGGCTTTCTGAGCAACCCTTTTGTCTATGGTTAAAGACTTGTATTATGATAAAAATGACGTAGACCGGGTGCCACAATTTTCCTTAGGAAAAAACACATAAGAAATCTCTTTCAGGATTTTCAGATCACCCTCGAATCATAAGATATTTAGATGGACTAATAATAATAATGAGGTATGCTAATACTATGCTAATAAGGTTACCTTATAATCAAACCCTGGATCACCGGTTTCCGAGTCTTCCGTGTCAAACTGTGAAATATTAAAAAATAAGTAAATTCAAACAATTTTATTTTAACTTTACAATCAGTCTGTTAACTCAAAACTAGAAAAGTGATGACAATTATTCTGTAATGAGATACATAGCTATACAATCACATGATGACCAAATTTCAAGAAATTGCTAGCTTCAGAGAAGTTTCAAATCTAATGAAAGCTCAGCTGTTATGTTGTCCCTTTAAGCTCTTCATTACATCTAGAGAAACTGTGTGTAGAGCTCTGCAAAAGAAGCCACTAAACATATAGACAATTTCTTGATCTTTAGGAATTTATTATCGATATATCATTGTTCAATAAAATATCAGCATGATTAGAAAAGGGATTATCAATCCAAAGATTATAATCATCAAGAATATGTATTTTGATATACAAAGACTCATTTTGCATATTATTATTATCTGCAACACAATGTACCAAAAATACAGTGTCCTATTTCAGTAATATTATTTATTTCTCCTTTGGTTGGATGATATTGTTTTAGTCATCTCTGAAAGGACAAAATATTAATTCTGTCACATTAAACCTACAAAATTCTTCCTCTCGCTGCATGTCCTGAAGAAAAGCATGAGTCGGAGAATGGACTTTGGTGTGGGAATGATATTGAATGGAATAGGCAGCGTCGTCCCTTCCTCCACAAAGCTGATCCATAACTTGGCACGGGCAAACTTCCACTCCACGTCTTCGTCAATCTAGCAACACACAAACTGTTCTTCTACATTAACTACCCGCAGAGGTCGGACTGAATTTTTTTACCCTTTTGACAATTTGATGAATTCTGAATTCTAAAAATCAAATTGGCGAAAAACGTGACCAGCATTACATCTAGACTATTGACATGCTAAACGTTTAGATTTGATAACCTTGACAGTATAGCTGCATGCCAAAAGTGTGTTCACATATCTGTATATACATGTACTTGTGCATTATCATGTAATTTAAGATGACTTCGAGGTATCGTAGAGTTGCGAAAAACAAACGTATGATATTGAATTTTCAATACACATATGCAGATCCATTCTTCTTTAAGGCAAATGTTTATCGTACCCCACCATTACCAATAACGGTTTTGGCAGGTCATTAAAGTGACCAGGGGTCAAAATTCCGAACACTAATTCTTATTTTTTCCCCATAAAATCCTTTATTAATTATCATCTTCTTAACAAATACGTCACGTTTGTACCTTAGCACAAAGTCAATGTGATTATGTTGGTTTTAATCTCAGAGAGTCGATATGGAACATTTTATTTGATATTTAACGTAATCGAAATTTCGAAAATGTGACCCCCTCTGTCTTTATCAATATGCCAAAATTCGAACTTTTGCACCAGAGACCAGACGATCCCAAAAAGAGTTCAAGAATGGCTATTTCACACATGGACAGTGGGTGATCCATTGTCAGTTTTGCTGAAGTTATTCTATTGACGTTGTAACGAAACCCAAATTAAATGATATTTGCACTACGATTCAGTGGTAAGTGAACAAACTTTCGGGATGTAGCTGTAGATTAAATTCGCCGGACGCATTTACTCTAAAATAACAAGAAAAGAAGGAATTAAAATTTGTAAGAATGATTTTGTTGGATCGACTTTCTTCGGTACATGTTAATGTGCACTCTTTCATCACATTTCACATGAAAAAGTAAATAACTATATACTATAAATTAGGAATAGTTGAAAGAGAAGTGTAAATAACATGTTTCGACTTTATAAAACTTACAATCAAATTTAACGGTATTTAAACTGACTCTAAAAAAAACCCCAAAAGTGGTACAGTACAAAACTGCGAACCTAATGCTTTGAAGCTGTCGATGGATTAGACGATTCAAATTTGAAGACAATGTAAAATCCGCCAAATTCGTCCTTTTTGTTTTCAGTTTTTTGCATAACGACTCTTATACACTGAAAATTCATTCTTAACATAGCTTTGTAAAACCAGCAGTCAGCTACAGTTGGCATTTGGCCTAGCAGATAGCAGGGTATTGAAGAAGCTATGCAGAATCGAAGACGCTGACGAAGAAGGGTGGAGCCTTGAACAACCAGCAGTCAGCAATGAGGGCGTTTAGCCTAAAATATACCAGTGCCTTGAAGGAGTTCTGCTGACGTAGCAGGGTGAGACCTGATTTCCAGGATGTTTCAAAGACTACCTGTATTTCCTCGAAGGTGTTGCTCATCATAGCTATCAGCATGTTGATGAGGACAACCACGGCGCCCAGGATGTACACGCCGTACAGGATGAAGCCCACCGTCTCTACGATGTTATGTGACCCCCCTTCAGTTACACGAGGGGCCTCTGAGTTCCCCATTCCGAACGCCGCCCAGAATAAGGTACCGGAGGTCTGCATTAGGCTGCAAATTGATATTGACAACACCGTATTATCGTACTTGTACTTATAAATCGACATCAGCGCTGATATTTATCATGTCAACAACCACATGACATTTTATAACCATAGGTACTCGTTCTTATTATATTTCTAAATTGACACTAATAGTTATTATTTCAACAGTGACGAATATATTTTTTTTACCTTGAAATAGGTTCTTATATTTATTATTTCAACATTGGCTTTGATATTCATTATTTTGACATCTGTACTGATATCTATTTTCTCAACATGCGCTCTGAAAACGCTCATTTTACCATCGGTACAATACTATTTCATTTCGGTATGCTGATGTTTAATATTCTAAATCGGTACTCACATTAATCATTGTACATTGTTACCGATATCAACAATTTCATTACAACAGTGAGTCCTATATCTGCTATTCTCAAAATAATTCAACATCGATATGCATGTATTCATCATCTTCTGTTAAGCAATAAATAGCAACTCAAAATCTTTTTTTTTCACTCTTACTCTCATTGCTATTGCTTGTTTAAATCGCTACGTTCAGCTTGTGTTTATGTTACCATTAGTTTATATCACATGCTATTTCAATCCTTAAGAGACACTACGTACGTGAGTTGTTGGAGTCACATATTCCAAACGTTATCAGTGGTGTATTTATATCGAAAAGTACTGTCTGTTTTTGAAAAGAGTCACTTCTAAGCTACAATGTAATTTCTTTAAAGAGCAACTCCGTGATTTTCATAACATATTATTTACCTTTGATACGAACCTAAATGTCATATGTGGTGACATGAAATCCAAACACCTTAAAGGCACTAGTGCACGCTTTTACGGTTTAAATTGGCTATTTTAAGGTTTAAGAGGACTTATGCAATCACTTAAGCCTTCTATCGATGCAATGAAATACTTAAAATTCTTTACAATTGACCTGCAATCAACAATGAAAAAATTTAGAGAGCCGCTGTCGGCTTGGACATATAACAAATCTAAGGTTAGCTGTGCACAAAACGGATAAATTATAGACAGTTGAAAGCGGCTGAAATATTATTAAGTGCAGCTGTTGAATTTACCTAAACTCTGAACTGAGAACAAATAATGAATTATGTTTTATGAAAGCAATGTTGTAAATAAACCGATTTAATAACACAGCATTAGCGTTGCTATTTGATTGACCAAAGCGGCTGCCGTTTCCGCTTTTTTGGTTATAAGCAAAATCTTAAGATTTCTGATATCGTAGTTCATGCGGATTTATTGTAACGTAACATTAAATACTTCCGGTCTTTTAAAATCAACTTTACTACCTTAATACGTAAATATTCGTTAAATAACTTACGAGGTAGATTACTTGAGTGAGGATCTTGAATAATATCGAGAGATATGCAGTATCTGTGCATTCGTTGTGTTAAAGAAATATTGGTGTGCACTAGTGCGTTTAACTTTTCATGTCCAAAAGATATATAGGACAAATACTGGTTTTCCATGAAAATATATAAACATCCTTATAAATGCACAGAGATGTAGATATCACGTCCAATATACATGGATACTAGTTATATAACCTAACAAACACTATCAACTCCTAATTGCCCTCCTGGCTGTTTTAGATAAGTCTATCAGACTAACCCCCTACTACTTGCTAATTAACAGAACTTGGAATGGCGTGTTTCATATGAAATGCTTATACATGTATATCTAAACTTAACTATTACGATAAACTGACGTCATTGTGTCTAATACATGATTCGGACATGGTTATATATGTGAAGCGATGTAGATTTACAATGTGCAGTGAACATAACAAATAAAAAGTTTGTATATGTAATGTAATGTAGATATACTGTTGTGTGTCTGTTGTGTTTACAACATAGGAAGAGGTCGATGTATATGTAAAGAAAAGTCGATACAGTGTATACACTGACGTGAGTCTATAAACTACAGTTACCTAGAATTCATATAAACTTTACCAGATAACCTTGTCCATCAAATTCATGTGTCAACCCAATGCAAAATAATCTATGCTTAACATTTCTCCTTGCTTGCAATTTTCAAGTGGCAGTTACGTGTCGATGCATGCATGCTCGCTATAATCTCGAATTGCCATCACAATATATTATCACGATGTAAGAAAACATGTAAATGTCACAGGAGATTTTCCGATTGATTAAACCGATCTTTCTCACGAGTACTAAAAGACCTTGCCCGAAGCGGATGCGTTTGCTTATTATCTATACATACCAAATGTATATACGTATGCACCAAGGCTGTTGCGCTGGCTCGAACAAAAGGTTTGCTAGGATCGAAACTTTAAGAACGGTAGAAGCAAATAGTCCCTGAGTAGGAGTCCCTTCACGACTCGAGTTTATGCCAACCAAACATAATTCTCCAGAAATTCAATGTTTTAAAAAGCTTTTCCTTGCAACTTCTCTGAAAAAGTAGTTACGTGAATGTAACATCATTCAATAGAAACTTTTAATAAAAGTAGAAGAGTAAACATCTGATTAATCTGATAACATACTGGAGTTAATAACTGCAAGCTTAGAAGTGTGTTAACGACATATTGGTGTGCTTTTAAAGACAATTTTTTCTGTCTGCATCCTGAGGCTGTTGTATAACCTTGGAAAAGTCTCTTGTGCATATTTAATGAGGTGTCTTGGCAACATTTTATCAACAATTTTTGTTTCATTTTCATCAGAATAATAGAAGACAACCTTTTGATTAGTCCTTACTCACCCTATGAAAAGTGATTTTGCAATTAACAAACATATAATTGATTCACTGATTGCCATAAACAACAATTAAAAAATATATTCAAATCTATGTTTTTAATCACAATTTACACACGGATCAACAGCATCTCAATGATTAGAATAAACGTTTTGAAACGAACTTTCCTTCTATAACTCAAATAATCTTGAAAGAATTTACGAGAAAAATCACTTAACAGTTACAGTATCTCCTTTAAACCCAACCCTTCTCCCGCAGCCAGAGAAAACAAATCTATTGGTGAGAATAAACCGTTTCGGTAAACTAGCCTTTTTTGTGAGCATATTTGCGCCCTGGAGGCGGCCATATTTAATGAACAACACGTGGTCTTCTGGTTTGTTTTTATAACGCCCTGCTTGGCCCTAGTGGTGAGAATTACTTGTATTATGAACTGTATAAACAAGGCAGACATCCTATATGCTGGAGATGTGTTTGTATGATGATAATATGAGAGTTGGTGTGAGGGAAGATCTTCTGAAAAAACTTACAGAGGCTGCGTTGCTATAACAGAATTTAGGAGCAAGGGGCATTGTTGTTAATCATACAGATGCCATAATGAAAGAATATATTATTTTTGAGAATCAGTCAGAGGTAATATAATCTTGGCACTTTGAAATACAATATCTATGTAAAATAAAATTATTATCCTGACGATGCAATAGACTTGAAGAAGCAGCTGTATAGTGTTTAAGAAAATGAGATGACAAAAGGTATGTGAAATCTTTATCATTAGGGAATACTTATCATTATTTACTTCGGGCCCTTTGTAATTTCTATTTTCTTTCAGTCTGGCCACCAAGTTTTTACTTTGCTCAAATCACGAAAGGAATATCAGAAATACATGCTTTGTTTGAACAATCATTAGTATCACATTGTCATTAAAGGTAATGAATTTGTCATCCCATATAATAATCATAACGTTATGGTACCGATTATACAATTTAATCGAAATATTCAACTATCATTATTTACAAAATAAGTTATCGATTGCATTTATTTGAACACTTGAAAAAGATTCTGCAATAAACCTACAATATCTGTAAATGAGTGTTGGTAACAAAAGACTTATACATGTAAGTGTTTATTGTACTTATTTAAAAAATAGATGAGTAAAATGAGTTTTATAACTAGATTGGCAAAATAGTGTTGGTAACATAAGGATTATACATGTAAGTGTTAGGTGTCATTGTCAAGTCTTTCAAAGGTTGTTATGTAAAACCGTTTAAGAGGTACCTAGCAAGCAAATGAAAATATTGAATGGAATATTGTTTCAAGAATGTGTGGATGGTGGGCGCTACTGTTTTGGCAGGGTAACTGATGCCGTTATTATTGTGCAGTAATTTACTCTTTTACAATTTGAAAAGTAAACTTAAGGTAACATTCCTTTGAGAAGCGAGTAAACGAGAGGGTTACGGAGTCTAGTACTTATTTATATCTTATACTATAACTTTAACAAAATTCTTAACGAGCATGTATCACCTGATCTTACTTAAGAGACGTAAAGTCTTACGTAGAAAAGAAAAAAGCTTTTAAAAGAATGTAGAAAGTTGCTAGTTACTTTGAGAAGTGCTGTTTCTCGCTTAAGTAAATGACGAAGAAAGTTGCTAGTTACTTTGAGAAGTGCTAGTTCACGCTTAAGTAAATGACGTAGAAAGTTGCTAGTTACTTGGAGAAGTGCTAGTTCTCGCTTAAGTAAGTGACGAAGAAAGTTGCTAGTTACTTGGAGAAGTGCTAGTTCTCGCTTATGTAAGTGACGTAGAAAGTTGCTAGTTACTTGGAGAAGTGCTAGTTCTCGCTTACGTAAGTGACGTAGAAAGTTGCAAGTTACTAGGAGACGTGCTAGTTCTCGCTTACGTAAGTGACGTAGAAACTTGCTACTTACTTGGAGAAGTGCTTGTTTTCGCTGAGACTGTAGAGGGAGGTTAGACCGCAGATGAAGGCGATCATGACGGTGAAGTAGATGAAGATGAACTTGCCCACGTCCTGCAGCATCCTACCGTAGGAGATCTGAAGTTGGCCGAATGTCTCGCTGGCCGGCAGGATGTAGGCAATCCGGGCAAAACTCAGAACATTGGCCACTGAGAATAAGACCTTTGAGAGGATCTGGGGATTAGGTATGCTATCATCTGGAAGAGAAATACAACTATTCATCATTAAAAACTATGTTCCACTAAGAGATACCGCTTGGGTGAGATCAAACAATTTCTCCCCTGAGATATGGTGCAGAATTTGCGAAATGCGCGGCTTCGTCGACGACATGACGACACTTCTGCATCATAAAGTAATGACACTACAAAAGCCTCGGATATTCGTAACTTTATTTAGATACATTGGGGAGATGCTCTCTATACAAATTAAACACATATATTAACTGTAGATAGCAGTCACTGTGACGTTGACATACGATAAGAATTTTGTTTGTATATGAACTGAAAGTAAGGTTGTTTAACTTCAGACTTTAAAATCAAAGCGATATAATCCCTTAATATTTGACTTAGTTAGTTCATGTGAGCGGTATGCAATCTAATAAACCATAAACCGAAGTTTACAAAGTATAACCCCCGTATTTTGGCGTTAACATAAAATGTTGCCTTCTGATTGGACAAAACGATGTCATGTGAACATCAGAACTATATCTTTACATTGATCACCTGATGATAAAAATTCACAATATCCCTAACTTATTTTGTCCAGTATGTGTAAATAAAAAACGCCCAGATGTTTTGCTGTAACATAGATTTTGCATTATATTGAAATATGAATTTTTTAATCTATAAGATTCTAATTCAATTTAAACTGTAGTATAAGTGCCGTCCATAAGCTCCGGCATCTATACCGGTTTAGATTGCACTCATTAAACCATTTGTAAACCACAACGCATTATGAAGTTTATTTCGTAAGTAAACTTTCATCTTGACCCTTATGCGAACCAAACGCCGACGCAAATTTTTCAAATTATTAATTACACGGTATCTCACCTTTTCTTATAGTTCTATTCTATGAAATCCTTCAGACAAAAAAACTAGCCTGAGGAAAGAGTATCTTTATTTTAATGATGAAATAAAAATATCTTAAATCCATGTAATGATTTACCAATTTACTATTTCATTTTTTATATCTACTAATTGTCGCCCACTTATAAACAAAAACAGCATGACAATCATTCGTTTTTCCAATCATATTCGTATTATTCAAGGCAAGAAAGGCATTTGGACTATTGTTTGAACCAGGTAAACTTTCATGTACCATGAAATATACACCCAGTGTTTTGAGGATTCGACCCTATCTGCCACGAAAAGAAGGAAAGAAGAAGAGGGACCGCCATTACTTTTTACAACAGATAAATACCCTCATTTCAATACTCCATGAACCGCCTCTGTTTAAGCTATATAAAGTTCCGGCATTTCTTCTTTTGTGCGACATTGAGCCACGTGAGATACATTTTCTTTTCATCCCACTTTTACGGGAGTATCTGAGTAATCGCGGATATCCTAATAGAAGCCGGACAGGGTCAATATTCCGGTCTGACCTCTGCCAGGAAGATTCTCCTGTCTCTGGGTCTGTTAGTCATGACGTTATACAGGCGGTACTTACCACGATACATAACACCTTTCTGGCGATACCTACATGATTGCTTCACCCTGTGCAAACACTGCCTGGAGCTTGTAGCACAGGTGAAAACACATCAGCGTATTGTGAATCTCAGTACGCTCATATTACAGGTAAGATATTGCATGTGTTGTGGGAAATATTGTTGAAAGAAGTATGCTTTGTATTTACAACATGGCTTATAAGAAAATTTGGTATTTTTGTGGATGTAAAATTGTATATTATTTTATTGTTTCAGTACAGAAAATCTTATCAATAATAATGTTTTATATCTGTCAGCCCCTAACTGAAATGACATAACGTCAATCCATTAAGAATAAGTGAAATATCATGTGCTGAAAGAAAGTCTATATATTGTCTAGTCACGTACAGAAGTACCATTGTGTGTTCCTACAGAAGACTTGATAACTACTGCCAGATGAGAGCAACTTTGAAAATTTTGGTAAACAAGACGATCATTCTTAGAAATCGTTCCTGAGTTTCTGAACCAATGTAATATGTATCGAAGTTTTCTTCATTCGTCAAGTCCGTCTTTACTCGATAATTTACTAATCACTTTACCAATGTAGTGTGTTTCGAGGTTGTCTTCATTCGTTATAGTCAAGTATATATTTGATTGATATTTTACTAATTATTGGTTGTTTCATTATAAAAATAACGCCAACAGTGGCAAATGCGTGAATTGAACTACTCACAATGCATGTGTAAATTATTTGCATACACAAAATACGTTGCTATGTTCAAAATGTCATGAATTATAAACAACAACAACAACAACTGATGTCCGTTATCTTGAGTTTACAGGAAATAACAAATATAAGCGACATTATCAAATTTGCAATTGAAAAAAACTAAAAGCGCAGTACATCAACAAGGTTTGACATCAATTACGCGGTTCGAAAGAACAGTCAGAAAGCTGGAATAACTCCAAATCGTCTATAGGCCTACGTATTCACCATGTGACGTTACACCTGGGCTGCAATATTTCACCTGGGCAGGTGAGTTGTACACCTGTATAACACTGACCTTTTGTATAGCTGTATGGATGGAGATAGCACACATACTGATCGTTCTACCCCCATCATTGCACTTATGTAAGTTTGGATACCACGCATTCAGATCCGTCTACCACCAACATCGAATTTGCGTAAGTGTTGATGCCATGCATTCAGACTCTTCTTTTATCAACAATGCCCGTAGTTCGAATCCCGCCGGGGCCTTGGCTACTTTGTCTGCAGTTGTGAACTGTTCTACACGCAGTAGGTTTGGGTGCAATGCTACACTGAATTTCAGCGCAGTACCACCAATGGTTTGCTAGTGTCAGCCGATGCTCGCAGGTTTCACCGCAATGCATAGCCACAATAGTGTTGCGGGCTTTCTCCCTGCAATAATACTAGCAGCCGCGATATAAGCGAAATACTCTTCAAAGCGGCGTTAAACCCCATTTCGCCTCCATAAATAAAACCATCTTCAATCTACACTGAGTTTACGAGAAACATTCAGACCCACTTGTCACCAACATTGAATCTACATGTATGTAAGTGTGAATACCACACATTAAGAACCATCTACCTCCAAAACTGAATGTACATAAATGTAAGTACATTAGATTGATACACATCTGTCACTAACATTAAATCTATGTAAGTATGGATACCACACTTTACCCATTTACCACCAATAATTCATTATTATATAAATGTAAGTGTTTATATCATTTTTTGAAAGCCACCTATTACCAATACTGCTTTATATAATTACCGATACCCTATATAAAACCAATGTACAATTAACATTGAATTTATGTTGGTTTTTCTACTGAACATTCAGATCAAAAAATACTTTATCAGTCAAATTTATCCACTTTACTTCGCGACCATTCGCATTCAAGATTCAAGATTCAAAGATTATCCGTTTTTTTCTAGAACAGTAAAGTTTTGTACATTTATAAAAGCCATTATTCAAAAGGATGAATTAAACCCAATCAGTCGTTGTTTAATCTCAAATTGTGATTAACTGAATAAACCCTATCGAAGAAGACAACGTAATGCGCTTACCTACCCTGACTTGCGATGAGTCCAGGGTGTTTGTGACCCTTGGCCTTGGTGTAGATGACCCCCTCTATGGCGTATGATGCCGTGTAGAGGGCCAACATCATGATGTCCATGTAGTTCCAGATCTGTGAGAAATACTCCCTCACCCCCTCTTCCCAGAGCTGCTTGCATTCGGCCCAGAACATTCCTGGAAGTGGAATTGGAATCCAAAAATGCTTCATTCTTTTTAATCTCATTTAGTGACGTTGAAAGTGGCGCAGCAACGAATGAAAATATTTTACTTTTCTACTTCACGGGTAGACTAAATTTACTCTATGAAATATTTGTTAACAAATGAAATGCTTAAATCCAAACTTGCTGAATGAGGACATGGCATGTATTAAAGGTTATAATTTTATACACAGTCAATCTACTTCACGAAATAAACATTGCATTTCTCAAGAATTGACAGCCTTTTTTATCTTTTGTATGACCCAATGCCTTCCATTACGCCAAAAACAGAATCATTTTAAATTTGAGCAGCTAGCCTCGTTAATATTTGAGCAGCCTCGTTAATACTCAGAGCAAATGCAAAAGAACCAATGCATATTATCGACTCTCGTAAACCCTTTGCTTCGTCTCGTCTCGCCTATAAAGCGCCTGTAAACCATATACTCCAAATCGAGGTATATTGGCAGTGCCCATATAATGGGTCCGACTTGCGTCTAAATGCAATAAAAAAATCAGACTGAGAGGGGGTAGTAGGCGGATATAAAAATGCTGATGTAGCAGGATATGATGCAAATGATACATACCTAGAACGTAGAACATGATTAGACTATTGACGATGCCCTCAGTTCCCTCAAAGAGGTCGAGGCTGTTGGAAGAGTTGATGGTGGTAGCGACAAACAGGAGGACGAGGAAGGCGGTGTAGGAACAGATGTAGTTCATAAACTTCATGAAGGGGCTCTTCAGTACCTCACCTATCTGAAGGTAAAAAGGGACATTTCTTTGAGTTGCATTTTAAAGGTTGGTTTGATGAAGAAATGCGATTTAAAACTTCATGATTTCAATGAGAGGCGACGTTTCGGTGTAACACCGTTATCAAGCAAGAGTTTTAGCCTTATAAAGAAGTTGTATATTCAAAAATTCGTACTTCTTCGGGTATTGATCGAGGGTTGTTATAGAATAGCTAAGACAATTACGTGGACATTTACTTGGTTGTCATGTAATTGCAAAGAAACAATTTGGCAAAGGTACCTTACTATCTATGAGTGAGGTCATTGATTGAAAGCTCTTTTAAAAATCGTATAATTTGGTAGAAATTTTAGAATAGGTTGCTTTGAGGAGGAATTCGGAACTACTGTAGTTCTATGAAGTGGAAGCCACAATGTAGCATCTTGTTAAAAACGTGAGCTATACCGAAAACGATGGAACCTGTACAAGCATCTTGTTAAAAACGTGAGCTATACCGAAAACGATTACCTATCCCTCTCCGTCTTCCTTTCGTTGTTCTTACAAAATCAAGAATTATTAAGATTATGGTAAGCAAATCTAGCAATTGTTCACCTTTGAGTAAGGTAAGAAGACATAAACGATGGCAGTGACGGGTATAAACATGATGCCGAGAGGTGCCAGGAAGAGTTTCATCATGAAGGGCTGGTGTTGGAACCAGGGAACCCCGTTATACCACATGCTCATCAGATGCTCCTGGGAACTGGCATGGGCGATGAACTGAAAGTGAGGAACAAATGAAATTCGGGAAGAAGACTTCGACTGAACTGAAAGCATCGTTTCCACTTGCTCATTTCGGCATTAGCGGACAATGAACTGAAACTTAGGAACATCTTCAGTACACTTTGGTACTTTGAGGTGCTCCTTGGGCGTTTGTAGGACATTGACCTTAAATATGAAGCATGTGTAAATTTGCGGATAGATGATTTTCGGTGAATTGATAACATTATCAGTTACTCCCGGAGCCCTTTTAATGGGCGTTGAACTGAAAGCGAGAAACGTTGGAACTGAGATTTGGAAACATCGACTTTTACCCTTCTGGCCCTTGTGGGCGATGATCTTATGTTGTGGAACCTGTACAAGTGACATTTATTCGAGAAGAAGAACTAGAGTGAACATTATCAGTTTCTTTTCGAATCAACGTAGATGAGGAGATGTTACGAAGTGAACTGAATCTCGATTTGGGGAACTAAAAAACAGAAATTTAAATCTGCGTGAATTTGGGAACGAGACTAAGAATAAGACAACCTGGAAGTCACCCCATTACTTGTTAAACCTCCAATTTAGAAATACAAATATTAATCTGGAGGAATCATAACGTTGAAGGTCAACAATCTTTGAATATCAAGAATAGAAATTCAATAATTACATAGTGACATACAAATATTTTAACTGCTGAAATCAGTGAATAATGGAAATAGATGCCATTTGATAAACATAACAATATACCTGTGTTAAGTAATTCTTTTTATATCATATGTTCAAATATTCATAATGCGCTTTTGACGAAGTTCGATTTTACTGATTTCATTTCATCAAGAAAAAAATAGCGAAAACTGAATAAAGACCATCGGTATTTAGTCATTACCTTTTTCTGTTCATATTTGATGGCAGTTTTGATCCTGGACAGATCCCTGACGTTCGTACAGCCGTGCAGAGCCGCCATCACCTCCTCGTTAGACCTACACAGGTCAAGGAGTTGTACCGCATACTCCTTGCAGTGTTCACTCAGCCGTTTGTACTCATTCTGAAATAAATGAGATGTCAGGAGCTTTTACAATTTCCTTTGTGGCTACGCTATCGTAGAAAGAAAATAAGCTGAAATTCTCAGAATAGACATGTTCATTATATATCATCAAAAATCGGAATCTGTTATACATCATGGCAGGGTCTACTATTTTACATTCTCAGGCAAATTCTTGCATATATAGGTAAAGCTACATACGTAATCATGTAAGTTTACCTAGTTAAGTAAATTTGCTAATGTAAACGTCCTTACAGTAAGTTCGCATTGGGAGCTAATGGACAAATATGTCTGCACGTTATTATGGACTTAATATTTCTGTATTTAAACTATAGCTCATGTTAACTATAGCTAAAATGAAGTATACTACTTGTATCCATTATCTTATTATTTTGTAGACAGTTTACACCCCTTATGAATTTTAACATTTTTAATATAGTGCGAAAATTATGATCAAGTAGTTTTCTTGAATTTCAAGTTTTCCAAAACGTCTTCATGACTTTTGTCTTGAACACCTCATTTTAGAGTAAGTTTATAGAGCGCAAATATCCATACATTTGTATTCTCCCAGCGTTGTCTGATATATTACCACTGGTAAACGAGATCACTCCCAGAGGAGAATACAACCAATCGCCCGTCAAGCCCTCATGATTCAAATTCAGACCACAATCGTGTCATTCGAGATATGAAATTTACTTCTGAGTGGGCAAATATAGTCCAAGGAAGACAAGTAATTTTATGCATAATCAACTTCTTTATTGTTCTTATAGCGACGTTTCGGTATAGATTCTTATACCGTTTTCAAGCAATCGGTGATATGGTTAGATACAGCATTTTTATACACAAGTTACATATGGATGGTAACAATGATACCAAGATGAGGTAACAATAACATGAAAGGATACAGGTAGGAAAACATGATAAGATGTGTGGGATTACCTATTAATCAGAAGGGGGGGGGGGGGGGGGGGGGTTAATTAGGCGTATATGAAAATATGCAAACATGTATGAATTGCGTCAGTGTAAAAGGGTGAGATTATTGTTATTCTGAACTTTTCTTAGAATCGAGGAAAGCCTGTGACTGTAGTTAAATGTTGGAAGAAGGTTTTCTCTTTTGTTTTCTTTACAACATTGTAAAGTTTCGGGGTGTTTTGGATGTTTCAATACCTTCCTCACGATTATCAAATTAAGAGCTTGAAAAATATATGATACTTTGAAAACTTTCAAATCAGAGATACATTAGCATTACCTTTTAACAAATTCAATGTCATTTACAAAATAACCGATTTATCTGGATTTGTTTATTCAATTATTCTATCAAATATATAATAAAATGTCAATAGAACCAAGAAAAGATATTGATAATTCTCTATTCGTTCCGTCTGTAACGCGATGAAACCCACAATTCAATATTGTCACAAAATGCAGTTTTTAATCAAACCTAAAATATGCACTTTGAACTTAGTTTAAGTAGTTCCTGAATGGTTCCAATTTTCCACGACATCTTAAAACTCTCTGAACCTGTACGTTATTAGATTAATGCAGAATCGTACAACGCCAGATGAAATCACAGAAGAGGAATGTGCATACAATCACAAAAACACGGTCCAAATGTCTTAAGATCAATATTTTCCAACTTTAATACCAAACTGAATGTAATATTTCTCAGAGCCTGCTGTTGCCACCAATATTGGCACTGGTTCAGCCTTATGCTCTGTCTAATGAAACTGCAATAGGGCAGAAATATGGGCACTTTGCTTGAAAACAATCAAGAAGATTGGCAGTCCCTCTTATGATTATGGGAATACTTGTCGGAGGCACTTAAAAACATGACAGACACACAAGGACACAACACAGCCGGTTGGGGGTTGGGTTAATCACTGATGAACAACCCTCTTGGAGCCAGACATTGGATCTGATTCCGAATTGATCCACAATCCTGCTGGAATCACATTTCGTGGGATATCCTGAAATGTGATCACAGATTAGCGAGACAAGAGGCTTTAGTTCGTTAATAGTGAATGTAGTCTCATCAGTTAAGTAGGATGAATGAGAAATTAAGTAACAAAACTTATTTGACTGGAAGTTTTATGTAATTAAAAATATTTATATATACAAATGGAGTACTTATGTATTTCACCTGATAAGTTTCTTCATATAGTCTACCAAAATTTGAGTTTAGTGAGGGAGTTATTTTCCTGAACTTTTTAAGGGAAAGATATTAATTACTCATCATATGACAGCCAATTATGTATAAATAGTTAAATATATATTTCATATAAATTGAGCAAAAATTACAATTGACACTTAGTTTTTCTGGCACGTTCATTTTAATATTTGTTTCTAATCAATTGTTGCATTCGTATGATGTACAAAGATCAATTGGGTATGATAAGAAGACGGAAACACATAATCACGTTTGTCTTTAACGTCGATATCGTTAATGAGGTCTGAATACCCTCCCAAATGAATTTCACAGAATCGATTTCAGAGAATCGATCTGAGCTGATCAGTAACGATTGTGTGCACCTCTAGCGTCTCGTACAGCAACACAACGTCTCCTCATGGATCTTAGAACGTTAGTTAATACTGCCCAAGGAACACGTCGCCATTGCTCAACAAGGTAATGATGAAGATCTTGCAACGGCTGTGGTGGTTTAATTTGTTGACGAACACGTCGACCCAGTTCGACCCAGATGTGTTCGATCGGATTGAGGTCGGGGCTTTACGATGGCCAATCCAGGACTTGAAAACCAGCATTTGTCAGAAAATTCTGCGTGAGAACTGCTGTATGGGGCCCAGATTTGGCTTGCTGAAACGTAAGTCCAGGGCCGTGTATCTGCATGGACGGAAGGTTGCAGAATCTGATCCCTGTACTTGACAGCATTTAAGTTCCCTTGAACAACAACCAGTGGAGAACGACCATGTGCATAGATGGACCTCCAAACGATGACGCTGCCGCCACCAAATCGGTCAACTTCACGTTCGCAAACTTGGGCGTGGCGTTCACCTTGTCTGCGGTACACACCTGCCGTCGGGAAATCTCAAGGTGAATCAAGATTCGTCACTGAAAAAATGGAATTCCACTGTCGTTGCCCACGCAAGACGGTTACGGCGATGAAGGGGTTTAAGGATAGGTCCTCTATAGGGTGTCCGTGCGAGCGGCATGCAAGCGATTTCTAACAGTCTATGGGGTTATCCGCCCACCAAACATCTCTCTACTTGTGGAAGTTGCAGTTACAAATCGGTTGCGAAGATTACGTAAAGGTATTGCTGCATCTTCCCGGAGTGACGTCACACGTGACGCTCCTGGCCGCGGGCGGTCTGCAATTGTTCCCGTTTGATGCACTCTCATCTTGAGATATAAAATTGTTTGTCGTGAACAGTTGAATGCTCTGCCACAGTGACCACAGCTTGACCAGCATAGAGCATCCCCATACCGCGTTGACATTCTTCGTTTGTAAGACGCGGCATTGCCAAAAGGTCTTTCAATTACTCAGTTCATGCAAACATGCATCGATTGACCTCATGATTTTGTGTTTGCACGTGCATTCACAGTTTGCAGATTTTTTTTTTACTACAAAGTCAATGATTGCATGTGACTTAGAGGAGTCAAGACCATTACTTTCACTTTAAATAGTGTTTAAAATATTTCAATGAACAGACAGAAACGATTTAATAAATTTACCTATGTCAAATTTTCAATTTTGCTAAGTATATATATATATATATATATGTATATGATCTGTTCATTACCTCTTTACACATATTACTAAAGACGAAAGTTTGTTAAGGGAGATCTTTCCATGAACTAATTAACAGTATGAAATTTGTGTAGTTTGTTAAATGATCTTATCTCATGTACTTACATATCTCAACAGATTGTGGTCTCTTTATACAGATTACCATAATATGAGATTTTTTTACTTCTTGAAATTCTGCAAATACATGAACACAATAGTGAAGAGCCTGTAATTAGTTGTTTTAAAGTAAACGAATCGAGTTAAATTATCTAGATGAGTTTGTTCAAGGCCATCGATGACCTTTGGTCACATTCATCTACAATTATCTGTAATCTCTGTGCCATATGATTTGAAATATAATTTACTTTCTGACTGTATTCTCATTCATTTTTACTTACTAAAGAAAGTGTATTCTCAATTATTTTACATACTATAGAAAGTTTATTCTAATTTATTTTACCTACTATAGAAAGTTTATTAAGGATTCAGCAATTTTGCTGAATCCTTATTGTTATTGGCGTGTTTTATTATTATTTTTTTCCACCGATTTTGTGGACCCGATTTAGCCCAAACCGCTAAAGCTACAACAGCCAAACTTCGCAGTCTGGTAGAACTTCATGAGAAGGGGTTCTAATAAGCTTTTGGGCTTAATCGGATTAAGCGTTAAAGGCACAGTACCAAACTTGCCAGTCTGATAGAACTGCATGAGACGAAGCCACAATAAGCTTTTGGACTTAATCGGCTTAAGTGTTAAAGGCACAGTACGATCGAAAGTTCGAAAAATTAACATGGGAATTTTTTTCAAAATGCACTTAGAGACCTGTAATTTGATTTAAACTATAGGCAATTACATCACGAGCAAAAAAGCAAATCACGGCGAATTCCTAAGTAGCATACTTTTTGCACATTATCAACTTCTTTGCAATAATCGCAATTTCCAGATAAAACATGCCGCTGAAGCTTAATGCATGCACCAATCTTCAAGAAATTTTCAGTGAAGCTAGCTACCATTACTATCTTTGTACTGAATGTGCTTTTTATGCGCTGAATCCTTTTGTCGTCGCTTGCAACTATATTTCTAATTTATTTTTACTTACTATAGAAAGTGAATTATAATTAATTTTTACTTACTTCATCTTCATTTCATAATCATAAGAGCTACAACCAGTTCTTCTTTGTAATGAATCTATATATGTCAATGTGTTCAATGGATGGGCAGGGACACAAATCTGAGGACACATTAGCCCCAATCGTTAGATTGCCAACAAATCCATACCGGCATTCCCTCGGCACAAGGGCAATATCGGGGGAATTCAATGTACAAATATACCAATCTGAATAAATGAGGAACATTATTCGAGCCTCGTGTCAACTCAGTTTATGGTGGAAGGAGGGTGATTGATACGCGTTGTTAACTATTGAATTCATTGCAGTAAAAACGTTAAATACCCATAGTTTCTTCATCAAAGTAGGGAATTTTCTGTGAATAGTAAACTATTGTATTCATTGCGGTGAAGATGCTGGCGATCCATAGTTTCGTCATCAAAGTAGGGAATGTTCTGTGAATAGTCAACTATTGTATTCATTGCAGTGATTATGCTGGCGAGCCATAGTTTCGTCATCAAGGAAGGACATATTTTATGAATTGTCACCTGTTGTATTGATTGCAGTGAATTCGTTTACTGCTCATAGTTTCGTCATCAAGGAAGGACATATCTTATGAATCGTCAGCTGTTGAATTCATTGCAGTGAAAACGTTAACGACCCATAGTTTCGTCATCAAGGAAGGACATATTTTATGAATTGTCACCTGTTGTATTGATTGCAGTGAATTCGTTTACTGCTCATAGTTTCGTCATCAAAAAGAGGGGGACATGGTGCTGTAAACATTGCATTGGATTAGTCGACTATTCATAGTTTCTTTGTCAAAGGAGGAATTGTTCTAGGAATTGTCACTTATTGTATTGATCGCAGTGAATACGTTGACGATCCATAAATTCTTCATCAAATGAGGGTATTTTCTTTCAATTGTAAGCTATTGTATTAGTTGAAGTGAAAAGGTTTACTGCACATAGTTTCTTCATCAAATGACGATATTTTCTTTCAATTGTAAGCTATTGTATTAATTGAAGTGAATAGGTTTCCTGCTCATAGTTTCTTCATCAAATGAGGACATGTTCTTTCAATTGTAAGCTATTGTATTAATTGAAGTGAATAGGTTTCCTGCTCATAGTTTCTTCATCAAATGAGGATATTTTCTTTGAATTGTAAGCTATTGTATTAATTGAAGTGAATAGGTTTCCTGCTCATAGTTTCTTCATCAAATGAGGACATGTTCTTTCCATTGTAAGCTATTGTATTAATTGAAGTGAAAAGGTTTACTGCACATAGTTTCTCCATCAACTGAGGATATTTTCTTTGAATTGTAAGCTATTGTATTGATCGCAGTGAATACGTTGACGATCCATAGTTTCTTCATCAAATGAGGATATTTTCTTTCAATTGTAAGCTATTGTATTAGTTGAAGTGAAAAGGTTTACTGCACATAGTTTCTTCATCAAATGAGGATATTTTCTTTCAATTGTAAGCTATTGTATTAATTGAAGTGAATAGGTTTCCTGCTCATAGTTTCTTCATCAAATGAGGACATGTTCTTTCAATTGTAAGCTATTGTATAAATTGAAGTGAATAGGTTTACTGCACATAGTTTCTTCATCAAATGAGGATATTTTCTTTCAATTGTAAGCTATTGTATTAATTGAAGTGAAAAGGTTTACTGCACATAGTTTCTTCATCAAATGAGGATATTTTCTTTCAATTGTAAGCTATTGTATTAATTGAAGTGAATAGGTTTACTGTTCATAGTTTCATCAAAGGAGGATATTTTCTTTCAATTGTAAGCTATTGTATTAACTGAAGTGATAACGTTGACGATCCACAGTTTATTCATCAAAAAAGGAGATCTTCTATGAACTGTCACTTAGTGTATTGATTGCAGTCAATAGATTGATTGACTGGCAATAGTATCTTCATTGAGGAAATTGTCTATGAATAGTCAACTGTTCTATGCATTGAAGTGCAGAAGTTAGAACTGTCGACAGTGTCTATGTAAATGAAGGATTTTCTCTATTGTCGAGTGCCACACAAATTGCGATGTGTAAGATGATACTTAACTTCTAAAATGTGTGACTTATTGCATTTATGCCCGATTCCTTGCAGACAAAGGGACACGTTTTATTGGATTTGACAATTTCTTTATCCTCTGCAATTAAGGAGTTTGACTTACTCAAAAATAAACTTGTTATATTGAAATTCGACTTATGAGCTCATTGAAATAAATTGACATTTCACAGTTCATGAAGGTGTTTCTGGGGACGACCTGTAGATTCCCCGAGGACCATAGTAATGCCTTTTTAGTTGTTTAAACCTTTCCAACACTCACGTATCAGCTGTTTAACAATTCCTTTTACACTGTTCATGATTTCCTATGTAAATTCACCATTTTTCAAATTTTTGAAACTGGCACCAATTCGTAATTAATCAATTTACAGACAATACTTTTGGATCAATATATTAAGGGTTCGTATATCGATATATATACGGGGTAGACATTAAAGTATGCCGGAGATTTATAAAACTTGCATTACCCAGAGGCATGGTTCAAAAATTAAGAAAGTGTTAATCAAACGCATTTTCGGAAATTTTTCGACAGTTGTAACTAATGGGCAACATTATCGTACATTTTACGCTATTTATAAAATATGTTTTGAAATTAACATTTTATGAGAATTTTTTAAAAATTTAGATTTTACATTTTTGACCCCATTGTTTCACAAATTCCATGCCAAATGTGTTCAAGTGGAAACATTAATATGACGTTTAAGTTTATGATAGCAACATAATGTTTTTTCATCTCCTCAAATCAAAGTCGTTTTTGAAAAAAGACTAATGTACTTAAGTGAACACCTTTTTACATGATATTTAAGTAATGCAATTTTTATATATCACCAACACAAATGATTTGATTATGTATTACCACCGACGACTGTACCATGAATAATCGGTGCATATAAAAACCTTGATACAAGTAAGAGACTTCCTAGAACTAGAAATAAATTGAATCAAGCCACGATTGCGAAACTTTAATTTGTCAAGATTCAGACGAGAATTGCACACAAAGTGCAAACGCAATCAGCTGTCCCTGATTTTAGTTTTGTAAGTACATTTTTCGTTAAATATGCTAAATGTGAATACAATGCGTTAAAAGGTTTGCACGCACAGCATAAAAATTGCCTTAAATATACTAAGGTGACCACAATTATTGAAAAATTGCTAAACCCATTGTCTCAAAGGGTGTTTGCAACAACATTGATCTGATTACAAAAGATCATTAATGTAATTTTCACAGATACAATGTAATCCCAACATTTTAAAACACTTCTTAGGAGAGTTCCTCCCGCTTACAACAGTGTGTAAGATGAGTTGAATATATGACTGTTTACAGAAACCTTTGGTTCATTCAACCAATCGTATTGCACCGTTGTCGAAACGTAAACATAAAACAGAATTTTGAATAGAAGTTTAATAATATCTTCAAATTTTTTTTGCATTATTTGTCATTGTGATGATCACTTTCAATGACGAAGATTGACCACTATAAAGATTTAGAATGTATCATATATTTCTTATGATAAATGTGCCACTAAAGGGTTACTAGAACGGCAGGTTTAAGATTTGAGTTGGATATTCATTTCATGTTCAATATTAAAAAGACAGAAACAAACTGAATGATAAGAGCTAAAGTACTATGACACATATAAGCCATTAAAAAGGCAGTGAAATTACATCGTTATTGACTGAAACATACGAGGGGTGTCCCAAAAATTGTTCAACTGATGTTTTACTCACGTGGTGAGTATCAGCTGTATCTGATAGTCACTCTCCTGTCTTGCATTATTGTGTCAAGAACAGCCTCACCTGTGGTGACATCAGATGGACGACCAGGACGGTGCTCGTGCTTACTCTACCCCGTTTAAATTCAGCATGTAACATATCCCCATGAATTTTCTTTGGGGTGTATTTTTTAAAACTCAGATATTTGACAACAGCCATACATTCACTTTTCTCCGTTTCGGTAAAAGATGTGAGGGTCCCTTTGAATGACAGGCTATTATATGCAATTGAAGAGTATGCATCTCGTGATTTTCATTCCATTTACACGTCAATGTAGGTTCTTCATGCACGCACAGTATGGTTGCGTTTCAGGCATGTTTTCATATTTAGGCCGGAAACTTTTGGGACAACCCTCGTATGACAATAAGTTAAATAATATTATAAGATGTCTGGATATAAAAACTTACAATATTGATCAAATGAGAACACATTCGGTTTGGAATATTTTCGTTAACTTTTCTATTCGTGATTTGAAAAACTTCCAGCCTTGGAGCAACTCGGAAAGACAATAGTAATCCTTAATATTTAACCACACCGTTATGCTTTCGGGCGGATCCGAATTGGAACGCGTAGGGATAAGGAAATTGCACTGGAATGAAAACAACTGGAGTTATTTTAAATCTAGACGTTCTGGCGAGGAAAGAACCTTTCTTAAGATTAAGGGCAACTTTACTGAAATACCTTTTGCCTACATATGAAATACTTTCTGATAGTGATTCTTGAATGATATCAAATATTTTCTTATAATTATTCCTTAACGCTATCAAATACTTTCTTGTAGTGATTCTTGAATGTTATCAAATACTTTCGTATAATTATTTCTTAATGCTATCAAATATTTTCTTTTAGTAATTCATTAATGATACTCATCAAATACTCACTTAAAGTGATTCAATAGGGATTTATTGATGATACCACATAATATTATTTGCTTTCTTATAGTGATTAATAAATGATATGAAATACTCTCTTATAGTAATTCAATGGGGATTCATTGATGATATCACATATATACTTTCTTATAGTGATTATTAAATTATATAAAAAAATCTCTTAATGATATAAAAACCTTTCTTTTAGTTATTCATTTCTGATATCAAATACTTTCCAATAGTGATTTGTAATTGCTATCAAACATGTTCCTATAGTATGCAATTAATGTTTAAATGACAGGTTCTCTGTTGTTATAGATTCTTTCTTTCTTATAAGATGACGTTAGACTATGATTAATTCAGAAATATCAAATACGCTCCGTCTCGGAGGTTAAGCATCTGTTCATTTTGTAACATAGTATTTCTTTTATAACCATGGCACGGCATCATGGTCAACCATGTTTATCCATATGTTTAGTCCAAATGTATGTATTTAATCTTAACTTGTGAGGGAATTTTTAGCTAGACTGTCAAAGGAATATGAAGTAAGTGACATTTTAAAACCTCCTAATATGTCTATCATCACAACATGCGAATCGAATAAGAAAATCAGCTCACGTTTTAATGATAGCCAAAGCAAATTT
The DNA here is from genome assembly GCA_921293015.1 of Phorcus lineatus. NCBI lineage: Eukaryota > Metazoa > Mollusca > Gastropoda > Trochida > Trochidae > Phorcus > Phorcus lineatus. Next base: position 25,302,155 of record OV121096.1, on the reverse strand, counting down.
GTATGATTTTGTCAACATGAAAATTTATTGAACCAGTAAACATGTTACTGTTGGAAGTCTGGAGCATTTCTTTTTCTCTTTGATATTCTTCACAAGCTGCCTTCGGCAAAATATGGCATATTACTATTTGTATATGGATTTTCAGCTTATTAGTTTTTCCTTCAATTTTGCAAATAACTGAAAGATAAAAAATATCATGGAGTCTCCATATTGAAAGTGGTGAATTGTTCGATAAAGGTAGTGAGTGAAATCACATTGGGTTTATCTTGTGACAACAACGCATTAATTTTCAGTTTGAAAACCGATAAAGTTGTGATGGTACTGAATATTCAAACAAAATAACGTTTGTTTTTTGCTACGATAAACTCTTCATGTATATCTGGGTCTAGATTTTCGAGGCCCTCTTATTGCTAAGATTCTCTTAGTACCAGATATGAACGTTGAGCTAAGAAAGCTTACAAAAACTGAGTTCATGTTGTCCAAAACATCATTTGTTACAACGTTGAACTTCATTCATCACAATGTATATTTTATTAACCATGCAAAATACAGAACATATCTCACTTTGAAACCTTTTTTTCGATCATTGTATACAAAAATGCTATATTCTAGGACATTTAGAAATCTTTTGAGCTTAAAGTATTAAGTAACACTTAATTCTGACTAGGTAAGCAAAAAAGCACAAATTGACCGGAGCATAGTAAGTAAACTTGCTAAGCGTTTGTTGTTTATATGTTATCTTTTCAGTTGAAAGAATAATGTTCCCTACATTTAACCATTCATAACAAATATCCACTTATTAGGCCCTATTAAAACAACAGAAAAACATTATATTAAATATTAAATTAAATTATATTAAACTGCTTGAACATTCTTTTATCATGCCAAACTGATTATTTTCTAGTAACTTTTTAGGTTTCGTAACATAGCACACCTTCATACATTAGTTTGAAAAGATCTAAAATGATTAAATAAACCCCTGTAAATTTTTATTTAGATTTGGAAGGATTTGATTAGGAAGGTTTGCGAATTTAAACAAAAACAAAGCAAAAGCACAATCGTCGTCTGTGTATTGTGGCAGCAATTACATTACAGTATATAGATATCTTCAATTTGGACATAAATTACGCATTCACATTATTTCAATAATAAATTGTACACAGCCATATATTCAAAATTTCAATTTAATACATAATGTATCAGACAACTCAAATGAATTTAGTTGACCAAACCAATAACCCTTAGTTTCAATAAATTCAGGACCAGTGTCCTTCTATATCGTTTTAATGGGATTGCACCAGTTCTCAAACTGCCATTTCGGAATCACGCAGGAAACAGATACATGAAATAAAATTGATATATTATACATCTGAAGACTGGGAAATAAACCAGGAAGATGTTAGTCAGTGCATTAATGACATTAAGAGTCGAAAAACGGGATATTCTGAGGTCATAACTTGTAATTTACATTTTATCTCATGAATAAACAATTGTGTATTTTAAAACCTGAAAGGCACCTAGTTGGTAGAGAATGTTTTAAATTAGTAAGTAAACTAATTCATATCAAATTCATGGATATTTGATAATGATATTCTCTAATTCTCGCGTTTATGTTACAGGGAAATATGGGCCATATTTCTTTTTGATGTTTGAATATTCCGTAAAAGTAAATAACATAATTTTATGGAAAAGGCCTGTTGTATACTTCAATAATAAATATCATAAAAATGTATCAAACTTTATTATCTAATGCATTTAATTTTATCATTTGTACTAAAATTGTCTCATTATTATAGTTTTCCCATAAACTTAATCAAAGGCAACTAAATCGAAAACATCCACCAAAATGTTTACAGAAAATGTGATGATACCGTGTAGAATCTATTTGATAAACTTGTAGCAAACACCCAATAAGCAGACTCTATTATGATAACTCAAATCAATTGGTGTCGTTCCAAACCTACCTTGTATTCCTTCTCCGTTTCCGCCAGTGTCTGCAGCGAGCGACTGAGCTCAAAAGCTGTCCCAATAGGGTCATCACTTGACAAAGACAGATAAGCAGAACTCCCAAGTCCAGTGTAAGCATTCAACCTTGACCTTGAATGGACGAAACGGTCAAAAGTCTTATGATTCGTACACTCCGTACATAGACAGAAGTAGTGATGAGGAGTTTGAATAGTAAACCCCTTCTGAATCAACATGTGCACAATGTCGAAGTTGTTGCATTGGGCAGCCAGAACAATAGGAGTGATGTCAGGCGCAAAACTTGAATTACTCTGTTCCTGGTCGTAGAAGCCATGTTGGAACTCTAGCTCCATCCGGGCTCTCTTGTCAGAGTAGATGGGATGGGAGAGAAACATATCACACACCTTGAGATTCTCCGTCTTGATAGCGTGAAGCAGCCCCTCCTCAACAACATCAAGGCTGCATCGGTCCAGGAGGAACTGGATGGCTTCATAATGTTCTCCCAGAACCGCCAACTGCAAACCTGTCCTTCCCAGATAGTCACGACAGTTCAGGTTTAAGGAACCATTCTCTCGTATGCACATTTGTATCTGTTCCAGGTTCCCTGTTTCTGCTGCTGTAAGGAAACGACGTTCTGTGTCCGTAAGAGGAACATCTCCAAATATGCCTCGTGCTACCTTGTCATCGTGAGTCGGTTCGTCCTTGACCTGCGACTGTGTCGTCTGCTCCCGTCCTTGCTGGCTCTTCCGGTCTGCTGACATTTTCCTGTTAACAGACGTCTTCCGCGTGAGCGATTGTCGACTCATGGTGGCTTGGTTTCCTTGGTTACTATAATCTTTGGTTACTCTTATCTTGCTGACAGCAGTTGGTAATCCTTGTTGAACTTTTGAAAGATTCCTGTGTGAATTTCAATTTTTGTTTATTTGACAACAGTCGGTCTTCTTCTCAAGAAAATCAACTTGTCACAGGTTATCATAGCCGTACAATCCTGTTGAAATCTCAGTGTTCCTGGTAACCAAAGCTGGTACACTCCCGTTGAAGTAACATATGTCATAGTAATTATAGTTTATACACTCCTTTAGAAGTCTCAGTTGACATGGTTACCATAGCCTGTATATTCCTGTTGAAATCTCGGTTGTTGAGGTTACCATAGCCGATACACTCCTGCTGAAGTCTTTCGTCTGTGAACCTCTCAGTTTTCAAGGCTACAATAGCCGGTAGACCTGTGTAGAAATTTCAGTTGTCAAGGTAACAATATCTGTACCCCCTGTTCAAGTCTGAGCTGAAAGTCGTGCATATCTTGAGGAACGGTGAGTTTCAGGTTATACTCTTGGACGACAAGAGTGTCCGGTTGAATTCTCACTGAAAAACTATAAATGAACTCATTAGTACAAGCAACTCTTTCCCTATTAAAACATCTATATTTATCAATGTAAAACGAAAATGAAAAATCTTGAAAGTTAATGTATCTATCCAGTTAAACCATTATGATAATCATTGCATACAGTCTATGACAACCCAGCTGATCACATTTGATTCTATCAATTTTTACTAAAGGATATATGTCCATTAGATGTTGGACAAATGGGTGAATTAGTTAGCCGCTGGTATGGCCAGTGGTGACGGTGTTGGCTGTGAAGGTGTGGGTTCGAATCTTCAAGGGACTCCACCAAAAAAGTAAAAATATATTCCCGAAAAAGAGCTCCACTATCTACTAATGTGTATCAATTTTTGGGTTTTAGAATAAGGACCTTTTGAAATGAATTTAAAAAAAATGAAGATTCATCGGTCGATACAATCTGAGGTGTAAATGTTTTTATTTACATGCACTTTAGCTGGGCTGTTTGAGAGTCAATTTAACCTTGCTATCAAAATTACTTCAGGTATAACAGTCTCGTATCCTCACCTGAAAGCGAGGAAATATAAACTTAAATACTTTTAACTTCAAAGATATACAGATGTGGCAAAGTGTGTTTTGTTTACAGGTATTTTATATTTCATGATACGTATGCTTTCACAGGTGCAGAATGCTCTATATTAAAGGTACTTTGCGACCTGCAACTTTCTATGAAGACGAACGTTTTGGGAATATTTTTCTTTGGGCTCTTACGCCAATGCATGATTAAAGCACACTATATTGCTAAGATATATGTTTGATTTGTATTCATAACATAAAGGCAGACACCATATCATTCCATCGTCTTTGTAAACACAAAAGAAATCTTGTTGACAATAGTTGAAAAGCAAGAAACATGAAAACGTTTAACTAGGCCCCTCGAGCTTATCGAAACAATCAAAGCATCATAAAAATTCCATTCGAATGCATCTAAATTTTTAAAAAGTATGAATCTGAAAAAGGTAGATAAAATGATATAAAGGTGTTCCATATGCAATTTAATTATAATCCTTGAGTTCCGGAATTGGGCTCATGCACGGACAGTTTAACACATGTAGTAAACTGGCGGCTGGTGAAATTCTTCTGTAATGCCATTTCAATTACAATAAGCAGTGGATTATACGTAACATCCGCTGAAAACTAGGCCATCGCCATATCGGAACCAGGTTTATCCGAACATGAGGAAGCGTTGTCAGATCCTGCAGAGTATTTTCGAAAGGAAAAAAGTAATAATAAGCATATCATGCAACGTATTTTTCATAACTGCAAAAATACAGTTACATTTGCATGTATATATATGTATGTAAATATATATATATATGTATATCATTTACATATTTATGTAAATATATATATGTATGTATATCATATAAATATATATGTAAATATAAAATCATGCATCTAATATTGATATAATATCTACATGGACGCATTCCATACTTCTTTCAGGCCTTCTTTATCCGTGTGACTGATTTACTTATTTTAGTTAATGCATGCAATATTTCTCTTATCGGAACTCAGTATATCACTGGATATGATATATGAGTAGGCGCATACATACATTTGAGATAATATTAAACACAAAAATTATTCAGTAACCTACGTGTCATAACATGCCTTGTATATCAAACAACTTTCATCACACACTCTATTCAATCTAAGATATAAGTAACATTTAGCGCAAATCATTCACTTTCTTCCATGTATGATATAAGCAAATTTAAATTAAATCTTTAACGGTATTCAAGGTCGGTTTTTTGTAAAATATTATAAGGTATACCATTCCTTGTATTCAGTGTCAGATATCAGTAGATTACGATGTAAATTATTCCTGTTTTCAATGTCAAATATCAGTTATAACTCAAATTCGAAAACATGCACCCTTGGCGTGGCATTCCCATGCTAACTTAAATAACTGTTTTACACAAAGACAAAGGATGTTGATATGTCAGTCCATTTGCAATAATGACGTCAAAACCTAACAGCTATTCTATTATTTTTGCAATTATGTGTTAAACGTGCTTTCATTTGATAAATGGTAGGACTGAAGGTGCGTGCTTCTTTCAGCATGTATTAGAGATGATTTATTCCTACAGCCGAAGCCATAAAACTAAACGACGTATTATGTTTTACACGTTTCTAAATCATCCAATGTAAATCTTGCATGTGAAGGGTTTATTAGTACTGAAATATATTTAATATTGCAAATAAATTAATTATGCACAATAGCTAATGCCAGATTAAGTAACCATATTTTGATATTATTCATACAGTTTTTTATAGCAAATTTACAAACTGGAAGATATATTTACGATTCATTGTCCTAGAATTTGACTTGACATGCTATTTGATGTAAAAAAGGAATGTCATCTTACAAAATATCAAAAGATTAATAAAACCTTAACTGGTAATAGAAAAGATAGGCTAATTGGCCATAGATGTCAACCGAGAACAATTTACACTTTTCCTCTATTTACACCTTGTCACAGTAAATGAGAGCTCACCAGCTTATCATGACAAATGACCCTAAAACCATTTTTATCTTCGTAAAATCCAAACATTCATCCACCCATCCGTCCGTCCTTCCAGCTATCAATCCATCCAAACAAACATATATCCAAACAAACAAACTGAAGTTTTTATAACTTAACATTAACTTTTTTCCCTCCTATTAATGTAGCAACATTTTCTTGAACCTCCTTTCAGTACAATAACCTTAAACTACCGGAACATCGCACAAACATTATTTAAATGAATAACGACGAGAGAAAGAGTGAAAGGGGAGTTTATACGCAGCCATGTGGTGTCGTTGTTGTTCTTGACAAACACATCAAGAAACATCTCCTTTTATTTAACATCAATGATAGTTGTTAAAAGAAAAATCTATCACGAAAATCATGGCGTAAACTACGTTGATTTCATTCTGGAGGTGCTAATCAAGCAAAACAAATCGTAATCGACCGAAACTGTTTCTTACTTTGAAGTAATACTTAGTTATTTGTTAATCTTGACAGAAAAACCAATTGCTTATTTTGCATAAATTTTTCATTATTGTTCACATTGTCAGTTGCCTTTGTTGATTTCTCGACTTTAAAGTTCGATGTTTTAACGTTCTTTACGAGTGGCAGGGGAGCGAAAAGTTATATTTCTATAAAGATTTCTTATATTCGTAGATCATGTGGAATTCTTTTGACTTAATCATTAAGTGATTATACTAGTGAGCATATAATTACTTTTGTTTGTTATACCATCAATTCTGTCACTCATTCATGTGTCATTCTAAGGTTGCATAATTTTAAAAACTGTTCAGGTACTTTCAATAGTGACAAACAACATGTCAACATTTTCAGAAATGTATAATCATTGGAGGGGGGGGGGGGGATATTCTAAATAGCTTGCTGACCAACAGAAATATCATGTATTAATCTTCAAGTGTATGATTTATTTACAATTATATAGTAACATACGGACGTTCCTACGAACTTGCATATTTCAAATATGGTTATCTGATTTTCAACTATTATGAGCTGCTTGCAATCAAACAAAAGCTGGTTTATGGTTTATGTTGTTTTTTCTCCAAAAATATGGCCATGAACTACTGCAAGTATCACATTCTAAGAAGCATAATATTATATCGGAAACGTCAAGGCTATGTAAGCTTAACGTCCATTTACTTTTCCTCTGATGTTCTTGAAGAACAACTGACCTTTAGAACTCTCATCCGAGTGCGGCGCACGTGTTTGCCTTTCATAATTCAGATACCAAAATTCTTAAGCTTTTCTATTACATAAAATCCTAAATGCGTGATTTATTTGTGATTATCAAAATATTCCATCAAATCTAGACATACTGAAGCAGTGCTTAAAATCATTCTTGATAGGACTTGATTGAACGTACATTACGAAACGTCAGTTGTTTGCTTATATTTAGGAATATACAACTTTAATTCTCAAAAGTTGATTAATCTACCTAGGATATTATGCATTTTTAATGGCACGAAATCTGTTTCTATTTTTGTTGTTTAAAGACGATCAATAATTGTGTAAAATCAACCTATCAACACTTGATATCAACATGATAAAAAAGTTATTAATCCGTTTTCCGCGATGAGTTAAAGCACATTGGATGAAAGACTTATTATCCCTTAAACCTTATTTCCTAAATTAAATTGCATCTTAAATCTTTGCCTTACGAGAAAAGGATTTTTCAATAACGTGATTTCGACTGTATAAGATAGTTACGGTAACCATTGCTTTTAAAAATGTTATCAAATCCGAATTATTCTCTTCAATTGTTCAGAAATATAGAAAAATATAGAGCAACAAAAATGCTAAATGTTTCCATCAGTATTTTAAAAAAAGAAGAAAATTGCAGTAATGCAAGAGAAATAATGTTATCACTGTAGATAAGATTTTCAAAAATATGCTTTAGAAAACAATAACTTTGTTTAGAACATAAGAGAGAAAAATATTTGAAAATAAAAAGGAATTCCTACCATTCAAGGTTGAAGTCGTATGACCTTTTCAATGACCAAAATGACAGCTTGTAATCCAACTTATGGCACAGAATTGCCTGAAATTCGTCGTCTCCAAATATTATTCCTTGTTATTGAAAGAAACTTTACCACAGGGATTTGAAACTTGTGATGGAAATTCCTCGGGTACCTCCGTGTTGTCCGAATGTCCGGAGAAACTGTTGAAAAGAACTCGCCACATTCTCCGCTCCTAAAGAAAGCACGACTCCAATATGAGATCAAATGGCTAAGATTCTGTAGTGTCTGTTCTTTGCTGATCGTAATGATTACCAGTTCTCCCAAACAGATACCGCCGGTCCGTCCACCGCGCGCTCCAAGATGGCGCCGTTACCTAGCAACGCAGAGCCAATAGGTAAAAAGTAATTCTTGATGGGTGGAAGACTAGTTTGTGGTGAGCTCAAGGCGGTGATGTTTTACGTATACCTCGGGATTGAAAGAAATCAAACGTGTGCAGTTTTTCCTTCAGCGTTACCAGACTGTTTACTTACACTGCAGAGCTTGTGGATTAGTGTTACATTCGGATTGATTAACGTCGCCGAGATCAATAGATCAGCAGAGTGATTCCGAATGACAGAGAATTATTAGTGAAAGTGACATGGGAATTGCTCAATCCCTCAACGGCGATATCCATATTAATCTGGGATTTCTTAATATATCATCTGGCGTTGATGTCTCCATATAGGGTAAACGATCTGTTTGGTTAACACTTAGAATAACGGTCACCTGTTTCATCAGATAAACACAGCTTTATGACACTATAAACTCATACTGCAGCGCTTCGTTATTGAACAGAGATAACAGCCCAAGTGAAGACAAGCAAGCTATGTATAACTTAATTACGAGGAGCATCATCGTTTTAAACTACATTTTACTGCTATTATACCACCAACATGGCCGTTTTATTAAAGAACCAGATACTTAAGAACATGTACTTTCACATTGAGTACTTAACATAATTAATTATCGGACACCATTATGACGTCATGCAATTTGGCAGTTCATGACCGTATGATATGATGGTTTGCCGACGAAGTGAGTGGCGAATTGAATAAAAATGCCTCTGATTCGGTTTACTAACTATCAATGATATATAGGAAACCATGAAAAGCATGTTTTTGTCGGTCTTTATGTATGTAGATATATGTATATATAGGTGTGTATGTCATATAAAACTTTTGGCTTTAGATTACGTGATTCAGTTCGAATCCCAAAAGGAGGGCAATATATTTCTATGGTATATGTTTACCTGCATAAACATGGTGTGATCTGCAGACATTTAAAATGCAATTGTATTCTTAGAGTGTACATATTTCTTATCGAAAGCAATTTCATACGCAACTTCACAGTTGTTAAGTATCTTGCAAATTCCTTTTCTCGAGAAAGTGATTAAAGTACAGAATCTTGACAAAATTGACATTTATTTTATGATTTTATATGGTATTTTTTATGATATATAGTGTCAATTACATTTTAAATTATTCCATATCCACTTAACAAACAATGACATTCTTTCGATTTAAAAAAAAAATTACCGTTGTCGCCTATCCCTTTAAGCTTCAAACCGCCAAACACCACAACTTCAGACTCATAAACTATGATCTCGGACAAAGCAAGAATCAGGATAAACATGTTTTGTGATCCCTTAAGACAGACGTTCATCGATTGTTTGAGAGTAATTAGCGTGTTTTGGTTTAAATCAATGGGTACCAATTGAAAACTATCTCAAGTGACATCCTCTTTCTTGTTTTCCCACGTTAAAGTCGATTTTCCTAGTGCAAGTCTTTCTAAACGCTATAATTGACTACACACAAATGACTACACTTTCTATTAGGTGAACACGTTGTTTTAAATAACAAACATGTTGGTGTCTATTACATGAATGTGTAGCCTTTGGAATTTGATTTAATCGATTCTTTACAGAATAAAATATTCTTCACCTCCATCGTAGTTGATAGTCTTAAGAGTAAAGTAAAACAATATAAAGAGTTTAATATAGGGAAACATAATTTGTATTATTGATTTCATCATCTGTATTCTTACATCAAATATCATTTCGATTACTTTTAATAGTTATCGGTTTCTAAGTATGAGTTTCCATTCTGCGTGTACCAAGAAACCTCTTTTCACAACATACTTGATGGATACTTAATAGAAGGACATTTGTAACAGATGTAGTGGTAAATTAATTCGGCAATCCCACATTGCCCTCCTTGTGTCCTATGACAATTGTATTGCGTTCTCTACAGGCTTTTAAAAGCTTACCAATCAACTTCGTTGTTGTATAAATTTGACTATTTCAGCCTTTTCATGTCTATGCCTTGTTTACATGTCTTAACTGTTATATGTTGCGTCACTGTTGTAATAAGAATTCCTTTATCAATAAAGTATTATTATTGTTGTTATCATCATCATCATCATCATCATCATCATCATCATCATCATCATCATCATCATCATCATCATCATCATCATCATTATTATTATTATTATTATTATTATTATTATTATTATTATTATTATTATCATCATCATCATGGCTATTATTTTTCGGAAAGTATTTCTCCTAAAGTTCTACTATGAGTTGAGAAACTGCCAAACCAGAATATTAACCACGTCCAAGTGGTGAACAGATTGCCAGGAACAAAGGTGAAATTCTTCATTCACAGACAGTTTTCATAATTTTCTGAAAATAAACACACAGAGAGATATGTGTGTGTTATGACATCGGTGTAGCACCCCACATGTTCCGCTATATGTGGGTTAAATTGCAGCCAGTGCTTATTTTACCTGTAAATGCAAAGCACATGTTCTCGTCTCGATGTGCAGCGCATGTGCCGCTTTCTACCTTGCAGGTTAATACCCAGGGGGAGTAAAATGTGTAACAGGAACTTCCGCAATCATTTATCCTGCACCGCAAAAGATTTTTGAATCTTTTTTTTTATTTATGTGTATTAACATAGGGTTGACACAATAAGCAGATATCAAAAACATAAAAGTTACTTTATATCATTCCCATCTGTGGTTTGGACACATCACTTTTTTGGAATTGATATCAAAAGTATAAATCAACTAAGGCTATTTAGCGAATCAATAAGTTTCATATGTTTATCAAATATGCCTAAAAGTAATTAAAACATTGTACATGTTTCCTAGCGACTTTTTACTTCATCGCTACATCGATACATTGCTTTATTATCTACTAAGGCAGTCATATCGGGTTCATGTTTTTGATACGATACCCTAGGGCAAAATATCACTTTTCCTTGTGACGTCACGTAAAAATAATGCTTTGACGTCACAGTTCACCTACGACGTGGTATTCCAAATGCGTTCATGCCTAAGCGTGGATCTTGATTTTGATAAGTTTCTTTAATTTCTAGACTTTGGTAATAAAGATAATATCATATTCTTTTCCATGACATACTATGTTTACGACACTCGTGCCTTAATATTAGTATATCCCTCGCTATCGCTCTGGAAATACTGATATTAAGCACTCGTGTCGTAAACATAAAAACTCATTGACACCCATATAATATCCTGTTGGATATAAAATCTTGTTGGAATTGGCTTGACGGTGTACCTATGTCATAGTCATATACATGTAACTGATTATTGTACATCAGCGAGTAAATGAGTATCAAGTTTTGAAGGACAGTTAGAAGTGATATATATAAGGAACGCAAGGTTTTGTGGATAACAACTTCTTTATTGATTCACGACGTTTTAGATGAAAGAGTAAGCATATAAAGGACAATCGTTGTACTGCCGGGCTAAAAGTCCGACTTCCGTTGTATATTTGCACAAGTAGTCGATTTAAAAATACAACAGGACAAGGACATGTAGCTCGACCAACACGCATGTATTTACAATTTTATTTTACAATCAAAATTATAAGTTATATCAATAAATGACATATTTTTAATCTTTAATCTTTTGAATTGATAGCTTTGATCTTTGTCAGTTAGGTGTCATCGAATGCTCATAGTCCTATCGATCCCAGTTCGTTTTGTTTTCGCCCCTTTTTCCTTATTAGCCAAGTTGTTTCTCCGTATAGGCCAGTCATGAACTCGAAAACAACGGACTGAATTGTTACATTGCATTCGTCATTATATTACGGCATATGACGCTTAAACGGCAAGACGAGGCGTTTACATTACAATTACAGGGGCATTGGGGTACATAAAACGGGTGCAGAAGGAAATATGTATCGTTCGTCAGCCAATCAGAATGTGTTTTTGTGTACAGTACAAAAATGGCGATTGACACTGGAAGTTTAATCACTTATTTGCATATATGCTGTTATAATCCAATTTGGTTTAAGCATATTTTTATTCAAGAAGAATCTGGTTCGGCAAACAAGCAAAATTTCAATATAAATACCAATACGTCAACTCCTTGGCCTTTACACTAATGGTGTGACTGACGTGTACTACTGGTTGTTGAGGACATGCTGACTCTCTGAAACCCGAATGTTTACAATCTCCATATACAATGATTTATTTACATGTCTTTTAATGATTTTGCAACATTGCATGGTTTGAACAAGATGAAAATGTATAAAATCATACATACAGAAATATGTATCCGAAAAAGAGGCAATTGAAATTTAATTACAGTTATGTAAAAAGGTGTGTATGTTTCTGCCGTGACCCACTGACAGCATATTTCATTCAAATCTCTTCGGAAACGTCAAGTCTAAATGTATGTCAAATGTTCTAATTATCAATTAATCTTATCACTCGGTAATTTATTATAGGCACTATTTACAAATTGATAACGTTATTTCAGACTTAAGGATATATCTTTTTCTGGTTCATATGTCTTAGAAAGAGGTATAACCGTTTCAACATACGATATTTCTGGATCTTTAAGTGTCAAGTAGTGTTCTGTAAAGAAAGTATACGTTTCTATATTTCACCTATAACTTACAAAATCTAAATCAACTAATAAACTATACTGAGTCATGTTACTTGTTTTGTCATGTGAAGTGAAGACTCATCCTTTCTGCAAAGAAAGGTCGAAACAAGTACACATGGCCCCAGTTCATTTGAAAAAACGTCAACGAGAAATCCGTCAACGAAATGGATGGAAGGCTCCAAGACACCCTATAATTTGATACACAGTGTGCCGGCGACTATGACAATAATATGAGGTTTGAACACATTTACCCTTGCGCGAAGTGTATCTGATTCTGCAAAATGGCGACGTTAATTAAGATGTTGCTTGATGGAGCCATGACCAAAGCATGACATTCATAGATGAGGGTAAGGTGTATCTGTATAGAAATGACAGACTAACACGTGTTTACAGACGTAGCAGTGTCTGTATATACCTAGATTGGTTAAACAAGTCCGTACCTTTGTATACAGAAGCTTAATTGTTTCTATTGGCTATCTGAAAAAGAGACTTGTGGAAACTCAATGCATGTAAAGACAGGGAGGAAGTACTAAATGACCTCTCGTCTTCATATTTATCAAGCAACAACCTCGTGGCATTGTCTACCAACACAACCGTCTATTTGCATCTAGCCAACATCGTTGTTTTGCCTTAGTCAGCATGCTATCCAGACATGAATCCTATAGAACACGACAAATCTGAAGACCACTAGTTCCAAATGTTACTACCTGGAACAATGTCTGCTACATTAATTGCAACAGATCATGCCTACCGCCAATCGTTCATCAACTTTGTTAATTCATCATTGTGCTCTGATCTGTATTTACGCCTAAACTTTTATTTAAAATCTATTGTTTGAACAAATGTTCTTTAATACATGCTTTTCTGTTTTCCAAGTTTTGGCAAGCACACTGTATACTTTCTTTTGAGCGCTATTTATTTTTTATCAAATCCTAATATTCTGCTTAAGTGGTGCGCAAACAATCTTCACATGGTAGGACTATTCATCTCTGTCATCACAACTAACATCGTTGTTGGGTTTGTTCGAGTTTGATCAGGTCTATGTTTAAGCCGACCGGAAGCTCCTCAGGAGAACTGCACAAGCATGTGCGGTGTATCTGTTTTAAATTTTATTGACTGTCATAATGTTGGCTTTATGATATGATTTTCCTTATTTGTATACTTCAAGTTGATTCGTCACATATGTATATTATAACAAATATTTGACTCTTTGCTTTAAAAAGAAAACAACATGTCTATGCGTCATCATTCAGTGTAAACACGCACAGTGAAGTTTCCTAAGTTGCTAGAGCATATTTAATCGTGCAATGATGACAAGTAACGGGTATATTGACCAATTAAAATCGAGAATCTCAGCACTGGCATAGTTGAAGGACATTACTGTTCGTCTTTAAGAAAAACAACACGACAAAGGTGAGGAATAAGACATTTATTCTAAAACCTTTGTTAATGCTGAGGCAATTTGTTTGGCATAATCTACTGATTCAGGTTATTCTTTTAAAAAAACATAAGTATTTAATACATGTTTTATAAAGAATATATTTCTAAATGTTTTTTTATGAAAAATATACAATTTCCCAAACATGTTAATGGGATAACATCTTGAAGCATAATAGAGTATTAGATTAGTGAGTCATTTGAAAATCAAATAGAAACGCATAAATACGCATAGTATGCGCTCTGATATAGTTCCTCTCAATTCGAACTTTTTTCTCGCGTTGATTTGAATATAAAAACTGCTTTATAAAAATATTCTTACTTTTATTATATAGTCGTCTATATCTTATAAACAATATATTCTAATATCATATCTTCTTAAAGATATTGATAAAATAAAAATTTTCCTTAAGTAAAAAGGTTGAAAAATTAATAAAATAAACATTTTCACTAGGTAAAAAGGTTGAAATATTAATAAAATAAACAGTTTCATTTAGTAAAAGGATTGAAATATTAATGAAATAAACATTTTCATTCGATAAAAAGGGATAAACATTACCGTTAGGTAAAAAGCTTGAAATAAAGAAAATTATCTGAAGACTATGAAATAATGAAATACCTGCAATATAAAGAGTAAAAAAATAAATCTTACACGTGATCCCCTATAGTCAACATGGAACAATATCTTTACTTGTCCGAATATACATATCGAATTAGAATTGATAAGAGTAAAATTAGATGTGTCCATTGACACCGTTTTGACCATTTGTGGAGGCCTTGACCGGGTTCCTGATAGCCTCCAAAATAGCCTCAGCCCCCTTAGAGACCATCCTGTCGCCAAGGTCAAGCCCCAGCTTCTCAGCTGCCTGCAATGTCTCGGGGCTAATCCTGGTACCCGTAACTATAGAAGAGTAATGCTTCAGCGGTCCTGGCTGAACCTGCGGGAAACATTAATATTTATGAATCAATCAA
Organism: Phorcus lineatus; assembly: GCA_921293015.1. NCBI lineage: Eukaryota > Metazoa > Mollusca > Gastropoda > Trochida > Trochidae > Phorcus > Phorcus lineatus. The sequence goes on along the minus strand of OV121096.1, from coordinate 25,286,931 downwards.
TCGATCCATCCATCAATCCATCCATCCGCCTAGTCACCCATCCATCTATCTATCAACCGACGAACCAAACAACCAACATTAACTAAACAACCATCACAAACATCAACCATCAATCAATCAATCAATCAATCGATCAATGTTCTGGTACCTAAAGAGGCCTGAAACCTATAGACCTCAAATAGCATTCATATAACAGCCTTTCCAAATCATATGTTCCTCAGTCATATTTACATATTTGCCATTCTCAATTAAGATATCGTGTTATGAACATCTAATATGTCTTAAACTTTTCCTATATTTTCCCATTCATACACTATAGATACAAAAGTTATTTATACTAATTTAATCTTCCAAAAATGTTTTGAACAATGACCAGAAAAGCTTTTGCAAAATATAACTCGTAATCAAATCTCGTTTACTTTTAAGATGTATTTATTAGCATTTACATCTCCAGTGTATTTGTTGTTCGTAATATAACAAAAAATGTTCATGAAGTTGAAATCGAAAATTGAAGGCTCTGCAACTTGCCTAAAAAGTTCTATGTAGAGCAGAAAGGTTTAAGCGGAGGTAAACGTTCCATATGCTTACCTGTATGGCCTCCTTGAGAGTGCCTGGTAGGTCACGTGTCTCCTCGTCAAGGACAGCCTCGTTCCCATCCTCCGTGAACACGCCCCCCTTCAGGCTCAGCTGCAGCGAGATATAAGGGATCATTACCCATTGGGTGAAACATAATAGTGAAGTATTTTCAATATTAGCACATGTGAACATATCACTTTCACCTACCAACAATTTTTTTTGCCGTATTTCGTCGTTTGTGACGTCATGAAACAATTGCTAATGACGTCACTGTAGCGGGCCGTCGCAAGAGAAGCAGGGTGTTTTCTGGATATTTCGGACGATTTAAATGGAATGACATCGGTAATTAAGAAATTATCACACTCGGAAGTGTTTCGAGTGATTTTAAGGAAATTCTTACAAATTTGTCTATATTCCTCGCTCTCGCTCGGGTAATAAAAACAGTTCACACTCGTTTTGTACATTTCTTATGAAACACTTCTTTGGGTGATAATCTCTATTTGACTGATCACATGATTAGAATTTACTGGAAGCTACTTTACACTAAACCTTGATTTATTATAACACCTTTTTCAAAGGTTGGCAACTTCATCGACACGGATTAACATCAGAATCCAAAACTGGCTAATTTCAGACTTACTGCATTACGCAATTCATAGCTTGGTTACAATTTCTTATGACCGATAAGCAGTAACGTCAAAGAGACACCTGATTTGGATATCCATATCTTTGATTGGGATATCAAATGATATCAAGTGCTGGCGAGTATAAAAAAAATAGTAACCTACCAAATACAATCCAAAAACGAGAAACTCTCTCTCACGAAGGATATGACAATGCCTCAATGTCACCAAAACAAGAAAAGGCGAGAAACCTAATGGGTATCTGGCTGTGAATAAATGACGTCTAAACACTAATCAGAAAGTTCTGTGTTGAATTTCCGCTACCTCAGCACCCCGCCACGGCGTGACGAGAGACAAGCATGTCTTGGTGTTGAGACTAACACTCGTCTGTCCACACCGTGTTGTTTTTCCATTGTAAAGTCACAGATACATTTTCAAAAGCTCATTAACCAATGTTTACAAAATGCTGGATATACGAAGGCGAAGACAACTGTCGCCATGACACCGGGATAAGCATGTATAGGTCCTACAGATCGACAGTCAATTCCTTATGTGGAGTCGAACCCTGGCCCTAACTCAACGTGTTGTCTTTCCCTGTAGACTTACATTTTATTGACTCATTGCATGCGTCAGCTTTAAAATCGATTTACCAATGTTTTTAAAAGGTTGAATATGACAATGAAGATAAATGTCGCGATGACACCAGTGTATGAATTTCTACTTGAGGATAGACAGTCATTCGGGTGAGGATAGACAGTCATTCGGGTGTGGATAGACAGTCATTCGGGTGTGGATAGACAGTCATTCAGGTTGTGGATAGACAGTCATTCGGGTGTGGATTACTGTCTAGTTCATGATCACTGTGGTGTCTTCCGATGTTAACTTACATCCTCAATGCATTTAATACCTTCTTTATAAAAAATACACGTACAAATGCTTTAAAGAGTTTTAATATACGAACATGACAATGAAGATAACTATCGCCACGACACCAGGATCAACATGCTTTCCTGCAGATAAAGAGTCATCCTGGTGTGGAGCCTACTAGATAGTATATATTCACCGTGTTGTCTTTTAGTGTGGACTCTTTACTTTACGACATTTATTTCGAAACATTCATGAACCTTTATTTTTAAAGTGCTGATTAAGGTTTCTAACAAATTTAGGCGTAAAAAGTTTTGTTGTGCAATGCTGTCTGTCTGTCAACTCCTGTTGTTGAATCTAATAGTAACTATACTTACTGTTTTGTCTTTCCCTGTAGACTCACATCCTATTAACTTACCACATCCAAAACAATAATTTTCGAAAAGTGATTTACCAATGATTTTATAAGCTGAACATACGAATCTGAAAAGAAGGCACCAAAAGATTTCGCCCGAAGACCAGCAAATTTACAGTTGTCTCCTGGTGTGGAATATATCTCTAGTCTACATTTGTTTTCTCACCGTGTTGTCTTCCAGCGTAGACTCGCATCCAATTGGCTCACTGCATCCACCCATCTGAAATACAAAGGTAACGCCGTAAACATCGAGTGTGTAAATCATTATGCGATTGAACTGTCATTGATAAATATGACAAACACATTGAGAAGCTTGGAAATATTTTAAAAACCCTGACAGTATGCATATTCCTCTAGTAATGACCTCAAATAAAATCCTCTATTAGAAACGACCTGCAATTATTATTAGCATCCTTCATTTATACTATTAGTAATAACCTATAGTCTCAACGCCTGGTAACAACTTCCAGTTAACCACACACAATTCTCTTAAGAAATGCCCTTCAGTTACAACCTCAAATAACATAATCGTAAGTTACAATCTGCAAGTTCTTTCAACACCCTTCATATTAGATGCCTCTAGTAACTTCTAGTAAATAGTTCTAGTCAAGCACTCACAAGTTTCCTGATACGCCCTCTCTGCTAACACCCTGACGACGGTGTTCTTATCACGAAGGGGGTCGACAAGGGTTTCCTTTCCACATAATACCCTTTCTAGTAATAACATTCTCCAAAGTAACAACCTGCATTTTTTCATCAACATCCTTCATAGTAACGTCATGTAGTGACAAGGTGATTTAACCGCTCACAAGTCTCTTTAGGAATGCCCTCCAGTTACAACCTCAAATCACATCCCCTTAAGTTTTACCTGTATTGTTTTTATCAACATTCTTCACAACAGACGTTTTAAGCAACAACTTCTAGTAACCAGCTCCAGTTAAGCACTCACAAGTCTCAATCACGCATACGCCCTCTCGATCCACCACCCTGATAATGCAAAGCCACAATGATGTTGCGGGCTTTCTTCCTGCCAAAATACCAGCGGCAGCGATATAAGAGAAAGCGGCGTTAAACCCATTATTACTCGCCCGTGTAAGATACTGCAGTGTAATATTTACACGGCGATATTAAACTAGTGTAATACCGCTTCACGTATGACGTTATAATATTGTGTAGTTGTGACGTCGTAATGTTAGCATCGCCGTCACAATGGCGACAATGTTTCGTTCAGTACACTTTTGGCTCGATTAATGGGGTCAAGTAATAAACAGAATACTAAACTTCTTTCAATTTAATACTATTTTTATTAAACTCGTTAATGATTTGGTATTAAACTCGCTTTCGCTCGTTTTATACTTAACCATTAACTCGTTTAATAAAAATAGTATTAAATGGAAAGTCGTTTAGTATCCTCTATATATCACCTCACCTACACCAGCCTGATAATATGTTCTCATCACGATAGGGGTCGAGAAGGATGCAGTTGTCTAGTAATGCCCTAACAACCTCAAATAACATCCTCCAAAGTTACAACCTACGTATCTTATTAGCATACTTAGTATTAGTCTCTATAACATCTTCTGGTACAAGTTGAGTGAAGCACTCACGAGTCTCCTGAGATAGGCCCTCTCTGCCACCACTCTGATGACTGTGTTCCTATCGTGTAGAGGATCCAGCAGAGCCAGAACTTCCTTGTCGTCAGCCCGACACTCCACCGCTAGTGCAGCCTGGCTGGCACAGTACAGACACTCCTTGGCACTCAGGATCTGTAAGTAACGTAAGGTCATAAGGTCTGTGATCTGTGAATAATAGTTTGACCTTAATGACGGCAATCTCATTTCAATGAGATCATAATTTTGATACATACGTAATCAACGTAACGTTGTACAGAAGTAGATGTTGATAAAAGGTCTGTGGTCTCAGATTCATCGTTTGAATTTGATTGATGTGCAATCTCATTAAAATAAGGTCATACATATGTTGCATTCTTAATCAGCATAACTTCGTACTCAGTAATAAGGAAGTTAGGATCATACGCCGTGGTCTGTGAATCATGGTTTGAATCTTATTGGTGAGCAGTCTCATTAAAATGAGATCATGATTATGCTGCATACGTAAATCTGCATGACGTAGTACAGCAAATTATAATCTTGTTTTAATGAGATCGATCGATGTACTGTATTGGAGGATGTGATATAAGTTGGTTACTATTATCAAAGTTAAATGGTATGTAGGTGTACCTATGAAATAAAGTGATATCACAATTGATTTAGGAAAGCTTGAAGAGATGGTCTTATACTTTAGTGTTTAAAGGTAGCTTAATCAGACTATCATCCTTTATATTACTGGGTTAACATGGTGAATATCAACATCAACACTTAGTTGACAAGTGGTGTTTAACCAGTACTTAGCTAAAGCGCCCAAGAAGAAAGATGGAATTCACAAAATTTGAAATGTCATATGATAATTATACATATAAATGGAACTACTTCATATATTTTCGATTTCAATTGAACAACAATGATAAATCAAATCTTTATTCTTTGAGACGAATATGCAACAATAATGATTTGTCAAATAATTTGTTTTCTTATGGGGACAAATATGTTAATAAATGATATATCTTAAACCCGTAGAACCTTGAAATCAACATATTCGTGATTTTCGGGCCCAAAAAAATATGTGAAAAGACTCGGAGTGTCCCATTAAATATTCCCACCTGTGAGGTCCTCTTTTCATAGTCAGGTCCCATCCGCTCCAGGGCTGCTGCAGCAAGACATAGGGCGTCGTACTGTCCACTCGTGTCCAGTTTCTCTATACGGCCATCAATGTTACCGCGCTGGACAGGAGTTAAGGAATTGAAATTTTCTCATAAAAGTAAAAGTTTTCGTAATGGGTGAACACTTAACGCAAAAAAACTCTGTCAATATTTTATATCGTGTTAAAGTTGATTAATCATGAATTTCCGTTGCAGCCTCCAATAACATTATAAAATAACATGTGTACATATGTCGTAGAAACATTCTCTAAACTAACGACTCCCAATAACTTGTTGAGGCTACAACCCTAAATATAAATAATAATTGCTGAATATTACCTTAATAAGTGAATATTTAGTAGAAGACTTCTTTATGATAAAACCTGATTTTCACGAAAATAACAGGAAATGATCATATTGGGGCCGGTTGTTTTTCATATTCAATGACGAATTGAGACATGTATGATATTTTATGAACGCTTCCATTGCATTTTGCTGTATAAAAAGTCAAAATTTTCATAAATATTTGCACTCAGATGCGTTTTTTGCAATACACAAGGCTCGTAAACTACAAAAATTTAAGCACTCGTAATCAGAAAAACACACACAATTTTTACTACGGTTGGGTGGCACAGGAAAATAAGGGAAGAACAAAATACTACTAATTGGCTGTTAGTATCATTTAATCTTTTACAATATATATTAAAGATTAAAAGGATACGATGTCCTGGATTTTGAGATGGGGATAAGCTCTCTTAATCTGAGCAGCTCGTCTCAGTGAACTGGTGCCCACAACACTGAAATAAAAGAAACTTGTTTAAAAGTCATTGCAAATATAATTTCTGTTAATATTTTTATATTCTTCATTCAATGAATTATGGGAAGAGGCAGATATAATCTTCTTATCCCCTTTCTTTGTATTCAATCGAATCAAATCGATTACCCCCCTCTGTCTCTTCCTCTTTGCTCTAGCTCTCCTTTATCGATTTCCTTCCCCCTCCCCCCCCCCCCCCCCCCCCCTCCCCCCCCCTCTCTCTCTCTCTCTCTCTCTCTCTCTCTCTCTCTCTCTCTCTCTCTCTCTCTCTCTCTCTCTCTCTCTCTCTCTCCTATTTTTTTTCTCTCTCTCTCTCTCTCTCTCTCTCTCACATACTCTCTCATCAGATGTGCCATATTTAGGAAGACGAGGTACTAACGATGTATTTATATAAAGATAATATAGATAAATTTAAAAAATTGGTTTCGTAGCCGAGTTACAAGAAGAAGAAAATTATTTTATTTCAGTGTCACATGTTACACATTTCTTGTTTTTGTAGCCACAAACACTTGTTAAAAGGTTACATCCAGCCAAATGGCTTATGAGACACTACATACATTAAATAACACGTTCAAATGAATTAGTTAAAATTATGCATATTAAGATAGTTAACATACCACACAATACAATACCATACGATTCAATATAGCAAAATACAATAAACTACAAGACCGCACAATACACTACAATATTTCATAATCAGCAATCCACGGTGATGATGCAATACTTTTCAAGCGTCTTTCTCTATCGTTGATATCAAACCTGTCGTGAATTCAGTCAAAGATGTATGAAATTAGATAAACTTAATCATAAAATTCCGAAATGATAATAATCGAGTCATTTGAAAGTTCATAAAATTCGAGGGGTATTTCACTTTATTATCCACACATTATTCATTTGAAACTCATGCAGGGTATGTGGGAATGTAGGTCAGCGTAAACTACGCGTACCCGTGCTCGCGATACAAGACGTCAAAGTCTCAGTAAATTACAAATCCGCTTGTGGGTGGGGATTTATAGGGCCTGGAGGTCACTTTATCGTTGCAGTTATACAAGCCAAGGGTCAAATAGTAGACTTCGAGTAAGAGTCCGATATCGGAATCGTTAGGGCGTTTATAATGTTCCACAACGATAAATATGTCCAAAATTTTAAACATTTTGATTGCGTAAGTATATTGTCTATTATTTTAGACGGATGTACGGTCCACAGTCCACTTATATAAACTCTTGCATACCTTTAGTTATATAAAGGGGGGCTACGGTATGTAGTTTTATGCAATGCAAAATAGCTCAAATCGCTGGCAAGTATCATTCCATAAAGATGTCGACTTATGTAATTGTTTCCAAATATCATTATCATATAAAGGGGCCCTAAAGTATGTCGTTTTATGCAATGCAACAAATAGCTGATATCTTTTGGACACAATCTCAACACAAAAATGTCTACCTAAGCAATTTTTTAAATGTTAATATTAACAAAAGATGTCATGTATAACATATTTAAATCCTAAGCGTTATCTCCAATTACACTTTGACAAAAATAGAAAAATTTGGCTTTATTTGCAAATACCATGGTTGTGTCTTATCCTGAGGTAGAAAATGGTTATATCATCACTATAATATATATATATATATATATATATATATATATATATATATATATATATATATATATATATATATATATACGCTACTCCACGATTGATACTTCTTACATTTTATATATATTATATATATTGTTATATAAGTTTTTACCTAAAACAATGAGATAGATATGATTTAGTCTCAAAACGCGACATATCCTCTAAATCCTATATCTTGTTGTTCTTACCTTCCCTTTGGCAGAGTGGCGAGAGTCTTCCCCTGGTTCTTGACAGTCATCACAATGGCATCGTGCGGGTTGGCTCGCCTTGGAGGTAGATATTGGTTAAGTGAAGGACAATTTCACATTTGTGCTCAATCGTGTGAAAATGATTTCGATATGGGAAAAGATTATTGAGGTGTCCACAATGGACCTTTAAAAGAGACATCGAATCTATATCCTCGTCTACCTTTACGTCAGTAGAAGTCAAACAGATCAAGGTATGTGTGAGTAAAGACAGTTACGACGTTCTGGTACAGTGAGATAAGTATTTGAATAAGTAAATTAATAAATAAACATATTTTGAATAAAGATCCAAATAAAACGCCTAGAACTTTCGAATTATGTAACCAACGAAATGGAGAACGATGTTGATATATCAATATAGTTCAAACTAGATAAATTGATCCGTCAACTAGTTTTAACTAGATTATAAATATATTTGATAGGTATGAATTTTAATTTTAAAAGGATATTTGACACGCAAATACAAAAAAGGGAATTAGATATATGATAAACCCTATTATTCCTGTACGAAGAATGATATAACCGATCCTCATAAAGTAGAATTAGGGAAAAGAAAACTTTCCTACTTGATTATACAGCCGAGTACTAGGCCGTTTGGTAGAGTAATGGCCACGTCTTTGAGCGAGTGGACAATCATGTCCACCTTCCCATCCTTCAGACTTTGTTCCAGCTCCTCTGACCATAGGGCAGCATTTGCAATCTGTAAGTAATACAGAACATTGAAATCTTCGTCAAACGACAATGTGTGCGTGAAGAAAACTGTCGGTTTTACGGGATGTCGGGTTAGAAAACGACATCAATCTGGGCTGTGGTTTAAGGGGAACCGGATTGGGGGAGTTTTATGAAATAATAAGATTTTGACAACCTCAATATTGATGTGTCGGTTAATAAGGAATGCGTATTTAAGGGATGTCGGATAATAGAAATCTCATCGGGAAGTTAGAATATGCAATTGTTTTCCACAGTTTCTACCGTCCATTTCACGTCTGTCAAAATTTCCCTATCTATTTATAATTTTTCATTTTTTCCTATTTGACTTTCATCATATAATACATCTTGTCACATTGGGATTTAAAAATGAAACACATATCAAAATCTTTGAAGGCGCATGTAATGCTTAACTTATGAGGTTGAAATAAGACAAACATACCTTGACTAACGATGAACTTAAGTCTCTGTCCCCAGGCGTTGTCATGGAAACTAGAATAAAAGATTTAATCACGATATGTATAAGATTATTCACGATATTGCCAACTTGAGATATTTTCACTTAAAAATTAAGGGACCTTTGCCTAGATTTTCAAAGTTCTCTTAGCACTAGCATAGCCGCAAGTACCGTACATTAACATTTTCTTACGAGTACCTTAGCACTTAGAGAGTCTTGAAAATTTGGATTGATCTTCAATGTAGTATTAATATGCAAATCAGAAATGTTATTGATTAGATATTCAATGGATAAGAATGCCCGTCACCAGAATTTGCCCTAGGTCTCATTACAAAATTTATTTCAGTGGGATAGCGCAGTGGTTAGCGCGTTCGGCTTCGGTTCAAGCGGTCCGTGGTTCGAATCCCGCCAGGGGCTCGGCAACTTTCTCTGCAGTAGAGAACTGTTCTACACTCGGTTGGATGTGGGTACAATGCTACACTGAATTTCGGCGCAGTACCTCCCAGGGTTCGCTATTTCCAGCCGATGCTCGCAGGTTTTACCGCAATGTATAGCTAAAATGCTGGTGCGGACTTTATCCATGCAATATTACTAGCGGCCGCGACATAAGTGAAATACTCTTGAAAGTGGCTTTAAACCCCAAATCAGATCACTCAGCTCAATGACGAAAATCACTCAGCTCAATGACGAAACGTTATTTGCATTACCTGATTCAAACTCGACATCGGGATTTTTCTCCTTCAACAAGGAAATCAAGTAGTTGGCCTGTATCAGAGCCAACTGAAAGGAAAAGAAAGATTGGTTACTTACATGATAATAGAAAAAGAAAGTTAGCATTGTGATTACACTATCTACGATAAAGTACATTCGTGTTCATTTTCGGTTCGTGTGATCTCAAATACACGTCTAACATTGTTACATTTGTTCAGTATCAAAACGGCAAATTTATTCATCTTCCCCCGCATGGCTTTAAATTGCACTAAGACTATCACTGGCTGATTTAAACCTTGCTGCCAAGCCGTAAAATCTTGACTGTAGGTGCAGTGCCTTACGATGAATAATTGCAATTTGTTTTGACGACAAGCGCTGAAAAGTTGAGGAAATGCGGCAAGGCCTATCTTAGCAACTCACTGGGACTAGAGCAAGTTTAGGCCATGCGTGAGAAGATGGTATCTCTTATGCATACGGCCATAGGAGCTGTGCCGTTTTACACATTTCATAAGAAAATTGAATGCTTAACTACCGCTTATCGTTTTTTGTCGAGGCAATATAGGCGAGTTGGTAAGGTGCTTTTATGGTCAATGGCTTGGATGCCTGACTCTGAGGGTGTGGGTTCGAATCCTGCAAGTGACTCGATCCGAAAAGGTACAAAACTTTGCACTATTGCATTAATTGTAATTCCAAATATAACAATATTTCATTTGTTCACTATATAAATGGCATCTTTAAAAATAGAAAATTAGTTTTTAAAAAAGATAACATCCCCCGTAGAATTAACCGAACAATATCCTTACGCCGATCTGCTTCAATCACGTCACGATCATTTTTGTCACGTCAAAGACAAGGATGTACGGAGACTGGCGTTGTAGTTTACAACAGGGATATAATTAAAGAGAGATTATCAAATTTCGATACGTAAGAAATTGTCAGTCTTATTTTAGGTTCATTTAGTTAAATATGTATTTTTGCTGAAAGTTAAGACAATTTCATTTCCAAAGGGATACCCTTGATGTTACAGGCCTATAGAAAAAGTTCTCAATACTAAACGCTCTTGCTTTAGTCTATTTGCTTATTCTAGTAGAAAGGGCTTCTGGCCCCTTGACCTAGTTATGAAGCGTTCATTCATCAATATACCGTAACCTCTTTCTGAATAGGGATCTGCTGATAAAGAGTATAGAAATTACCCATTGCTTTTTAAAGAAATTGCTTTACCTAATATTTGATGTATCATTTTACCCATTATAAATGATTCATTGCTCAGTTAAAAATAATTGCAAATAGAGATTTGCCTTTCTTAAAATTGAAAATTTCTGAAGTGCAAAACTTCATCGTATGTTTCTCAGTATTTGCATTTGGCATTATGTTATGTTTCGTTTAACTGTATTATTTCTTAAGAAGAGAAGTATGCTTTTCATCAGGTGATGAAACAATCACGATCCACGTCAGCCTTTTTTATGTGTTTTTTTTTCACAAATTGGCAAAGGCCTTAATATCTAAATCTATTTTTAGAACCAAACTCAGAACAGAAGGTCACATGATTGCTGTAGTATGGCGTGTCAAATATAGTGTACGTGGTACGGGTATAACTTCTTATAATGGTATGCGGGGGCTTACATAAACCTCAAACTGATAAGGTATGTGTTTCTTTTTTCCCACGTTACGGGTCAGTGTTCTCTGTTACACAACTGACTGGGTCGGGTGAGGGTCCGGGTCGGTTTGAATTTAGTTCAAATTGTTTTGCTCTGAACTATATCTATTTTTTTAGAGAATTGCCATTTAGGCTATGGTATGAACACCACATTGTTTGGTACTTTGGTGTTTGAATTAAAAGACCCTATGCCCAAATTCCATTAAAATAAAATCTTACTTTTGATACACTACATCATCTGCGAAGAGCAGCGCACACTTACGATCCTATTTTATTGAGATTTTCAATTGTAGAATCCAAAGCACATGGAAATGGAGTATATATATGGCGCATTAATAACATGTTTATAAACAGAAGTTTCCCCTCGACTCGGTTTGACAAAAAATACTAGCACAGAACGCTCCCCTTAATCAGTAATGTTTCAGCAGCCAATATACTTTCGGTTGACCACTGTTAAATTAGAATCACAAACCCAGTTGTAAAAATTAAGAAAACACGTTATTTGGTCCCTCTACAGTGACGGTTGATCGTGAAATGACACGCTCTTGGATATTACTTGTTCACGGAATAACGCTTTAACATATCAAACACATTTGACTATTACTAACAATCAATATCATGCCAACGACAAGATCATTTTTCTCAACAACTTTTGGTCGGTCTTACCATAAAAGAACGAAAACTTTACTGTGCGATTTCTTATTTTGGCATGTGGCATAAAGAAATGATTAACTGGTTCGGGCTGGCGGAAAGATCTATTCACAATGAAAGCATGGTATTTACAATGTAGGCTATTTTCTGCACGATGGTCTTAACAAATGATCGAATATACCTAACAACAATGAGAATATGTGTATAAAATATACATTTGTGTATGTAAATTTTGAAATTATTAACAACTATTTATCTTTTCATTGCCCTGATGCTACAATGTAAATCACATAAACTAAATGTCCCAAAGTAAATTTGTCCCGCGTGATTATATAGGCGAGACCAAGTTCAAAAAGTCGTTCTGGGCTTCTGAAGGCCCGGTTGATTAAGTGGGATAATGTCATGTCAAAATACAAAACGAATGTTCTACATTTTTTGGCAATTAAAAACAGGAGATTTTATGGGATGCTTGAGAATTTGGGACTCACACAAGTCTGTTCCAATTTTTAACCAGTCTGTGTCTTATCAAAAACTCTTAGGTTATCTTTTCTATATCTTATAATTTCAGATTTTTTTTCTAAAAAACCCACACAAAAAAACAAAACCTTAAGATATTAATAAGATATTCTTAATAAATGATAAAAGTTATTTTCCATTAACCAATTACAAAATCTTAAAATAAGGATAAGAACCAAAGACATATACTGAAATGCTAGAAATTTGATATTTGATGTTTGATATCAACATAAACAATAAACTATTAAATACTTCAATGTAAAATTATTGATTTGGTTCGTTGGTTTAAGCTGAATATATATTTTTAATACCTTCGAGAAAAACATATCAGGGTTAATATTTCCCATTCCATTTTTTCATTATGATTTTACGGCAAAAATTGTGACGTCAATGTTCGCCTTTGACAGTTAACGTTTGTTCGCGATACGCCGATGGATTATGTTTCTCATTATTTTCGTTGATTTCTCGACGATTGTGATAGACAGAATGTTAAATTTGTGCCCAAGGTATTTATTTGACTCCTTAACTTTAGTTTTTATAAATGCTTTTCGATTTCTCTAACCTTGACTGAATGCGTTTTACTTGACCAACTGACTGACTGACTGACTTAATGACTGACAAAGCAACCTAGTTTCTTACTAGTTGCTTGCCAACCGGGCTGACTAACTGACTGCTTAACTGCTGACTGCTGACTGACGAAACGAATGACAGACCGACTGCCTGACTGACTGACTGCCTGACAGGATATCTGACTAAATTCTCTGTTTTACTACCTAACTGATTTCATATTTGGTTTTGACTGCTTCTCTGACTGTGAAAGCCTTAAGTGTCTGCGTGACAGAATGCTCGACTCACTGCATGTCTTACTGACTGTTTTCCTGACTGACTGCCTAACAGACTTAGTAACGGACTGACTTACAGAACGATTGACTAACAGACTGATTGTCAGACCGACTTCCTTAGGGACTGTTTTCCTGACTGACGGAGTACATACTTAACGGACTGTTTTCATGACTAACGCACTAACGCACTAGTCTGTCTGAGTAACGGACTGAGTATAACGGACTAATTGACTGACTGACTAACGTACTGAATGCGTGACTGAATGATTGAATGATTGAATGACTGCATGACAGAATGACTGACTGAGTATATGCCTGACTGCCCGATTAACAGACTACCTAACAGACTGACTGCTAACGGACCCCTTGCCTGACTGACAGTCTGAATGCCTGATGGACTGCCAAACGTACTGACTGGCTAACGTACTGAATACTTGACTGACTGACTGACCGACTAATGGAATGACTGTCTAACGGACTGAATGCCTGACTGACTATCTCACAAACTAACGTAATGAATGCTTGACTGTCTGGTAAACGCACTACCTAACGGTCTGACTGCTTACTGAACGACTGACTGCATGCCTTAATGACTAAGGACTGAAAACTGACAGGTTGTCTGCCTAATTGCTGACTGCCTGACTAACTGCCTGACTGACTGACTAACTGAAGAGCATAACCACCTTGTTAGACGATACTTATAATCGTAATAGCAAATGTAGTTCTTACCACTAAGTCGCGAATATTTTAGAATAAATATAGAAAAGTGTTTATGATATGATAATGATATAAGAGAAATGAGTTTTTGTGTAATTAGGAATTCATCAATACAACTAACTAGACATGAGTGTATATGAAATAAACATCATGCTCTTTAAATCATGAAACTAGAACACATAGCGTTTTAAATGTCTTTTCTATGCTCTATCGTCGCCTCTCAAGTTACTTTACACGCAAATGTCAATATCAAAAGCGATTGATGGAAAAGGCATGACAAACGTGTCTCTGGTTACAAACAAATAACTTTTTAGCTAGGAGGGAACGATGCATTTCGTAGTCAATTTGTTTTTTATTATAAATATTGATTATTATGTTTATTATAACTGCTGAGTGAAGCTCTCAGCTGCGTCCCTAATGCGATGGTATATAAACGTCAGGGTTGTAAGCCTGAACGCAAAATATGCATTTAACCTTTTAAAAGATTAAGGAAACTTTAAAATCTAAAAATTTTAAAAGAATGAAATTATCTAGAAGTTTATGTCGTCGTTTATGGATATTAGAAGTCATATCATAAATCAACGAAGAATGCATCAACCATTTAACGTAAACCAAACATAACTAATAAGCAAAATTACAAGAGAATGAATTGCCAAATCAAATGAATACGGTTGAAAGAAAGAATCAATGTCAATGAACGTTAAGCATTTAAATAATCATCATCAATAAAGTAAAATTTCTTTGCAAATGACATGCAAATAATGTTTATAAAATAAAATTAAACTTACCTTGCTTTCTCTGGAACCAACTTTCAAAACTCGTTTAGTTGAAGTCATGTTTAAGAGAGGAGGTTTCCCTTATTCTGCTGAGAATGCTGTCTGAGTATGTGGACTGGCTCCACCGATCCAGTTATCTATATCAGCTCGCCTTGGGGGCGGAGTCTGTGCTTGAAGGGGCAGAAACGAATGCTTCTAATGTCACGGCTGATTATCAGTTGTAATACAGTTGTAGTTCGGCCCCTGGACCCTAATTGATGTGGGAAGGTCCCCAAATGCTTCCACGGCCTTCGGAGGTTATATGCTAGCAAAGTGCAATCGGTGGAAATATTTTGCTGAGTCTATACTTACGAAGTTCAATTTATTTCTCCGACAGGAAACCTACCATTCTATATAGGGATGATCTGCTTTAATTTTATCATTGTGTGTGTAATTTCTTTCCTTGGTTTTGATCACGAAAAACTGACACATTTCAATCATTTCTTCTCTAAGCCATTCCTAACTAACGTTGATCATGATTCATTTGATATGAACCTTTATTCCCCCTTACTTTGATGTTTATTAATTCACTAACTGAAAAGTTAGATTATTCGTTTCATCAGTGATAAGAAGTACAGGGGAAAGCTTAATGCAGAGAGAAATGTAGAAGTTAGAATACTGAAAAACGGTTTGAATGTAAATTAGGCAGTAGTTGATACGCATTTGTTTCCATCGAAAAAGATTTTTTTAAAGGTACGTATCACGATACATTGGTACACATTTAACACATTTCCAGTACACATTAAACGGAAATGTGTATTAGCAAAGAATCATGTTATTTTCCTTTAATCGATATCTATATCAAGCCGATCACACGAGCAGTATTTTAACAGAAGGGTGGTCTGTTGGTAACATTTAAAGCTACAAAGGTAGATAGTAAGAGTTTATTCAGAACCTTCCACAATCCTATATTAACTTTGTTGAATGAAAATGTGATGAAGACACGCTATGTGAAATTCCTCGGAGGCCATGTGGATATTGAATCGACACGTAGAACCTTGTATAATACACACGTATCTTGTATGATACATATATTGTCCAAATTCTTTCGAGAGCCACTGTGATTCATTTGTGAATGAGCAGTTTTTCAGCTTCAAATGTGTGTACTAGAAGATGTTTTACATTATCCATGAAAACCGCATAATTCATCCCTCAGATAGTGTTGTTTGCATTTGCACATTATATGAACATCGATGCTACAAAAGAAGGACATACCATTGACATTCCATTGAAGCTTATATAAGAGGGAGTTAATCGGGTGTCTTATATAAGGAGCACGCGTTTTCGTAAAAAGTTAAATTTGGTCTTGTTAACAAACGTTAAATATATCATAGTCGATGTAAATTATTTATAAATAAGCCTTTTATATCTATATAATCTTTAATCTATAAATATCTAATATATCAATACTTCTTTACAGATATGTATCAGTTGAATGCATATATAGAAAGGTCTTATGTAAGTGCACTTTGAATGAATTTTAAGTTTTCGAGGGCAGAGAATTCCAGTGAAATTCCAACGAATCTTGTATAACGGAAACTTCAATGAATGCGATTTATGTACGACGATATGGTTGTATAAAGGTATATCCGCATACGGACACCTTGGTCGAGTGTCTACTAAATCACCAATACATGTTAATAGATATATTGAAGTTAAGGTTATATATACTAAATCACCAATATCTGTTCATAGATATATTGAAATTAAGCTAATATATACTGAACCAGTACCCGTTGATATGAACATATTGTAGTTGAGGCTGTTGCTTTATGCGTTTCGCAGTCTCATTGAAATAAGATCGAGTTATTTGCTCACATTACATTTTAATCTAAATAACTAAAGATGTGATATTCCACAGGTGGTTAGCGAGCGGTAGATCTTGCGAAGCCCAACTTAGTATTTAGAAAGATAGCACAACGAATAAAGTTCCGAAACTCTCAACATCGCGAACGCTGAGTCGCCGGATGACTTATCGCTGTGAAGTGTACCTTTCCCGCTTCAAGCTGAATGCTTGAAATCTGAAAACAGCGATCTAGTGGTTGTATTGATAAAATGATCCAATTCTTAATCTTATTTTAATGAGATTCCGACGTCTCGCTACGGCTATCGGTGTTAGTTTCTGCACCAAAACATTAAAGCAATAAAGAAGATGACTATCCGTATAACTTATTTTCCGACATTGAACACCAGCGTATACCCCAATACTGCATATAACCAATTTTGTGAAGTCCTTGCTTAGGCAAGTTTTTTCTACGTTTGTTTTATCATTATGCTCCATTGTATTTTGTCTACTAAGGCGTAGAATGATGACTAAGTATATGCTAAAAAATTTCGTATTATGTACGTATTTTCACCAAAAACATTTTATTATCCAGGGAATTTTGATTTTGTTATGTATGCAACTTCTGAATGCCCTTCAAGACTTATTTCATAATATAAGAAAACCATGCATGCTGAAGTTTTTATTACCAGCGTTTATATAAGGCAAATTTAAAAGTAGTAGGACCTCATGTGGTCTAGTATGCAGAATACCAGAGCGTGGAGCGGGGTAGAGGGGGGGGGGGGGGTATTCTGAAGTTATACAAACATATGCATAGTTGAGTAACACATTTTGTCAAATCAATTTAAAATCACTTTTGAGTCAGTAATTCTGAACCAGGGAAATAAAAAGATGCGTGTGTGGAATGGTAGGGTATGGTATGGGCAAGGAATTCAGTAATATACGATTTCTGATATTTTATAGTGACGTGGAGTTTTGTTAGCCTCTCACGCCCACGACCCGAGTTCGAATCCCGGCGGAGGCATAAAAACAATTTGTAACCTGGGTCATACATTGTATTGTGTCCTTTGACAAGGCACTTAACCCACATAGCACTCATTTCACCATGCTATACAAATGGGTACCTGAATACAGGAGTATTACCGATTTATACAATACAAGCAGCATAGAAAATAAAACAATTCATGGCGATAATACAGATTTGTGCGCTTAAAGCATGCATTGAGCATAGAAAATGCGCAATATAAATGAACTAAAATTATAGTCACTGTACTAAAAAGTGAAAGGGAAATCAAAGAGTTAACAATGTAAAAAGATACGAAAGTTTCCCATGTCGATGTCATCTGGTGAGTTTAAGAATCATATCGAGCTCACCGAGAAACCTTAAAGAATTAATGTTACACTCTTTAGGTTCTACTCTAACTTACTATCAATGCGTACTTTCTTATCATCGTAAATCATTGGAAAAACAAACACGTTCCGTAGATAATAGGTCAAGTTTAGCCTTGGATAAAGAAACCAGTTCTTACTATGTGCGAATGATGTTAACCCATAGGGAAAATTAATTGTGTTGCGTGAACGCAGATCGTTGGTTGAAAGCCTCACATCCGTACATGGAACGCGGGTAAAACACAAAACCTCTCAAAATAAAGTAAGAGCGACAGTCATATACAAATAAGGAAATTACTAGAAGCATTAAGGAATAAAAATGATTTGGTAAAATTTTCTAAAATTCTAAAAAAAATGAAAAACGTTTCCTTCTCTACAGTGTTAAAAAGGTTTTGACAAAGTAATTAGACCTGTCAACACATCAACAAAAATAGGCAACCTGGGAATATGAATATGTATGAAGGTTTTATCTAATGACCTTATGTTTACAGGTGTCCCAGCTACTGTACAATCAAATCACTAGAAACAAACAAACTACAGTTGAATTATTTACTTCAGTAGGAAATTTTCATACGGCCCCTTTTCAATTGTTCGAGGATTAAACCAAACCTTAACGTGGACATAGCTAGAAAAGTTTATTATTCTATATTGAAAATTACAATCATCTTTAGAGTTTCTATACATGTAGGTTCCTAGTTCAGAGCTTTCCCCTTCATCCGTGTTTAAAAAAGAAATCAAATTTGAATAAAAGTAAACTCTTCAAATCACTGCTTTCTTGATGTGTATAAATAACCACAAAACGTAAACTTTTAGAATGCTAAAACATAATAATAATTCAATTTATTGCTGTTATCTAGGTTAGTAAAATCAGCACTATAATAATGAAAACATGATATTAACCATCAATCTATTTTAGTAATCGTTCAGTACATTGTTGAATACAATCATTAAGAATCGAAGAAGGTGAAACCGCACCTTGATTTTCAATGAGTAGTATTGGACCATGTCGTTGTTGTAAAGAGTTCCCTCTTTGCATTGGTCTGGGTTCGATTCCTTACCACACAATGCAAGAAAAACGGTTGATGTTGGCACTCTCTGGTTTCTTGACTATAAAAGTATTAATGTATGATAAAACTATGTTCGTCCATCACCATTTGTCATGGGAGTACCATTTGTTACAATGTAAATGTTATCAACGGTAATATTCTATCGATTTGCTCAATGTTGATAAAAGGAAATTTAATGCTTACAAGCTCAATACAGTGACGATATACTTAATTTAAAGTATAGGAGTTGCGATTTTAATTTGATTGCTCCCTCAAAAAGTAATTTCCATACCTTATATAAAGCAAATAGAAGGAAAGAGTTGATAGTGTCTGGTAGCTTGTTTAACTAGTATTAATGTTAAGGGGACGAGTGGTTTCTGCAGTAGTATATATATAGCTGCTGTTCTATCCATTGAAACAAATAATCATCGTGAATTTCGCATATGATTTAGAATTTATACTAGCATACATATTATTTAATTTTAAAAATCAAAGCATAAGGAAATAATGTCCAACGAAAAAAACCTTTAAATACCGTGTTTTTGTATTGCTGTTTCATTACCTTAATATAAAAATAAGCCCTTACTTAATTCTTATATGTTTGTGTGTTTAATATCTATTTTTTTTAACAAAAACAATATGTCAGCTTTAGGAACGTATCAAAGCGAAATGCAACATTATGAAAAACACCTTTAAATATCGTAGCATTTGTATAGCTACATGTATTACACTTCATAGATAGAAAAAGTCTTATAGTTTAGTTTGTACCAAATATTTATGTTATGTTATATGTCAATAAAATGTTTAGAAGCATATCTCTCATTTTAAACAGAAAGCTGAAGCCGCTCGCGATCGTTAAAAAAGAAAAAGGGTCAAAATCTCGAAAACTGGACAAGGTTATGTAGTGAATAACTGGATGCAGCGTCTCATTAACATGTATTGTAACTGGAACAGTTGACAAATTCATAAATAGTTTATTCGAACTCATCTCTTTTCCTTTTTTCGGCTTCCGCCAGTGGTGGCATTGAAATCGCAACAGTCCAAAGTTCGAGATATGTCACGGCACTTTATAGAGCCTGTCATATCTACATCCGGTCCGCCATATTGTTTTTGGGGAAAAAGGCGCTGTACTAATTTTACAACATTATAAAAATGAACATTGTGTATGGTTAAAACTATCCCATATGTGTATGGTTAAAACTATCCCATATGTGTATGTTTAAAACTATCCCATATGTGTATGGTTAAAACTATCCCATATGTGTATGTTTAAAACTATCCCATATGTGTATGTTTAAAACTATCCCATATGTGTATGGTTAAAACTATCCCATATGTGTATGGTTAAAACTATCCCACATTTTGAAATGGTTTATGATAGGACGTATCAACAATGCCTTGTTATTCCGTTACACACGTAGCTTTTCACATATATAGCGCCTATAAATGGCTTCACTTCTCATTCGATTACCAAGTGAGCATTTTTTTTTATAAAGTCGTCAAATCTGCCTCAACAATAATGCTTTCTCAGGACCGTGTTTCAAATGTTTGTGTTAAAATCATATAATAATAACTTACATAATAACTTGAATTTCGTTTCCTCGGAAATTACCCCTATAGAATTGTCTTTTTAACATTATGCGAATAAATACTGTAAAAAAGTATTATTTTCTATGCAGATAGTTATTTATCTTTTTGAGTGCGCCAATGATATTGAGAGGAAATTCAAAATGTATGGAGTCTAGTGATTTTATGTTTATCAAAGGTAATTGAGGAAAATGTCAAGTGATCAATTTTAAGATATCAGTAATAGAAGTTCTTCTGATATATTTATTAATTAAATTCAAGTAGAACACTACAATTACTTGTTCTTTGATAATATATTTGTACTTATTAATATAAAAAACACTTTCATATATTAATAACGTACATATACTTTGTATTTTGAATCATAACAATACTGTATAATAAAAAACATAAAAATTGACAGAAAGGTTGAAAATATGGGATAGCAATTCGGACTTCTCTTTCTGACTCATTTTTATAATCTTTTCAAAGGGACATGATATATCGTTTTATAGTGCACCTTATATTCTGCATCTAAATCATCATTTAATGAGGTAACGTGAAGTTATCTAAAATAAAAATCTCAGAATGTCAAATGAGGGATAAGATTGAAGTATATTAATCTACTATAAGATTCGATGACAGAACCCTGGAAACTCATGATATCTTACCACCGACACACACTAATGGCTGATTCACCATAAAATGGGCACATGAAGTTTTAGATTTATACATGAAACTACAGCTACAAAAACTACAGAAACTACAAACTCTACAGCTGCGGTTAAGCAAGCTCAGTAATGACATGTATTAACCCATAAGAAAATATCTTTTGTAAACATTACATGATATATATATATATGTGTATATATATATATATATATATATATATATATATATATATATATATATATATATATGTGTGTGTGTGTGTATGTATATATATATACACATACATACATACATACACACACACACATATATATATATATATATATATATATATATATAGGTAAAAAGGTGAAAGGTCGCACGTGAAGTAAATGTATATTTGAAAATAAAATACTTCAGACGACACTTGCTGTAGATATCATTTTAATGATGACTGGACCTTCTTCACCTTTTACCTATATATATATATATATATGGTGCCTGTAAGTATAACATTTACCATAAATGGATTCTTTTCCACAAGTAAACGTTAAAAAGTTAGGATAAATAGTTAAGATGAAAAGAATTTGAGATTTCTTAATTGAAATCAAGCTTTCATATCTTCTAATATACTTGGTTATGCTTTTATTCTATACAAGTGTGTAGAAGACAGGTTTTTGACATCTAGTGAATTCTTTAGTGTCATGAGATGCTGTATGATTACAGGGTAACGTTAACGAGTCATAAATGTCTCGGAAGCCTATACAAGGTTTTCCTAAAGAAACAGTTTCTAACTGTCCCAAGATGTAGGAAAATAAAACTGTTGTCATATCCACTGTAAGAACGTTTCCGATGTATCACTCAAGAAAACGAAAAATTCATGACAGCTAATGAATAAAGTTAAAGTGACACAGAGTTAAGTTCAAATAGTTTCTAAAATTTCACATTTACCTATTATGCCAAATTGTGACATTTTCCTGTTTTTAATGGTAATCGAAAACGACTATATAAATTTAAAGAAGTCAAAATTGTTCTTATAATTGATACAAGTTGAATGACATACCAAACACTGTCAACTCATATTGTTTTTGGTTTTCGATAAATGACCCTCCAAAATCACGTTTGTCTTTCCTTCCCCCCCCCTTTTTATTCACTTCTCATGGATACAGTAATACAGTCACAGAAGGCATGGAAACAAATACATAAATGCGTCAATATAACATGTTTGTCTTATTTATGATATTGCATTGAAAGGGTTGGTGAATAAATAATTTAAAAAAATACTGTTTTATCTTTATTTGTTTTGTACGCCCGTAGATAAAACATGTTGGGGATTTTGTATGGAGTATATTGCAGAAGGATTACGTGGCATATAATCTAATAAGTTAAAGAAAAGAAACTTCAAATATAACGGAACAATAATTCGATGACTGTCAGAAGGGAGTGATCTATTGTTTCGCTGCCTATATCTTGAACTAAGCTTTGGGTTAAAATCTACACATACATGTGCATGTTGCAATAATTTAAAGCAAACTCTATTTTAGTTTTATAGGTTACAGGTGTCCCACAGGTTTATTGGCCGGACATATGTGTATATTTTATTGTGTTTTTATTGGCATGCATATTATTAGTACAGTTTTTTAACACCTGAATAAGATATTTCTCTCTCTTATGACTCAATGTGTCTTTCTTTCTGCATGTAATACTGTTTCTGTTGACTTAACAATATATCCCATTGATAAATCATATGTTGGATGCATTCGAGTGAAGAAAATGTTATGGAAATCGATGTTTTCTGACCCGTAGCATCAACTTAGGTGTGAGGGGCCAAAATTTGCATTTCGTAACGCAATTGGGAGGGGTTAGGGATTAGGTATTAGGGGTTAGGTCGGGCCAGGAAGAGATATCTTATGTACAGGCCACATGGCTTCGGGTGGATTAAGAAGCGTGTATGTCTGGAGAGGGGTTTGTTGTTTTAATAGGTTCCCCTAACTGATAAGCTTTTTGAATTCTTAAGGACCAAATGTCTCTTATATATTCATTACGTAAAATCTGGTCATAGAAGTTTGTGTAAAAAAAACTTTTTTTACATAGATATCTATCATTTTAGTTTGTCTGACGTTAATATATGTATTTTACGTGACACATGTTTGTTAAGTTTCTCATTTGTACTGAGGTACTAAAACGTTTTGCCTATAACTATACGATACTTTAAACAAATAGAAAAATGTTCTAGATATAGGGAGCTTGCTAAAGTCCAAAGGCTAAAAGGGCCTTGGTTTTGAATAGGTACAATTGATTTGCTATCAAAGTACGACACAAGGGGATAGAAATAAAGATACTTTTATTTATTTCTGTTCACATATTATATAAATATTTACTTGTTTTGTAATTCTAAATTGATAATTGAGAATCTACTAAGCGAAAGGTTAATTGCCGAAAATATAAAAAGCGATGTATATCTAGTTGAGTTGAGTGAGCCACGTATCTAAAATAGCCTGTTATCCATAATTGCAATTTCATATCTAATTGTGTTGATCCTTATTTCTTA
The DNA here is from genome assembly GCA_921293015.1 of Phorcus lineatus. Lineage (NCBI taxonomy): Eukaryota > Metazoa > Mollusca > Gastropoda > Trochida > Trochidae > Phorcus > Phorcus lineatus. The sequence goes on along the minus strand of OV121096.1, from coordinate 25,262,934 downwards.
AATTGCAGTGTTTAAATTGATGTTACTGTTTCACTGCATACCTGAATTCTAAACAACGACAACATTTTTGGGCATCCTGCTACATCAGCGTATTTGTCTCCGCCTAACTCCATCATATACCCTGATATCCTTCGACCTAAAATACTCGTATCGCTAAATATAGCAAGCCAATGAAATGACTCGCATTCAGCAATAGCGGCACCCCCGGATGAGAATTCAAACAAATGTAAATGTAAGCTATTAATAGCCATGAGTAATCAGCCGTAAGCGATACGAGCTCTTAGGCCGAAGGATATCGGGGTATATGATGGATCTAGGCGGAGACAAATACGCTGATGTAGCAGGATGTTTTTTTGGATGAGTAAATCCTTTAAGAGTGAAACTACAAAAAAGTGCTTAGATTTTTATAAATCCTGTAGTCTACATAAGTGATGTCAAGAGACACAAACTGGTCCATTCTGTCCTGTTTTGGAGGCTTGACTATATCTGTAAACAAAATACCAACCCCTTTGAAGGCAAAGTCATTAGAATTGACTGAAGGCAGAAGTAGTTAATGTTGATAAGATCATAAAAGTTGCAAATATTGTTCATATCAAGTGTTAATTCTCTTTTGCCAACACCAACATTATTATTCAGTGGTTCGAAGTCCCAGCTGCACAAAACACTTTAGATTCGGGATATTTAAGCCATTGAGCAGGTGAATCTTCATGGAATGCTTCAATTCAGGACATGTCTTTCGCTATTTCAGCTTACGGCTGCATATTCCTCTGGGTTGAATAACCAGAAAGGTGGGATTTACACTAAAGAATGTATACTATATGTTTCTTCAGTATTATGTAACTTTCAGAAAATAGGTCAGTTTCCTAAATAGTAAACAGTGTCACTATAGCGAAAAGGTAAAGTGACAGTTTGTTGAGCACTTACCATACGTTTCCTTTTTTTATATACGTATGTGTGTGTGTGTGGGATTTTTTAAATATATATATATGGATTTACATTTACTTATGTGTATGTATGTAAATTGTATTTATGTATGTATGTATGCAGATACTGGCTATATTCTATAATATAATCGAAATATACCGGTACCGACCGACATTAGTAGTCCCGACATAACGTAGACCAAAGGCTTATTCGAAAGATTTTACGCACGTTTAGATCAATTAGACGTGCCAAATGCAATTTTATCCAACGAAAAATGTTCTAGACATATCTCGTAAACATTTCTTAAACCAGTCTAAAGATAGATCATTCTTTTCTTTCTTTCCATTGTTTTTTCAAGATAGTTTTTGCATGTGATAAAAACTACTGTATTCTGCATGAGGATATGGTTGTTTGTCAAATCTTGAAATGTTTTAATAATTAAAAAGCGACATGTATAGTTATATATAGAGAATCCTCTCTAAGTGTTCTCTGATATCAAATATATCAACACGAGTTGATAAAAGTCAGAAATAGCCGAGGCTTGTTTTGGTGAAATTCTATTTATCATCCACAATCATTTTTCATGTCGATTCCGTTAAAAATGTTTATTTCTGAACACTGCACTATGCCAAGACTCTCAGTGTGGTGATGTCGTAGCACTGTGACGTCGTCGTGTTTAAGATGTCATAGCATTATGATGTCATTACTTGATGATATAAAACAATTGTGATGTGATTAACTTGACTGTAACAGGGCATTATTCAAGATATAGTCTCAAAGCGATATCTCCTAGGAAATATCGCTTAATCTTATACAAGCGATATCTTCTGTGGAACACATTTTTGGATGATAAATTACTTTATCTGATTATTTCCTTCGAAAGGTTTTTCAAATACGTTTGCTTTTTATTACTTTGTTTGTATTTACTAAACCCTGCAATGTATTGCTTGGGTATATAGACTCTTTACTTGTTATTTTGATAAAACAAAGTAGACGTTTATTTACAACGTATATATACATTACTTCAGCAAACATCATATCCATAAGTCCTTAGAAAGGGACACATCAGAGATTCAGGTATTCAGGTAACAGATTTCAATAAGTATTCAAGTAATAGATTTCACTAGGTATTCAGGTATACCAGGTTTCCACAGGTATTTTGGTATTAAGTTTCATTAGGTATTAAGGTAATATATTTCAACAGGACTTTAGGTAATAGATTCCATACGTATTCAGTTATCAGATTTCAACAGCTATTCGGGTAACATATTCAATATGTATATAGGTAATAGATTTCGACAGGTATTCACATAACAGATTTCAACAGGTATTCAGGTAACAGATTTCAATTTTACTTATATACAAACAAATTATACTAAAAACAACAATAGAGCATTGTATCTGTACTTCATATATCCAACAAATGTACATCTCACATACAAACATGAATAATACACAAAACACAGAAGTACACAATAGATTCATCAATAAGAGTTAAGCATCTTAGTCAGTCCCCTTCAATATCGCGACACATGGGGACTAACACATAATTTTACATAACAATGTAACTTATTACACGTGTGATAAAACATTAACAGTTTCATATACAAGATTGTAAAACAAAATTCCGTTTATTATTTCTATTTAATTCTTCACCGATTTCGTTAAAACTATGTTTAACAAAATCAAACATACATTGACACAAAAGTGTACATTACAAAGTGTTTATTTCATTATTCTTAAAATACGTGATTCAAACATTGAAGCACACAAATAAACTGTTGATGTTCTTTGTCAAGAGCAGAAACAAAGAAACGTTGAAGATGGCCATAATGATAAATCTATAGTTTACCTTGTCATTCAATCGTGTTCATTATACACAATATCATTTTCAGGCATACTGTCCAGTTTTTAATTGACACGTGGTTCATTTATAAACGTCATTTTGACACAGGACTTTATTTGTATAATTGAATCTTGGCACGTTTATTTGATACTTAATACTTGAGGGTGAGTTTACAATGGAAAACTTCCTTTCAGTTACCTTAGTAAGCGTGTATTCCATTTTAAATTCTAAAAAATTAAAAACTATAATCTAAACAATCAGTGTTCCGAATAATGATGATTACCAATATACTCCTACCGGGATACCAACTATCTCGGCTGATTCCTTTCCACACGGTCTAACGACGCATCGAATAGCCGTATGTAAAGACGAAACCATCCAACGAGTCATTGTCATCAAACTGAAAGAGTATTCTTGGTTCTTTGGAGTTGACTTTATCACAGTGTTAGGTTTTACTATTCATGATAGGCAGGAGGTGGGTATCCTAAAATCCATCGAGGTACCCGACGAGATCTTTCAGGTTGACCAGACAGCAGTGGCTGATGTGGTTGCAGTGGTTCATGAGGTTGATGTGGTTGATGTGATTGAAGTGGATCATGTAGTGCATGATGAGAACCTTCTTGTGGTATTGACGTATGAGGTTCGTGATGGACGCCATGCCCTGAAGAGTTGTTTCTGTGCAGAGACGTCGTTGAACCAGAACAAGAAGCTTCAAGTAAACTGTGCCTTTCAGAGAGGTTTGAACCACTCTTGTAACTCGGAGGAAGACTAGTGTCTGAAATACTTTCTGTCCTAGGGTGTTCTTCAAAGTCTCCATGAAATCCCTCGGCTGTCGCAACACTCGCTGGATCATAATCTCCTGTTTCATGATTGTAATTTCCTTCTGGAACTCCCCGAGACTGCCTGTGAACTCTGTCAGAAATAATACTATCGTCATGACTATGTGTTCGAGTGCTACCATGAACCTCTTGAGCCATTCCTTGAGCTGCAACTGCAGTCGCAACGGAGTCTTCGTAGCTTGGTAGTTTGTTGGCTGGTATGAAGACGATCTGAGAACCGTCGGGGAGCTGCTGGTATACAACCTCATCAGTGTGAGCTATAGTGTTGAAGAAGAGGTTGGATTGATTGCGAGGAAGAGCCAAGTTTCTTGTGGGGGTCTCTCGTCTGATTGATGGTCGTCTTGGTATGGGACGTTGTTGATGTGATCTTGGTCTCTGAGTGGAATGTCGAGCTATTTCTTCCATGGCTTGTCGATACCGCTTTCGTACAGCTCGTCGTTTATTCAGCCATTTGAGGACTCCGGACGTCACGACTGCTGCCAGGATGCCCAATACTACAGTCAAAGTCAGTAGTAATGTAGAGTGTTTCTTCTCATTCACAGGCTCGCTGTCCGGTGGTTCAGGCTTAAACAACTTCTCGGAACAAAGTATACTGCGATCTGAAAGATTCATATTTGATAGATTCATGTGAAAATTCGGCCTGTTATAAAACGCCAATATTTATGTTTGAGGGGTACTAGTGATAAATTTAAAGATTATGTTTGCATTTAGATAACGAAGCGTTTTGACAATCATGTTTAGAAAGAGTGTGAACTCCTGGAGGCAAATAACGCCATAAAGATCAAAGCTGCCTCTTAGATTTGTAAACGTGTGAACTTAAATCAGATCAGATGTCTAAGATAAGAACTCTCCAACTGAAGTTTATCATGACAATTTAGAAGCATTGGTATTAAGCAAAGGTTCACTTTTTAAAACTATATCTGATCACTTATCCAATTAGATCATAGAAACAGGCTTTACAAATGACTTGAGAATTTGGGAAAATATATGATATATGTATACGAATTTTGTCCATCAAAATCTTACTTTTGCTAGGAAAATGTTGAACTTCACAGAGTACTGCATAAATATGGTCCCCACACTTAGCCTGACACTTGTAAGGTCCCATCACACGTTCAGTGAATGTAAGTATCTCTAGGTGGCTCGTGTGCTTTATCAGTTCCGTGTTTATCCGATAGAGGTCCTTTTCCTCTTCCGGATCCTCCTCGGCATGAGTCTCCCGATCAATTTCGTGAGACCACCACATCCGGCTGCAGTTCTCGCGCACGAGACTTGGGTAGGTGAGAGCACAGTGCAAAATTGCCTCCCAGTGGTTCTGAACCGTCATATCGTCTTCATATACCTGCATCAGGACACCTTCACTTGCATCTGAAGATAGATTTTCGTAGATCATTTACTTACATATACTAGATTCTACCATCATTCTATATAAGCTTATTTTTAACGGCCAAGATGCTACCACAATACCCTGATATCTATCACAGCAAATACCTCGTAATGCTATAGCCAATGAAATGGCCCACGCATTCTGATATATGATATAACTAAAAATGTAATACAACAGCCAAATGTTAGTCTTCTTTCTGCAATCCATATAAAGGCATATGGATTGATCACGTAGGTCTCGAGATTTTTTAGCAACCTCTTTACTGTGTAACAAACCTGAATTCCAAAATGTTACACCTCTTTATGGGGGGTGTTCTTTCCTTCTTTATTTCTTATATTTTCCCTTCAATTTTGATATGATCGAAAATAGGACAATTGAATCAACAAATTAGTGAAAATATGGCGATAACATAATAATTAGTGTATTCTCAAGTTTCTCTATTCTTCAAGTTTTGCAAAAGAAAAGTAAACATAATGTACTTTTAACAAGTTAAAGTTAAGTTAAAAATTAATATTGATAAAAGTAAAATTATTGTATTTAGGAAAGGTGGTAGACTAAGGAAATATGAATATTTTTGTTTGAATGGGGAAAACTTGGAAATTGTCAAATCTTATAAACATTTAGGTGTCCATTTCACGAGTTCAGGAAGTTGGTATATCACACAAAAGATTTTAGCGGAACAGGCATGGAAAGTTTTGTCTCTCACTAGATCCTTAATTAATAATTTTTACAGTCTTCCATTGAAAGTCTTGTTGTATATTTTTGATATTAAAATTCTACCAATTTTGCGCAGAGGTATGGGGCTTTCATAGCTCGCCAAATATTCTTCATGTTCATGATAAATTTTGTAAGCAAATACTAAGGCTTTCTGTTACTACACCGAATATAGTAGCTCGTGGTGAACTTGGTAGATATTCTTTGAATGTTAATAAATATGTCAAAATAGTGAAATATTGGATAAGATGTACAAGTCAAAGGGACAACGTAATTTTGTATAATGTTTATGAGTATCAATTTAAGCTAGCTGAAAAAATATAGATTGTTGGGCACTCAAAGTTAAAAATTTATTATTTACATATGGCTTTGAAAAGGTGTGGATTGATCAGCATGTTGACAATGTTAAAAGTTTTCTTTTGGAATTTAAACAGAGATGTATTGACATTGGCGTTAAATATATCTTGATAAATATTCTAACTTTAAGATGTACAAGCAAATTAAGGTATATTTTTGTGAAGAAATGTATTTTAGAGTGATTAACGTTAAAGCATATTGCACTGCGTTATGCAAATTCCGATGTTCAAACCATAAGCTTATGATAGAGTATGGTAGACGCCTAAAACTTGACTATAAAGATCGTCTTTGCCCATTTTGTGTTATACCTACTGTTGAATCTGAATTGCATTTTTGCCTTGAATGTCCATTTTATATAGTAACCTGAGAACAGATCTCATACAAGAGTACTACTATGAAATCCCATCTGATAACAAGCTCAACTCACTGTTTACATCAACAAATAGTATTGTACTCAATAATCTTGCAAAATATATTTTTCTAGCTCAAAAGAAACGTAACAAACATTTTGCATCATACTGATGCCCAACAATGTCCATCATAGAATTGCTTTATCCTTTATCTGTACATAATATTTTATGGCGCTTCGGCAGTTAATTGAATCATCAACTTACATGTATATAATGGGCTGGTGGCCCCTTTACAGAATAAACTCTCTCTCTCTTTAACACAACAAACCAAGTTCCTCTGATCAAACCTACTTTTAATGATATTTAAGTCTATAAGGTGTAACACTTCTTATTGCGTTCAGTTCACGAAGCTCTTTCAACCAGATAGATTCCTCAAAACTTTTATTTAAGACGGGATGATGGGAATTGACCCTATGGTTTGATGCGGTCTATCGTCGATTGCATGGGTAGTCCTGCTTCATGACTGCGTATAATGAGGAGCCTTTAATACAGTCTATGTACTCATTCAGCAGGTCTAAATTTGACTGCATAGACATAAGGAGCCCGAAAAAAAACTATAGTGGATGAAGGATTGAGTGAGTGAGTTATTGTTTAACGCCGCTTGGGCAATATTTCAGCGATTAGCGGCGTGTGGATGAAGGAACAGTAAATTATAAAAAATATTTCATAGACTAAATTTTAGTCTAGGGTACACAATTGGTACACCATACATGGAAGTCGATTGGCTATTACGAATCGGTGGCCAAAGGACTGCTGTTTGGAATTCATTATTAAAGGATCGGAAGCATACAATGTTTTGAAAAATTATTACAAAGTTTAGATGAAAGATTTATATATGTTATGAACTATTTGCCTGATTTGCGTAAATATTTGCCTTGCCTATACGAGACAATTACTTTATAACAACCGTTTCTTCCTAATTATTTAACGCTGTGATCTGTATTTGAAATTATAATCATTTGATTTGGAAAATGGATAAAAAGCAAAGGTTAAAACCATTATAACGATTTCTATAACGACGGAAGAAAGTATATAAAAGTAAATGGTAGATCAATTTGATTTTTAACACGTTTGTCGTCTTAAAAGATGGATCGATGTAATTTGTGTAAGAAGAATAGTAAAGTCAACAAAATGACATTCCAAGAAAGTTGATAAAATGTTACTATTTGACAGCGTTTATGAATATTTCGTTGTACGTTTTGTGACACGTCTTCTTCTCTGGGATGATAGCATACATTAAAAAGGCAAGGAAATTTATGGATGACAAGGGACTTAAAATATACAGTTTAAAATCAATAAATAATACTTTAATCTCCACTGTGGCATTTAAAGGTATCAAATGGACAAATAAAGCTTGTTTATATTTTCCTATCGTCCTATAACCCGAAGTGACCGGTCAAATGGCTACTTGACGTCCTTTACCGGACATCCTGAGACCAAGTGGACATGTTGACCACTGCACATGTAGCGTTCGTCGCCTTAGGCGGTCAACCACTCAGGGGGTTCACGCTATTAGTGTACAGTGGACAACGGAAGTGTCCAAAGTGACCAATGTGATAATACCAAGATAGAATATTACGTCATTTCGAGACTTTGAACGACGAGAAGTGTACTACTCTCTGTAAGATGGATCGAGTTTACGAAAGCCACCATGTACAATTGCCGACAGTCTTCAAATCTCAACTTGACGTGATGAATTCGAACTCATCATTAAAATTAATCTTCTCATGACCTTCTAGTAAAAATGTACTCTGTTCCCTTTTGTATTTCTACTTTTTCGACGCAAGTACCCTTTTTGTTAGTATGAGGTAGTCCGTGTTGGCATTGAATCAAACAATAACTCCCCCCCCCCCCCCCCCCCCATCGTTTGTTGTTGCTTGGTCTGTTTCTCGCAATGTTTACTTGTCTAAATACTTGAGGCTGTTTCTGGTTCTGATTTATTAGTGATGGGCAGATATTCCAGGGAAAATAACTGACAATATTTACATTCAAATAACGGAATAGTTTCAGGACACTCAAGGAAATCTTTGATGATCATTCTAAAATCAGGTTAATAAAGAATGCTGGTCACCTATTCATATATAAAATAAACTTCTCATAAAGATGTTAGATGTCTTTATATCTTGCTAATATCTAATCATTTTGAATGATAAAAATGAAAAGGTGTTTCTCATCGCTTGTAGAGAATATCTTTAACATCTATTTCACGAGATGAGAGTGGTGTATATTCAATGAAAAATAAATCATAGTTTGAGGTATAAATTTCAATCAAGGATATGGATCCTATAACAACCAAATTATTGGCAAAATTTCAAATCACTAAGAAACAAAGTAATATCCTCTGTACGTAAAGCTAAAAAACAACATACAATTAAAATTGATAATGCAATAAGTGAATCAACCTGTACAAAAACCTGGTGGAAACTAGTCAAGAACTATTTACTAAATAAATCGGCAAAAATCACTTGTAAGTCAGTTATCCAGGATGATGTACTCTACGATGAGTTCAACAATGTCACAGAAATAATGAACAACTATTTCACTAGTCAATCTAAAGTTATAGATCCTGACGACGACCCCCCTCTTGTTGATAAACGTTGCGATAGTACTCTGACTGATATAGTATTAGAGATGGGGGAAGTTAAGGATATATTACTCTCTGTAGATACAACTAAAGCAATCGGCCCTGATAAAATCGGAAACAAAGTATTAAAAAGTTGTGCTAACTCACTAGCTCCCATTTTAACCGAACTATTTAATCTGTCTTTAAATACGGCTAAATTTCTTACTTCTTGGAAAGAAGCGAATGTTATTCCAATTCACAAAACCGGCAACATATACGTCCCTTCAAACTATAGACCAGTAGCATTAACGAGTTGTTTGGCTAAAGTATTTGAAAAATGTATCTTTGAATATGTAAATAATTTTCTAAGAGATAATAACCTCCTCTCAAATCTTCAATCAGGATTTACCTCTGGCGACTCAACAACTAATCAAGTGACATATCTATATGATTTCATAGCGAAAGCGCTGGACGACGGAAAAGAAGTTAGAGCGGTGTTTTGCGATGTTAGCAAAGCATTTGATAAAGTTTGGCACAAGGGAATACTGCAGAAATTCAGATCATATGGAATTGAAGGCAATTTATTGAATTGGTTTGAAAGTTACCAAAATAATAGAACCCAGCGAGTTGTTATTAATGGACACGCATCAAATCCCAAACATGTATTAGCAGGCGTCCCTCAAGGTTCTGTTTTGGGACCCCTATTATTCATTATATACATTAATGATATTGTAGATGATATTGACAGTAACATCCGACTTTTCGCAGATGACACTTCTCTGTATGTCGTAATTGATGCAGCCGCAAACTGTTTGAATAATGACCTGTCATTGATTGCAAACTGGGCCAAAAATTGGAAGGTTTCTTTTAATCCTAAAAAAAACTAAGTCAATACAGTTTAGCAGAAAAATAAATAGGAGCATTAAACCTAATCTAATAATGAACGGTGAAACGATTGAAGAAGTAGAAAGTCATAAGCATCTAGGCTTGGCCCTTCAAAGTAACTGTTATTGGGATGTCCATATAAACTCTATGATCAAGAAAGTTAGTCCCTTGATTAACTGTTTAAGAAGTCTGAAATATCGGCTATCGCGAAAAAGTTTAGAAATTATTTATAAATCTTTCATAATACCAATATTTGATTATTGTGTGCATATTTGGGATAATTGTACTCAAGAGCAATGTAACTTACTAGAAAAGCTGAACTTGGATGCGTTAAGATCAATATGTGGAGCAGTTCGCGGAACAAGCCATAAGGCACTTTATAACGAAACGAATAAGAAACCCCTAGCAGAACGTATATATATATCTAAATTGACCACTTTTTATAAAATGAAAAAGAATCTAGCACCTCAATATCTTAATGACCTCCTTCCAAAAACACCCAGTACGAATGACTAAAATCTCAGAGAAAATTCATCCGTGCGAACAATGAAGTGTAGAACGGCGACTTATGCCAGGTCTTTTTTACCTGACACAATACAACTATGGAATTCATTTTAAAATCCTCACATCCAAAATATCGATACATTATCCGTTTTAAATAATAAGCTTTGTGGATCTAGAAATACAAATGTTAACTTCGATCTTAATTATGGTTCAAGAATTTGTCAAATTATCCATTCCCGCCTCAGGCTCCGTTGTAGTGATTTGAATGCCGACAAGTTTGATTCGCGGACAGCCCAGAGTGCTCATGCGGTCACCCAATTGAAAACGCCGTACACTATTTTTTCACATGCCACAAATACACAGAATTAAGACAGAATTCATTCTTCTATTCGAAAGGATTTAGTATTAATACAGTACTTAGGGGATGTACATCGCTCTCAAACGACGATCTTAACAAATTATTGAAGTCTATTCATCAATATATCATAAAATCTTATCGATTTGACTCCTTTTAAGCACTTGAATATGTAATGACTGCCACGCAAATAACATGATATTCATGTAAAACCACTATCTTTGAAGCTAAGTTGTGAATCGGACATGTGTCACTAATTTGAGTTTGTATTTATTTATATGTAACTGTATCGGAGCGGCCTTGATATAAGCTCTTGGGAGCTTGTTGGCCAATCCATTCATATATATATATATATATATATATATATATATATATATATATATATATATATATATATATAATGAATAAATATGTTTAAATCAAATTTCAATAGTCTTTAATGATGCTCAACCATTGAATAGACGACAGCAAATAAATGTTGTTTTGTTACTACGTAAAAAGAAACTCGATTTTGAACCGATATATGAGGTAATTTGTATTGTATATAAATATGCATTTCCGATTTTCTTCTTCATCGTTTTTAGACAGACTCTTCATCTATCAGTCTTCTTTATCATGTACAGTAACTTTTGCTTTGGATAATCTCCTTAACAGTATGACGTCGTCTTTTGATAAGGCTTAGAAAAAGAGGCTTAAGCTGTGACTGTTGATCTTGTATGGTACAGACAAAACTGCATGTAAGACTGTATGATACTTTGATTACTATAAGAATACATACACAATAAATTCAAATATATCTGTTTCTCAAATTTAACAGAACAGTTATTGATCTTTGCGAAGCAAAGGGAACAATTTTACATTTACGATATTCGAGGGTAAATTTCTAATAAATACCGATATGATATGGTTTTTAAACTGATAATCATCATTGTACATAAATCCCTATAAATGGAATTCATGCCACGTTACGGATCTTCAAAATAGGTTTAACGTATATCGTACAACAGAATGTATTTTAGCAGTCAAATGCATACGTGCAATCGATAATTATATATGTAACTTTCTATCAACTTATTATAGGACTACAAATTCCGCTCCGTAAAACATTATATTTTCCTGTTATAGTATGTACGTATGCCAAATAACATTTTGTAAACATTCACTCATGCAGACGACGTGGGGTAAGAGTTACCTCCCTTCATTAAGGTTATCGAAGCATGAAAATGATACCATATATGATATTTTATATGAAAAAAGGTTTACACTCACCTAGACCTGCAGATAAAGCAAGGCATGCCATCATTACAACACAAAGCAAGCTGTTCATGGTCACATACTCAGCAACGTTAAAGCAACACTGACGACTCGACTTTCCGCTTCGTCGACTTGATGTCTTGTGAGATGTACCTAGAATGTCCTTGGGAAACGAACCCGGTCCGACATCATTAGGCCGGAGGGCACGTCTGTGGTCATTTGACCCCTCAAAAGTTTGAAATCAAGTTTATCCTGACCCCTCAAAAGTCAAGATTTCGTTTGACCCACTCCGGTTCACGAGGTGTCATTGATAGTATATATATCACTTGTCACATTTCACAGACGAGGTGAGAGTGAAAGGGGGAGGTTCTTAGTCAGTGAAAGGGAGGGGGGGGGGGGGGGGGGGGGGGATTTGATAGTGTATTTATATGGAGAGCTATCATAAACTGTCAAGTTACCATAACACATATATTCTGTACCTATATTGTCCTGTTTAGGCTGAATTTAAAATCTCTGTGTAATTTTAGTTTACAGTTAAGGAGAAACTGTCTGTAGAGTGTAAAATTAGCGTGTTTCAGATAACAATATCGTCTTAACGTAAAGATAATGCAACGTTATAGAGATAATTTGACTAAATGAAAACGTTTTATTAATTGTCAACAGAATAGAACGACAAATAGCCAAACGTCATTCTATAAGACACTTAAATGTTTTAGCTAAGATTATGACATTGAACCAAGCATGATAACAACCATTACATCACATATGACATGTAGTGGCAGGCCAATAGCTGAACGTATTTAAGCCCGATATAACCTGACATTGTGTCATTATTACATCGCTCTAGCGTGTAGCGATAAACCATAAGCTTCCTTCAAAAGTGCGAAACACCAAATGCATAATCTTAGTTGTCAAATATATAGCCTATGCATCTAAAGAGCCACTCCGTGAATTGTTGGAGGCATATCAGCCAAACATAATCATTGGTGTCATTTGATCGCGAAGTATCGACTGTTACCAAAGAGACACACTCTAAAGCTTATTGTTTTTTCTACAGTGACAATATGAAGGTAGAACGTCGCAATTATGTTTGAAAACCGGACAGTAGCGCGCCAAATAGTCAAACGAATTTTGGAGACTTATCTAAAACAGCCAGGAGGGCAGTTAAGAGTTGATAGCGTTTGTTAGGTTATATAACTAGTATTCATGTATATAGCACGTGATATCTACACCTCTGTGCGTTTATAAGGGTAGTTTTAGATTTTCATATATATGTCTTTTGGACATGAAAAGTTAAGATGTTTTGATTTTATAACACCACATATGACATTTAGGTTCGTATCCAAGGTAAATAAAATGTTATGAAAATCACGGAGTGGCTCTTTAAAATGAGCGATATCGAATTTTCCTTTAAAGTCAATTAATAAACCTTTTGACACGGGTAGCTCGAATATGATTCAATAACTACAGATATACAACGTACCATTCTCTGAAAATATTTTGAGAATTCTACCGTTTTTTCGTAAACGAAATGTGAGAGGGCATTTTAGTTTCTATGTACATGCTGCTACTGCCTTCACAATCTGTTTCAAACATGTAGCTGAACGCATTTTGGTTACATTTATAAGTATAATACACATTCATATGAAAAGAAAATAATAATAAGAAGTAAAGTTTTTCATCAGCGCCAATGTGTATTCTTTTAAATTGTAGATTTTCTGTCATTACGTTGTAAATCGTTAATCAATTAAAGTAATAAATAAATGTTTTATCAAAACAGCAGCTTTTTACAACTCTTCACGCAAAGTAATATTTTAAATTAACCCCTCTTTGGCATTGAACGTTTATTTCATTCGGGCCAACAGTTTTACATTCTGTAATATCTGTTACATATTTTTGTAACTGTAAACTTGTTTATGTGACGTCCTAAACTCTTAGGAAAAAATTAAGCACCCCCACATTTCACCAAAACGATTTTTCATTAATGAAAGAAAACAATGTTTCAGTGAAAGTAACTTGATATGATAGAATCGAAATCTAGCAGTTTTAGAGAGAAAATTTCATTTACATGTCTTTCCGCTTCTTCTTGATAATTCCATATAAATATTTGGTGTCCAAAAACATGTAACGTTATACTGAGAAAATAAAGTCAATTATGGTTGTTGTAACGTGATTGATCTGATTCTTTCAGGTCAAAAGATTAAACTTTAGTACCAGCGTTCTAGCCTAACGTCATTAGTTACAGCAGCGTGAACCTCCAAAATAAAGAAAATCATTTCAGTGTCCTAATGACGAAATCTGGCCAGTGTTAACTAATGATAAAGCAATGAGGAGCTGTGCAATGGATTGAACTCAAAAGAATCCCAAATCTTTTCCAAAGCCATATGATTGTAGCCTTTTAGTCAATAAGTGTTGAAAAGGGATGGCATTTCAACGACCAGTTGCTTCCTAATTTTTTTTAAGTCAAATGTTTTGATGTGTTAAAGTCAATTTTGTATCACAAATGTTTTTGATACCCGAAACATAAAGCTCACTGCGTAGATCCGGCACAAAGACACTAGCATCTTTGGTAAAAAGTCAGTGACATTACAACTTCAATACTTAGTTCTTAAAATGTCAACATGAATAGTTTTTCTCTTAGGAAATCAGTCACAAAATCTACTGCTTTTACGTCACGGGTTATTAAAAAGTCAAACTATCGTAACGTTCCACCAGCATCACATTTCAATTTTGAACATAGGAGGTACCTAAAGAGAGAGTGTAAGGGTTCTAAAATAATCTTAGGTTTAAGATCCGATGTGAATGTAAACGAAAGAGATTTTACTTTAAAAGTGCTGACATCTTAGTTGTCCGAATGCAAGCGTGACGGCTTTATGAAATGTTATTGAAAGAATTGAAGTCTAACTAATTTTAAGCATGTCAAATAATACTTTCGGCAATTTGTGCTGTAAAATGTAATAACATTAGAGCAATGAAACATTAACAGAAAAAAATGCCAGCACTCAATTTTATATTTTTAATCACCAAAAAATTGCCGACAGAAACAGAAGAGTACCACTATATTCTCATTACAGTTCACAAATACATCTTCAAACCGTCATTCTTCAATCAATAATAATCAACACAAACAAAACAGCATTTTACTTGCCTATATCAGAAATAAGGCGTATTTATTTTGGTAGACTTTCAGCTTCTGGTGACATCAAGTTAATGACAAATTCTTTTGAATTAACTCCTGCACGTTTGGGAGAAAAAAGGATCCTATGAAATCGATTAAAAAATCATTATTTACAAATTATTAACATATATGCTTCATTTTTTGGAGGGTATTTCTCAGTCTCCAAGTTTTGAAAATAACTTTTTCACTTTACAAAGAACAAGTTGAAGTAATTTGCATTTCTCCTTTACTTAAAAAGCTCGGACATAATCGGTTATAGCATCTCAGCGGGAAAATGGTCAGTCTCATGAGCATTTGCATACCGAATTTGACTGATATAGATACTTCACAAGAAACCTTTATTGGTACTTGTATCTGTTTCGTTGCTCTTCTTTTATCAACATGTTTATCGTTAGTTTTTTCACGAATTTAAAGATTATTCGACAAAAAGTACAAAGTAAAAGACTAAACGTTTATTCAACGTATAGATTTAAAAAAAACATCATTTTGTATTGGTCCCGTCTACTAAAGCATTACGTTGAGGTGTGCAGAGATTGCTTTAAGAAAGATAACTCCGTACAATTTGACAATGTTAACAACATACCAAGCCTGGGTAAATTGAAAGCAACGTACAAAACAATCATTCGGATATGTGGGCAGCTTGACATTCGGAAAACAGTCGGAAATGTTCGAGTGTTGAAGAGCATTGACCTACAAGCAAAATTCGCCTGCACCATAGAATCCAGGGCAAACTCCCTGATTGGCTGATTTAAATCAAGTCACATGCAAACATGAAGCCTCGCGTAAAGGGGCCTGTTGAGATCTATTCGCGTAACGTAGTGGAGCATTTTAAATTTCAATTAAATAAAATTGCTCTTTTGGAGGAGAATAGTCTACCATAAACCAAAAAAAAAATGATACTGAATGTTTGCATTTTGAGACTAAATATTTGATAAGTTAAATAGAATCATACGAAACTATTTGAAATGACATGCCAAATTGGAATCGACATGGGGAAATTGAGCCTTACCTCTGTGGTGCGAAAATGTAAATTATGACATCAATATGTTTTTATCAACATATACCAAAATGGTGCAACAATTAACACCTTAAACTTTTAAATGCATTAACACAGAACCAAGAAAACAAATGAATGTTAAAGCTAAACAAAAGTCAACTGAATCAGTGTAAAATCGATGGGATGACAAATATGACTTATACAGAAAACTGTACATAACAAACATAAATGAATCTACATCGGGAAGGCAAATTTTAAATAAATTCATGGGTTCACTCATTGGAATGTTATAAAAATGAAATGTTATAAAAATGAAATGGAATGTTGGAATTCATCTAAACTTATGATAACTTATGACAACATTACTTGTGCATATTCTCAACTTCATCATAAAGTCATAAACATGCAGCTAACTTCCTACACTCAAAATTTATCAAATCATTATTATTGGACACCACATCATTAACCCTATATTTCCAAACTGGGACCTGTAAATATATTCATATCATTTCTGATATGTAATATAAAAAATGAAATAACTTTTTATAATCACTTTAGATCTTTAGATAATGTTATCATGAATAAAACTCATATAAGTAATAAATATCATTTTTGAAATATCTTGTTACTATTTCCTTCTTTAGATCCAAAAACAAAAAAAATCAAAATTACAAGGTGAGGATTTAAATCAAATAATAGTAAATGTAAAAGCAAATATGTACAGATAATGTCTATTATTGCCAAAAAGATAAGCAAATTAAGTTGCTGACAGAGTAACCACAGTAAAGATATAGGGAGGATTTAGGTGTAATAGATTTATTCTCCTCTAAAAAAGATTGACACAAGCCAACTGGAAACTGTTATTTTGCAAAATCGGTTAGGACATATCACCGTGTAAAATATTTAGGACATAACATAAAAGTACCTTTAACAGCCTAACAAATAGGTAATAACATATGCATGACAATGTACTACAATTTTTATAGAAATATGGCTACCTATTCAACCAAGTGAGTTGTACAGAGAGTTGTGGAATTGAAAATAATAAGAAAAATCAACAGTCAAGATTCCCTTGTCTCGTGAAAGACCACTTCAAAACATGATTGCCTATCATGAAAATCTAAAAAATTATAAAATTGTAAAAGTTAAAGGCTCCATTACACAAGCTGATCAAGTTTTATCAATGAATATAAGTGTAGAAGTAATTACTCAAGACCTACACACCACACTGTACAAAGTTAAAAAAGTATGAATATTGAATTACAAACAAAAAATTTCAGAATATGATATATTCAACCGGTACTCCATAATTTGAAACATAATTTTTGGTATTCATAGATTGAATATATCAATTAGAACCTTTGAGTATAGTTTCAGAAAGACCAGATGAGCTTTTGAGTTCTGCCAAAGAAACAAAGCTATTTGATTTCAAGTTTAAGTTCAATTTAACTTATCTTCAAACCTTTTTTTTCCAAAATTATGAAAATATCAAAAGGCATCACTTCAGAAGGTTGGAAACAAACTAGCATTTTGGGGAAAGAAAGCTATCAATGTACAATGTCCAAATGGAAACAGAAAAACCCCTCAGAACATTGAAAATATCAAAAGGCACTCTTTTAATAGCTGGATAATACTAATGCACAGTTTAAGAAATTAAACATTAAATATTAAATATTTGATGAGCATTTTGTAATTCTGCTCTTGTATGAAACTTTTTGTGCAAAGAGTCCAAATTCAACTCCTTTCTAAGAAAAAAAACTATTTCAGATATCAGAAAATATCAAAAGGCACCAATATTGAAGGTGTGTAACACTCGTACAAAGTTTCAGGAAAATTGGACAAATTTTTGAGTTCTGCTAAGGAGAAGAAGTGATTATGGACAGATTGATGGATGGATGGACGTAAACAGTATATAAACAATATATTCATTCAACCTATATTGACCATATTTCTAATTAGTTATCCATCTAAAACACAAAGTAGATCACATGAAAAAAAAAGAAACAAAGATCACTCTCATTTTCAAACCCTTTCGTATAGAAATATATATAACAAAACTAGACTATGTAATTTACTTTTTCAAAAATTATTCTCTGGACAAATTTCTCAAGGAATGTGTAGTGAAAGCAAATAAAATTTGGTCTTGTCCAATTAACGGCCAAACATTTTCTAAAAACAAATATAATATTTCCCAATATGTTTAGTTTGTTGTTAAAATTTTGCATCAGAGACTTTAAGAAAAATCAAAATCATGTGAGCAGATTCTGTGAAACAACTAAATAATTGTTTGCCTACATATGAAAATGAATTCTGCAGAGAGCTAGAGAAGATGTCGATATTCTGGGTTCACATCAAGCTTGCATTCTGGGCATGGGAACTCCTTTGTGAAAAATGGGTCATACCTGAAACGAACAAACAAAGTTCATGAAAAATATTTTTCACAATTAATAATTTAAGATGTCTGTTTAAAATATAAATGATTAATTTTTTAGGTCTCCACACATTTTCCATTGCATAAAATAAGGCTTAATGTGAAAGAATTTCACACTTACTCAAAGTAATCAATTTATCAGTTGCAGTTAATCCTTCTTTCATACAAATTATCAATATCAACCTTTTAAAAGGGAGGAGCAATCCCTTCAAACCCTTGCTACAAGGATCTGTCACTGATAGATAGATAACAATAACTCACTGTACTTAAACTTAATATATATATCAGGCCTACCACACAAAACTGCCAAACTGCGCAGAATTATGTGGAAAAGTTCACACGAAAACATTAAAATGGACTTTAACATTTATAGTGGACTTTTAACATTTATAGTGGACTTATAACATTTATAGTGGACTTATAACATTTATAGTGGACTTTTAACATTTTTAGTGAACTTTTAACATTTATAGTGGACTTTTAACATTTTTAGTGGATTTTTCAACATTTTTAGGGGACTTTTCAACATTTTTCTTTGCAGCTTTGTCTGGTAGGCCTGTAAAAATGGAAACTGACCAGAAGTTGACTGCAAGGTTCCTCCCTTGCTGTGTGTTGGGATAGGACTGGACCTCGTGCCACCAGAAGGCTGGCATGAATAGAACCTCGCCCTCATCTATAGTGCAGTTCAGTGGATGTGCAGATGCAAACTTTGGGAACCGCTGAAGAGAATTTTACAAAGTTACATAAAAAAACAATGAAGGACGTCAATAAATTTTATTTCTTCAAATTTCCACTGAAAGATATTGGTTTAAGCAAATGTATTATTTTATGATGGTCAAACATCTTGTGATTCAACCTGAATATCCATAGTCGTAGAAGGAATTTTTGACATAACAAGCATCCAGGCATTTGAGTATAAATATCTATGAATCATTTGAGTTAGGTAAATGTGTAATTCAACCGCACTAACATTTGTTTAGACATTCCTTTTATCAATTAAAAATATTGTCCTGCAAATTATTTTCCTTTTCATAAGATCACTTTATTTCCGCAAAAACATTTACAACACTGACCTTAAAGGAAGGTTTCTATTAGATAGTTGTTATGGAAAAAGTATTTGTTATAATAATCTTTTTATGATTTTTTAAATTGATAGTTTTATAAATGGAAAATAATTTGAAACATGTTACCCAAAGCTATTAACACTGGAAGATTTAACAACACAAATAAACACATCGGTGTCATTTTATAGTGGTTACGTCAAGGGCTGAGTCAGACGTGCTAATTTATCAGTTTTTGGTTAACTTATCAGATAAGTCTTCACAAACTAAGGGGAAGTAACTCTTACATTCTCAATAGTGAATACCATTACAAAAGAAATCATGTGAAAATGAGGATGAAGCTATATTTGCCTGGGTTAAGTAATAACAAAATTTTAAGTTTTTTCATTAAAATTCACTCTACAGCCTTCCACAACTTGGAAAGCTGTGAAAACTGTATAACCAAATCTAAGCATGTGTTATTACCATAACCAAAGGAAAGTAACCCTTGTAATAACGGAAATTTTACATGTTGATTGCCAGGGCTATTGAGTTCTAAATGTCAGAGGTAAATTATATGCCCGAACATTTTATTTTTTAATCCATCTATTTATCTGGTATCATTACTATAAAGCAAAGGGAAGGTGCTCCTCCAATCATAACTTTAAGTACCACTACTACATAAAATCACTTGAACGTCAACTTAAGACAGTCAACTGCCCTGAATTCAGGAAGAGAAACCTTTTCATGCGTTGTACTCAATGTCAAATGCAAGGTGTTTGCCCAAACAGTGCGTTACTAAATCAATGCAGGTGTCATGACTATAACCAAAGGGAGGTAACTCTTACAATCAAAATTTAGAGTACCACTACTAAAGACTATCACCTGAAAGTCTGGCTTGAGAATGTCAACCGGTGCCATAACCATGGATGTACTGTCCAGCAACTGTTTTCGTCTGAAGTGGCGGTCAGTTGAGTTGAAAGAAAGGATAGCCTCTGGGATGTGAGCCTCGTACAGCTGGTCATTGTTGTGGGGGTCAAACAAAATCACCTCCTTCCGTCCACTTATCTGCATTGATTGAAAAATCAGAAAATTATAAGTTCACAAATACTTGTAAACATAGATTGGACAAAATAAGTGAGGGATATTGGAATCTTAACTGATTTTAATCACATATTATGATATATACCTAAATATTTTTTATCTGTATATATATGTAACATTTACTTATACTACCACACATTACTACCATGTATGAAATTCTTCAAATTCCATGACAAATGCATTGACAACATTTTTTAATTTATCTGTTGACTGCGTATGTATTGACTCAGTTGAAATTGTTTTAAAAAATTCATATTTCTTTAAACCAATCAAGAAAATTAATTTGGTTTTCCAAAAAATCATTGATATAATCTTAAGGATCTAGAAATCTGCCACCACATTATCTTCCTCTTTTCTAGGAATTAATTACATAAGATTGTTGTTAATGTGAAATAAGTCATGAAGCTGATAAAAAATACTAACAAACATTAACAGTACAACTACTAGTAGGACCAAAAACAAAAAGCATGCATGTTATAATATAACATTCAGAGAGTCTACATATGTACATTAACACTTCTTTTTAATGAAATGCTCTGCGATGATGAGGTTGGAGATTTTACAAGTGCTTCCAGCACAGCTGATTTCGCAATTGGGCCCATTAGGACCTTTACTAAAGTTCCAAAATGGTAAAAATATGGTAGATTTTGAGCCAAGAGTGAGTGAGTGAGTTATTGGGCAATATTTCAGCCATTAGCGGCAAGTTGAGTCAAGAACCAAAAGGGATAATTTTGAAATTTTGAAATTTGGCATGGTTTATTAAGTAGAGAGGAGAAGAAGGAAGGGGGGAGGGGGGGGGGGGATGTTCTGTGTGCGTCAGAACCTTATATATATATTATATATAATGTTACAAATACCGTGCCAAATTCTTACCATCATCATAATAATAATGATAACATAAAGAATTCTTAACCTTAGATTCCATCTTTCCTGATTCCTTAATAGGATATTCATTCTTGAAAAGCAAATCTAGTTTTGGTCAAACAAGAAATGGCCTTTTCTTCGAGGCTCCTTTCATTTGTCAAATTTTTAAAACAGTTTTTTAAAGATTTAATTTTTCATTGACCGAGTGTTAGGCTTGCCTCCCTATCTAAATTCAAACATGTTGATTAACACTTCAAACTTCAAATTTGAAAAGAAGTGCAAGTGATAATTGCAATTTGATGTGGCCAGTTCTTGACAATTGGGCCAGTTGCATAGTTCCTCCCTGTTTACACTAAAAAAAAAAATGAAAGACATATAACTTTGTACAATTGGTACTCTGGTATACAGATTCTCTAAAAACTGATTTTACAAACTTAATTCCCGTCTTTCTGTTTTTTTAAAAAACATTTTGAAGTTAGTGCCCCTCCATAGAAATGAGAGGCACCATCTTAATGAATTTTTTATAAATGAACCCAGGGTTCTTACTTAGTTGACATTGTTAAGAGAACACTGACGACTGTTTGATTAATCAATCATTTGATATTTGCATATATTGGTTTTTCATAAACCAGTGACTAAATATACATACTTAATGACTCAGTGAAAGCTATATTTTGTAAGCGTAATTATTTTCTGTTATAGGGTGCAGGATTCAGAAAACCAAAGCTGACACAAAAGAGTTAAGCAACATTTTTATATTAAAAAAATGAATCGCTTTATTTAAATAGAGCAATAAACAGAGAACTAGAAATGCCCAATTCACTTTTTGAAATACTGTATTCGACATAATAAACCCCCTCTCTCTTTAAGCACCCCCTCATCACATACAACTCAAAATAATGAGCGCCCCATTCTCAAATCTTTCCCCGTGATAAAACTAGGCACATTGAAAACATGAGTCTTGCTTATTCTGACATAAGTCAAGGATCTTCATCAAACTTAGTTTTGCACTTACATAACTGACTTTTTATTCCATATAGTGGCAAGCCAAAACCTTAAATATTCAACAATTATGAAAATATTCAGGTTGCAGAATTATTTTATTAATCATTTGCATTTCATTGAAAGCCAATTTAACAATCAACCCCTCTTTTCAATTAAATAAGAGTCCAGGGGGCTTAATACGTTGAATACGGTAAATACAATATCTATTCAAATGATTTAACTTTCAAAATACTGAATGTTTTGAGTCGAAAAGATCTAAGCAAATAAAGTAATCTCAATTTCATGCTCTCTTTATCTTCTTGATAAGAATTTTACTGTTGCTTAGCTTCTTTTAGTGTGAAAAAGCATTCTGAGAAAGGAAGTTTTAACCCAAATCACACATAATACGTTCCTTGTGAAAGATTCAGCTATGCAGGAGACACATACATTTTCACAAGATTGTAAATTGGAAAATATGTATCCAACATAACTTACCATACACAAAAAATTATCATATGGATCAAAGTGCGTTTTCCCAAGGGTGTTGCCATCACTTAGCCAAATATTTGAATGTTTTAGTTCTAAAATGTTTTTAAAGAATGGCATTTCTTCTATATCATTTTCAAGTTCATGCATAATGTCTTTAATAGATGTATATTCAAGGTAAGCTGATATGTTAGTCAGGGAGCCACTAGATATTGATTCAACCATGTCCAAAAACTTGGAAAATTGTATATTAAGAGTGGCAGGCCGAACCACAACCAAATCTGGAAACTGTAATTGTGCTTCCACAGCTTCAGGTATCACAAATTTACCAAAATCTTCCCACAACGAAACAGGCTCAACTCCCTCAAACTCTCCTCTAGGTGTCAATTTAATATGAACAATTTTCTTGCCATATTGCTCTCTTAGGAAAGCATTTGTCCATTTTGAGAATGCTTTCCATGATGTTGTTGCCCCTTTGATAATGACAGGCTTAGACTTTTTCAGGTAGTTTTCTACAAATTCTCGCTTGCTTGGCACATCTATCTTATCACATTGTGGCATTGCTCGATCTCCTTTCAGTGTATATTTATTGAGTTGTTTTTCAATATTTTGTTGACTTATGCATTCTTGTAAATCATCTGCAGTTGGTTCACATATTTGAGATATTTGAGATATCATTTCACTATCTTGAGGCTTGGCTTCAATTAAATTACCCATGGTAATGTGGCTTATGTTTTTAACATGAAATAAATTTTCTCTCAATATCTTCCTTGCAATGCCACTATTCGATACACTTCCATCAGCGTTTCTGTAGGTTTCACAGTAACTGTTTAAGAAATCTACAATAAGATCAATTGAAATCGCTCCCCTATAAACATAGACATCCGGTATCTTTAGTTCATTCTCTGGTATCAACAAACATGTTCGATCTCGTTTAATTTTCCTGAACAATATCAAA
This sequence comes from Phorcus lineatus, assembly GCA_921293015.1. Taxonomy (NCBI): domain Eukaryota; kingdom Metazoa; phylum Mollusca; class Gastropoda; order Trochida; family Trochidae; genus Phorcus; species Phorcus lineatus. Next base: position 25,238,854 of record OV121096.1, on the reverse strand, counting down.
TCGGATTCGTTGATTAACACTGATGGATCGGATTTGACAACAAATTCAGCATCATTTGGCCACTTGAATAACTTAAGGTTTATGACAGCAAAATTGACAAGCGGGTCATCTGCAAAGGACACGTCATCCAATTGTTGAATTATTTCGATTAAAGAGTTTTTAGTGAAGGAAGACGCGATCACACATGATGTCGATGCGTGTGACAACACCTCATTCGGTTGCATGAACTCTAATGCCGTCGACATGGACCAAAAACAAGCCCCAATGAAGCACAACGCGGCTATTTGCAGCATATTAACTTTCCAGGTACAATCATTCCGATGCTGCCTGGGCGCAGACATGTTGGTAAGGGAGGCAAGCGCGTACTGCTGTGAGCGTGTATACCGCTAAAAGGTCTTTGCCACGTTTAAATAAAAACATGTAGAAATTACTAATAGACGTGTTCAAGATGGGCATGTTTTATGAAAGATAAGGAAAACAATATTTGATTTTTTAACCATAAAAAAATAATGAGTTATTTAATTAGGAAGTCGCTTAAAGAAATAAAAGCCGAAGGGTATGCAATATGAAATTATCGTTTATAGCAGTTATACAAATTTATATGTTCATTACAGGAGACCTCAGGATTCTGTTCATAATGCTGATAGATCTAGAAGTAGAACCGAAAAACACTTTTACCTACAGGTTATGAGAAATATATTACTTAAGTTGTTCCTATACAACAATGTTCTTTTTTTTGGTATAGATTAAGAGTCTCAGCACATGTAAACAAAATGACATATAGCTCCTTCATTAGTAAATGTATTGCATGTAAACAAACTGGTAGAGTGAACTTCTCGTTTTTCGGGGGGTTTTATATTACGAAATTTTACCAATCACTGGATCGTGTTATTACATTGAAAGTATTGCTTCGATCGAAGAGTAGATTTTATTAGCGCCTCAATTTATGTTTAGCGGACATACTCTGTTACAAGTTAAATGAGCTACATTTACAAGGCATTACTAGGAATACGAGGGGATATAAATAAGTTCATTGAAGTGCGTATTTATACACTCCTCATCGTTGATGTCTTTGTTGAGATAGGCCACCTGACAACAGTTTACAGACATAAACAACCCTTCCCGACAATTTACTTTAGATTTACAGCCTGTTGAATACAGGTACCCTGCTGTCATCATGGAAAGTTCTAAAGCTGAGGAAAGAAGGGACGAATGCGACCGAAATACATAAACGTATTACCAACGTGTATGGGAAAGAAGCCCCTAAAGTTTAGCGGGGTCGCAGCTTCTTGGACGGTGACCCAAGGTCAGGAAGGCCTGTTGAAGCGTGGTACAAGATTTGGCGATGATGGTGAACTCAACTACTAAGGCATGGCTGAGGGGCCAGTCAGAACACTTCTACCGCAAGAGCATAGGCAGTCGCAAAGACAAATAGGCAATGTGCATCGAGCTCCAAAGGAGATTATATTGAAGAAATAAAATCAATAATTATCACAAACATTGGCTTCTGTTTTATATCCACTTTTATAAACTTATTGACTTCTCCTCGGTACAATGTGAAACCGTACAGCTCCATACCCAAAGTCTGTTTACATACCTGTGTATGTTATGATTAATATCATGTAATTGCATCATAGCATTACGAAAAAGAAACGGATAATGTTGAATTTTCAATAACGAAGTGAAGATTCATTGCACCTTAATGGAATCGTATATCTCATACCCAACGATTAACCATAATAGTTTTGGAAGGTCATTAAAGTGACCAGGGGTCAAAATTCAGAAAACACTAGTTTTTATTTTTTCGAAATCCGTTTCAAGTGATCAACAGCTTTAAACCCAAGTCATGTTTGTTTCCATGCACTAAGTCTATGTGAATGTGCTGATTTTTTTCTAAGAGATTCGAACTGGAGTATTTCAATCGAAATTTTAGGAAATTGGATTTTTAAAAATATGACCCTTTCTGTCTATTTCATCATGCCAAAATTCGAACTAATGGACGAGAGACAAGACGATTCTCAACAAGTTAGATAATGGCTATTTTACACGTAACGTTTTTTCAGTTTTGCTGAAAGTATTATATTGAGGTCCAAATAAAAACCTATTTACATGATACAGTGGTATGTGAACAAACTTTCGGTATGCAGCTGTATATAACCCTCAGGTGGAGAATTTGACAAATGATAAGTATGCATAAATCTAATGTCAAAATGTAATTGGTAAACCTTTTAATATAGTCTATCATGTACCTATTTGTCATCTATGTACAAAGCTAAATCCATAATTTTCATTATCATAATTTATATTTGCAGGCTAGTTATCTTAGTTTAAAGAACAACCAGAGACCTCAGAGGCAATTTAAATTTAAAGAAATTTACACCCCCCCCCCCAAGAACTCTTAAAGTGAAGATATTGTTTTGTGTCTGTAGGTTTATGACCAAAGGACAAACAACAAAATGAAAATGTATTAGCTTTTGTAACAACCTATTACCCAAACAACATTGAAGTCTTTCCTAAATTTCACAATAATCTAGATATCATGAAACAGGACAATCGTCTTGCTAGAATGCTAAATAAAACAAAAATAATAAAAAGTAAACGTCAGCCCAAAAACTTGAAAAAATGCTTACAAGTGCAAAATATACAAGCACTCAAAATTAACCAACTGTGAAAAAATGTTTCGATAAAAGATGTGGAACATGCCCATATCTAAAAGAAGGCTCGAAAACAACTTTTCAGAATGGAGTAGACTTTCATGTCAAAAGCAACATGTCACGTAACTTAATTATTTTTTTATCTATGTCATTTCTTGTGAAAAGTGTGGTCTAACATACATTGGACAAACGAACAACTTGCAAAACAGCGTAACAGTTCACAAACAACAAATAAGAGATGCTAATTCAAGACACTTAAAAGTTAGTAAACACATATCTCAATGCAGTAATGGTGCTTTTAAAATATTTCCTTCTTACGAAATATTCAATAATGGAGGTGACATTACATCACAATTGTTAACAAAAGGAACAGTACTTCATTTCAAAATTTTGTCCTTCATTGAACAGCGTCATAAATCCCTCATCCTATAACTGCCAATTCAAACCTATTAGATTTAAGAGGGGATAACTCACCAGAACGATTGTTGATTATTTTGCTGTT